>JARPMR010000023.1:13533939-14733939 GCA_029955525.1 Oeneis ivallda
GGGCATCAGCTAGTATTTTATAATAATATAATATATTGCAAAGTTATAAAATGTTTATCTGTAATCATATAACTTGTGAATAAGGTACGGTAACCTGGTAGAGTACCTGCCACCGATAAGTAAAATGGCGTTTTCACTTATCCATTAGACTTGATCAGTAAAAACGCGCCCTAATATTACAAATGGAGTCAAGGGAGAAATATCGAGATGACGGCGAATAATCGTTATCTATTTAAGGAAGTATACCTTAGGCCATTAAAGTCAAGTGTTTGGCTCCGGGCCAGGCGGCAATCGATGGTAAGAAGGTGCATTGAACCTTCTAACTATCCATTACTACCTAACTATGTATGTTGTATTAACCGACATAAAACACCTCTGTATGCAAGCATGCACTTGACTTTGAGCGTTAGAATTAATGAGGCAGAGACTTTCTTCAAAAGCGATGACTGTCGTTCCTGGCCTGTATGTCGTCATGATCGTAGAACAACGACGTATCTGCATCTTACTATATATATATATATATAGATATATATATATACCATAGCTTACTAATTTTACAGTACAAGTTGATTTCAATTTAAATAAAGTAAAATTTAAATAATAAAAAACCTGTAGCACTGAAATTTCACATAATCTGAAATTTCATTGCTACAGTTCTTTAATTATTTAAATTTAAATTTATATAAATTATTTCAAATTGCTGTACTGTAAATTTAGTAAAATGCAGATACGTCGTTGTCTGTCGTTGTTCTACGATCATGACGAAATATTGAAAAGGTTGTCTATTAGGTTACAATAACAAACTTGCACTATGAACAAGTTAAAAACTTCCGTTTTTTGAAGTCGGTAGGTAGCTCGGTACTTCAATTATTTTCGATCTCTCAATAATCTTCAATTATTGTCAATTTGTCCGAACACAACTTAACCATTGATCTCGTTTGGTGAGGTAAGATGGAAGCAGGAAGAAGAATGACAATTTTTATTAAACCCATCCCCCTATTTGGTTTCCACGCTGCATCGTACCGGAACGATTAGTAATTGCTGGGCGGCACAGCTTGGCCGGTAGAGTGGTGACTGGCCTGGCCACGGCCACCGAAGTGTTCACCGTCCCATCCACCAGACTAGACCATTCTTCTTCTTATTCTTTATCAACCGATAGACGTCCACCGCTGGACAAAGGTCTCCTGCATGGACCTCCACAGGCTTCGGTCTTGCGCCGACTGAATCGAGCGACTCCTTGCGACTCGTTTGATGTCGTCGGTTCACCTAGTTGGTGGTCTGCCAACACTGCGTTGCCCGGTGCGGGGTCGCCACTCTAGCACCTTGGGACCCCAACGACTATCAGCTCTTCGAACGAAGTGCCCCGCCCATTTCCACTTCAGTTTCGCGATTCGCTGAGCTATGTCGAACGCGCTACCATCTTAGACTGATTCTCACTATACTATCAGGTGAGATTGTTGTCACAAAATAACTTGTCAAGGGATAAAAAATACCATTGGTTTGGATTTTGCAGATTGCAGATTCTGCTGCAAAAAAACTGGCAAGAAACTCAACAGTTGCTGTTTTATTAAAATTAATAAATAATTAATTAATGTTACATATAACGTTGCACAAATAGGTTATCTTATTAAATTTTAATAACCTTAAAGTTAAATAACAGAAGAACCCATTGTTAAGCATATGTCAGATAAGAATGATAACGCATCGCGTAACTTTTATCCGTTGTTTGTTTGCTTTATAAAACAGATGGTCTCAAATAACTATGACAATATTAACTAGCCTACTATGCCTGTGATTTTAAGTCTCAATAGCCTAACGGTTCGGGCTGCGGACTGAAAACTGAAAGGTCGACAGTTCGACCCCTACCCATTGCACTATTGTCGTACCCACTCCTAACACAAGCTTTCCGCTTATCTCCTCCCCGAAGGAGAGCAGAATAATTAGTCAATTACAGCTTGGGTAATAAAATATGCTCAATAAAAAACAACCCACTACAAACTCGTGCTTTACAAATTACACACACACTATACAAAATATATAATTTATTGTTGCTATTTTAAAACCGCTCTACCGATTTCGATGAAATTTATACAAGGACCACCTGGGAAGTATACCCTGTCAAACAAAAAAAGAATTTTCCAAATCGGTTCAGGCGTCTTCGAGTAATCGGCGGACATACATAAAAAAAAGATTCCGACGAATTGATAACCTCCTCCTTTTTTTGAAGTCGGTTAAAAAATATCTCGTATCACCATTCACCAACTTACGAAATTATGCGATTTGTGTTTTGTGGACAAAAGCTAAAAACTGGCTTTTATGTTCCAACTCCAAGGTTATGTTCATAGGTTTATGTTCAGTCGTTCCAATTTATTTAGCTTGCTTATATTATTCTAATTGTTTCGAAGCCCTTTATGCGAAAGCACTAACTAGGACTTATACGGGTTGATTGCTATCTGATCTCCTCAACAAGTTGGGTAACGAACTGGTTTGACTACATTGTTAAAGCATTATGACCATGTTTTCTCATCTTAGCAGAGGCTCCTACACCTAGGGAGAATGGGAGAGGATCGTGCTGTTTTAGAAAAGTATACGTGGATCGTCCAATAGGAAAACGTTAGATGACCCAGATATACTTGGTTGGACGAAGCGAGTAAATACCTATAAGCCCTCAATAGACTCAAGTAGTGTGAAACGGCATGAGTAGCAGCTTCTGTTGTCAGAGGCCAAGCTCCTCTTTGGGTTTTCGAGCCAGCGAAGTAATAGCAAAGTGTTGCATCCCAGCATCCGTTTAGAATAGAATAATTTTTTATTCAAATAGACTTACAAAGTGCTTTCGAATCGTCTAGTGAATCTACTAAGTTGAACCGTTAAAAGTTAACCGCTGCCAACTTAACTATCCATTCACTTCAAGAGTGAATAGGAATCTTTTAGGGAAGGCTACAACTTTGGTTCCATCATCATTCATCACAATCAGGGTACCACTTGTCTAAAAGTTATCCCATTGTTCGTATTCGTATTCGATGACATTTAAGTAAAATAGAATAGAATAGAATAGAAATATTTTTTATTCAAATAAACTTTTACAGGTGCTTTTGAATAGTCGATGAATCTACCACTGGTTCGGAATGCCCTTCCTGCCGAGAAGAACCAGCAAGAAACTCAGCGGTTGCTCTTTTCAAAACAAAAGACATGTCCCAGTTTAGTATGGAGGGTGGTTTTTTATTCTGAGTGTCCATTAACCAGAACCAAACTGTCATTACGTGAAAGAGAAAAAAAAATAAAATTAAACGCCATAAAAATAATAATTTTAGAGTCCTCGGTTTTTTTTTAATTAATTATGAAAAATACCGTTTGTAGAAAATATTTTTCAATGGATGGTAACACTAAAAACTTTTATAATCTATAGACTATCAAATCTGGCACCGGTTAATGTCACGTAAATGTCATTTTGAACCAAATACATGTCATTTTGAACCATGGAACTAGGAATCACAGACCAGGAACTAGGAATTACGACTAGGTACTTTTGAACTGCCTATTCGAAAATGAAATTATTTGTTCCTGACAATCATCTGACATTGACAACTTACATAGAATAATATTTTCAGTTTTTAACGGTATATAAATCACATGGAACAAGGAATTACGACAAATCACAAGCAAAAAAATGAGTCAAAACAAAAATTTTTTTTTTATTATCGGAGGCTTTAAAAAATCTGTAAATTATTTTGATAGAAGCCTTTTGGGATCTTTATCCAACTACATTAAAATCATCCTTGTTAATTAAATTCAAATTTAAAAAACCAATTTTGGACAACTCCTTTACAATACAGTAATATATGCAGTGTTTCCACAATGAGGGAAGTTCCAAAAATGCATACCGACTAACTTCTATCTTAAGATGGGCAGACATAAAGTAGCCCCATTCCCGCCGGTGGCACCCGTTCACGAGCATGACGCATGACCCAGCCATTGCTTCGCTCAACCATATTTGAGGGAACGTAACAACCCGCATCACACGACACCACCACAGAAATGTTTAAAGAGTGCGTGACATACTTATGCTACCCATGTTAAGGCATTGAATTGAAAACTAATATTCAAATACTCATTTTAAGACACAAATAAAGTAGAAACACTGAATAGCATAGGATTATTTTGTTACACAGGTTGATTATTACTGTCTCATGAATCGCTGGAGCGAGTTATATCCACGCTTTTTTGTCATTAATATAGTCTTCAATTGTATAATATGCTTTTTCCATGAGAGAAGTTTTAATTGCTTTCTTAAACTTGTGTAAAGGTAAGTCTAAGATCGACTGTGGAATTTTATTATAGAACGTCACGCCTATTCCCACAAATGTCTTTTGGACCCTCTTGACGCGCCGTCGAGGAATCACGAGCCTATTTGGATCTCTAACCTGCCTATCGTGTAAATCACCCTTTTTTTTGTAACTCAAAATATTTTGTCTGACAAATATTATGTTGTTATAAATACGTTGTGAAGTAATCCTTGATAGTATTGATTTAAAGTCACAAATTCAGTATAACCGATTATAATATACCTACTTAGAGCGTTATGGAGCGTATCTTACATACCTAAACGTATAAGAATGCATACAAGAAATTGAGCTATAATTCAATGTCGTTATGGTTAATTTTACTTTGACTCTAATATCATCGATAACGATTACGATCAATGGAATAACTTTAGACAGTCGTACCTCAGATGTTATTGCTATTAAGCATTAACTACTTAAAATAGGTACTCGAGTATTAAAATAACCATCCATGGAAAACCTAGAAAAAATAAAACATTGCTCTAATTAAGCTTATCTATACGTGTATCAGCTAAGATAATAATAAAAACTAAGTATCACGAGTATGTACATTGTACGTAGTACCTACCTACTTAGCTATGAAAGTCTCTAATTCACAAAGTCTAATTAGACCACCGCAAATGCCCCAAAACAACAGTTACGTTAGCGAAAATACCGCAATAAACGTAACCAACTTCCAACCTGTTGCCTGGTGATTCACCAGTCACCACGATGCTCGTTCTTCTATGTTAGTCATTTGCAGTTTGCCTCCTAGCGATATTGGACTACAGTGCCTTTAGCTTGTAAATATTATAAATCAATATTTGTACAAGAATTCGTTAAACTAATATGGAGAAAAGTGACTTTTAACGGTCCTTTAACCTAGCAGTGACCGCGCGATTAGTCACAGCCTCATACTTGCAGTGGTACAAGTACAAGTATTAGAGCTGTGGCGTGGCTGTGGTTTGCGGCATAAGTTTGTTGACATGAAGTTTGGATTACAGTGCAGCCAGTCTATTGTCTTGTGGAAGCTTAGGCTGTGTTATGGGTTGGTTTATTATGTTTAAGATTTCTTTTAACTGATTAGTACCTACGTACCTATTTAGTTTATTACGGAGTCTTTGTACATAATATAATACATGACGTTTGCTTTTGGAACTAGGCTTTTTAAGGAATAGGTACTCATGTTTTTTGTTAAGAATTCGAAATTGATTACCTACATGAAGTTGAATTCAGAATATAGCATGCTTTGTCCTAGTTTTAAGTCGTTTGATCGTAATAGTAAACGATGACATTAGTATCAAAGTAAAATGAACCATAATTCGTGAATGTATTCTTATACCTACGTATTCATATACGTCTACGAAAACGCTCCAAATTTAAATCGTCTGTATTGAATTTTTTACTTTAAATCGATACCATTATGGTTTATTTTACTTTGATGCTAATGTCATCGTTTACTTTTACGATAAAACTCGAATTAAATTAAAGAATTAAAACTCGAACTGAGCATACAGACGGGAATTGCATGCTGTCATTCATTACTACTGAATTATTAGCTTAAAGTAAATAACTATGTTATGACTTATGACTTATGACGCCGTGTAGATAGAAACGTGCTAAATAAGAAACAGAATAAGAGGTACTTAGGTAAAAAAGGTGCTCAAAACCTTGCCTTTTCAAAGCCCAGTAAGGACAATTTGCTCAAGAAATCACAACAATTAGGTATATTAGAATTGTTCATGTTCAAGTTTCTGCCCACTTCTACGTGACACAGAGTTAGTGTTATCTAATGTTTACAGTTCGATTCAGTTTATTCGGAATATGTCGGATGCTTGTTGTCGGTTTATGGAACTTGTTTGCATTGTGTGTTTACTGTTTACTCGTTAGTGTTGTTTCAATGTTTAGCTTACAATGAGCCTCCCCGTTATAGAACGGAGAGCTCCCCAGGCGTTTATTTCATTTTGACCTGTTGGCCGTGTTGGCACCTGTACCGAATGGCAGTCAGTATATACTAAAAATTAAGTGGCACTCGGGGACTGCCGCGGTAAAGCTATTGCATAGCATTTTTTATCAACTTAGGCAATTATTACATTTATGCAATATTTTTTTTGCATAGTAAAAATTAGGAAAAAAGAAATTAAAAAATAAACAAACAAGAAAAGCGAACTTTCACTACTTCGCGAGTGAGATTCGAACCTGCGATATCATACACCATACGGTAAAGAAAGCGGCCGCTCGCCCACTGCGCCAAATAGAGCTTGAGAACCTTTAAAATGTTGATCGCTTACTGAACGACGGTGTTAGGTTTTTTTCGTTACGGAATTTCTTGATTCGGTCGCCGCGCTCAAACTGTTTGTCCTAGTTCAAAGCCTGCGATAAAAGCTAATACTAATACTAATATTAATACTGTTTAAACTTTAGACTGCAAGCGATTTTAAAAATATGGTTTAGTAATTAGTTAATCGTTTTTTTTTCATTAACAACAAATAGGTACGCGTTGTTCGACTAACCAAAAGTTATTTTTAAGGAACCATACTGAACTTAACTTATATTCCTCCTAAATACCTAAATGTGAAGCTTGTGCATCTAGGACTGGCTATTGTGTAAGACAATAGTGCAATGTTTGAGTACTATTCACCTGTCGACCATTTCGACCATTGGGTTTTTAGCGCCTTTAAAACTTGCGCTATTGAAGCATTTTAATACAGGTTAAGGGCGCTATGACGGGACTGCTACGATTTCCAAGCTCAATAACTTAGAATTCTTAAAGATGGGAGGAAAAAATAATAGACCATTACATAAATCAACTGCTTAAGTATAATTCTTGGGCATAAAAAAAACGTTTTTATGAATAAATACCCAAAAATACAACGTTTGTCAGACCGTGATTAGACACATTTTCGTAAAAAGGGTTGTGTTTGTAGCTTTATAGCATTTAAAATACAACGTTTATTTTAAATTTAAAAATCCTAAACGCACTATGCAGTCCTTGTCTTTAAAATTGTATCACAAGTTTTATTCGATTTCGTTCAGGAAGAGGTTAAAAAAAATTACACAAGCGTCACTAAATATTGCCTTATTTTCTGCTATGCTTAGAGCTCTCTAGAATTAAAAATACAACTTTAATTTTTGATTTAAAAATTTTAAGTGCACCAAGAAGTCTTTGTCTTTAAAATTTGTATTAAAGTTTTATCAAATTTTGTGAACAAAGAGCTTAAAAAAATTCACAAGTGTCGCCTAATGTTGTATTTTTCTCTGTCGTGTTTATGGCTCAATAGCATTTCAAATATAATTTTATTTTTTGATTTAATAATCTTAAATACATAAAGCGGTCTTTATCTTTAATCGGTGGGCGTATTTAACAAAAATTTCGTGCACGAATAGCTTAAAAAAATTACACAACCGTCGCCAAATATTGTCCTTTTCTCTGTTGTGTTTATAGGTCACTAGCATTTAAAATACAACTTTAATTTTTGATAAAAATGTTTTAAATGCACCATGAAGTCTTTGTCTTCAAAATTCATAATAATTTTTATTAAATTTCGTGGCCAAAGAGCTTAAAAAATATTACCAAAGCGTCACCAAATATCGTCTTTTTGCGAATGATCGAAAGCTGGCGAAAAAACCTTCATTCCGCTCGCAAACGCGGTGTGAGAAGGTTGGGTCACGCTCGTTTGCTCGGCAATTCCGTGAATTTTTTACGTAAATAATTTGTGCTGGAAGATTTGGTAGTAAGTAGTAAACAAGTTTGATACTTTTCTATTTATTATTTTCTTCTTCTTCTTCTTCTTTATCAACCGATAGACGTCCACTGCTGGACAAAGGTCTCTTGCATGGACTTCCACAGGCCTCGGTCTTGCGCCGCCTGAATCCAGCGGCTCCCTGCGACTCGTTTGATGTCGTCGGTCCACCTGGTGGGGGGTCTGCCAACACTGCGCTTCCCGGTGCGGGGTCGCCACTCCAGCACCTTGGGACCCCAACGACCATCAGCTCTTCGAACTATGTGCCCCGCCCATTTCCACTTCAGTATCGCGACTCGCTTAGCTATGTCGGTGACTCTGGTTCTCCTACGGATCTCCTCATTTCTGATTCGATCCCGCAGGGACACTCCGAGCATAGCTCTCTCCATCGCCCGCTGAGCGGTCCTGAGCCTACTTATGAGGCCCTTAGTTAGCGACCATGTCTCGGATCCGTAAGTCATCACTGGCAACACGCACTGTTCGAAGACTTTAGTCTTCAGGCACTGAGGAATTTTGGACGAGAAGACATCTCGGAGCTTCCCGAACGCTGCCCAGCCGAGTTGGATTCGGCGGTTGATCTCTTTCTCGAAATTGGACCTACCTAGCTGGACTGTGTGTCCCAGGTAAATATACTCGTCGACAATTTCGAGTGCAGAGTTCTCAACAATTACTGGGTGGAGCGGTGCATGAGCATTGGACATGATTTTCGTCTTGCTCATGTTCATTTTCAGGCCCACCTGTTGAGAAACCCTGCTGAGATCATTGAGCATTGTATTGAGGTCTCTCAGAGTCTCTGCCATGACTACTATGTCATCGGCAAATCGCAGGTGAGTGATGTACTCGCCGTTTATGTTGATGCCAAGCCCGTTCCAATCCAGAAGCTTAAAGACGTCCTCCAACGCAGCGGTAAAGAGCTTCGGGGAGATAACGTCTCCCTGTCGCACTCCACGCTGCAAGTGGATTGGCCTCGTAGTCTGGTCCTGTATACGTACGTACGTTTATTATTTTAATTAGGTATAATTTTGTTCTCCCGACCTATTTCGGCCTCGGCGCGGGCAAATCTCTACAGATATTAGCCATCTGCGCGGGAGATATTATACTGCAAAAATGTGTGAGCAAACTTCTTCCCATCTCCGCGCTAGTATTGAGACTTCCTTGACAGAAAACACAATACCTACATTTTTCTAACGCGGCACCTCGTCATCCGCAGTCGAACATGCTAACCACCAGACCAACGAGGCAGTTTTTAATACATAGTAGGTATCAAAAAATTGTATCTTCGCGGTTCTATTTTAGCTAATGCCCGCGACTTCGTCTGCGTGGATTTAGTTATTAAAAATTAGGGGGAAATCTTTTGATTTTGCAAGATAACAAGTAAGGCTATGTTA
The DNA here is from genome assembly GCA_029955525.1 of Oeneis ivallda. Lineage (NCBI taxonomy): Eukaryota > Metazoa > Arthropoda > Insecta > Lepidoptera > Nymphalidae > Oeneis > Oeneis ivallda. Next base: position 13,543,390 of record JARPMR010000023.1, read on the forward strand.
CTCTCCAGATTCTCAACTGTACCCATGCAAAATCACGTCGATCCGTTGCTCCGTGGCTGCGTGATTAAAGGACAAACCAACAAGCCAAAAAACAAACACAGTTTCACATTTATTTAAATTACATATATTAATATAAGTAAGAGTTATAAGAGTAACTGTAAGTGTAACCGTCTGTTACTTTTTTTTATTGGAGCTTCAGGGTTTGATGAAGATCAGATAGATATTAACTGGATCTCAGTGACGGCTATCAGCAGGAGCTTCGGATTTGGACGTATATGTCTAGATTTGTTGGGACGCTCTCACAAACCGAAGCTTGAGGGTCTGATGAAGATCAGATAGATATTAACTGGATGTCAGTGACGGCTATCAGCAGGAGCTTCGGATTTGGACGTATATATCTAGGTTTGTTGGGACGCTCTCACAAACCGAAGCTTGAGGGTCTGATGAAGATCAGATAGATATGAACTGGATCTCAGTGACGGCTATCAGCAGGAGCTTCGGATTTGGACGTATATATCTAGGTTTGTTGGGACGCTCTCACAAACCGAAGCTTGAGGGTCTGATGAAGATCAGATAGATATGAACTGGATCTCAGTGACGGCTATCAGCAGGAGCTTCGGATTTGGACGTATATGTCTAGGTTTGTTGGGACGCTCACACAAACCGAAGCTTGAGGGTCTGATGAAGATCAGATAGATATTAACTGGATCTCAGTGACGGCTATCAGCAGGAGCTTCGGATTTGGACGTATATGTCTAGGTTTGTTGGGACGCTCTCACAAACCGAAGCTTGAGGGTCTGATGAAGATCAGATAGATATTAACTGGATCTCAGTGACGGCTATCAGCAGGAGCTTCGGATTTGGACGTATATATCTAGGTTTGTTGGGACGCTCTCACAAACCGAAGCTTGAGGGTCTGATGAAGATCAGATAGATATGAACTGGATCTCAGTGACGGCTATCAGCAGGAGCTTTGGATCTGGACGTATATGTCTAGGTTTGTTGGGACGCTCTCACAAACCGAAGCTTGATGGTCTGATGAAGATCAGATAGATATTAACTGGATCTCAGTGACGGCTATCAGCAGGAGCTTCGGATTTGGACGTATATGTCTAGGTTTGTTGGGACGCTCTCACAAACCGAAGCTTGAGGGTCTGATGAAGATCAGATAGATATTAACTGGATCTCAGTGACGGCTATCAGCAGGAGCTTCGGATTTGGACGTATATATCTAGGTTTGTTGGGACGCTCTCACAAACCGAAGCTTGAGGATCTGATGAAGATCAGATAGATATGAACTGGATCTCAGTGACGGCTATCAGCAGGAGCTTTGGATCTGGACGTATATGTCTAGGTTTGTTGGGACGCTCTCACAAACCGAAGCTTGAGGGTCTGATGAAGATCAGATAGATATTAACTGGATCTCAGTGACGGCTATCAGCAGGAGCTTCGGATTTGGACGTATATGTCTAGGTTTGTTGGGACGCTCTCACAAACCGAAGCTTGAGGGTCTGATGAAGATCAGATAGATATGAACTGGATCTCAGTGACGGCTATCAGCAGGAGCTTCGGATTTGGACGTATATGTCTAGGTTTGTTGGGACGCTCTCACAAACCGAAGCTTGAGGGTCTGATGAAGATCAGATAGATATTAACTGGATCTCAGTGACGGCTATCAGCAGGAGCTTCGGATTTGGACGTATATATCTAGGTTTGTTGGGACGCTCTCACAAACCGAAGATTGAGGGTCTGATGAAGATCAGATAGATATTAACTGGATCTCAGTGACGGCTATCAGCAGGAGCTTCGGATTTGGACGTATATATCTAGGATTGTTGGGACGCTCTCACAAACCGAAGCTTGAGGGTCTGATGAAGATCAGATAGATATTAACTGGATCTCAGTGATGGCTATCAGCAGGAGCTTTTTTGGCTATGGGATGCAGCTTCAAACGCTTTTGTAGTAAACAAAAATCATAAGTGGTATTATCAAGTCCAGGGGCAATTGCATGTGACAAATAAAACCGTTTGCATATTTGCCATCTGGACCGGTCAACGAAAAATCAAATATGAAATTATTGCTCGTGATGACCAGTTCTGGAAAAATAACATGGAAACCAAATTAATACAATTTTATAACCATTGTCTTCCGACGTTTTTAAGCTACTTGACTGGTCTGACAAGGGAGTGAACATTAATGGAAGAGTGCTGTCGTATCTACGCTTTGCCGATGACATCGTTCTCTTCGCTAGTCAACCTGAAGATCTGCGGACAATGCTCGAACAATTGCAGGAGGCTTCGTCTGCTGTCGGACTAAAAATGAATATAGGAAAGACAAAGTTCATGTGTCAAAATACGGATATGGACCACATTGCTATCCAAGGCCAACGGATTGAAAAGGTCGATGAATATGTATACACTTAGGACAAATATTGACCTTGGATAAGCAAAGCCAAATGAGAGAAGTAGAACGTCGAATCCAACTCGGATGGGCTGCCTTCAGTAAACTATCCGACGTCCTAAGAAACAAGAAGATCCCCACTTATCTCAAACGTCGAATGTTCGAGCAGTGTGTGCTGCCCGTCATGACCTACGGTTCGGAAACCTGGACACTGACAAAACAATTAATAACAAAACTACAAGTGGCACAACGGGCAATGGAGCGAGCCATGCTCGGTATATCGCTCATTGACCGTATACCTAATACCACAATCCGTGAAAGAACTGGACTGACAGATATTGTTTTGAAAGTGACTAGGTCAAAGTGGAGATGGGCGGGACATGTGGCCAGAACAACAGACGACCGATGGACCCGCTCGGTACTTGAGTGGAGACCACGTACCGGCAAGAGAAATGTGGGGAGGCAACCATCGCGCTGGTCTGACGACATCGTCAAGCTTATGGGAAAAACTTGGTTGAGATTGGCACAACATCGAGAAGAATGGCGTGCACATGAGCAGGCCTATGTCCAACGATGGATTACATGAGGCTCGAAAAGAAAAAGAAGAAGAAGAAGAGTCTTCTTCCAGAACTGGTCGATCCTCGGCACACCAGGTCAATGAATCTTCGAAATCATAGTGAACATACAAAGGCTCTGACAAGAAATATTTTAAACCCTAAAAAATAGGATATAATTGTATAGTATATACATATAATATATTTTGTATTGTATTTTGTATTCCGCCATCTTGGATATTTTTTGTTCATCAAGTAGACCTTGTCCTGATCATATTTTGTCAAGAAACCACTCTTCCATCTTTTATACTCTCCGAGCTAGACACCGACGAATTTTGTATGGCGGCCATGTTGAATCCGCCATTTTGGAGTTTTTTTTCAGCTCACGCCCAATTGGATGAGGTTTCGAGTAACATTTGGTGCACCCCCCCCCCCCCCCCCTCCATCTACGATACCCTGGCCGTGCCCGTCACCCGTCTCCGAAATCCTCAATCATCAGCTCTCTCCGTATTTTTTCTTCGAATGAATTTTTGTCTTCTATACGAAACCATTAGTGGAAATTCACTTCCCGGACCAGAAAATGTAGGTATTGGGTTTTTCTGTCAAGAAATTCTCAGTAGGTATTAGCCCGGAGTTAAGAAGTAGGGGGTGTCACCCCCATGCCTCGGAAAACCCGTAAAGCCGTAGGTCCAGCGTTTGCGGTCGTGTTGGATTTCCGTCCCATCGGACTATGCGAGTGAAGGAAAGCAGAGTGCACCTGGGTTGCGCAGTGCGTGCCCACTTGTGCAATATAATATCTCCCGCACAGATTCCCTCACTCACATAATTCCGTGTCACCTGTTCTGGTTATTGCGGATGCTCTGGCTTGAAAACTAAATATTAAGTAATGATATTTTGAATGCTTAATTTCATAGTATCAAAATATGTTAGTCGTACTACAAATACCATTAGAAAATCCGTGCAACCGGGCGCCGGTAACAAAATACCTAAAATTGGCGAACGCCAGAATGTTTGAACGTCCTTAAACAATATTTCTAACATAGGAGAGGCTTGGCAGTCGGCCACACGCGGCATCATCCACAACTTAGTGCCAATGACACCCAAGTTCCAAGTTTAATAATATGACAATTTTGTGCTAGTTCTGTTGGGACCATTCTCTAAACTAAATTAAAATGACACCTATGCTGATAATGATATCCTCGCTGAATAGGATAGCATTAGTTTTTGATCTGTCAATTTAGTTATCTTAATATATTATATATTTCTTGTGTGCGTGTGTATGTCACTGAACTCCTCCTAGACGGGTGGATAGATTTTGATGAAATTTTTTGTGTGAGTTCAAGGGGATTCGAGGATGGTTTAGATTCACAATTTGGTCCACTGGAAAATGTTTATTTAACTAATTTTTCATTTATAAGTAGAAGAAGTTCGCTGGGTCAGCTAGTATTGTATAGAAAGGGTTTAAATATAGTATATTTATGGAGTAGGGAGATCTAATTGTTTAATAATAGGTACATATGTATCAAACACATATTAAAAAATAATAACATTCGCAATAGATTTATTTCCTTGAACCACTTGTATTATCTTATCAAACTTTATCGTGAATTTACATTTTACTGCCCGGCTTCATTAAATATTGCCCCGCCTATCCGTCTACTTGTTACTTTCATACCTTTTCCGTGTACACCTATTGTTATAAAGGTATATCGATAAACCAGTTTCCGAGATGGGAATCTGATCTGTGACTCATTCCTGTAGAACGCAGTGACTGTAAAGAACTGTCATAGAATGTGTGTGTCTAAAGATTTGTCTTTGTGCTCGCGTGTTGAAAATACTGTTTAGGCTTGTAAAACATTAGTGAATTTATTACAACGACGTACTTACAGTGTCTTAAATAATACTTGTATTTGTGTTGGAATTCCTTACATTTAAAAGAAAATACGACTAACTATGATTTCAAGATGAAACTGAAATAAACTGATTTTGAGATCTGCTTAAATAGGTACTTACCTCAATTTGAAAAAAAAAAAAGAAAAAAGTGCAGTTATCACTTAAAGTATGGGTGATTTCCATAAAAACGTGAATTGTTTTAGCGGTTTAGATGTTTGCAATTGTGTTTGTGATGCGAAATACCACATTTATAGGAACTGTGTGAAAGCGAAAAAGAAAATTAAAGAGAAAATATTCGATTTCGATAGGTGAGTCGAATGAAAGTTAAGTTAAACAAGCTTTGCAATCAAACTTTGTAGGAGTGTATTTTGGTTTTAAGAATCCCTTTGTTTTCCCGCTATGGGATTTTCTAAAATTGATCGCTTCATTGTGACGATCGCAATCATCTCCCATTGTATTACGTTCTCTGTTACGTTCCCTCAAATATGGTTGAGCGAAGCAACGGCTGGGTCATGCGTCATGCTCGTGAACGGGTTCCACCGGCGGGAATGGGCCTACTTTATGTCTGCCCATCTTAGGATAGAAGTTAGTCGGTATGCATTTTTGAAACTTCGCTCATTGTAGAAACACTGCATTAGGGTAAGTCCGGGGTAGTTGGCCATAGTTTTTTCTAGGCTCTGTCAAAAATCAATTACGTATGTTTTTATAATTATATTTATTTCTAATTAAACTTTGGACAATCGACTATGATATTATAAACATGAAACTAACAATTTGTAATGAGATCATCTTATTGATTTAAGTTTTTTTAAAATCACAATTGGCCATCTCTCCCGAGGTGTCCGGGCGTGATGGCCATGGCATTAGAGGTAAGATGGCCATAACTGAATTCTAGCCTCATAAGGTCTTACTTTCTACTTTTTAAACAGCTTTAGAACCTTTTTGAGCAAGCACGTGTCCCGGACGGCTGTTTATCTGTAGGCCAGATTCATCCATGTTAAATATGCAATTTGCAGGTAGCATCTCATTGTCTTGAATAGGTAAGGGCGCTTTCAAGCAGTTGAAAATATGCGTTTACTTCTGATCTTTTCATAGCATTTACTCTACCCAAAGAAAGTCCTTCTGACTTCCTTAGTACACTAATAAGTAATATCAGTATTTCTGCTTAAGAACATCTGCAACTAGTCATATCCTGCTTTCTGATTTTCTTTGTTGAATCGATGATTTGATTTTAACTGTTCAGCAAATACGTAAGCTATTTTTCTTACGTTATCCATCGTTAAAGGGAAGCCGTTTGCTTGCATTGTTTTAATATGAGCAACCAATTTCTTCTCGTTTTCTTCTCCAAATAAAGTAGACGGTCCCATAAGTCCTTTCTTGTCATTATTTTTCTTCAATCTTCTTTCTGTTTTTCTAGGTATTCGGTATTGGAGACCTGGCGCGCGTATGGATAATCCATCATTTTTCACAGCATTAATAGCTGCTTTTAGTGATTCTTCTGACCAGTTTCCTCTCACAGCCACTGCCTTTTTCTTGTACCTATTTATTAGGCATCTAAAACAAATATGAAATTAAATCAATTATTGGAAAATAAATCAATTATTTGGATAAAACATCATTTCTGAACCATGACGCTATGGCCATCATATACCGACTGCAATTGGCCATCTCTCCTTTTTTTCTGGGAGAGATGGCCACAACGAAAACTAAAACAAATCAAAACACGAAACAAATAATTTTGAGGTTATAACCAAGTATTGTTCGTATACTTTACAATAAATACAAATATCACCATTATTTAAAGAAACTAACACCACAATCATGTAAAATAATAACCATCTAAAAAATATTCACAGTAGATGAAACAAAAAACAAGGGATTTACTTACTTTTCCTTTTTTTCGCCAAATTTTTTGCCGTACCGCTGCCCTCACGCACGACGCGCAGCGAACTAAACGCTAAACAGCGACATCTAACCAACGATTCATTGAAATATTTCGATGGGCCATCTCTCCCATATGGCCATCTACCCCGGAATTACCCTATATATTATATAGCATAGCGTTTACTGTATATTGTAAATTTGTTTTGAAAAGAGCAACCGCCGAGTTTCTTGCTGGTTCTCTCGGCAGGAAGGGCATTCCGAACCAGTGGTAGAGCCAGACGATTCAAAAGCACTTGTAAAAAGTTTATTTAAATAAAAATTCTATTCTATTCTATTGGCTGGTAATCTATCGCTGTTGGTTAAAATGCATTGATGCAGCAAGAACACCATAACTTCCAACAATCTATTTTACACAATCTCAGAGCTGGTCTAACAACATTCCTTCAATTTGCGAGCTCTATGTTTCAATGTCGTCAAATTGACTTTGCGGATCATGAAATGGTACTTATATTGACAGACATGAAGGCAGACACTTTTGCAATTTATAGTCAACATAGCAAAACTTTGAGTAAGTATTAAACAAACTAGCAAAACTGTCCTTTCTAAAGTAGATATTTGACTATGCTTCTATCACTTTCCTGTCGATGTGCTATGGTTTTGTAGCGGAGATGTTCTAGCATCCTCAAGCAAGCAATTCAATGCCAAATAATTGTGTATGAATTTTATAATACGTACAGTAAAAACGTGTTAGCTTTGCGCTTTAATTAACTTAATGTGGTATAATGCCGCGTCCGTCCTTATTTTATCAATAAATCTTTCATCGAATATTTAGAAAATGTGACTTAACGCGATTTCAATAAAGATTTAATTAGCAAAACACGTGGTCAACTGTTGTCGGCCTTGATGATTACTTGGAAACTCATAAGGTATAAGCCAATGAGTAATGACACATTGAGAATCTACCTGCTTGTTTTTATATTTTTACTAGCTGATTCTGCGCCTTACCTACTAGGACTTATTACTGTGACTACTCTATGGTTTTCCGGGATAAAAAGCAAAAAAAGCCTATGTCATTCTGCTGGTCCTCAACTATACTCATGTAAAATGCATCCATTTCCTCAAGACATTTTCCTTCACCGTTTAATTGCTGCATGCTCCGAAAAACCAGAGATGGGTGCCTGGAATCAAACCCTGGATGCTCTAAAAGATGGCTGAATTCTTAACCACTAGACTATCTCCGCTTTGCAATGATTGCGATGATCATTATATTATATAATCACATTAAATATTTCTTTCGGTTTAAATTATCATAATTCAATAATTCTCTTTTAGTTTGGAAAGTAATTAAAATTGATTAACAGAGTCTAAAAAACTCACGGAGGATATGACATAGGTTTCAAATACGGTACCAAAAACTTATTGAGGAAAGATTCTCTGACTAACAACAGATATATATAGTTATGTTCCAAACTGGAGTATTCTTAGGGAAAACCACATACATCATGCACATGTTTGAATTATAAGCGAACAATTAATAATAATAATAATATATCATATTTAGTGGGTATGTATGTAATACTTAATTTAATTATTGTCATCCTAACTAATATTATATATTCGAAATTGAATTTGCTGGCGTGTCCGTGTCGGACGAAAGATATTAAAATTAAGATATTAAAAAAGTGGTCCTTCAATCACGCAGCAGCGAAACAACGAAATGACATAATTTTTTGCATAGGACTTTGAGAGTGACATAAGCTAGCTTTTACCTTGAAAAACAGTGCCCCCACGGGATTTTGATAAACTTAACACCACGACGACGGAGTCGCGGGCAAAAGCCGGCTGAAAACGTTGGCCTCTTGATTGACGTGTATAAGCATCGCGAGTAGGCATTGGCTAATATTTTGACATTTTTTTTGTTTTATAATATTTTGACATTTATTTGATTCTGTTTGACATTTCCAGCGGCTATGGAAAACGATGGAAAGTTGCGTTATATATACTCAAAGAAAGTTGCTAACTAAGAACTGTCAAACTCTTATTTCGTCATACATACTACTGCAGGCCGATTAGTAAAGGCTGCGTCAATCATTGCTACAGTTCCAATTGGGTATTTGGGTCAAAATGTTGATATTCATTATTTTTAATCGAAAATGTAACATGTAAGAATAACACTTGTAAGAAGAGAAAATAAATCGGTCCAAAAACAAATAAGTTATAGAGCTTTAAAGTTTCCTATCGGGCAGATAAAGAACTGTGATTTCACAATTCAGCAGCACCATACACGATCCATAGAAAATTTCGTTTTACAAAGAGACAGATACAGTCACAGTAAAACAACTTATAATTCCGAGACTAGTAAAGATATTTAAAAAAGAGAAATGGCATTGTGTTTTTTTATTTAAAAACTTTATTTTAAATAAATAAGAAAATATCAGTCAAATACCCAATTGTGGTGATTTAATTAAGCCTGATGGAAAGGCTTTGGTCGTGGATAGTTACCACCCTACCGAACAATACGTGTCGTTGAGCGTAGGTTCGACTCGTAGCGATTGCGTTTGTGGATGTTTTATTAATTGGAACGAAGTTCCTTTTCGGACGGTTTGGCGGATGTAGGCTAGGCGAAAAAAGTAAGAATTTTCCGTCACAACACTTGTATTATACACGTTCCTTATAGCTTTGGTGGCTAATTGACCGAGCGAAGCGAGGTCTCTGAGTTTACTAGAGCGATTTGCACTTGTCCGTCCGTCCGTCTGTCCGTCCGTCCGTCCGTCCGTCAGAGCCTTATAACTTTTAAATTACTGAACGTAATTACTTGAAATTTAGATATAATATGTAAACCGATGGCCTCCAGCCGAAAATGGCTTAAAAAGTTATCATATCATATCTGGACATAGGTCTCCTGCATGGACCTCCACAGGCTTCGGTCTTGCGCCGCCTGAATCCAGCGGCTCCCTGCGACTCGTTTGATGTCGTCGGTCCACCTAGTGGGGGGTCTGCCAACACTGCGTTTACCGGTGCGGGGTCGCCACTCCAACACTTAAAAAGTTATAAAAATCTTTATTTCAGGGGGGCTCTCATAGAAGCGAATGCGAAGTAAAATATTTTTTTTGCGATTCATAGGGTTTCTGTGTATCATTTTAAAGACAATTTGGAACAGAGTACAAACGTATTTTTTTTTTTAATTTTTGTCCTAAACTTGACGAAATGGGGGGCTTTCAAAGTGGCGATTTAATACGCTCGCTTGAAGACGCTCTCTGGAAAATCGGCTATATATTTTTAAGCTGTACTTATTTTTTTATTTCACTTGTATCCTGTACTTGAACAACAAATACTAAAATTATATGAATATTATAAAGAAACGAGATTATTTAATTTTTAATGAGCATTAGTAATTGTCACATAGCTTCACAATAATGCTAATAGATGGCGCAGTCATTAAATATTCCATGGAACTAGGAGTTACGACTACGATCTATCCCAAAAACAGGTTTGCGTCGACCATTATTATTTAGGTACATAATATAATAACATATTAATCAATTAAAATTATTCTTTAGTTAAATATCAAACTTCAATATCTATTAATTGCTACATTTTGTATATTTTCTATTCGCGTCGATAGATGACGATTTGTACAGATGCCCCTAACCCGTTTTCACTCGTTAGTACGTACATAATAATTCAATGTTTTCACTAACGTTCCCTAACCTTTACGGGCTACCTATGATAAGTTAGGTGATGATTTCTGTCAACTTCTTTATCACGATCCTGTACGGGACACCTAAAAGGACATTGGGACGGATGTTAGGACTTAGGATTGTGTTTTGGAGCTACCTACGTAAAGAGACTCCTACATAGGGGATGATTTAGGTATGTTTGGTGAAAACGGGCATAATAATAATGTCAGTTTTCGTCGTCATTTGTATCGATTGAATGAATAATCATGGGATACCGTTACCGCGAGGTCTCAGTTCGGGACGAACCACTAGTGGATAAACGAAGGAGTGAAATTATCGGTTCGGGGGTTCGAGTCCTAACTTTAGATTATTATAATTTCTTATTTATTTTTATTATTAATTTATTATTAAAAGGCACTTTGTTCCAACCGAGTGTTTCACGACAATCACGCATTTCTTTAATTTTTTTGTTGTTGCAGTTTAAGAAAATGTGGCCTCAATGTGCAAGATGACAATGGCTACACTCCGCTTCACCACGCGTGTCTCAATGGCCATACGTAAGTTTTTTAATTGCGATTTTTTAAATTATCGCAATAAGTTACCTATGGTTGATTTCGTGTGCATCAGAATGACTGACTAAACTCCAGAGTGACCGATTATACACCAGCATTTAGTACCTATTTAATAATTTGATCAAATTGGTACCTAATTATTGACAAAGAAAGGACAATTGGCAAAACTCGGCCAGACATTTAATAAGTATGACTAGAAAGACGTAACAACAATAAACATTATTTTCTAGAATTTTGGACAAAAAAATTTTTTTATTAGCTAAATTTTTTTAAATTTTTTAAAGATGATATGATAACAATGGGGAAGAAGCTGCCAAGTTTTCACTAAAGAGGTCGCTGGTAACGCTTGACCCATAATCATAAACAGACTTAAATACCTGAGGAAATTGATTGTTTATTGTCTGTTTTGAATAGGTTTTGTAATGTCATCCCTTGTTACAGAGACGTAGTCCGCCTTCTCCTATCGGCGGGCGCTTCGCCGGCCGTCATAGACAAGACTGGTGCTTCGCCGCTCCACCTGGCGGCGTGGAAGGGCGACTCTGCCATTGTCACCATGTTATTAGCTCATAATCCGCCTGTAAATATAGATTTAGTGGTATGTGACACATAATCGATTCGTTATTCTATAAATCTCTATAAATTTAAGCAGTGATAGCCTAATGGTTAAGGACTGTGGTCTCCTATTCGGGGGGTCGTAGATTCGATCTTGGGCATGCACCTCTTGACCTTTCGGAGTTATGTGCGATTTAGCAATTAAATATCACATGCTTTAGCGGTGAAGGAAAATATCGTGAGGAAACCTGCATACCTGAGAGTTCCACATATGTTCTCAAAGGTGTGTGGTCTGCCGATTCGCAATGGGCCAGCGTGGTGGACTACGGCCTGTAACCCTTCTCTGGAAGGAGACCTGTGCTAAGTTGATGGATTGCTGATGATGATGATTCTATAAATCTGGATTCCATACTACATCTCCGAGTGGCAACCCGGCATCGGGAAACGCAGTGGTGGCAAACCCCCCACCAGGTTGACCGACGACATCAGACGAATCGCAGGGAGCCTCTGGATGCAAGCGGCGCAAGACCGAGAAATGTTGAAATGTTGAACTGTATACAAGAAACCTTTGTTAATTGTCCATTCAACAGTGGACGTCTATCGGTTGATAAAGAAGAAGAAAAACCCAATAACCACCCAGTCTGAGACAAAACCGTCGCCAAACAAGCTTTAATTAGTATAGTGTGATACATATAGCGTAGTGAATAGTGATGTTGCAACTTCCTTACTGATCAGTAGGTATGCGACAAATCATAAAAAGAAATAATGCATTTAATGTTTAAAAGTAGTGTAATTTGTTAATTATGACTTGCTAAACTTATACAACTACTGACTTATTGGCAATACCAGGTTACTAACGAGCGGGTAATAATAATATATTATTTTTTAATAATGAATATTAGCCATGCTGAACTGGACATTCTTCCTTCCCCTTCAAATAAACTGAAAGCTTGTGTTAGGAGTGGGTATGACAATAGTGCAACTGGTGGCGATACAACCGTCGACCTTTCAGTAATCAGTCCGCAGCTATGAGGCCTAAATAATAAAATAATAGGCCAGGCTAGTACACTATTATAAATATACTAATAACTTGTATATTAGAAAAAAATATATATAATATTGACATTTATACTATGATATTATTGTGACATATTAATTAATTACTTATATAAAATTGACATTGTATATCTAATTGTAATATTGTAATAATCTCAAATTGACGTGTAATACAAATACTTATGAATAAATGACTATGACTGACTATGACTAATGTGTGTTTGTAGACAGCGGACCTAGAAACGCCATTAATAATGGCGGCGCAGTATGGCTCCGTAAACGTGGTCGTTCAACTGGTGGACAGGGGAGCTGACGTCACTTTGCGAAACGTTAAGGATGAATCAGCTTTGGACCTGGCCGCTCAGTATGGCAGGTAAGAATCTAACGGACTTACTTAAAATAAAGGAGAATGGGCAAAAATGTATGGAATGTGGTTCTAGACCCAATAGACATCATATTTTATGTATCACTACCTGATGCTCACGACTTCACGACACGAACTCTTTGATTTTCCGGGATAAAAAGTAGCCTATGTCACTCTCCAGTTCCACCTATACCCATGCAAAAAATCAAGTCAATCGGTTGCTCTGTTGCGGCGTGATTGAAGGACAAACCAACAAACAAACACACTTTCGCATTTATAATATTAGTAGTAAGGATTAGAAAGGTATTTTTACGTAGAGCAATGATTACCAGGTCACCTGTGCCCCAATTGCTGTACCAACAGAGTTATGTGGTGTTTAATATAATAATATAATGAACTATAAATTAGTTGCTTTTTATCACTAACATAATATGTAGTCACGATACAATATAATTGTTGAGAAAATAAAGAAAAACATTAAGTATTTTGAATATTTTTCATAATATATAATAATAGAGCACGGGCCGGTCCGTGGCGCGGGGAAGCCGCTACACTTTAGTGCGAGATCGAGCGGCGCGCGGTGACTCCCATTCCCACAAGCTAATGAGTCTGAGGGAGCTCCCCGTAATAATCGAAGGTTAAAAACTTAAAATAATGTCATTATATATTATTTTCTTGCTGAAAATAATATAAAACTACATTATTTTGAGATTTCACCCAAAATATAGAATTGCATAGGGGGAAGTTTCCTGCGGTCTCACTAAAAAAGGATAACGACGGGACAAGTCACCTGAATAAATATTTTTCCTTGTGTTAAGACCTACAATGATTGCTATTGGAGCGAGGCCAAAATGCCCATTGTCCTTTAAAAAAAAACATTTTATAAAAAAGCTTTCAGTAGCTGGCTACCTCATCAGACCCCTGTGTCTGATGATATAGCCAAATACTAAGTCTACTTCTGTTAATTATTATTATTTTACGAAAACTAACTAAACATGTCTATTTTGTGGCTTTGCGAATAATATTATAAAACTTGCGAAGTGTAAACAAACTTATGTCGGACTTGTGCAAGAAATCTCTTTGAGAGCGCGTTATTTTTAGAAATTTGATTTTAGTTACTTTATGCTTTGGGATAGTTTGTGGACGGATACAACTTCGTTTGGGTCTTTACACGATTATGCGGAGTAAATAAAGGTAATATCTTGGTGGTCCGCATAGTAAACTAAGTTTACCTACTCCTTTTGCCCTTCTAATTTTTGGTACATATTAATGTAGCATATTATTATCTTGGCGAATGAAGCACTTGACTCGTTTCGCTCTGAAAACTATGAAATGACGTAGGTGTGGTTATTCCGAATTTTAAGTTTTAACACGTTTGATCGTAATATAAACTATGACGTTAACATCAAAGTAAAATGAACCGTAAAGGATCGACTTAAAGTCACAAATTCAATACAGACGATTTTAATTTGGAGCGTTTTCGTTACGTAAACGTGTATCTAAAATCTTAATATATATAAATTACGTGTCACGTTGTTTGTCCGCGATGGACTCCTAAACTACTTAACCGATTTTAATCATATTTGCACACCGTGTGCGGTTTGATCCAACTTGAAAGTTAGGATAGTTTTTTTTGAATTAGGATAGTTTATTTGTTTTTTATTTATATAGATAAGTTGGCGGTACGAAGTTCGTTGGGTCAGCTAGTATAATATAAAAAAAACTTGTACTAAGCGTACTGGTCAAAGGGAGAGTATTATGACCCCACCTATTAGCACAGAGTAACGAAGGTAAGGTATACTGTGCTATTAGAGTGAACCAAAGGGGTTGTTTCATCTTGGGCCAGGTATTTGTACGCTATACCAAAAAATAATATTAAATAATAGAAATTGAAATCAAATATGCTTTTTTGTAGTATTACAGTGTATAAGAGGTACAAATATAAAATTGATAATTGGGTACATCTGGCAATGGCAACTCCCGGAGTGCATTCATCTGCTTTTGTTAATGTACTTACTGAGAGACTGTATTACGTAAAGTACTAGTAAATAAATCAACACAATGTTTGCAACGTAGGCTTCCTATTAAATAAAAGAAAAAAGAAAAATGCGTGAGTGTCGTGGAACACTCGGTTGGAACGAAGTGCCTTAATTATTAACGAATAATAAATTAATAACAAAAATAAATAAAATAAAGAATAATAATCTGAAGTCAGGATTCGATCCCCCGAACCGATAGTTTCACTCCTTCGCTTATCCGCTACGCCCCCAAAGCTATAATGGAACGTGTGTAATAAACGAAGGGAACAACTGTCGTGACGAAAAATTCTTACACTTTTTTCGCCGAGCCTCCATCCGCAAAACCGTCCGAAAAGGAACATCGTTCCAAAATATTTTCAGGTTATCCTCAAACGAAACAAGTATGGCTTTTATATGAATGTCGCCGTTGTTGCCAGGTTGCCCACCGTGAAACATCTGCTTGCCACACATCCAACGCTGGTGCATCAGTACAAGTATCCCAAATGGAAGTTACACAAGTTCTCCTCAACTCCCCTACATAGAGCCGCCAAGAATGGACATGTGTAAGTTTAAATTTTTACAAGCTTTTATTTAGTTTCACCTGTCCCGATGTTAGTCATCAACGATGTTTGTCATCAAATCTTGCAAATTAAATTTGATCGACTTCCCGGTTACCGATTGAGCTGAAATTTTGCATACATGTGTTAATCGCGTGACAATGCACTATTATGATGACATGGTGCTGATCTGATGATGGAGCTGGAAGGTAGCCATAGGAACTTCGCAATGAAACGACACAAACTCATCAAGTTTGGGCTCGTTTGAAACGTCTTGACGAGTAGTTTGTCTTTAAATGGTAACCAGGGCCTGATGATGGAGCTGGAAGGTGGTCATACAAACTCTGTAATGAAACAACGCAACCCCATCGAGTTTAGACTCGTTTGTTTAGTGTTGACAAGTATTCTGGTCCTAGATGATATTCAGGCAATGAAGCCGGAAGGTGGTTTTGGCAACTCTGTAAAAAAACGACGTAACCCCTTCGAATTTGGGCTCGTTTGATTCGCCTTGACAAGTAGTCTGGTTCTAGATGATATAATATGATAGCCAGGGTCTGAGTTCTGACGATGTAGCCAGCTACTATAAAAGCTTGCTTTTTAAAAATAATTTTTTTAATTTGCACTTGTTTTTAAAGAATACATGTGTTCAATTCTTCAGAGGAAATATTACACACCTGTTGTTTTCGGCTAGTCATATTAACTGTTCCAAGGTTGCACATAATAGTAATCATGATTTTGCAGAAACATGGTGTTTTGTTTTAGCGATTTGATTTAAGGATTTGGCTCATATTTCGCCTCGAAATTATAGTCAAAGCACAGGTCAAAGTTTGAATGGGCTGATTTTGAAGGGATTTTTCATCATAAAATCTTTCGAAAAAGTAGGAATTACCATTGGCCAAAATAAGCCAAATATGGTCACGCTGTACATAATTGGGCAAATTATATTATGTAAATGTTGAATTTTTACACAATAACCAAGTAATCCTATCGCTCTTACCGTAACAAGCGGCGCAACTATTTATTGTTGAATATTAATATATGCAAATGTAAAGGCGTGTACACACGCGTTGCGTATTCATATTCGTTCGTTCGTTATAACGCTTCAGCGTGCCTCGTTTGCGGATTTGGCTTAAATTATTGTGTGCGCGGGGCGTCAGAAATTGTCTATTATTCACATTTATGAAGCTCGGTGCGTAATTTCGTAACTTCTGGGTTGAATTTTGTCTTTGACGTAGATACACATGGAATAATTAAAGTCGTAGAGTCGCCATTTCGCGCTAGACGTATGGATGCGCATGAAATATTTTCATTTTTCTGAGATCACCTGCGCAACGCCCACTTACGCAATTAATAATAAAGTACCTAGGTACACTAATTTAAAAAATCGGCCAAGTGCGAGTCGGGCCTCGCTCTTTTAGGGTTCCGTACATGACCAATTCATTTTTTACTAAACTAGTTTAGTTTTTGACATAGACCCCCTAACAAAATTGGTCTAAAACAGACAACTTTTACGGCCCCCAATTTCTTCATTTTTGTAGCTAAAAAATTAAAAGTAAATATTTTTGAGCTCCACTTAAATAATGAGCTCTAGACAATGACACCCCACATGCCAGGGTAAAAAAATAAAATTTTATTTCGACTCATTCATGTATTTCAGCCCCCTTTATTTTTAATTTAATTTTATTTTTATTATTTGTTGTCATAGCGGCAATAGAACTACACAATATGTGAAAATTTCAACTATCTGTCTATTATGGTTTCCGAGATACAGCCCGCTGACAGACGGACGGACGGACAGCGGAAGCTTAGTAATAGGGTCCCGTTGGCACCCTTTGGGTACGGAACCCTAAAAATGGAGCAAGAGTGCGACCTATACAGGGTTAATTGTAGAATGCCAACAACCTGCTACAGGCAACTTCTACGCATCAAAGTAAATAACTTTTGTTCCACGACTTTTTAAAATCCCAAAAAATATTTTTATTAATAAAAAAATAAATAATATTTATTTTTCTGTTCTATAGTTTTAAAAACTCTACGCGGCACGTGTCAAAGCGAGTGAGTGGCGTATTTGACACGCCGTCACTTGATATATTTTGGTACTTAATGCCTGTCCGATACTTACGTCTGTCGCCGCGGAAAGATTTTTGGTGTTCGCGATAAACGCGAAATTATGAACTTGCAAACCATAGCTCAGCCTGATGTTAGTAATACACATCACAAAGCATTTGTGAATACGAAGCTATAACTTCGGACGTTAATTGATGCGTGGTTATTAGTCGACGCTTCACGCAGCTGTGGAAGGGACATTACATAAAATGAACAGAGTTAAAAAAAATGACAGACTTTTCAACAAAAAACATAGAATTTTTTTGGCGAATTTATTGAGTTAAGTATCTGAAAAGTCATTGAACAAATGTTGTTCAGTATCGTGCAAAGAAGTTACATGTGGGAGGTTGTTGGTAAATTAAAATTAACCCTGTATACTGACATTGAATTAATAAATAGAGTTATATATAATAGAAAAAAGTCGTGTGGTGTCGTAGGACACCAGATAGGAACGAAGTTCCTTATTATAAAAATATTAATTTCAAGTTATATTCGAGTTATAAAGAAAATAATTATTCGGGTATACATTTTTATCGATAAAAATCAAAATGACCCCGGGGAAGCCTAAATATCGAAATCTAAATGAAAATAAAAATGTGCGCCCGCGGGTGGGCTCGAACCACCAACCATTCAGTTAACAGCCGCACGTAAGCCGATTGCGCCACGGAGGCCATGCACAACTTATTCAAATTATTATATAAGATTCTTAGGCCAAATCTTACGCTTTTTTCATAACGTTACGGACGTTTTTTGTCGGCTAGGGTCCCTCCGCAACGCGCCATAGGGAACTTCGTTCCAAAAACAAGAAAATAGCTGAGACTGTAACCCGACTACGGAAATTTAATGTAACATCCGACAAATTGATTTTGTTCGTGTAAAATGTAGCCTATCTCAACCGGAACAAATCGGTTGATACCTCATTCATCAAAATCGGCTCAGTGTTTTTCTGCGCCACGGTGGAACATTCGTAGTAGGTACATGGTCGCATACATACATAAATACATAGACTGCTAAAATAATAACTTTTGGGCGTAGTCGGGTGATTAACGGACGAAATACATTTAAGAAATTGCCTGACTAATCAAGAGGTTCCACGGAGGTTTTTTTAAAATACACACCTCAAGGACGTGGGCAACAGACAGTAAATAATAATAATGTCCTTCAGACTGAATTTCGGCGGCGATGAATCTCTAGACTATCCGACTAAACAGGGGATAATATAGTGCGCAAGTCCGATGGAATGGCAATCTGCCATAAAGTTTTGTATAAAACAATGTGGTCGTTCTTATATTAGGAAAAGTATGAAAACGCGTAAACGCATAAATATGCAGCGACAACTGGATTCGTTACACTTGCACATGAATATTCAGTGGATTCATTCGTGACATGGAGATATTTGTCAACCATGTTTTGTTGGTACTGTTTGATTGATAGCTGTAGAAACAAAACTAATTAGTAACAGCCAGAATCCGACATTCGTTGGTGGAATGGAAGTAAAATGTAATGATATGGTTAAGGCGAGGAGGCAGACAAAGTTTAGGTATTTGAGGGGGTGAAAAGCAGGGGAAGGAGCGGAGTCGTAGTCCCGCCCACCGCGGGGCGCCCCGTGCGAAGCACAGAAATGGCGCGAAGCAACTCTGGCGGGAAACAACTCCCGACTGACAAAACTGGTTATTTATCTAAACTTAATAGGTACTGTAACTTATTTTCTTCAATCCTATTATACTTTATTTGGCTCAGTTAGCATGGTTCCAGTTCATGTTCATAGATAATCAAAAAAAAATTTATACAGGTTCAATTCCTAACCAAATACAATAACATGCTTTTTTTAATTATTTTTTTTTGGTTAGTCTACCGATTTCGTTCAAAATCGATATTTGGGCTTCCCTGGGGTCGAGAAAGAGAAAATGAGTGCCTGCCATAATTTTAAAAAGTCCCCGCCATATTGAAATTCTATATTATTGGGCCGATTACGTTCAAAATCGATATTTAGGCTTCCCTGGGGTCAGGAAATGGGTGCCAAAATTTTAAAAAGTCACCGCCATATTGAAATTCTTTGTTATTCGACCGATTTCATTATAAATCGATATTTGGGTTTGCCTGGGGTCAAGAAAGAGGAAATGGATGCCAAAATTTAAAAAAGTCACCGCCATATTGAAATTCTTTGTTATTCGACCGATTTCGTTCTAAATCGATATTTAGGCTTCTATGGGGTCAAGAAAGAGGAAATGGGTGCCAAAATTTTAAAAAGTTACCGCCATATTGAAATTCTTTGTTACTGGACAGATTTCGTTCAAAATCGATATTTAGGATTCCCTAGGGTCAAGAAAGAGGAAATGGGTGCCAAAATTTTAAAAAGTCACCGCCATATTGAAATTCGCTGTTATTGGACCGATTACGTTCCAAGTCGATATTTAGGCCTCCCTGGGGTCAAGAAAGAGGAAATGGGTGCCAAAATTTAAAAAAGTTACCGCCATATTGAAATTCTTTGTTACTGGACCGATTTCGTTCAAAATATACATTTAGGCTTCCCTGGAGTCAAGAAAGAGGGAATGGGTGCCAGAATTTTAAAGAGGGAATGGGTGCCAGAATTTTAAAAAGTCCCCGCCATATTGAAATTCTTTGTTATTCGACCGATTTCGTTCGAAATCGAAATTTGGGCTTCCCTGGGGTCAAGAGAGAGGAAATAGATGCGAAAATTTTAAAAAGTCACCGCCATATTAAAATTCTTTGTTACTGGACCGATTTCGTTCAAAATCGATATTTAGGCTTCCCTGGGGTCAAGAAAGAGTAAATGGGTGCCAAAATTTTAAAAAGTCACCGCCATATTGAAATTCTTGTTTACTGGACCGATTTCGTTCAAAATATATATTTAGGCTTCCCTGGGGTCCAGAAAGAGGAAATGGGTGCCAAAATTTTCAAAAGTCACCGCCATATTGAAATTCTTTGTTACTAGACCGATTTCGTTCCAAAGCGATATTTGTTCTTCCCTGGGGTCAAGAAAGAAGAAATCGGTGGCAAAATTTAAAAAAACACCGCCATATTGAAATTCTTTGTTACTGGACCGATTTCGTTCAAAATATATATTTAGGCTTGCCTGAGGTCAAGAAAGAGGGAATGGGTGATAAAATTTTAAAAAGTCCCCGCCATAGCAAAGAATTTCAATATGGCGGGGACTTTTTAAAAGTCTGGCACCCATTCCCTCTTTAAAATTCTGGCACCCATTTCCTCTTTCTTGACCCCAGGGAAGCCTAAACATCGATTTTGAACAAAATTGTTCAAATGACAAAGAATTTCAATATGGCGGTGACTTTTTAAAATTTTCGCATTCAATTCCTCTTTCTTGACCCCAGGGAAGCCTAAATATCAATTTGGAACGAAATCGGTTCAGTAACAAAGAATTTCAATATGGCGGTGACTTTTTAAAATTTTGGCATTCATTTCCTCTTTCTCGACGCCAGGAAAGCCCAAATTTCGATTTTGAACGAAATCGGTCGAATAACAAAGAATTTCAATATGGCGGTAACTTTGTAAAATTTTCGCATCCTTTTTCTCTTTCTTGACCCCAGAGAAGCCTTAATATCAATTTTGAACGTAATCGGTCCAATAACATATAATTCCATTATGGCGGGGACTATTTTATATTTTAGCATCCATTTCCTCTTTCTTGACCCCAGAGAAGCCTAAATATCGATTTAGAACGAAATCGGTCGAATAACAAAGAATTTCAATATGGCGGAGACATTTTTAAATTTTTGGCACCCATTTCCTCTTTCTTGACCCCAGGAAAGCCTAAATATCGATTTGAAACGTAATCGGTCCAATAAAAAACGAATTTCAATATGGCGGTGACTTTTTTAAATTTGCGCATCCATTTCCTCTTTCGTGACCCCAGAGAAGCCTGAATATCGATTTTGAATGAAATCGGTCGAATAACAAAGAATTTCAATATGGCGGTGACTTTTTTTTAATTTTGGCATCCATTTCTTCTTTTTGACCCTAGGGAAGCCTAAATATCGATTTTGAACGTAATCCGTCCATTATCAAAGAATTGCAACATGGCGGAAAAGTGCACCTGTGTTTGCACACATACTTGAGATAGAAACTAATTTCATCGATTCGATATATCGATACTTTTTGGCACTTCATGCATTGCCCTAGTTGCCAAAGACGCTTTCGCACGCGTAAGGATCTGGAAGGATCCGTGCGCATCCTTACGGAACCAAGGATGCGAAAGGATCCTTTCGCATGCGAATCGTGATCTACACTTGTAATTTTAGGCACTTTTAGGTACAAAAAAATTGTGAGCCGTCGTGGGACGCCTGGCAGATGTGAAACATCGACATTATTTTGTAAAAGTAATATGCAGAAAAGGACAGATTGTGATAGGAACTAAATATGTCACTACACTAGCGGCACGCTATGATGGCCGGTTTGACGTTTGTCCGCTCATGAAGTTCCGTATTAATTGATAACGACTTTGAAGGAAATAATTGTATTACTTTATTGACGATAGTGATGTGCAGAGATTCATAAATTTTATCGAATGTAGTTTTAGGTTTAGGACTCAAAATTTATTTATTAAATTGATTTCTAAAATGTATACAAGTGTAGAAAAATCAGTTTGCACCATTTAAGGGGTGAATGTACTTGTGAATATGAACAATTTTCACTATGTGGACAAACCTCTGAAATCGCAAAAAAATATCAGCTGTTTCATACAAAAGGTAAAATTTTTATTTTTATATGATATATACCACAACTCGGCATTTGGTTTTCTAAATTGAAAATTTTTAAAAATGGAATCTAATACGATCGTCACATAGGATCGCTGGCTAGCACAACTACTACCTCCGGCAAACTCGCGTCAATGCTCAATGCAAAACAAAGCAGTCTCGAATTGACGTTGCTTCGAAAAGTATAAACTGTCAGTGCAATGCGATTGTGATATAGTTTTGACCTGGCTTTGGATTTCAAATATTGATACTGCATTACTGTTGACCCTTGCTCGTTAATTTGGACTCTGTTCAAGCCCTTTGTTGTGGATTTCGTCGATATGACCGAACGTACGCAGAGAACTGTTCTAAATAGTCAGACACGTGAGTTCGTAATACGCCTTCGTAACTATTTCGATCGTGAAGCTCAAAATGGAGGGCCAATTTTACCTATAACGTCAGTGGTTGAACGCGTAGCTGATGCGCTTAATATTGGACAACGAACTGTTAGACGGATAACTAAAAAAAAAAATGGCGAGACTGGCACAGAAGAAAATAAACTTCACACACCAAAAAAGAGAAAACGAGCAAAACCAGTCGTAGGCATCGATAGCTTTGATGCCGATGCTATCCGAAGACATGTTTACGGCTACTATTTACAGGAGTATCCAACAAGAAAAAAGTTGGTGCATTCACTGAAGGAAGCTGGATTATTCTTCGGTGGGGAAAGTTCTTTAACGAAGATTTTGAAGACCATTGGATTTCGATACAAAAAATGTAACAAACGCAAAATATTGATGGAAAGATTTGATATAGCGATGGCAAGGTATACTTTTTTACGGCAAGTGAAAGAAATCAAAAATTGGCAAAATGTTGTGTTCTTGGATGAAACATGGCTTAATGCTAACCATACTGTAGGCCGTTCTTGGAACGATGACACAGCAGCATCTACTTCCAAAGTTCCTGTAGGAAAAGGATCGCGACTTATAATTTGTCACGCCGGAACCATCAACGGGTTTGTCGAAGGTTCTCTCATGGCTTTTGCGTCAAAAACCACTGGAGACTATCATGAAGACATGAATGGAGAAAAGTTTACTGAATGGTTTACCTCAATGTTGTGTAGCCTCCCTGAACCATCTATTATAATTATGGACAACGCCCCATACCACTCGATGCAAATTGACAAGCCACCTGCCCAATCCCAAAAGAAAGCTGATATCGTCGCATGGCTTCGTAAAAATGGCGTAGATGCAAACATGAATATGTTAAAAGCGGAATTAGTACGTCTTTTAAAAGAAAACAAACCAACCAAGATCCGATACGTCATTGACGAAATAGCATTAGAACATGGGCACAGAGTTATACGGTTACCGCCTTACCATTGTGAGTATAATGCGATTGAGTTGGTGTGGGCTCAAATTAAGGGATATGCTGCAAGACACAATACAGAACCCCCATTTACCACAAAAAAAATGCTAAAATTATTAGAAGAAGCTTGTGAACATGTGACTAAAGGAGACTGGGAAAAGGTTGTGAATAGAACTGTTAAATTAATAAGGGAAGATTATGAAAGAGATGTGAAAATAGATAATATTATAGAAAACGAACATATAATTATTAATGTAGGTGATGATAGCAGTGACGACAGTGAAAATAGTAGTATGGACGAATCTGATTAATTATGGCCTTTTGTGGCACCTTTTTTGGTATCTTTTGTATTCATATGTTTCTTGTGTGCATATAAAGTATGTATATTCATTTTCATTCAAATATTCAGTTCGTTCAAATAAATTAAATAAACATATACATTTTTGTTTTATTAAACCTATTTAATCAGGTACAAAAACAAAACTTAATTGTTTTTTGTTCGAGAATAAATTGACATTCCACATCACTATTGTAATGTGTCAAACCGGCCATCATAGCGTGCCGCTAGTTTAAGTATACATATAATAATACTACTACTACCACTACCCCTACCCCTACCCCGACCCCTACCCCTACCCCTACCCCTACCCCTACCCCTACCCCTACCCCTACCCCTACCCCTACCCCTACCCCAACCCCTACCTCTACCCCTACCTCTACCCCGACCCCTACCCCTACCCCTACCCCTACACCGACCCCTACCCCTACCTCTACCCCTACCTCTACCTCGACCCCTACTCCTACCCATACCCATACCCCTACCCCTACTTCTACCCCGACCCCTACCCCTACTCCTACCCCTACCCTACCCCGTCCCTACCCCTACCCTTACCCCGACCCCTACCCCTACCCCGACCCCTACCCGTACCCCTACCCCTACCCCTACCCCTACCCCGACCCTTACCCCTACCCCTACCTCTACCCCGACCCCTACTCCTACCCATACCCATAAAGTACCTAACTACCACCTACCTACCTTTTTTTTTTTTATTCGATGACAAGCTAGTCCTTGACTGCGATCTCACCTGATGGTAAGTGACGATGCAGTCTAAGATGGTAGCGGGCTAACTTGGAAGGGATATGGCAGTGAACATTCAACCATAACCATACCCCTACCCCTACCTCTACCCCGACATCTACCCCTACTCCTACCCCTACCCTACCCCGACCCTTACCCTACCCCTACCCCTACCCCGAGCCCGACCCCGACCCCTACCTCTACCCCGACCCCGACCCCTACCCCTACCCCTACCTCTACCCCTACCTCTACCCCGACCCCTACCCCAACCCCTACCCCTACCCCTACCCCTACCCCTACCGCTACCCCGAGCCCTACCCTGACCCCTACCCCTACCCCGACCCCGACCCCTACCTCTACCCCGACCCCTACCCCTACCCCTACCCTACCCCTACCCCTACCCCTACCCCTACCCCTACCCCGACCCCTACCCCGACCCCTACCCCGACCCCGACCCCTACCCCTACCCCTACCCCTACCCCTACCTCTACCCCTACCTCTACCCCGACCCCTACTCCTACCCATACCCATAAAGTACCTAACTACCACCTACCTACCTTTTTTTTTTTATTCGATGACAAGCTAGTCCTTGACTGCGATCTCACCTGATGGTAAGTGACGATGCAGTCTAAGATGGTAGCGGGCTAACTTGGAAGGGATATGGCAGTGAACATTCAACCCATACCCCTAATTGGTTTCTACACGCCATCGTGCCGGAACGCTAAATCGCTTGGCGGCACGTCTTTGACGGTAGGGTGATAACTAGCCACGGCCAAAGCCTCCCACCAGACCAGACCAGAGACAATTCAGAAATTATAAATTCCCAAATTGACCCCGCCGGGAATCGAACCCGAGACCTCCCAGTTATAAGACAACAGCGCTCACCACTGAGCCAGGGAGGTCGTCAATTTGACCTCAATTTGATTAGCCAAACTGTACGATGTACCTATATGATGTACTTACTTTGCATGATGCATCCCACCATTATTAGATACCTTACTTGATGATGAAATTGATATTTCATGATCCATTACATTACATGTTACACAAATCATCCTTTACAAAATATTGAAATAGGTACCTACTTACTTTACAACTTCCATCATCTGCTTTTGTTATTTTTAGGGTTCCGTACCCAAAGGTTACCAACGGGACCCTATTACTAAGCCCACGCTGTCCGTCCGTCCGTCCGTCTGTCAGCGGGCTGTATCTCGTAAACCGTAATAGATAGACAAATGAAATTTTCACATAATTATTATGTATTTCTATTGCCGCTATAACAACAAATAATAAAAATTAAATTAAATTAAAAAAATTAAATTAAAATGTTTCAATGGGTACATGGAAATATTTTAATTAAATTTTTAAACGGAACCCTAAAAGAGCGAAGCCTGACTCGCACTTGGCCGATTTTTTTATACTGTACATTCTTAGATTTTGCTTTTTTTCGGACCCATTTTCAAAATTAGTCTACTCTACTACTCAGTCCCTACTTATTTACAACTTTTTTGATGGATAAATTATTTACAATATTAATATATACAAACTTATAATTAGGTACACTCTATTTGACTTCTCTAAATTCTAAAATATACAAAATAATAGTTTTCAGTATAAACATAAACAATTTTCAATTATTACAATTTACGATAATATTTGATAGCCGAGCGAGCGCAGCGCGACGCAGGTCCACCTAGCAGCACGCCTCGGCGATCACTGTCTAATTGAGTAGGAGAGACAAAGAAGTCGCTTCTGGGAATAGAAGGGCCAAGTGACAAATTGTAATGGATAATATTAAAATTATAACAGTTGCAATAAATAAAATCTAAAACAGCCATTTGTTGTATTAAAATATGAAAAACAATTGTAAATAATTTTACCAAAATAAATGTATGCATAACAGAGAACGATGGGAGTTTATGTATTTGCAGAGTCAACTTTGCAATTTTTTTCTATCGAGAAAAGTTTGCGTCATCGTGTTTAGGAAACAGCCATCAGGCCAGAAATACGATCAATTATAACTACTTTTTTTTTCATAATATTATGACCCATAGATTTTAAATTGGACGATCTTCATTCGGCTTGTGATATGAAGATCGTGACTGACTACAGCGCCTTAACCGAAAGGTTACAGCGAATATCAATCAAAACTTATTTCATAGGATTTTCATAAGTAATTTTGTAACCCACATTATTATCTTAAGAAAATCTTTATATGATTAATGGAAGGAGTTTCGACCTTCTACAATGAAGAAAATGACAATAATTGATGAGATCATAAGGCATGTAGTATGCCGACTTTAAAATTAAAAAAAAAATTAAAATCATTTTTTTCATGGGTTCGGAAAGCTGATTCTGCTGAGAAGAGCCGGCAAGCAACTCAGATACTTCAGACCGTTTTACAAATAGTTGAAGTTATCTTAATAAAATTAATAATGCATTTCTACCATTTTCTTTATCTGGAATATTATATATAGATAATGCAAATTGGAGCTAATTCACATATAAACCTGTAAGTAGTTAATATACATAAAGATTATGTGTGAATTGTTACGAGAGTAACCCCGTGGCTTATTTTTTTTATTACGTAAGACACAATCATCATAAACCTTGTAGTAAATATGATAAGTCTATGTCTTAAAATGTTTTGTACGTGTGTGACTGTGAGTAAAGTTTATGCTAAACAAGGTTTACATATTGGACAAAGATAAAATGAACAAGCTTTATTTGAAAGCGTATTAAAGTCACACACTGCTTTAAGAAGTTTAAATAAATATTCAAAGAATAACCTTTGACAAGGAATAAAATATGACATATTTTATAACAGGCAAGTAGTCCAAGTCTTACTCGCGGCAGGAATAGATCCAAACATACGCACAAGTTCTGGGACCCCGCTACACGAAGCAGCCTGCTTCGGCAAAGCTTCAGTAGTAACGATATTACTAGAAGCAGGCGCAGACCTGAACGAAGTGGATGGAAGAGACAAGACTGTTGAAGAACTCCTTGCCGACTATTCAAAAGAGGCAACTAGGCCAGTGAGAAGAGCTATTAGAGGTAGGTTTCAAAATAATAAGTAGCAACATTGTATGTGCAGTAAATAAACACCTCCATTCGGAGCATCAGAAGTGGGATTCTGGTGCTCCAGACGAAGGTGTTTATTTCGACAAAGTGCTTCCATTGAGAACACTAGATTGGGTTTGATTGACGTGATTAATCTTATGGGTAAAAAGGTGACCCTAAAAGCCTTATGATGAAGATTGCTTATGCTTCGGTAGGGCTTCATTAGGAAGAATGCTAGTAGAAGTTGGTGCAATAGTTTCATCCACTGAGTGCATGAAAAATACAAAATTGTTGAGAATCTACTTCTTATTAACTCTGGAGAGGCCACGAGGGCAGTAAGACGTACCTCTCTCTCTTATCGTAATAAGAGGTAGGTTTTTAACCCCCGACAAAAAAAGAGGAGTGTTATAAGGTTGAAGTGTGTATCTGTGTGTACTCGTAACTCCTCGTAACGTAATTGAGTTGGATCTTAGCTGTAATTTATATGAAGATATGCTGAGGCGTTTGAAGATCATCAGCTCATTTCCTACTTGATTAAAGGGTTTTGCAAACTTTCATAGGTGCGATTGATTTGAAATTTGTTCTGTTATTTCGGATTATTTCCAAGGCATGGTAACCTTGAGCTGATGCTGAAGCATCAAGTAGTCTGCGGAATACCCAACTCCTCAGCAACTTACAACCCATATAGTCTAGTGCTTGGGCACATTAGAATGGTTGCAAGGTGTTAGATAGATGATGATCGAGGATCGAGTAGGAGGAACTGATGGTGGAGCAGAAAACTGGGTAACATGATGTCAGGTATATCGCACATAGTCCGGCCATAGATTGCCGGGGGTGTCTTAAATTTTCAACTTACACTGTATTTTTAACCGACTTCAAAAAGGAGCAGGTTATCAATTCGTCGGAATCTTTTTTTATGTATGTCCGCCGATTACTCGAAGA
Source organism: Oeneis ivallda (assembly GCA_029955525.1). Taxonomy (NCBI): domain Eukaryota; kingdom Metazoa; phylum Arthropoda; class Insecta; order Lepidoptera; family Nymphalidae; genus Oeneis; species Oeneis ivallda. The sequence continues at coordinate 13,572,189 of JARPMR010000023.1, forward strand.
TGCCTAAGCCGATTTGGGAAATTCTTTTTTTGTTTAAAAGGGTATGCTCCCCAGGTGGTCCCATATAAATTTTATCGAAATCGGTCGAGCAGTTTTTAAAATATCAACAATAAATTATATACTTGTGTGTGTAATTTAGTAAAGCGGGAGTTTGAAGACGGTTGTTTATAAAATTTTTTTTCAAAAAACCGACTTCTAACGCCACTACAAAGTATAAAAATAATTTTAGTTTGTCCACGTTTGTTGAAGTCGGGCGGGCCTAAATTCAAACTATGAAACCGATGCGCGACGCTACACAGTATGAGAGACTCGTTTGTAGAAGTCGAGAGAGCATCGCGAGTCGGTTTCATAGTTTGTATTTTAGGCCCGCTCGACTTCAACAAACGTGGACAAACTAAAATTATTTTTATACTTTGTAGTGGCGTTAGAAGTCGGTTTTTTGAAAAGAATTTTTATTTTAAGCTTTTAAGTGTAGTATCCTATGATTGAGGAGCTAGGACCTGGAGCTCCATGATGTAGTCCATACTTGTTACCTACAATGATAATTCGTAATCGACATTTCCTAAATCTCTTTATTTTAGGTGAGCAATATCCCTGCAGCATCAGGCTTGAGGAGTTGAAGGTTAAAATTTTTATGGGACCATTTCGCAAACATCCTCTGTCGATTAAAAAAAAAATCACGCGAATCGGTCCAGCAATCCCGGAGAAATCGGTGGACATACATAGAAAAAAAAAAAAAAGATACCGGCCGAATTGAGAACCTCCTCCTTTTTGGAAGTCGGTTAAAAAAGAATTTTTAATATTAAATTATAAAGTATAAGTAGTTTACAAGTTGTATTAATTGGTGCTTTGATTTCGTGTCTGAAGTGATCCCACTTCCGCAAGCTTAGTCCGAGTTTTAATTCGTTTGATCGTAATAGTAAACGATGTCATTAGCATCAAAGTAAAATGAACCATAACATTATTGAATTAGAAGCTCAATTTCGTGTGTGTATTCTTATACGTTTACGTATACGAAAACGCTCAAAATTAAAATCGTCTGTATTGAATTTGTGACTTTAAATCGATACTGTTATGGTTCATTTTACAGTGACGCTGATTTCATCGTTTACTATTACGATCAAACTAATTGAAACTCGGACTAAGCATACTGATAAGCTGCTTGTTCATGTTTTATTTCGTGCTGAAGTATGTTTAAAAAATTATTTATTTTCTGCGAATCCAACTTCTGCATCACAGTTTTCATCATATCATATTTTTCGTTTACTGTAATAAATTGCTAAAAGTACTAGGGTGCTTAAAAGTAACGAAGATTTGATTGACAGAATTCAAAAACTCGTCGAGGAATACAAAGCACTACGAAAGCGAAGAAGAACCACGGCCATTCTCAATACAAGACTGCAGTCCCACCAGCTATCCGCACATACCTGTAATGTGAGTTCTATTAGCATTGTAATAGAGTACAATCTTAAAATGACTATGTATGCTACTACTTCCTCCTATAAATAAAATAGGTCTAGTCTGAGGTCGCGCTTTACTTTTATAATTTGGGGCAGTGCTTAACCTTAATATTATATTATTTTTTATTTCAATTCAATTTTGAAGGGCCCATAGGTAAGGGTTTTAAGTTTTTGACGCTGAGCAACAACAGTCGCTATTTATACTTTCATCTCATACGAAACTGTCATGACTGTTTTGTACGGGGTTTCGAATTAGAGACTTTTTAAAGTATTTAGAGTGTACTAGAAATTTTCCTTATTTTCTTCTAGACCACATACCTACCTTAAAACTCTGCGATAGAAATGAGTTTTCTTTTAAAATTTCTGTTCTCAATCAAACATTAATTTTACAATAAATATTATCAAATTATGCGTCTGATATCCAAAGCTATAGCAAGAATTTGAGATGTTTTAAAATAATTATTTTATAATGCTTAAAATAATTTTGAACTAAAATATCGGGTGTTAAAGAAACCAAAATTAATATTATGAAAACATTTTTGAATGTTATTTTCTCCTTGCCTATTTGTTTGCCTTTTAACCTACTAACACTGCATGTACCTACTCCTAAGTTAAATTTTGTATTCCCTTTCATGTTAAACGTATTCAAATAACTAGACGGCTTGCGGTTTCTCTAAAAGTCAGCGTCACGAGGGGAATCGCAAAGGAATCTCTGTCTGTAATTACTCGAAAGATGCTCTTCACGAGAGGATCTAAACATTCACTTTTAATTGGAGAGCGAGCGTCTCAATTATGACACACGACGCACTACCTTTGAACTCCTGATTGCTATCTTAGTAAACGCCCTTTTTGGGTTTTTCAATGGAATGGCTAACTTTGATTTATTGAAGACCCATAAACACGAAACCAATTCCAAAATGGAATGCGGTTAGGGTTGAATGAATTTTTGTTTAGTTTCCATTTCTGAGCTACATTCGTTGAACTGAAAAATGCATCCAACTTGTTACAATTTCATGTTGATTATAATGAACCACTCTTTAAAGTCGGAAAGAACAATTGCAAGGCTTTTTTGTAAAAAAAAAACAACTTGAATATTTCATTCTATAGATACGCAAAACAAAAACTGTCGATGCGAGCCTCATTAAAATCTTCCGTTCCTTTGATTTTATCTAGAGACGGTCAGGTACAAGTTTGTATGACACGAGAACGACTGCCGTCCTTTGAGGACTGTTATGGGCACAATCAAATGAAAAAAAAGCTAACACGGTCTTTAAACGTGCTTTTGCCCCTTCCTATTTTTGTTTTTTACGTGATTTTAGCTGTGATCGCGGAATCTCATTTTAACGAAGCCTTTTAAAATATTGCAAAGTTGACTGTTCTAATTACAGGTATAGTGATACTGAAATGGCGTTAAAAAGGCAATCTAATGCTGCAGAAGATAATGCTTTAACTAACCCATATGAAAGTGATAAAAAATATGTATCTAATGCAAATGCCACTGTAAATTGTAGTTTAGTTAGAAAATCACTAGAAACGAACAATCAAAACCATCTAACCCATATGAAAAGAGACAAAAGTCCTGATAAAAATGAGTCTTATCAAGAGTTGCTGTACTGTAACAAAAATAGTAATATTAATTCATTTCCTAATTTACGGCGAGATAGAAATCTTAATTCATGTTCAATTGATCAAACCGATATTTATCAAAATATACTAAAGCCACAATTACATCAAGTACAAAAAACGCAATTAAGACCCACTCAGAAAAAAAAGCCCAAGCCGCCACCAAAACCTAAAGTTACAAGAAAGAAAGTAAAGCATTATGAAATTGTGTATGAAAACATTCATGTAAACATTCATGCGGGGAGGAAATCGCGATTTTCTAATGAGAAATACGCCAGGAATTCTTTTTCGGGAATGTACACATCTATGGATGCCTTCAAATCCAAAAATAGTCGTTTGTCAGCATCTAACAGCTCTTTATATGTAGATATGAAATCTAAATTTAAAAATTGTGAATTTTCAGGGCGTTATTGTTGCCCATGTAGGAGGTCTTGTGGGTGCATTAATGATGGTACCGATCAATATTACACAATTTACCAATTAAAGCCTGAGGCAATGCGTAATAATGAGTATCCATTTGAGAGAACAAAACGAAAGTTTGACCGGCTGCCTTGTTTTTGCCATCGCGAACGCAATCAATTCAAATCATGTGAGATTTTCTATAGTTGCGAGAATTTTAATCAAGCTGACATAGGAAATCCTGCGGATGAAACAATTCCTGAAAAACTTGACCAGATAGATGATGATAAGATGACCTTTGAGCCCTTCGAGGAAGATACTTTGTCAATAAAACGAACTAAAAGATCTGACAGACTGAAAAATATATTAATTAAGAGAATTTCTCAGTTAACAAAAACTTTAGTTGACTGGGATATTCACAAATGATCTCTTTAAAGAAGTTACAGAATTTTCTATCTATCTATTAAATAATTTAGTAATTCTTCCGGTGGCGGTTAGTTTAAACAAAGATTAACATATTTGCTTCTTAATTAAAAAATATATTTTCGTTGCTTTATGTGTTTTGCAGGAAAGCCCCAGAGACCCAGAAAAACAATAACTTAAGTCATAGCCTATTAACACCGTCTTCATCTTTTGTAACAAAAAATTCACCCCAAAGTTTCGTTAAAAAGCTTGCTTCTAAATGCTTGGGCCTTAAAGCAAAGTTTAACTCCGCTCCTAACATATCTAACCATGGGTTAGAGTCGAATGTCGATGGAAAATTAAAACATTCGGATACGAAAAATAGTGCGAATGCGTTGCACATAGGGAACAGTAAATTTTTCAAAATACTGTCAAAAAAGGAGGAATCCGGTGATATACCCTGTAATGACGAATTTGATACTATATCATTAGATAGATTAGGTACTTTAAACAGAGATTCAGCTGTCAACAGAAGCAATAGGAGCTGTCCAGGATTTAAAACTTCTTTGCCAAATATTTCAGAAAATAACGAGCTAAGCAACGAATCTATCGCTGAAAGTTCAGTAAAAAAAGACTCCGGCTGTGAGGGCACGAATGAAATGAAACCATCGTCAGAAGCGATAAACTACGACACAAAGCTTATTATCTTTGAACCTCGAAAAGGAGAAAACAGAATATCCATAACATCAAATGTTTCTTTAGAGTCTGCTAATTTAGTAAACGAATGCTATGAATCTTACGACTTTGATTCGGAAAATAATCCGAAATTAAACTCTAAGGTAAAAAATCCTGTTTTAAATCCAAAGCCATCACCAAGGTCTAATTTAGCAAGTTCATTTAAAAGTGGAAACACGATATATGAAAATATATTGCCGGATAAAAATAGCTTTATTCGACCAACTCCCGCAGCAAGAACTTACATACCAACAAAAGTAGTTGTCAAAGAAGACGAGAATAATTTTTTATACGAAAACATTTTACTCCAACCTGAAGTAAAAGTTCCTGAACCACCAAAAAGGAATTTTATGGTAACAATAGAATCAAATAATTCTTCGCCTACTATAAGTAGGTCATCTACTATGTCTTCTGATTCTATGATCGATGAATCTAATCTAGAAGATATTCTACTTTCTGAAAAATCAAGATCTTTTCGCCACGGTCAAAAGTTGTTGCGTCGAAAAGAATCCAGTAAATCTAGTATTCACCGAACTCAATCAAACGCATCCGAATTTTCTGATACAACAGAAGTAAGTGCCATAGAAAATGTTGATTGCAGTGCTGAAATTAATGAAAAGTCTATGTATGCGTCAATGATAGGCACCTTACCGAATAAAAATTCTGAGAAAGTAAAGAAAAAAGTTCTTTTTAGACATAAAACATTTACGAATATTGAGCATGATAGAAATTCTATGAAAAATTTCCCAAAACGAAATGATTCATTTCTGAAAGATACTTTGGCGAACTATCACATTCGTGGTACCGGTCACTGCATTTACAAGGCTCCCACTGTAAAAGAATTTATTTATATTTTTAATAGAGAGACACTTTATCATGACGTAGAACCCTTTACTAAAGTACCTAATAATAAAAGAGATAGCTACTTTGAAACAGCTATATGCTTCTGTCGGCCAAGACCTTCCAAACATCACACTAGTGCCGAAGATTTATTAGATATTCAGAGCAAGGAAGAAGTGAAAGAGAAGGCGTCAATAGACATGGACGCCTTCGTTAGTAAAATAGAATTAGTTTCTTCCTCATTTCGATGTTTTTGTGAGTCGGGAAAATGTTCACTGCACGCTAGCAAACGAGAATTTCCAACGGAGCTAGTCGTTAAATTCTCAGCCATTAAGAAAAGTATATCAACACCTGATATAACCTTAGAGGATTCTCCTTCTTCGACAGTACAAAAACTTGGTTTACTAAAAAATAAGTCTGTACCTGCAAATTTAGAAGAACCCTATGCAGTAGTCAATATTGACGAAGTTGTAAAAAGAAACGAGTCTAATGGTAGAAGTGATACCAAAATTAGTAATTTAGATAGTCCCACATATTACGTTTCAATGTCTCCACATTCGTCACTTACATCGACTGGCCGACCTTACTCCATTAAAGATATATCTGAAGTTATTTCTTTAGGCTCTAATTCAACATCGACCGGCGCTAACACATCTTGTGCTTCTGATACTTCGCAATTACACAAATCCAACTCGGAACACTCCGGCCATTGGTCGTTACAATCGTGTAACTCCAACCTCACCGTGGTATCCGATGTTTCGTTTAAAACTTGCTTGGAAGAATCGTCAGATGAATCGGATGCCACGATACACTCCGACGACGAAAGTTCCGACGCGGAGACAGTTAAGTCCGACGTCAGTACGACGAAACGCCCTTGGATACACAGCAGTTCCTTTAGATTCGGAATTCGGGAGACTGAGGACACGAGTATAATCGAAGAGGATAGTGTCGGCTCCGCTAAATTCGAGTCGTCTTCTTCGAAGTTCGAAAGCGGGATAAGCGTAGATTCGGAGAGTTCGTCGTCGGATTGTGGCGGGGAGGGGGACAGTGGTGTTCCGGGGGAGGGTTGTGGCGTGTCGCTTGGTGCTTCGCTTGAGCGTGGTGGGGGGCCTGGCCGTGTTCGCAGCGGGTCTGGGCGGCGGCGGTGGGACGAGGCAGAGGGCGCGAGCGAGGGCGATGCGCTGAGCGTGTCGAGCGCCGCGTCCAGCTGTGCGCCGCTGCACATGGCGCATCATCACGAATATAGTAAAGTTTCGGTAAGTCACTTTCACTTTTAGCACTTAGTGCCAATTTCACCATACATATTAGCTGAGTAACGTTTAACCGAAGAATAAATTTAATTTTTTGGCATATTTTCAATTGCTACGAAAACTGTCAGAACGTCCAATTTATTCCTAATTCGAATCTACCACTCTATCACAACGCGTTCTGTGGGTCTAATATAAGTTTAAACGTTTAGGTTCTTTAGTTCTTTACTGTGCGTAAATCTGTCATTTAGCATGGACGAGATAGGGATGTAAAAATTTTCCATCCTTCTCCGTCCATATTAATCGACAGATTTCACGAACTGTTTAACTTTAATGTTGCACTAGGACTACACTAGGACTACCGTCTAATATAACGCGTTATCGTGTTTTTTCGCTCGTGGAGCAAACCCTGTCTTTGAGCCTAATATAAACACAATTTAATTTATTTATTTCAACCTAATATCAATTAAATTATTGCCAAAGGAGAAAATCCTTCTCCACACCTATGACTTGTTGCTCCTGACAAAGGAAAACTAATAAAGTTTAATCGCAAATTAGTCATGGTCATGGAATGTTCCGTGACCATCATACAAATAATGAAGGCGTATAATTAAGTATAAGCTATTCTAAACAAATAGTTAGATATCATCAAAATTAGTAGGATCGAGGAGTTAATGAATTTTAAAAAATATCTCAAGAGTTTTCAGTCGGTGAGGGAGAGAGCTATATGCTCGGTGTTTTGCTCGTGTGCACAGTTCTACAATTTTATCGCTATTTCGAACATAATATCGCCAGTTAATGGTACTCTTGATTGGTCTATGGCGTAGGTTGCTAATGTTGATCAAATGATTTGTATCAAACGCTAAAGACTCGCTCCTTAATCCCTTCATACGGCTTAATCTACTCGTTTTTCGTTTCGATACGGAGGAGGTCGCCGGCTCGCTTGACTTGCTACCTCCACTTTACTCCACTTGGCCTCGTAGGCTCAGTTCATTCTGGATCTCTTTCGATAGCTTATGGCTTCGTTATTTTTTATTAAAGTGTTAACCTACACTTAAGGAAATATCAGAATAAATTTATACACACATATCAAAAATTCCGAGGCCATCGGGATCCCGTGGAATCGTGGAATCGGGGTGTCTGCATGTGCATAATAATTCAATGGTCTGCATTCCATTTTTTAGATCATATTCACTTACTTGAAACCCGTTTAACTTTGTGCCGTTAAAACTCTAGAGGAGACGCAGAAAGTGGAGCTGGAAATACCTAAACATGTGAGACTAAATCAATCTGCAAACATTTTCACAATTTTACGACTAAAACTAACGGTTCTTACAATAATAGATAATTATTCGGCGACATAAAATATGTGTATAAGCGTGCTTTAGTACATAATAATTCAATGGTATAAGCATTTATTTAAATGTCGTGAGAATCCACTTACGCCGGACTTACGTCCCCACATGTGGCATGCCACTCGACATAATACTAACGGATGTCACAATGCAATGATTTAGCTCTGTTCAATTAACTGCAACGCGACAGTACATAATAATTCAATGAACGCGACGTATAATAATTTTATAAACCAGTTTTTTCGTGTCCGTTGTACTTCTTGTTTAACTTATAAACGTAGTATTACTTATATTATGGTTTACCCAAGTAAAATGTAAATATGAAAATGTTAATACGGAATGTCTGCAAGTTATTCCCTAGACTTTCAGTTTATACAAAACTATGCTAATTTAGGAGGACTTGTTTACTAACCGTCATAATAGATAACTGGAACGTAACAATTTCTATGACTATGATTTCATAGAATCAAGCTACCAAATACAAAGTTTCACAGTAGATTGCTTGATTCCAATACAATCAAAACTAGCCGTAGTTTATAGACATACGGACTTTATTTAGACCGCAAACAGGCTTGCAATTAGGAAGGGCTTGCTTGCATTTCTACTGCAGATGCCAAAACTTGCAAAGTTCAAATGCAGTCCATTTGATCCATTTCTCTGTAATCTATCTATAGTTACCCTTAGTCGGGTGATAAAAATAAGAATCAATTCTCTTTCCTCAAACCCAACACCTCAAAAATTAGGAGAGGACGAAAATCCGAATATAAATGTTATAAGGTACATTTCGCATCCCTTTTTCTCGCACATTCTAATAATATTTTCAATGATTGTACAATTCTCAGATACTTTGACAAAATATGGTCAATTATTATCTTCGACAATTAAATTATGGATATGATAGGTATTTTAGACATATTTTTAGTATCATATACTTACGTAAAAAATAATTCAAAATTCAAAATTATTTATTTCACGTAGGCCAACCTGTGGCTCTTATCACACGTCATGACTCTACCACCGGTTCGGAAAGCGGATTCTACTGAGAAGAGCCGGCAAGAAACTCAGCAGTTGCTCTTTTCAAAATAATAATTTTACAATATTATTATGCAGCTATTACATTGTAATAAGTTTTTTATACTATCTTATGGGCAGCCGGATGCCAAGCCAATTTAACCCATGCAACTTTGTTAGAATAGAATAGAATATAATATTTCCACAATGAGGTGAAGTTCCAAAAAAGCGTAGGTACTAGAATTCAATTCATGTTAAGACGGCCAGACAGAAAGTAGCCCCATTCCCGCCGGTGGCACCCGTTCTTAGTAGTTGTTTTTGATAGAGAATAAGAGCGGTAACATTTAGTCAAAAGTATCTGAGATATTTAAAATCATTGAAAATATTAGAATGTGCGAGAGGGAGGGATGCAAAATGTACTTACTAGTCCTCTTAAAAATCATGCGCATCATTAATATCACCAAAAAAGACGTCTAAAAGCTACGTTTCGTTTTCGACTGTGACGATATCGAGGTTAGACCGAGCCTTGTACAGAATATTGAAGTGTGAAAATATTGAACACAATGCCAAATTCACATTCAAAAAAGTGTCGGTTCAATTTAGTCTTAATTTTTTCCGTCTAGCCCCCTTTCGCACCGCGCGATAAGGAACTACGTTCCAAAATCCCAGCTGTTCACAACCAAGAGATTAACCCGTTACGAAACCCGTACCGAATCATAACACTGTGCCCACATGGGCTCTAGAATTTAAATCGTCACGGGCGAGGAATTAGGAAGTCAGTCAGTCTCGCCGCGTATACCGAAGCGTGCTTTCGCGTCTTAAATTAAACTAGTGTCTTACGTGTGCCTGTTTAGTGTATTGTGTTGTGCGTGCAATTTAGTGTAGAAATAGTCAATTGTTGTGGGAAAATTTTTGTGTGCCAGTTCAAGCGTTATGACTTAGGAGGGTGTATCTTGGATTGAATAAACGTAAGTTGCAATGCTCATAAGCTACATATTACTTATTACAAGTCGTGATAGACTTCGAATTCCGGAGGTTAGGGGTTCAATTCAAGGAGTATTTTGGGAGCAATCAACTTGGACCTGCATGTACGGCGAAGGAAAACATCGTGAAGAAACCTGCATGCCGGAGAGTTCAGCATGATGTTCTCAAAGGTGTGTAAATTCTGTCGTTCCGCATTTGGCTTGCGCGTTGGTCAAGTTCATGGTCAACTATTGCCAAAACCCTTCGCATTCTGAGACAGATTCTCAATCAAGGACGGATAAAAATTGCTGCCGCGTTAAAGATCTAAGTTTGAAGTCATAAAATAATCAAACAATGAGAAAATAGCCATGTCAAGGGCTCTATAACCCAATTTCGTAGTTTCGCAATTTCCCATATGGCTGATACATCAAACAATGTGGCAAAGACTAAGAATTAGAAACAGATGGTCTATTAACTCGTACTATTATTTATTTTACCTTGCATTTCCGATGGCATCAAGTATTAAGTCTTTATTTTACCTTTGCATCTCTTTTGACGCTTCAATAGCATCGAGAGCAATAAAATCGAAAGGTTGAAAGGTCGTGCCCATTTCTAGCAGACGCTTATGCTTATTTGGAGGGGAAAGGGCAACATTAATTAGCATGGCTAGATTCTTCGCAGATCAGAGCTGGTTTGGAACCATCGTAGCTTAAGCGTCTTTGACATGAATTGAATTGTAGTACGTTTTGTGGAAATGTCATATTCTATTCTAACAAAGATGCACGGGTTAAATCGGCTTGGCATCCGGCTGCCCACAAGACAGTATAAAAAACTTATTACAATGTAAAGTAGCTACTACATAATATTGTAAAATGATTATTTTGAAAAGAGCAACTGCTGAGTTTCTTGCCGGCTCTTCTCAGCAGAATCCGCTTTCCGAACCGGTGCAGTGGTAGAATCTTGACGTGTCATAAGAGCCACAGGTTGGCCTACATGAAATAAATAATTTTGAATTTTGAATTTTTGAATTTTTAAGTTTTCTTAAATATTATCATCATTACCACTTTGCCATTATAACCATTAACCATTATAGGTTTACTTGTCAATTTCTGTATCTGGTGCTACAAATTTTGATGAGTGGCGGTAATCACTTAACATCGGGTGTCCCGCCTGCTCGTTTGCTCGCTATGCATAAAAATATGGTTCTCTTTCAAAAAGCATAATATTATGTACCCAAGGATTTTGTTTGAGTATACCTATTTTGAAGTACTTAAAGTTTTGTTGATTTTTTGTGAAATATAAAAGAAGACATCGTGGAAAATTTTCAGCTAATAAAAATATTGTCTGAGTATGCCGCTTAAATCATATACATATTTCTAAAACGTTTAGATAATTTTAGCTTCTGCATCGAACTACAACGCTTAGAACAGAAGTTTCTAACAATGTTTTGAGTCCAAACAGCCAATCAAAGTGTGAGTGCCATGTAATTATTTTCTGGTACTGGAACTGATAATTTATATTTTTTTATGTATAATTATTTATATTTATTAATTATTATTATACGTAAGTTTTTAAGGGTTAGGTATTGTGATGAATTGTGACACCATTTCACAGCACAGTACGTCAATTTTCGACGATACTGCGTAGTCGGCCTTTGAAGGCTTACTAAAAATGGCTTTTCACCCCATCGACTATTGCGCTTCTAAGCGTTGTATTATAGTTCGATTAGCTTCTACTTATTTGTTCAAACAAACTAGCATAACTAGCACTATAAAGCATAGTCCATACAGCAGTAGCGGCTGGTAGAGAATTGGCCAGGAGCCGTGGACAAATTGGAAAATTATTCGGACGTATTACTTTATCCCTTTACGTCGAGGAAGTCAAACCGTGTGGTGTATAAACAGGAAGTCAGTCAAATCTGGATTAGAATACAGTTACGCAGGTTGAATACAGAGTTAATTGCATCGCATGCTTTATGCGTTAAAATAAATCGTTTTATAGTTCGCTTTCATGACCTTTTAAGTAATATGAGTAAAAGGTTCATCGTTTTATATGAGGAAAAATAATATTACAAGAGACACTAGCATGGTAACTACTTTTGGAACTCTGAGGTTAGGTTTCCACGGCGCGGTTCGCGGCCCGCGCGCGCAGCCTTTGCGGGCCCGCGGCCTCCGTAGAATGCAGATTTGTATGGAAAATAAAGTTTCAATTTCCACGGCGCGGTTTGCGCCCGTGGCGGGCGGGTACAATTTGGTACCGCAACCGCTGTGGGCGCGGGTGCGAACCGCGCCGTGAAAACTCAGTCTAATACGTTGACTTGCACATACAGTATTTTTATTCTACTATGTTTTCTTATTCGAATAATAATGGAATGATACTATTCTGGCAAAATTGTTAAGGTTTCCAAAAAATTAATAAATAAACTTTCCATATTTAGCCCAAAAAATTAGTTTAAACTACTAAAGTTAAAAGTTAAAACTGATTTTTGGTGCCACATTTTCACGTGTGGAACCAATGTTTGTAACAATTGTTGTACACTGTCTCGCCAATTCTGAGCAAATTTTTATTCTTTGTCATCTAAACGTTACAAATCTACGGAAATAGGATAACATTAACTGATATTTGGCGATCTGCCAGCTGGGGCATAGAGGTAAAAATGTAGGTACACGTAACGCAGCGTATGGACAGTTGCTGTTTAGGCGCGCTTGCAGAAACGTCGAGTTATCCTTTTAACCCAGAGTTAGCAGCTAACTCTGGGTTAAAAAGACAGATTTGACAGATTTCGTATAAAGCTTCTGTCAAAATTACAAATTTATTCCTGGGTTAACTAACCCGGCGTCTCTGCAAGCGGGCCATAGTTATTTATGTAGATAGTTTAATAAGTAAGCGATTTGACAAATCTAGAAATGTGGTCTAGTTTTATACCTAATTTTGGATAGGATTTTGGAGTAAATAATGTGAAGCTCAATAGAATGGGTGGACCAGAAAGTTGGGAGACCGATAATATTAATAATAGTTGGGACTTCCAAGGTCCTGGGCTATTGATTTTTCATCGGAAAGCGTTGACCATACCATACGTTAGGTGCAACGATGAAGTCAAACGATTTGTGGGCATCCTCTGGAAACTGATGGTGCAAGTTCTTGACCTGTCGAGGGCCCATCTACGTCTGCTATAGACGTTTTACAACGACTACCTACGTCCTCGACGCCAAACGCCATAACAGAAAGACCCAGCCAAGGACCTAGCTCCTATACCTCTACAGTCTACACATATAAGTAATGCATCGGGCCAGTTACACTGTGCGCCGTGCAATAGGATTTTTCAGACGAAACTTGGTTTTGCGAGCCACATTCGCTCCCATAACCGGCTCTAGCCAAGACTGCCGTTGACGGACACGTCATGGAGGATCATATACAATGACTACGTCAATATTATAATCAAAAAAAAATGGCGGCTGAGTCCGCCTAAAGATCGCCATAGTAAGTGTGCGCGGTACTTATCTACCTAATAAAACGAACTAAAATTATATCGGTTTTGTACTATTGTGGGTACACAAAGGAGCGAGTTAGTTATGAACACTGAGTAGCTCTATTTATCTGTGGTAATTGAGCAAAATCGAATTAGTAACGGTTTCACTCTCTTTAACCGGTTAAGCGAACGAAACAGAAACCTTTACCGAAATGTTTCCGATACCGGAGCTATTATGACTGAAACCGGTCTGAAATTTTTTCGGTTTCTGAGTCCTGAATACTATTCTCCTATAACAAAAGGAATTAAGCAAACCTGGTCAAACGTTGAAAGTAAATAACATGAGCTGTTTTACTGCGACTGTATCTGTCTCTTTCTAAAACGAATTTTCCTATGACTTGTGACGTCACACGTCACTAATGCTCTCTTTGTCTAACAGGAAACTTTAAAGCTCTATATTTCCGAGGCAAGTTGAGATTTTTTTAAAAGAAAAATGCCATTGTGTTAAAAACTTACATAAATACCCTATTATCATAATGCCGAATCATTCGGCATCAGAATTGCTTCATCGAAATTACGGTCCAGATGTGCTGGATAATGTTACTGGGTTGTAATGTTCTGTTTATCACTGCATGTAGGTCATTGGAGCTCACAGAGGTATTTACGCGTTGAAATTACAATAAACATTGGCCTAACCATATATTATTATCTCGCTTAGAGAATTCGCTTTATTTCTATCTGTCTCAAATCTGCAATGAAAAGATCGTTATAAAATAAACATGGCGTTGGATCCAACGTTCCCTTTTTAGGGTTCCGAAGTAAACAAGGAACCCTTAAGTATAGTTTCGCCATGTCCGTCCGTCTGTCTGTCCGTCCGCGTTTTAGCTCAGAGACTATTGGTACTAAAAACTGTAATTTGACAAGGGTATAAATATTAATCACGCCAACAAAGTGGTGAAAAAAAATTGTGTAAATTAATTTTTATTAGGGTACCTCCCCTACATGTAAAGTGGGGATGAATTTTTTTCTCGTCTGTCCCATAGTGTGGGGTGTCGTTGAATAAATCTTTTTTAATTTTATTAACGGCGCCAGCGTTATTGTTATGAGTTATGACGTCTTCATTTTCTTTAGTTTGCTTCGTCTGTTTGAATATTCTTCTTCATCTTCTTTCAAGTTAACCAATTTCGCTCTAGGAACATATATAAGCAAATTGCTATTAATGGATTATTTATATATACTACTCGTTGTTTCGCCTGCGTGGAGTTAATTATACACAAAATCATAATAGATTTTAATAAGGATTTGGGTCACATTGCCTTCAGATTAGACAATGACCAAGAGACTAGCTTTCGACAGTTTATAATTCTATTTTTGAAACTTCAAGCATAAATTAATCTGAAATTAAACATCTTTTTTGGGATCGTTAAACTGGTTTACAATCAGTAAATTGGGTTCGACATTAATATCCTTAAATAACATTTTAACCTTAATATAACGACCACAACGTACACTATAGGTACAAGTAAATAGCAATAAACTGAAGCTATTTCCTGTATTTAAAAACAAAAATTGAAATATTTACAATATCAAAACAATAACGAAATAAAAAAATATTTATGAAAAATGGTTTCTATTTGAATAATGTAGGCGGTAAGTGTATCAACACTTGCTACATGCCTATTCTCATCAGAATGAGTTTATGGGTATAATGTCTAACAAGCTATTATGTAGAAAATTGTCCATTCAGTGGCCGGCTGCGACCAATTTAGACTTCATCCGCGGCTCGATATTAAATTACTTGGACCGCTTGGGACAACTATTTGGTCCAAGTTTGGACTTCCAGCGGGTCATTGACAGCATATTTTGATTTCACTATAATATACAAAGTGAGCAGTGATAGCCTAGTGGTTAGGACTGTGGTCTCCTATTCGGGGGGTCACAGGTTCGATCCCGGGTACGCACCTCTGACTTTTCGGAGTCAAGTGCGTTTAAGCAATTAACTATCAATTGCTTCAACGGTGAAGGAAAACATCGTGAGGAAACCTGCACATCTGAGAGTTCTTAATAATGTTCTCGAAGGTGTGTGAAGTCCACCAATTCGCATTGGGCCAGCGTGGTGGACTATGGCCTATAACCCTTCTCTGAGAGGAGACCTGCGCTCAGTAGTGAGCCGTTGATGGGTTGCTGATGATGATGATGATGATGATGATAATATACAATATCGGCATCCAAAACACTCGTTTAAAGAACTATTAGACTACATGATGCCCGCGATTTAATTTTTAAAATCCCGCGGGAAGTCTTTGATTTTCCGGAATCAAATGTAGCCTATGTCACCCTCCAGGTTCTCAATTATTCCCATGCAAAAATCACATCGGTCCGTAGCTTTGTTGCAGCGTGATTGAAGGACAAATCAACAAACAATTAACACACTTTCGCATTTATAATATTAGTAAGGAAGAATTAATACTACGATACGAATGTAACCAGCGTTTGTTTCTACCGGTCTAAATAAATATTAGAATATAAAAGCTACTATTGTGACTTACCTATGATAGTTAGATATATTCCCTTGCGGACTTTTTTGTAGAAAATAATGAGTAAGTACTTTGATCATGTAGTACATAATTTTTATGTCTCATCAATAGTTTTCTCAGTACACACCAGCTACTTTGGGTTACATTATTGCAATTTTCTTAAGGATCTCTTAATTTTTTGAGAATAAATTATAGCCTATGTTACTTCCTGATAATTTAGCTGTCTATTGGTGAAAGAGTCGTTAAAGTCGGTGTAGTAGTTTCAGAGCCTATTCGGTACAAACAAACAAACAAACAAAAATCTTTCCTCTTTATAATATTATAAGATAGTTAAGTAAAGTCCAAGCCACATAGAAAAAGATTTTTATTTAAAATCGGGTAGTATTTTCTCGTTTACTATCGATATCTGACGGTTTTCAGAGATACTCAACTATGTACTTACCTAAGAGCTACCTACTTATCATTCCAGTACACAGCTATAGTCAGTGTATCTATGCAACCTTTTAGTAGGGGTGAGTGGTTTATCCCTACCAGAACAGATAGTCGGAAAAAAAATCACTCTTGCCTACCAGCAGCCTTAGCATGGGCAGGGGACTATTTATCCACGGGGAAAGGATAAAATGATTCTCCCCTCGCTCAGTTTTATCCACCCGTAGAGCATGGGCACAGCGGTGGAAATAATATCCACGTTGGATAAAATGGGAGAAAAATTTATCCCCGCTATTATTGTCATTATAAGAAAATCATGGGAGTACCTACTTTGGTAGCATTTGGTAGTAAGAGGTAGAAATGCATAAAATAGGTAGAAATGCCCATGGAACTAGTAGTTACGACTTGGAAATGCCACAGGGGAGGAAATGTATGGTAGGTTCTGGTGGAATAGGACTTTCGACGGTCCGTAATGAACCGACAACGACCCGAAGAATTATTCTCGTAAATAAAATGTCCACTAACGCCACGTCGTTGTGTCCATACGAAATCTAAGCAATGATTTGGTCATATGGCCAAGTTTGGCCGTTGCATACGTCTTTACGTATCGCACTGTTTGAAGACTCGTCTTCAGGTATGTGGTAAAGGCGACGAAAAGACTACGGAGTTTGCCAAATGCTTCCCAGCCCAGCTGTATTCTCCTTTTCTCCCCTTAGACCACAATAGTCGTAAATTGTTCTTCGTAATCCTTCAAATCCACAATTACGCAATTGCGGGCACTTATCTCGGCCGTATAAAGGCACTGAGGTCTGCTGAAAATAGACACTCAGTTTCATTCTATTTTCAAATTACCCACTTAGCTACCTACTCCTATGAAATTGTTCTACCCAGGGCCTTTTATGTTGTTTATAGTAGACGACTATAATACAATCGAGTAGAGCAAACACTGAGTCTCTTACCGCCTCTTCGGTTGAGATCTCGGGGTGAGATCTATAGATGGCGATCTCACTCAGCTTAGACTCAAAACCGAGTTAAACGAGACAAATTTATGTAAGGACATATTTGTGTCACATTTTAACTCTATCTTGAGTCTTAAGCAAAGCCAGAGTACGATTTATAGATCTCAGCCTTATAGACGGTACTCTGGCTCTGCTCAAGACTCAAGATAGAGTTAAAATCACTCACTCACTCTCACTCAGCTCAGACTCAAAACCTAGTTAAAACGAGACTTTATGTAAGGACATATTTGTGTCACATTTTAACTTCATCTTGAGTCTTGAGCAGAGCCAGAGAACGATTTATAGATCTTAAACTCTATGGGCCTATCTCCACAGGGCGATACTATCGCGGCGATACGATCCCTTACTATCCGACGATAGTAGGACGGACTCGTTGCGATTCCCTCGCCCGTGGAGATGGTGCCTTACTCTTTAGCAGAATTTGCTTTCCTCATCTATGACTTCGCCTTGTCATAGAACGCAGGCGAGGAAATAAATAATTTTGAATTCTGAAAAATTATTATTATCATACCGAAAGCGAGTCAATGCCTCAATCAATCCAGCAACGGCTGGATCATGCGTCATGCTCGTGAACGGGTTCCACCGGCGGGAATGGGGCTACTTTCTGTCTGCCCGTCTTAACATGAATTGAATTGTAGTACCTACGCTTTTTTTGGAACTTCCCCTCATTGTTGAAATATTATATTCTATTCTATTCTAACAAAGTTGCATGAGTTAAATCGGCTTGGCATCCGGCTGCCCACAAGATAGTATAAAATCTTATTACAATGTAATAGCTGCATAATAATATTTTAAAATGATTATTT
The DNA here is from genome assembly GCA_029955525.1 of Oeneis ivallda. Lineage (NCBI taxonomy): Eukaryota > Metazoa > Arthropoda > Insecta > Lepidoptera > Nymphalidae > Oeneis > Oeneis ivallda. The sequence goes on from JARPMR010000023.1 coordinate 13,590,484, forward strand.
TGAAAAGAGCAACTGCCGAGTTTCTTCCCGGCTCTTCTCAGCAGAACCCGCTTTCCGAACCGGTGGTAGAGTCATGAGAGCCACAGGTTGGCCTACGTGAAATAAATAAATTTGAATTTGAATATTTTCGTTTAAAGAATGTATTTATTAATGGGTGTGTAGGTATATAGTCAATTATATGTCAAAAGCTATATGTAACAATTATTTACCTAAACATCAACTGTAAATGGTTTACCTAATTAACAGTTTATTTAATTTTATTTAACTTTAAAAAATTATACAACATATTCTAGGAAGGCATGACAAGTCATACGTGGTGTGGTGAATTTCCTCCTATTGGTTAACAGTATTGGTTATATTTCCTTGTAATTTCCCTAAAATGTATATCGTTGGTACTCGTAAAACTTGTGACACTGCGAACATCGTAATTGTTTGGCTGAATTTATGGTATTTGTTCTAAAAGTGTATACCTTTAAAGAATAGTGGAAATATCCTGGAAAAGATTATGATGATGGCACTATAGCTACCAAACTATTTCTGGTCAAACAAACTGCCGCAGTTTGACACTAAATGGGACGATTGCAGTATTTGATTGGCTTATTAAACCCTCCAACTCGCCTTAAACGGAGTGTCAGTAAGAATACCATAAAGTCAAATAAACAACAACCGAACTGAACTTGAACGATGATCGCAACTTTCGTGCTTTAGGCAAAGCTTTAGGGCTATTTCGTATCTCAGGGGCTATCGAAAGTTGCTAACTATAAGAACTGTCAAATCCTCATTTATAACCGACTTCAAAAGGAGGAGGTTCTAAATTTGTCGGATTTTTTTTTATGTATGTTCACCGATTACTCGAAGGCGCCTGAACCGATTTGGAATTTTTTTTATTTATGTCCCACTAGCTGATGCCCGCGACTTCGTTCGCGTGGATTTAGTTTTTAAAATCCCGCGGGAACTCTTTGATTTTCCGGGATGCCTGTCACCCTCCAGGTTCTCAACTATACCTATCCAAAAAATCACGTCAATCCGTAGCCTTGTTGCAGCGTGATTGACCGACAAACCAACAAACAAATACACTTTCGCATTTATAATATTACTCGCGGCATTGTTAATGATGATTCAAAGAGAAAACATATTACTGATGATATTATCAATTACGTTTAGCTATCATTTTTATAATTGTCAAATTTTTTACCTTACTTAACCAAAGACAAAATTACGTTTAGCTGTCATTTACGTTTTGTTATTCCACTGTCATTTGCGTATTGTTATTCCATGTCAGATGCGTTTTTGTTATAGGTTTTATGGTGACTTGACGGAAACGCTGTCGAACGGGATAAAAAGTATCCTATGTCCGTCTCCTGGTTCTAAGCTACCTCTCGACCAATTTTCAGCCAAATCGGTTCATCCGTTCTTGAGTTATAAATAGTGTAACTAACACCACTTTCTTTTATATATATAGATTTAAATTTTATCGAAATCGGTCGAGCGGTTTTTAAAAAAATCAACAATAAATTATATACTTTGTAGTTTGTAGTGGCGCGGGTGTTTGAAGTCGGTTTTCAAAAAGATTTTTTTATATATAATTATATATATAATTATATATGACGAAATGCGGGATTGACCGTTCTATAGAGAATACGGCAGCTGATCTGTATTCCCATTTTGAGTGGCGTTGACAAGACGCATTTTGTTTGTAGTTAGGCTTAGCCCTCATACGTCAATTTGTCTGCAGCCCACCCCTCCCAAGAAGCCCCCCAGAAGGAATCTGTCAGTGTCCCCCACTCACGTCAATTCACCATCCTCCGGCTACAGCTATGAGCTGAGAGCTCACGCTCGGAGCCAAGATGACCTGGACGAGATACAGGTAGGTTGTAGCCGAAAATCTTTATTTAACAAGGATAAATAGTTGAGGATAAACCCCCACAAAATGTTCCTTAAATGTGAACTTCCTCCATAAATGTGTGTAAGGGAGAGGGCAGACTGGCTACTTTTAGCGACCGGCGTTTTTATGGCTTTTAGCGTTTTTGCGACAGCGATCACATCCGCAGTAGGCTCAGTGACCGTGACATCGGAGACAGGTTGCAAGAAGCCCGTCTAAGATGGTACGGTCATGTGGCACGGAAACCACAAAGCTACGTCGGTAATAGATGTCTCAACATCGCCGTCCCTGGAGCTAAACCTCGCGGCCGTCCAAAAAAGCGCTGGCTGGATATTGTGAGTGCTGATCTGAGAGCCAATAAACTACGAAAATCGGATGCAGAAGACCGGACAAAGTGGGCTAGAGCATGCCGGAAAGCGGACCCCACCTAGTGGGATAACGCTTAGTCGAAGAAGAGCGTTTTTGCGACTGCATCGCGTTTCTCTCATTTTTGATCGCTAATTTCTGCGTGTGATGTACGATTCGATCGCCGATCGCTGCTGTTAAAAGTAGCCAGTCTGCCCTCTCCCTAAGCTATGTGAATTGCGAAAGTTTTTTATTTAAAATAATATGTGACAATTACTTACACTAAGTAATTACTCATTTGGAACATTATTATAAATATGTGCCTAGCCTGTGAGTTGTCAGGGATATTATTATTTTACTTCTAATCTTTTTCCTCAACGAAATAACCACTAAAACTCCTGAAAGTATAGATTTATTCGCTTATTTGATCTATTCAAATATGTACATACGATGGATTACCTACTTAATTTTTATTGTTAGTAAGTTTTCATATGGTCTTTTCGTCCCTTTGATTGACTTGAAAAAGGATCTAAGATTTTTATGTACGAGTTATGCCCGTTTTCACCGACAGTCTTTTAATGAACACCTAAAGCCAACTAGGTGACTTGACAACAATTTTCTTTTCATCAACTTTTAAAGGTAAACCTAACCTTAACGAATGATGTCTAGTTAATGGTGACGTTTTTTGCTAAGGAATCCTTACTTAGGGAAATAGTGTGGTGTTACTGGTGAAAATAAGCATTAGACATTTACCAGAAGGCATACAGACCCTTGCAGGAGGGTTATTTTTCAATTAAGCAGTATTGTACAAAGTTCTCTCATTGTTACAGGATGCAAAACATTACCTCAAACACGGCCGATCAGTGGACCAATACGTCGACAGCAAACTGTCTTATTCTGAATACGAAGAGAATCACAACTCCCCCAGAGCTATCCCAGTGCCAAACCCTCGACCGAGCTTGAAGAACCGCACACAGCCAGTAGCAATCACGGCCATGTACGAAAACGTCGTTATAAAGGAGCAGAATCCTCGGAGAAAGCTAAGAAGAAACACTTTCGGTCCCCAGCACGACAATTTCGAAACGAGAATGGCTGACAAGAGAGTCAGAAAGTACTCCAACCAAGAAAGGTCGTCTATGGAAAGTTTACTTGACGATCAGTCGATGAACAGTCCAAGCGAATGTGAGCGGTATTCTTCAGGTTCGAGGGTTGATATTCCCTTGTCGCCAACGCACTATGAGCAACCGCCGACCCCTGAACATCCGCCTCCGTCAGCGAGGCAGGCTGAAAACAGTATACACGAAAGGATAAGGCCGTTGAGTCAGGTTAGTCCTGATTGAAGATTTTGTATTCGTACGCTATACTTTACACTTTTGTCGTATTTACTGTTCACTGTTTACTGATCGCACATTATGAGAGTAGCTGCAAGTATTCAGAGTAGACATGGGTTGATTATTGCCGGTTGAAGCGGCTGCTGACGCAAGAGTTTTGCCGTTTGCTTTGTTTAAACGTTTCGTACTGGCTTCAGACCAGTTGCTCCTTAACCGCTGCTCAGACCACACTTGTCCACTGTTAGTGGTTTAGTAATTTAATATTAATGTGAAATTGATTAAATGCAGCATGCCGGAAAGCGGACCCCACCTAGTGGGATAACGCTTAGTCGAAGAAGAAGAAGAAGAAGTGAAATTGATTAAATATTTAAAGTCATGGAGTAACTTCTTTAACAATTCCTATAACCTTGATAGAGAACACGGCGCTACATACAGATTAGTGAAGAGGTCCTACATAGATGACCCGACACCTCGTACATTGGTGAAGTGACCTCTTACACCGGTCACAAGGCTAGTCCCTCTTTCAATACTGAGTGAATATCAAGGCAAGCGCGCTCCAAACTAAGATCTTATCAGGTTCTTGGTTCGATTTCCGGGTAAAAAATATCTCAATTGGGGAATAGAGAGTGCAGTGCACCTGAGTTTGTGCACACACTTGTGCACTATAATCTCTCCCGTGCAAATCGCTAAGCTCCATGGAGATTGGCAGCCGTGCCCGTACTTTCCATTAGGCATGATTGTTGTCAAGCTCAAGCCTATCTATCTAATAAAGAAAACTTATTTCTAATTTAGGAGAATTAAGTGGTAGGTACGAAAATTTTTCCGCTAAAGATCAGCTCGACTGTAATGTGCGATCACCATAAGGCCTCTCATCAGGTGTGGAATTCCTCTAACATCGCGTTTGTGTAAGAATTAGAACGCACGTGGTATAGCACTAAAATTGTATGTACTAAGAATAGATATTCGAAGTGTACATTGCCAAAATTCCGGGACAGAATTTCGCACATGTTTTGCAGAGGCCTAGTTATCATCACAAATCATGCATGACTACTTTTTGTTTTATAATAATTATTATCATTCAAAGCCTTTATTTCTGTATTCACTTGTAAATAAGTCATAAATAATTTTCAAATAATTATACGGTACCCTTATAGATTCTTCAAAAAATAGCATTAGTTAGACAAGGTCGCCCATGTTTTGGTGTAACAATTCATTTCAGTTTTCAATTCTAACACGAAAACATTCACAATCCATTACGTTTTGTCTGGGAATAGTAACTGTAGGTCAACAATGTATTAAAGTATTAAAAAAAATGATTAAAATAACCATTAGTCTGATTTTTTTTATTTTTATGCAGTAAGCCATTTTGCATGTGCATGCTCGTATCCCTATGTTTTTTAATGCTATTCCAATTTATTTGTATTTCTCTGTACATTTCAGCTTATAATGGAGGTTGTAGAAGAGATTAGAATAAGAAAGAAATCGCAAGGCGATGTTGTTAATAGTTGATTTGTTTTAATATAATATAATGCCTGTCCCACACACGCGAAACCCCTTCCAGATATTCCGCCATTTTTTTATTTTGTATAATGCCAACTAAAGACTTGAATGTAACATTTTTGGTCAAAACTCGTTGACAGGTGTTAGTCTAAAATGTATATAATGCGAGTAGTATTAGGTATATGTGTGAATGAATACAGACGTTTCACGTTTTCATAGAAAATGGCAGATTAATTATTTATCGCTACTGTCATTGTTACGCCCGCGCTATTCAGTCATCTTTAACAGGGATTCAGAGGCCCTAGTGCTTGCTACCTTCCAAGCCATCGTGACATGCATGTAAGTGAAATCTGTCATTTAGTATGGATGAACGGGGAAACATCGTGATTTGCAGTAACTTGGATCACGTAAAAACATGAACTTAGAATCAGGGCACAAAAACTCGGGCTGGGCTCTAAACGCTTAAAAATAATTATGTTCTGAAATAAATATCTCTATCTTTGTTGAATTTGCGCAGTGAGAGAGATATAGATCTCAGCTCTACTTGACAGATAAATCATAATCGCCAACTTCGGTGACGTTTAACTTCAGGCTTTGTATTAGTGCATTTTATATTTTGTTTGTATGCTTAGTATTATTTTAAGATTAACGAGTTTTATCGGTTGATATTTCTGCCGGAATTCAACAGCTGTCTGGGTGAGGCATAAGACTTAAAGATGCCGCTACCGGTAATAAAATTATTGTGATTTTCCATTAGTCTTACCATATGGTGCTATGTTATATGAACTATGATTATTATTATCTACTTTGCTTTTCTTGTAAATATAATATTATATTATTATTATTAGATATATTGATATTTTCCTAATATTATAAGGTGCTAGAATATTATTTTTAGTTATTATTTTTTTAAATTGTAATTCGATAATTAATTATTATTCTAATTTTTTGTGAAACGCCTTGCTTTTTTTAAACTCGTAAATATTCCTTTTAAGACATTTATTGTTTGCATTTTAGGTTTTCACTTTGTTTTATAATTCAATCGTATAATGAGATAGTTATTTGTGTTATATAGGGCCAAAGAAATTTTTTGTTCCCCGAGGGTGTTATTTTGAATTCAGAGCGAAGGGAAGGATTCTAAAGTAGAATCCTGAGCGTAGCGAGGAATTCAATATAAGATAATATAAGAAGAGAGAAATGAAAAATCCCATGGGGTGAAAATTAAATTTTGCTCCCGCTATCCTCTGAAGCCAATGTTCGTTTTTCGAATAGTTATGATGAAAAATAGTGTGTGTCATTCGGGGCCAAAATATTTTGATCTCGGGCGGCGTAAATTGAATTCCTCGCTACGCTCACGATTCTACTATAGAATCCTTCACTTCGCTCTGAATTCAAAATAACGCCCTCGGGGAACAAAAAAATTCTTTGGCCCCATATAACACAAATAACTATTTGTCATATTACTTATTCTATTAATTTAATTGCATAGAAAAGTTTTGTTACTAAAATGGAACATCTTTGGTATAATTTTAATGTCTTTGTTGGTGATGTCTTAAGAATATCTTATTATGTAAAGGAGGCCTTATCGTTAGATTATTTATTATTATTATGCACTATAATAATTTAAGTTGCAGTCGTTGACAATTTCTTACCAGAACGGTGAATTTATTGTCGCCATTCCTAAGTTATATTACCGACATGACAGTATCGTTATTAGTTAATAATTTCGAAATAGTTACTTCGTCAAAAGGTGCCACTACATACACTAGACCGTCTTGTCGTGCTTATAGCGACAGTCTTGTCTAGTGTTTGTGCCCTCCTACCCTTTATCGATTACCAATTGGAGTATTAAATGATTTGTCACATATATTATTTTGAAGTATTTACGATTGTTGCAAACTGCTCTAAAAATAAGATGAAATATTTTACAAACATAATATTAGGTATTATTAATAATTTAGAATTTTTGTTTTAAAGTCTTGTACGTGTACTTTTTTGTATTTTTTAAGTTTAATATAATAAATTTCTAATTTACTTTTTATTTGTTGTTTTTTTTGGTTCAACCTTGTTAGAGAAATTTTTAGTTATTTTGCTAGAATTGGGATTTTTTTCACCTAACTTGCTCGCCGCTCGTTTATTTTGTATTTTTAATGAAATATGTATATTTTTTAATAATAATAATAACTTCGCTGGCTCGGTGATCCAAAGAGGATCTTGGCCTCCGATAAGTCTGTCCTACACGCCTGTCCTGTGCCGCTTCACGTCATTCGAGCCTATTTAGGGCTTACAGGTCTTCACTTACATCAGCCAGTAATACCTGGGTCGTCCAACTGACCGATTTCCTATTGGACGGTAGTCCAATCTCTTTGGACGGTCCAAGTTGTCCAATCCTACACTCTGTCCCATTCGCTAGACGCCTGAGCTAGCAGTCTCGCCTACAATACCTACTCTCACAAAAAAATATGGTTTACAAAAAATATTACAAAACTGGTACTAATTCTGTTGTAGATTATCTCTAAAATAAATTTTTCAAAAAAGTTCCCTGCGGAAAAGAATAGCATTCAGATTTAGGACCGTATTTACCCGACGCGTAGGCGTATAATATATCGTCTGGGTTTATATATATATTTTTTAATAATAATAATAATAACTTCGCTGGCTCGGTGATCCAAAGAGGATCTTGGCCTCCGATAAGTCTGTCCTACACGCCTGTCCTGTGCCGCTTCACGTCATTCGAGCCTATTTAGGGTTTACAGGTCTTCACTTACATCAGCCAGTAATACCTGGGTCGTCCAACTGACCAATTTCCTATTGGACGGTAGTCCAATCTCTTTGGACGGTCCAGGTTGTCCAATCCTACACTCTGTCCCATTCTCTAGACGCCTGAGCTAGCAGTCTCGCCTACAATACCTACTCTCACAAAAAAATATGGGTTATAAAAAATATTACAAAACTGGCAGGGCCGTCTTTACCCGAGGGTGCAAGGGGTGCGTGGCACCCGGGCGCAGGGACCTAGGGGGCGCAAGCTGATCGTCCTACACACATACCATGTGTAATCTGCTAGTTATGCAAATATAATAAACATTCAATAAGCCTTGATTAGCATACCAATAAAAAATATTCGCACCAATATTGTTTTTATTGTGTTTGTGTTTTTCTTGTATAAAAGGGGTGAAAACTTAACTAAGATACCTATCTGCAAATACAAATATCTTAGGGTTAACGGATGAAAATTGCCAAATATAATAGTATTAATTAAGTTTTGTCATATTTGGTATTTTTTTCTTTTTCACTATATTATGTTACAAGCTAAATAAATTAAATGTTTAAATATGGAATACATAATGGTGTAGTGGAGCCTTATAAGAGGACACGGCTCTTCAATGCTGATGCTGCTTGGTACTGCTCACCTAATTTGTGGGTAGGTAGGTATAGGCATTAACGAATTGTGAACTGATTATGTAGTTATAAGTATGGACTACATAGTAGAGTATTGCAGTCCTAAAATATTTCGCCGAATATTTTCATGGAATCGGCTTTTATAATTGCTATTGTAGGTGCCCGCCACTATCAAATATGGGCCAGGTACATAGTGGAGTAGTGCAATCGTAAAATTATCGCGCACGCTTCGCTCCCCAGAGTTTCTGTTTTTATTAATTGGTATTGTAGGTATCAAATATGGACTGCAATCTACATAACAGTGTAGTGCAGTAGTAAAAATGTCGCGCTCGCTTCGCTCGCGAAAATTTCTTTTGCGGGTTGGTCTTATACGTATCAAGTATAGGATACATAGCTGCGTAGGAGGGCCGTTAACCACTGGCCTACATCATTGAGCCAGGAGTATCAACTCCTCAATCATGTCTTAAATAAATCGATGGGTTGTTAAAATAATCTAGGAACAGCTGATACAATATTGCAGAGGTTGGTAGGGTGGAAAAGTTTGAATAGCCTACGCCAGTAGGCTATGTGTAAATCCCCACTGGTGTACGTTGCGCCTTTCTTTGTTTCGACGTTTCTTATAATCATGCCCGTCCGATTTCAAAATATTATGTATAGCAACAAAAATTATATAATATATTATAATTTATAGAGGCGTTTGAAGTTGGTTTTTTTGAAAATTGTTTTTATTTTAAGCTTTTAGTGGCATAGGAGTGCAATACCCTGAAGCATCGAGTCTGATGCTCAGTTCAGATAAAATCTGGAGTTCAATGGTGTAGTCTAAAGATACTTGGTCTTTACAATATGAATTCACAGTCAACAATTCGTAAATTCCTACAGCTTTAGAGTTCAGCACAGAGCAGTTGAGGCCTCGAGTTCAACGATGTAGTATGCTCGATATGTATAACCTACAATATCAATACAGAATCGATATTTTCTAAATCTTGATTTATAATTGATCGCAAACATTCTTTTTCGATTCAAAAAAAATCATGCGAATCTGTCCTAAAACTTCGGAGAACTCGGAAAAATTCGAGCAGATTGCGCAACGAATTGAGAACCTCTTGAAGTCAGTTAAATAGTATGTAACTTTCTTAAGAATTAAATAAAAAAAAAAATTATTGGCAATTTGGGCGCAGGCTGATTTTCGCACCCCGGCGCCCAGTATGGTTAAGACGGCCCAGAAAACTGGTACTAATTCTGTTGTAGATTATCTATACGTTTTTCATAATGTTCCCTGCGGAAAAGAATAGCATTCAGATTTAGGACCGTATTTCCCGACGTAGGCGTATATATCGTCTGGGTTTAGACAGGTTACTTGTTTTAACACCTCTTGAAATACATGCTTTAAGGCCGATTTCACCAACGTAAAGTAAGTCTTATCCGATCGACGTATTTTCATTACAAAAACTGTCAGAACGCCCAATATATTCAACAGTTAAGTAAACGTCATTCTACGTTGGTGAAGTCCATGTAAAATCGGTACTAAAGATTTGTTTTTTTCCCCTTCCCAGGGAAACTCGAAATATGAAAATAAACCTATTTTTTTCACGTGACTATTTCTTATTGATGTTTATTCGAAATGTCGCAGAAAAGTTGAATAGAACCTTGGAGCATAGAACAATGAGCCTACCTAAAAGTTCATAGCAATTGAAATTATCACTGTTTTAACTAAAAACATTTTCTGTTTTAATTAGGAAGTAGTGGTAGTAGTCATCAGTCCTGCAATTAACTCAATACAATAATTTTATTATTATTAATTTTTTTTTATTATTATTCATTAGATAGGTACTAAGGTAGGTATAGACTAAGAAAATGACAATGTAAGTATAATATCATCATCTATAATATAATAAAACTGTAACAGGTCCAATTCTGTACATTGAAGATATTTTGAAAATTTTTATTTGAGGGCACTCTATAATCGATACTGAAGCCAAAACAATTTTTTTTTAATTTTTTGTCTGTCTGTCTGTCTGTCTGTCTGTCTGTCTGTCTGTCTGTCTGTCTGTCTGTATCTTGGCCGCGCATCACGCCGAAATTACTGGACGGATTTAAATGAAACTTGGCACGATTTAAGTTAATACTACGAGGTATAATATAGGATACTTTTTATCCCGAAATTCAGCATGGTTCCCTTGGGAGAGGGGATGAAAGTCAAAATGTGTATTTCGCTGTAATTCATTAAGGCGTATTCCGATTTAATCCATTCTTTTTTTGTTAGAAAGCAGGTTTTTTAGAGATTGTCCTGTAATTATTTCAAGGTCGTCAATTTCGTAGTTCAGAAATTATAGACATCACAATCTTCAGCATAGGTCCAAATAACTTGAACCCCGAAATCTACAGGATACTTTGAATGAACGGCTCATCTTAAGCTGGCAAGTGTAATTTATCGTATATAGCCATCGTGGATACTTTTTTGTCAAAGTCAAACTACTCCAAAGGCGTCAGATTTTGCCAAACGATCATTATACCTACATACTACATAGTAGGGTATGGATGTAATACATCGTATGGACGTAATATTACAGTGTTTTCCTATGTAATTTAATATTCTCATCATACTTACTAATATTATAAATGCGAAAGTGTGTTTGTTTGTTGGTTTGTCCTTCAATCACGCCGCAACAGAGCCACGGATCTACGTGATTTTTTGCATGGGTATAATTGTGGACCTGGAGAGTGACATAGGCTACTTTTATCCCGGAAAATCAAAGTGTTCCCGAGGGATTTTAAAAACTAAATCCACGCGGACGAAGTCGCGGGCATCAGCTAGTCTCCTAAATAATTTCATCAAGACTAGGAAATTACTAATGAATTAATTTTACTTCGAATTTAAAGGTAAGTTAAGTTTTAAATAATTTATAATTTGATAGTCACGTAAGTAGGTAATATCCGTCAATAAATACTAAATATTATCGGCTGAAAACGGCTTTGTAGCTCATGGTTGTCTCTGTCGCACGAAGCAACAAATCTTAACATAGGTAGGTGTAGAGAGACAGAGACCATGCTCTACGAAGTCAAAGTTAGCCGATTGTTTCTGGGACCCGATGTGCCTACCTAAATTCACCACCGGGTATTCTGTTTGCGTAATCACTGTATTTAAAATTAAAATGGTACTTGGGGACTGCCGCGGTAAAGCTATTGCATAGCATTTTTTATCAACTTATGCAATTATAATATTTATGCAATATTATTTTTGCATATAATAAAAATTATGCAAAAAAATAATTAAAAAACGAACAAACAAGAAAAGCGCACTGTCACTACATCAGCAATAAGCTGATGTTCATAGTAAAAAATCTGGGAAAATCATTTTCATGATTTCACAGAACGGATGAATTTACAAAATTTAAAAGAAATTGAGGGTAAACGGGTAAACGCTGTGTCTATAACTTTCAAAGAGATAAAAGTCTATATAATAAAGAACTTTAAAATAAAGTGATAATGAAGATAGATACCTTTAACAGAAGTACTTCTGCAAGCGCAGTGAGCTCGAAACTCTTGTGTAGGTACACAACATGTGGCATCCTTGGCTCTTGGTTCTATCACCCCCAGGTAACCGCCTTGGAGCATGACGGTTTTAAGATATGTTCGAAAGGAACACATCGATAATACGTTATATTTTATAATATTTTAAGCCCAAAAAATTTAATAGGAAAACAGTTTCTTTTATTCAACAGGAGTACAAGCGGAGATCCATGCTACGCGACAGTCAAACGGAGACTGAAGCGATTTTGCTGCGCGCACCGTCTGCGGTGTCCGTCGCCAGTGGCGCCACCGACCGCAGCGGCAATACTGACAACTGCGTGGAGGAATATGTGTGCGACGTTCCTTTTGCGGGTAAGTCATAGTTATAGTGTAGGTACTAGGTACACAAAGAGTTAAATAAATATCGCCCTAAACTTTCTACCTTGTAGTATAATAAAACCGGCTAAATTCGAGCCGGACTCGCACAAGAAGGGATCCGTACATCTTTAAAAATTTGAATTTAGATTTTTTGTATTACTTATTTGTTGTTAGAGCGACATAAATACACTCCGTGAAAATATCAACTGCCCTATTACAGTTTATGACATACACCCCGCTGACAGATGGACAGACGGACGGACAGCTGAGGCTTAGTAGGGTCTCATTAACACCGTTTGACTACGGAACCCTAAAATGCCTTTTGACGGATTAACTAATAATAACAGATAAACCTATCTACGTAGGTCTTCTCGTCATAAATCCCTCAGTGCTTGAACAAAGTCTTCGAATTCCTGTTGCTTAACTTGACTTGACGAATTTCACCATGAAACTTGATGTTTTGAAACAAAGGTAACCAATTCATAAATAGACGCGTTAAAAACCTTAACTAACACAATGCATACAATGAACGTTAAACAAAAGTTGGAATACCTATTACAAGTAACCTAAAATATTTTCGGCTGTCCTCCGAATAGACCTTTGTTTCAATGAGGTCAACGCCCGAACATTACTCGTCTTAAACCTTACAAAATTGCCGTTCAAGTTCTATCGCAAGAGCCAATTACCCTTTTTATTGGCAATCAATCTTGTAGCCATCATATTTACCGCTAACTATTAGCTATAAAGCTATAAAACAAGCGTGATCATAATCGTCTTGCTCCAGCGTGTTTTATGTAGGTTAATCATTACTTAATTACTTAGTAAAATTACCTAGTGGTAATAATAGGTACCTATAATGTAAAATTTTCCATAATGCAATTAGTTCATTAGGTAATTTTAAGCAGTGATAGCCTAGTGGTTAGGACTGCGGTCTTCTATTCGGGGGCTCGCAGGTTCGATCCCGGGTACGCACCTCTGACTTTTTGGAGTCAAGTACGTTTAAGCAATTAAATATCACTTGCTTCAACGGTGAAGGAAAACATCGTGAGGAAACCTGCACACCTGAGAGTTCTTCATAATGTTCTTGAAGGTGTGTGAAGTCCGCCAGTTCGCATTGGGTCAGCGTGGTGGACTATGGCCTATAACCCTTCTCTGAGAGGAGACCTGCGCTCAGTAGTGAGCCGTTGATTGGGTTGCTAATGATGATGATGATTAGGTAATTTGAATTTCATTTCATTCCATCGCCGGCCCACTACTCGGCAAAGATTTCCTCTGAATGCGAAGGATTTATGCCCTAAAGCCTGCGCATTCAGAGGAAATCACTATCACCGCACTAGTCAACTGCGATTGGCCGACTTCACACACCTTTCAGAACATTATGGAGAACTCTCAGGCATGTAAGTTTGCTCACGATGTTTTCCTTCACCGTTAAAGCAAGTGATATTTAATTGAATTAAACCGTACCTAGGTACCTAAATTCTCCATCTTCGACTCCGGACCTTCGAAAAGGAGCCTGAAAGTCCTTAAAAATATTATAAATGCGAAAGTGTGTTTGTTGGTTTGTGTTTTGACATTCAATAACTCAAAAATGGGGCGACGCGGTTTTTTTTGCAAGGCTTTGAGGACTTGGAGAGTGACATAGCCTTTTTTTCCCGGAAAATTGAGGGTTCCCGCGAGGTTTTTAAAAATCCGACTTCACGTGTAAAGCATCTCGAGTAAAATAATAAATAAATAATATATGTTTTGAAGGGGCGTACACAGAAGCCATAGACGCAAAGTGAGAGTCACCACATCAGTAATCATTTAATCACCAATATAAGCGACCATAAACTATAGATAAGCTATTCAGTAGAAAGCCATGTAAAATCGAATTATGGGTTATATGGTTGTTTCACGTACTTCGAACCATCAGGATTTATTTTAAGTTAATTGCAGAGAAAACGGTTAGTACTAAAAAGTTATTTTGATAATGCCTATTTATGTAAAACAGAGTAGGGTTACCATGGGTATGGGATTTTCCACAATAGAGTTGTTTATTGTTAAACTGTAGTGAGTGTCAGTACCTAATAATAATTGAAGGCAGGGCTACTTTCTATAGGGTATATTCGTCGGTAGGTTACCTGCAGCTGCAGATAGTGCCTTAATAAGAATATTATTTGGAAAATCATAATCGCAAATATATTTAATTAATATACCTACTTATTGGTGTTATAATATTATTTGTTTTATTGGTATTTGTGTTAGAATGTAGTTATTCTAATTTATGTTTATTCTTATAATACACATCTCTGCTGTTTAGTTTGCTCTACCCTCCAAAACCTTAGGTTGGAAGGCAGAGATCACCATACTAAGATGTCTAGCTGATACTTTATTCTACATACTTCTTTTTCTTATGGTCGATTTCACCAACGTCGAGTGACGTTTATCCTTGGAATAAATTGGGTGTTCTGACAGTTTTTGTAGTATATTAGAAAACTAGCTGATGCCCGCGACTTTGTCCGCGTGGATTTAGTTTTTAAAGTCCCTCGGGAACTCCTTGATTTTCCGGGATAAAAAGTAGCCTAGATGTTGACCCGAGTAATAAGCTACCACGGTATAAAATTTTGTAGAAATCTGTGCGGTAGTTTTTACGTGAAAGAAGGACAAACAAACAGACAAACAGACAAAAATTAAATAAAAATCTGTTTTGGGCTCAGTATCGATAGTAAAGCATCCCCCAATTAAAATTTTCAAAATATATTAAATGTACAGAAATCTTCCAGTTACAGTTTTATTATTTACTAGCTGATGCCCGCGACTTCGTCCGCGTGGATTTAGTTTTAAAAATCCCTCGGGAACACTTTGATTTTCCGGGATAAAAGTAGCCTATGTCACTCTCCAGGTCCTCAATTATACCCATGTAAAAAAATCACGTAGATCCGTGGCTCTGTTGCGGCGTGATTGAAGGACAAACCAACAAACAAACACACTTTCGCATTTATAATATTAGTAATTATGATTAGGATATTAAATTACATAGGAAAACACTGTAATATTACGTCCATACGATGTATTACATCCATACCTACTATGTAGTATGTAGGTATAATGATCGTTTGGCAAAATCTGACGCCTTTGGAGTAGTTTGACTTTGACAAAATAGTATCCACGATGGCTATATACGATAAATTACGCATGCCAGCTTAAGATGAGCCGTTCATTCAAAGTATCCTGTAGATTCCGGGGTTCAAGTTATTTGGACCTATACTGAAGATTGTGATGTCTATAATTTCTGAACTACGAAATTGACGACCTTGAAATAATTACAGGACAATCTCTAAAGAACCTGCTTTCTAACAAAAAAAGAATGGATTAAATCGGAATACGCCTTAATGAATTACAGCGAAATACACATTTTGACTTTCATCCCCTCTCCCAAGGGAACCGTGCTGAATTTCGGGATAAAAAGTATCCTATATTATACCTCGTAGTATTAACTTAAATCGTGCCAAGTTTCATTTAAATCCGTCCAGTAGTTTCGGCGTGATGCGCGGCCAAGATACAGACAGACAGACAGACAGACAGACAGACAGACAGACAGACAGACAGACAAAAAATTAAAAAAAAATTGTTTTGGCTTCAGTATCGACTATAGAGTGCCCTCAAACAAAAATTTTCAAAATATCTTCAATGTACAGAATTGGACCTGTTACAGTTTTATTATATTATAGATGTATAGATGATGTCAAAATATCACGCTCGGATGTGACTTATTTTACGTATGAGAAATCGGCCCTTAATAATCTTAACGTCGTATTGTACTAGAAAAATGTAAAATATGTATGTGGAAGGACAAAAGAGTAGAGGAAGACCCAAGAAACGATGGATGGATTGTGTGAAAGAGGATATGCGTGTAAGAGGAGTAGATGATGACTTGATGAGTTAACGAATGACAGAAGCGAGTGGAAAAAAAAGACGTGTTGTGCCGACCCCACATAGCGTGGGACAGGATGATGATGATATTAAATAATATTTATTAAATCGAAAGGTCTTATTTTCTTCAAACGCAATTGTCACCCTAATGAAGTTATAATTAATTAAGCACACAGATAGATCTATTACCATTTAAAACAATAGGTATACTCTTTTATTGCTTAAATTGAGAAAGTACAATCT
Organism: Oeneis ivallda; assembly: GCA_029955525.1. Classification (NCBI taxonomy): domain Eukaryota; kingdom Metazoa; phylum Arthropoda; class Insecta; order Lepidoptera; family Nymphalidae; genus Oeneis; species Oeneis ivallda. Next base: position 13,606,984 of record JARPMR010000023.1, read on the forward strand.
ATTTTACTACAGCAGTTTGATTGATTATTATTACCTACGCGGTTGTGTAAGCAAGCTTTATGTTTTAGAAAGCGATATGTAATATCTGTAGATAATACTTAGATCTTAAGATAAATAAAAATCAACAGACAATTCAGGATCTCCTTCAAGACCTCGGGTTTATACTCTACAAAAATATCTTAAACTACATTAAACAAAATAGCGTGGAACAGGGATGTTTGGTTTTCTTGGACACATCAAAACAAAAAACCAAAAGTACTTGAGAAGTTGGTCAAAAGCAGTTTTAAATGTCTTACTCTTTGTAATGTTTCTATCTTCGTCTTCTTTGTCAACCGATAGACGACCACTGCTGGACAAAGGTCTCTTGCATGAACTTCCACAGGTCTCAGTCTTGCGCCGCCTGAATCCAGCGGCTTCCTGCGACTCGTTTGATGTCGTCGGTCCACCTAGTGTGGTGCGGGGTCGCCACTCCAGCACCTTGGGACCCCAATGCCCCTCAGCTCTTCGAACTATGTTTCTATATACTTACCTACATAATATTTATATATTATATCTAACCCAATGTTATGTTATTCAAGCCAATGTTTTAAATGCCGCTATAGGATACTCAAACCGCACCTCGGAAACCACGGCTTCCTCATAGCTGCGATTTACACGTTGAAACATATTAGCGGGTCGACCGCAGAGCTTCCCATCCGCTAGTAAATATCCTGTGTAACTCTTCAGCTGCAGAGATATGCATATAACCAGCTTAGCGGTGCAGGAAAACATCATGAGGGGCATCGTGTTGTGAGGGGGAATGGAAACGAAAAAAATTTTCGACATTTTGCACGATTAATCAAAAACTATTATGTATAAAAATAAATAAAAATCTGTTTTACAATGTTCAGGTAAATGCCCTTTCATTTGATACCCCACTCGGTATTGTTATCTTACTTTAAAATTTCAAACCTCCGATTAAAAAAGGGAAAATGATTTTTAGTTTAATTAAAAAAGTTTAATTAAACTAAAAATCATTTTCGATTTTTTTTATTCCAATGATATTGGGCCACTATTAATATACTTACAACTATTCCAAATTTCATTTCGATAGCTTTAATCACTACATATTATAAAACAAAGTTCCCCGCCGCGCCGCGTCTGTCTGTCTGTCTGTCTGTTCGCGATATACTCAAAAACTACTGAACGAATTTTAAGGCGGTTTTCACCAATAGATAGACGATAAATTCATGACGAAGGTTTTAGTGTTATTGTTAATTTGTTAATATTTCGTGTGAATTGGTTGAAATATGACGATAAGTGTTCACAATGTCGGAAAAATTTAAGCAGCCTGGGAGCTTTCATCTAAAACGCTGGCTAATGCCTTTGAGATATAACAAAAAAAAGTGTGGTGGTGGTATGGTGGGATAATTCTTTACAAAAAAGTCCGTGATGGCCGTGATCTTTTAAGGATAGCTCCCACTACACCCATTTTAACTTCTAAAAAAAAAAACCGGTCAAGTGCGAGTCGGACTCGCGCACCGAGGGTTCCATACTCCAAAAGTAAAAGTAAAACGATAATATTATATTAATTTGCATAATTATCGTTAACTTTGTTTGTAGAGGTTTATTGTTAATATAAAAAACTATGCTAGTTAGAGCGTTGGTTTTATTTTTCCTGTAAAATATACATAAACCTCTATTGAACATAATTATTTCAGATTTTTCGATTGGTAAACTTCGGAGATAAGGGGGGGGGGGGGGGAAACGGTATTTTTTTCGACATTTTGGCCGATTACTCAAAAGCTATTATATATAGAAATAAATAAAAAACTGCTTTAGAATGTACAAGTAAAGGCCTTTCATATGATACCCCACTCGGTCTCTTCGGTCGGTCGGTTATCTTACTTTGAAATTTCAAACCCCTGATTTTCCCCCTTTTTTAATTAAACTAAAATAATTTTCACGTTGATTTTATTTTTCATGTAAAATATACATAAACCTCTATTGACCATAATTATTTTAGATTTTTCGATTGGTAAACTTCGGAGATAAGGGGGGGACCGGTATTTTTTTCGACATTTTGGCCGATTAATCAAAAACTATTATATCTAGAAATAAATAAAAAACTGTTTTAGAATGCACAAGTAAAGGCCTTTCATATGATACCCCACTCGGTATAGTTATCTTACTTTGAAATTTCAAACCCCCGATTTTCCCCCTTTTTTAATCAAACTAAAATAATTTTCGCGTTGCTTTTATTTTTCCTGTAAAATATACATAAACCTCTATTGACCATAATTATTTCAGATTTTTCGATTGGTAAACTTCGGAGATAAGGGGGGGGAACGGTATTTTTTTTGACATTTTGGCCGATTATTCTAAAACTATTATATATAGAAATAAATAAAAAACTGTTTTAGAATGCACAAGTAAAGGCCTTTCATATGATACCCCACTGGATATAGTTATTTTACTTTTAAATTTCAAACCCCCGATTTTCTCCCTTTTTTTAATAAAACTAAAAATAATTTTCGACTTTTCTTTATTTCAATGCTTTTGGGCCACTATTATACACAACTATGCCAAATTTCATGTCGATAGCTTTAATAGTTACTGAAATAATCGACTGTGACAGACGGACGGACAGACGGACGGAGAAAGTCTCACCATAAGGGTTCCATTTTTACCATTTTGGTATGGAACCCTAAAAAATGGTCACGTACTATGCGGTAATTGGAAATCTATTTAGACAGATACAGTATCAATCCTTATCAACTTAAATACGTTAGAACTTACCTTACGCATTTCAAGCACATTATGATAGTCCTGTACAACATACAATTTAAATGAATATCTTAGGAGTTATCGCAAAATAAAAAAAAATTGTGAGCCGTCGTGGGACGCCTGGCAGATGTGAAACATCGACATTATTTTGTAAAAGTAATATGCAGAAAAGAACATACTACTACTACCACTACCACTACCCTTACCCCTACCCCTACCCCGACCCCTACCCATACCCCGACCCCTACCCCGACCCCTTCCCCTACCCCGACCTCTACCCCTACCCCTACCCCGACCCCTACCCCTACCACTACCCCGACCCCGACCCCGACCCCGACCCCTACCCCTACCCCTACCCCGACCCCGACCCCTACCCCTACCCCTAACCCTACCCTTACCCCTACCACTACCCCTACCACTACCACTACTACTACTACTACTACTAAACAGATTGTGATAGGAACTAATAAGTATACCTACATTATAATAACATCGCATGCCGTGGCGAGGCGTCGCCACGCGAGAAATCTGTTTTACGTGCCGCTATAGATGTTTCACATCAAAACGATCGCGCGCCAAAATAATTTGGCGCTCCGCGGGTTGCTATAATAAAAGTCGAGCGCTTCCGAGCGATACTTCTTTTTAAATAAGCCTACGTACTGTTCAATATTATGCTGTTCAAGGTTTATCTTATGGGACATTCCAAGGAGTTTGCAAAGCATAGGCATTAGGCATAATATGCTCTGCTACCCGTGCGAAGCCGGGGCGGGTCGCTAGTAGTTACTCAAATAATCGACTGTGACAGACGGACGGACGGAGAAAGTAGCACGGTCGCAGTTTGGTACGGAACCCTTAAATCTATTGTCTACTCAGAAATGTGTGCTCCATTTCTCGGTCTACCGGTCCGTTTATGCTCGGATATCGGATTAGGCTGTGAGTTGTCTATCAGGTCTCAAGAATACTCCATACTTTTAAAACTTTTGTAAGGTTTTTCAATTTGTAACATCTTTTCCTAAGTACATTGTTCTTTTTGTAACTCTTGTTACCCATGTGTAACGCTGCTGTAGTGAAGCGTTAGACGCGAGTAAGGAGTAAGGACAATAAGAAGGCCACAAATCGGTGACGCGACACATTGGCGCCCGCCCGCGCAAGCGCATGCGCTATGCTTTGTCCTTTTTGGACCGTTATAGCAATTGTGACGTGGACTGTTTTTGTGTTAGTCTTATATAATTAGGTAGACCGTACTTACATGGATCTCTAAACTAAGATGACATCTCTAAACTTAAGGCTATTGTTTTCAACATTACAATAAAAATCGGCCAAGTGCGAGTCGGGCCTCGCTCTTTTAGGGTTCCGTTAAAAAAAATTTAATTAAAATATTTTCATGTACCCATGGAAATATTTTAATTTAATTTTTCTAATTTAATTTAATTTTTATTATTTGTTGTTATAGCGGCAATAGAAATACATAATATGTGAAAATTTCATCTGTTTATCTATTACGGTTTACGAGATACAGCTCGCTGACAGACGGACGGACGGACGGACGGACGGACAGCGTAGGCTTAGTAATAGGGTCCCGTTGGTACCTTTTGGGTACGGAACCCTAAAAAACATTGTCAAAAGAATAGCACTTCAGTAAGACTTGTAAAAGATAAGTTAGATAGATAAGATAAATTATAATCTGTACCTGTGGAACCAGTAGTAGTAGTATTTCTGTCTTTTTTTACTTCTGCATAGAATCGAGGCTAATTTTATTTAATTCTTCTAAACAGATGTATCTGACCACATTCAAATCAGTGTATCTGACTAAAATACTACTCTCGATGAACGATGTAATCTGTATAATTATGTTCTGTAGAGCTACTGACTTGAGTTGACTACATCCAGGTGCCTTCTCCGCTTCTTGAGATCGCGTCCACGTCACTTTTTCCTGCAACATTTTTGTTGGCTTCTCGAAAAGTTCTTTTGGTAACATCGGATGTTCAGTATAACGTCTATCCGCGCTCATAGCAATATTAGATGTTAAATAATACGAAGACGAATTATCAAGATACCTACTACTTACTAGTTATGTATAAAATTATTCAATACAAAACAATTACATAAACCACGCAACACTCACGTAATGTCTCTATGCTCTATGCTACATTAATTCCACAAAAGATAAGCAAATATGAATGCGTTTAGACTTTCTGAATAACTGAGCTCGTTAAGTTAATGCGCAGTTACTTCATGAACTTTGCATTTAAGTGAAACAACCTTTTAGGGAAGTATATTGTTTAGAGTTTGAAAGCAATGCATTAACTTCTGATCATCATCACAATTCAAAAAATGCATGAGTGTTGTGGAACACTCGGCTGGAACGAAGTTCAGAATCAACGCCATCTCTCGCCACATGTTAGAACCGTCTCGTAAAAAACCGTTGCCATATCGCTGCGCCATCAAAGCATTGATGTAACGTGTATAATAAACGAAGGCAACAAGGTCCGTGACGGAAAATTCTTGCGCCTAGCAACAAGGGTCGTAACGGAAAACTATTGCACATTTTTTCGTCTAGCCATCCGCCAAACCGTCCGAAAAGGAACTTCGTTCCAACAACTGCACATATGAGTCTCTTCTCGGTGAGCTATGGACTTATGGCCAGTGTTATAGTTTTTACTACGCAACAATACAAATAAATAACCTAAGTCGTGATATAAATGTACTTTGCGGAAGTGGATGTACGCAGGTTTTGTAAAACAACTATTTAACTGATAAGTGATAATATGGGCACGGGCGTACAGCGTCGACATCCAAATCTGGGCATTTTGGTAGTAGGTACTTACTTTTTTTCATATTAATAAAACAATTTCTTTATAACCCAGACGTCCTTAAGAACATACCAAGGAAATTTTAATGTACGTATAGAAGGGTTTCCAGTTTGTCCAATCTTTTTAGTAGGCAAGTCGTATTTTTTCAACATGCCCAAAACAAAACTCGTAACAAAGTATAATAGGTATGTATTGTTGAAGCCTCATCATTGAACGTTATAATGACTTAGTTTTTTTTTCTTTAAGGTGGATTATACGGGTCTGCCCGCGAAATTCAAATTTAATTGGGTTTTTCGCAATTTGTAAACTAATACGACAAAGTAGGCTTATGTCATTCTAATTGCGCCAGTAGTAATATGTATTATCGTCTTCACAGGTTTATATAAAAATCTTTACTTGAAAGTATCCAGTTTAAGAAATTAGTCGGAATATCGATTAATTTGTGAGTAGACTCACATCCAACTCGATATTCTGACTAATTTCTTAAACTGGACACTTTTAAGTAAAGATTTTTATATAAACCTGTGAAGATGACACTGCCATTGGCGCAATTAGAATGCCATAAGTCTACTTTGTCGTATTAGTTTAAAAATTGCAAAAAACCAAATTAAATTTGAATTTCGCGGGCAGATCCGTGTAATCAACCTTAAGTGCTGTTTCTTCTTTTCATTGTAATAATTATGGTAACCCGTCTGCAAGTTTATCTTTTTTGTTCCGACGCGACGCGCCCGTCGCGACTGTTAACCGAGTGTGACTTACTCTAGGTCATGGTAGTTGACTTCACGTACTTTGTGTAGGTAAGCATAGTCAATGTCCCACGCTCTACAACTCCTAAGTCAATCCTGAGGTCTGGAATAACGCCTTAGTCAATAATTTAAATCTTCGACCTTTTTCCTTTGACTACGACCTTTTGCCAAAACTGAGAACTGAATTTTTCTCTAGACTCTAGGACCTATTTAGATACTTAGGTCTGTGCTTCTTCTATATATTATTATATGTACATATTTTAAAGTGAGATAATAGTTTGACTGTTTTATAATATTACTAGCTTTTGCCCGCGACTTCGTCTTCGTAGTTAGTTTTTTTTTTAAATACCGCGGGAACCCTCTGTATTCCGGGATAAAAAGTAGCCGTAGTAGTAGTAGGTTGTAGTAGGAAGTCATTTTTAATCATCGATTTAGGATTGGTAGTCGCTTCGCACACTACTAAACCAAACAATCCTAAATCTATATCATAATTCATAAGCATAAGTATGTCACGCACTTTTTAAACATTTCTGTGGAGGTGTCGTGTGATGCGGGTTGTTACGTTCCCTCAAATATGGTTGAGCGAGGCAACGGCTGGGTCATGCGTCATGCTCGTGAACGGGTTCCACCGGCGGGAATGGGGCTACTTTATGTCTATCTTAAGATATATTGCATTGTTAGTACTTGTAGGTATCCATTCTTAGAACTTCCCTCATTGTGGAAACACTGCATACATAGCATAGTATTTATTGTATTGTAAACTTGTTTAGAAAAGAGCAACAAGTTCTTCTCGGCAGGAAGGGCATTCCGAACCAGTGGTAGAATCAGACGATTTAAAAGCACTTGTAAAAAGTTTATTTGTATAAAAAATATTTCTATTCTATTCTATTCTATGTTTTTAATATTTTTGGAACGTAGTTCCTTATCGCGCGGTACGGAAGGGGGCTAGACGGAAAAAATTAAGGAAACCGATACGACTCATTTTTGAAACGTCATTTTTTGTTGAATGTGAATTTTGCATTGTATTCGGTATTTTCGCCTTAGAACTCGGCGTCTGCATGGCCAAGTGGTTAGGAGAGTCGCCTATAAATTCAACGTCGATGGTTCGAATCCCAGCTCAACAGACTGAATTTTCTATTTTCAATTTTATTTTAAATAATTTCTAAATGTGGAATTTTTCCCTTATTTTTTATTGTATAAATTGGATAACGCCATCTGTGAAAAAACAGTAACTCTTTGGTGTTGTATCAGTGCAAAAGACATAAACTAAAAATAATTCATCGTAGTTAATCAATTTAATACTAGATGACACCACTAGTTTATTACAATTTCTTCACTTAAATACTACTACTAAGGTACTACGTTCCATCCGGGTGTCCCTTGACACGTCTCTTTTTTTTATTTACCTAAGGTTTTACTTTTCTGATGATAAAACTTCCTAGTAGCTACTTATTTACTTACACATTTACCTTCGTTGAAATAATGCATTAAAACAGACTTCCAAACGTAGTGATAAAAACTTGATGTAATTATGTATAAGCAGATAATATTATGGAACTCGAATCGGTCCGTCAAGGCGAAGTGCCGAACAGTAATTTTATTACCACAGAAAAACATGTTTTGTAATTAAATAGCAATCAATAAAAGTGACTGTAATTGTGGAAGTGTTAATTAATTTAAACTGAAAATAGCAGCCCATCGTGACGTTATTAACTTTAAGCCCGTGGTTTTTTTACAACAGGTAAAGTAAGGGTAAAGTTGACATATCATGTCACATTATTCTCTTAGAGTATTCTTCTTCTTTTCACGCATAATATATCGCCTCGTTGGAAGTCGCAACTATCTATAATATAATAAAACTGTAACAGGTCCAATTCTGTACATTGAATATATTTTGAAAATTTTTGTTTGAGGGCACTCTATAATCGATACTGAAGCCAAAACAATTTTTTTTAAATTTTTTGTCTGTCTGTCTGTCTGTCTGTCTGTCTGTCTGTCTGTCTGTCTGTCTGTATCTTGGCCGCGCATCACGCCGAAACTACTGGACGGATTTAAATGAAACTTGGCACGATTTAAGTTAATACTACGAGGTATAATATAGTATACTTTTTATCCCGAAATTCAGCACAGTTCCCTCGGGAGAGGGGATGAAAGTCAAAATGTGTATTTCGCTGTAATTCATTAAGGCGTATTCCGATTTAATCCATTCTTTTTTTGTTAGAAAGCAGGTTCTTTAGAGATTGTCCTGTAATTATTTCAAGGTCGTCAATTTCGTAGTTCAGAAATTATAGACATCACAATCTTCAGTATAGGTCCAAATAACTTGAACCCCGGAATCTACAGGATACTTTGAATGAACGGCTCATCTTAAGTTGGCATTTGTAATTTATCGTATATAGCCATCGTGGATACTATTTTGTCAAAGTCAAACTACTCCAAAGGCGTCAGATTTTGCCAAGCGATCATTATACCTACATACTACATAGTAGGTATGGATGTAATACATCGTATGGACGTAATATTACAGTGTTTTCCTATGTAATTTAATATTCTAATCATACTTACTAATATTATAAATGCGAAAGTGTGTTTGTTTGTTGGTTTGTCCTTCAATCACGCCGCAACAGAGCCACGGATCTACGTGATTTTTTGCATGGGTATAATTGAGGACCTGGAGAGTGACATAGGCTACTTTTATCCCGGAAAATCAAAGTGTTCCCGAGGGATTTTAAAAACTAAATCCACGCGGACGAAGTCGCGGGCATCAGCTAGTGATATTTATTACCTAACGAGACCATTCCATACATAGTTGGTACATTCAGTACACAGAGCTTTTGATGGTGAAAGGCTTCAGTTTCGCAGAGCGTCGTCTCTGTCATTCGAAGTGATAAAATGTTACAAACTTACAAACACTTCACTGGGTCATCTAATGTTAAGTGATTACCTACCGCCACCAATTAACATAAAGCGTGTTTTTCTGTAGTCAAAATGTTGATATTCATTATTTATAATAGAAACTGTAATCAGTGATAGCCTAGTGGTTAAGACTGTGGTCTCCTATTGGCGGGGTCGCAGGTTCGATCCCGGATACGCACCTCTGGCTTTTCGGAGTCAAGTGCGTTTAAGAAATTAAATATCACTTGCTTCAAAGGTGAAGGAAAACATCGTGAGGAAACATGCACATCTGAGAGTTCTTCATAATGTTCTCGAAGGTGTGTGAAGTCCGCCAATTCGCATTGGGCCAGCGTGGTGGACTATGACCTATAACCCTTCTCTGAGAGGAGACCTGCGCTCAGTAGTGAGCCGTTGATGGGTTGCTAATGAATGATGAATAGAAACTGTAACATGTAAGAATGTTTATCTACTCCAGCATCGAAAAGTTCCAATTTCGAGTTTGACAGCTGAATCGAAATGAACCCTCTTTCGGTTTAGCTTCTCATTTCGATGCAGCTCGTTGTATAGGAGCTGAATCGAAATGGTTATCTTCTTAAAATAGGATACCTAAAGCTAAGGCTCTGAGTTCTGGCACTTTTGTACCGTTCATATGACAGAGGCGCCACAGGCGGCTGGTGGCGGCTTACGGAGTTACTTTTTGTTGACAGAGGCGCCACAGGCGGCTAGTTAATAATCAAAATTCTACAAAAAGTCAGAATGCACATTGGACAGGTCAAATACGTCTACGTTCAAATACGTACGTATTTGAACTTCACCTGCTAACCATTTTAACATACATTTTAATTATCGTTTCAAATTAATTAGGTTAATTATTCTGTGTTAAATTAAACTTACCGTTTACTTTTTTCTACATTGAAAACTTAATTTATTTAGCAATCAATTAATTTAATTACTTTACATCAACATTATAAATAACGCTACCGGTTTCAAGTGTTTAATTAAGAAAAAAATAATAAAAGTTAACTGTAATTATTAAGTTAAAATATTTTTTTGCACGAAGTAAGTATGTACTTACTTTATTAATCTTACTGGAAACATTCGAAAATTTCTTGAAGAGATTGCAAACATTTTAAACTAGGTATACATTTATACAACTACATACTGGGTTACTACTTCTTACTTCTTGAAAATTTTTGTCTGGCAGGAGGCTTTGGTCGTGGTTAGTTACCATCATCATCATCATCATCACCATCATCAGCAACCCATCAAAGGCTCACTACTGAGCGCAGGTGTCCTTTCAGAGAAGGGTTCTAGGCCATAGTCCACCATGCTGGCCCAATACAAATTGGCGGACTTCACACACCTTTGAGAACATTAGGTATAAAGAACTCTCGGGTGTGCAGGTTTCCTCACGATGTTTCCCTTCACCGTTGAAGCATGTGCTATTTAATTTCTTAAATTCCGGGAAAAGCCCGGGATCGAACCTGCGACCCCCCGAAACGGAGACTGCAGTACTAACTAACACTAGGCTATCACAAAAGTCGTACAACTAAGCAATTTAGCGTTCCGGTACGATCACTAGTAGAAACCGATTATTAAGAAATGGATACTTCCTAATCCCATGATTCATGTAGAAGGGCTGAATGATGATTTACAAGTGTGGAAGGATGACAAAACAGTCATCTCTCATCTGTAGAGTTGCCAAGTGTCGAAATTAAACCCGCTGAGTCAAGCTAGAGCCCTTTCTTTTACTTTTATAGTAGGAAATGGACTAGTGACATTTGGCGACAAAGTTGAAGGAACGACGCCGAAGTGACGCGTCACGCGACGACAACGATGCGTCAACGGCTCAACGCTCAAGTCAGACGTCCGTGACCGGCCTAGTTAATTACTATTATACTACTCGTATTAAGAAGCAGTGATAGCCTAGTGGTAACACCTAGTGGTAAGGACTGTGATCCTATTCGGGGGGTCGCAGGTTCGATCCCGGGTACGCACCTCTGATTTTTCGGAGTCAAGTGCGTTTAAGCAATTAAATATCACTTGCTTCAACAGTGAAAGAAAACATCGTGATAAAACCTGCACACCTGAGAGTTGTTCATAATGTTCTCGAAGGTGTGTGAAGTCCGCCAATTCTCATTGGGCCAGCGTGGTGGACTGCCTAAAACCCTTCTCTGAGTGAGACCTGCGCTCAGTAGTGAGCCGTTGATGGGTTGCTAACCTTCTCTGAGAGGAGACCTGCGCTCAGTAGTGCGGTTGATGGGTTGCTAATGATGATGATTATGATTATATTATAGGTTTATTGAGTAGACAAACCGCGTTACTGGAATTATTCGAGCTTTTGTGGTCCTAAAGAAGTGCTGCTTATTCTTCGTAAACATAAAGTAAGTGCCTGAAAAGTAAATTAATAAGTAGCCACGCTCAAAACTCAGTCTCCCGCCAGACCAGACCAAAGACAATCATTAAGAAATTATAAATTCCCATAATTGCCCCCATAAATTTTATTTGGATTACATAAATAATACAATTTTCTTGAAAAACTGCTGTGCCAGTATTGATGTGGTTTATGCATTATACTTACAGCTGTTATAGCAAAAAATATTACCTACTTTTTCTTTTAATATCATGGAATTCCGCAATGACGCCTGCTTCTATCCAACAATATAGTTATAGGCCACTAGGCCACCAGAGGTCGACACAGTTCGGCGTTGGTTTAATATGAAATTTTTAATTTACGCCCTGTTTACTTATGGTGCTAAAATTACTCATAGTGTCAAATTAGGGAAGGAGTCAAATTAGGCTGTGAGCTGTCAACAAGTAGAAATGACTAATCTTAGCGGGTCAATTACTTTGACACAAGGTTGCGCGCGCGCCGCGCGTTCATCGCCTTCCGTGTTATTGATCCTAACCAGAAATAGAACGATAATAAAATAATTGATGTAGGTATTTGGACTGAGCATTTTTGTGCCATTATAGATTTGATTTTCATCTCCTAAAAATACCGACTAAATCTTCATAATTTGGTTCTCTAACTATAGTCTTTTTTAGATGATTTCCTCTATTGATGGAACTCTATGTCGACATAGAGTATCTAATGTTGACGATTCAAACACGAATAGGTACCGGTTGCACATAAATGTTTATAATGCCATGTTAACTCATAAAGAAAAAAATTTCACCCATTACCTACCTACTAAGTATAAAAAGATTACTAGAACTTTTAACATTTATAAAAGTAGAAAAAGTCGCAGACTATTAGCTAGTTTACCGCGAGCAGGTATCTGTAAACACTATTTCACCGTTACGCGAGTCTTTAAAAATATTATAATTAATTCCAGCGACTTATATAAATGCAAATTAATAATCAATTTAATTAATTATAATCTTGAATGGTCAAGAATGACAGATAAAAAATAATAGAAAACGGTGCTGTTATGCAAAAAGCGAGTCGAATAGAGGTCAGATAATAAATATATCCGTGATGTTTATGGACCAGTGTATAATAGGTGTGAAATTATTCAATCAAACGCCAACCAAGGCGAACCACCTGAGGATTAGAATAAAACATTGACCTGCAACTCCTGCAAGCAATGCAAGTTAGCGTTTTCGTCTTACCTACCTCGAGGAACTTTTTTTATAAAAGTCTACCTCATCAGCGTGAAAAGTCTACCTCATCAGCAATTAAGGAAATCTATAAAAATAATTACTTAATAAGTAATTTAATAAAAAAAATATTTTTAATAAAACCGACTTCAAACACCCGCGCCACTACAAAGTATATTAATTTAATGTTAATTTTTTAAAAACTGCTCGACCGATTTCGAAATTTAAATGGGACCACCTGGAAAGTATACCCTTTTAAACAAAAAATAATTTTCCAAATCGGTTCAGGCGTCTTCGAGTAATCGGTGAATATACAAACGAATTAAGAACCTCCTCTTCCTCCTTTTTTTAAGTCGGTTAAAAAGTACTCTGTCTGTCTGTATACTTACATTTTCACGTCTAAACCGCTGAACCAATTTTGACAAAATCTGGCAAGGGGGCCTGATGCTGATCGTGTACCTAATCTTTCAGATGAACTTTTGTGTAAAAAATATAAATATAACATCATTGATAAAAAATAAAATTATTTTTTGTTTTAAATGAACGTAGATTTAAAAATGTCAAACTTGTGGACCAAAAACGAGAAATTCTTCCAGTGCAAATGCCCACGAAGCCCTTGGCCCTAGACAACTTACCTGTCCCTATATTTAACTAAAAATAATACTGGCTACACGGCGAATAAACTCAATAAACACTAGTTGAACGAACCCAAGAGAAATTAACTACACCCTAAGCAAAATGGTGAAGAGCGAAGAAGATTTTAAAATTGGTCGGTTTATAGGTGCGCCGGCGCATGTTATGAGTTTAATGTTTTTCTCTGTCAGCTCAGTTGTTCTCTCGCCTCGCATTGATTGCGTTGTGTCGCGTAGATCTTTAATTTATCGATCATTTAAGAAAATCCCTTTTTTGTGGTCCAGTAGTTATTACTAGTGTTATCAGAAGTTTAATAACAAGTGAATAATTCAACGGACATTTTCTTTTTGGCTATTTCTTATCGAGTTCGGTAGTCATTCATTCTTGTGTATTATCTGTAGGTAATACTTCGTAGATAAGAGTGATAGTGGTTTGTTTAACATTCTTAACCTAAAGGTAACCCACAGATTAATAAGCATGTAAGATTTTACAAAAACTTTTAGATTGTACGAAAGTCTTGTTTTGTTTGTACAGGGTTTGAACATTAACCGTAATTTTTTGAATTGACACCATAAACAATCAACTTAGAAATAAACCAATAGTGGTACCTGCTAGTGCTTATGTTCAACTTTGACGTAATAAATAGTCAGAGTATTATAAGCAAGTGATTAATCAACCATAATTGAAGAAAAAATAACGATTCCTATGATCACCATGTATAATATTGGTCTCACGTTTGATGCTAATATCAAGTATAGGTATCAAAATTCCCTTAGGTAGCTCATTTATTTAATTTAGTTAATATTTTATTAGTCAGTGCCTAAAATAATTCCTTTGCTATAAGCTAATATATTTCAGCCAATCTGCTAGCGATTATCAAAATAATTTTTAAAAGTTTTTGTTAGGGGTTGAGTCTTTGGTTAAGTACGGCTGTTATCAACTTATCAAATGAAACAAGTGTAAATTATTAAAATATATATAAAACCCGACTCCATAATACATAATAATATATACTTATGTATAAATATATTTTCGTAGTCACCTTTTCAAACCCTTTAATTTGATACCCCACTTGATAGGATTTGAAGAAAAAAAAATTTTAGAACGCCACATTATGGCGTCCAAAATCCGCCATTTTGAAATTTTCTTTTTGTGTTCTTTTTGACACTCGCGCTGGCAAGGCGAATCTAACGACGCGACGTGCCACTGGCCACAAAGGAACAAACAAACATACATAGACTAATAAACACATCACCACTCCTTTGCGTCGCGCAGTCGGTTAAAAAGGTTATAATTATAATATGTTTCATATTATGAAACTTCTCCTTATCAACATGCCTAGCAAGGAACTATTTTTAGAATCATAAAACAGACAGAGTCACTAATGAAATCTCTCTAACATTGTGTGGAGAATGATTTCAATTAAGAACTTCCTTGTTCTTTGAAGTCGTTTCAAAACAGAAGCATCCTAATTTGTAGTCACTTATTATCTTTACCAAGTTAAGTAGGTAGGTACCAGTGACTATAATCATCTCACAATCATTGAGTCACAGTTTCTAATAGATGATTGTAAGTTTTTTCGACATTGGTAGCCGTTTATCGTGCTTATAGTGTTAGTATAATTCATTATCAACTATCAATAACTGAACAAAACAAACGTATTTTACATAATCATTACGATGATAATAATCATATTGATCATCAATCATCATAGTACATATAAATAACTAGAATTTTTGCGTATATGTGCAACATTTTTACTTTCTTATAGGTACCTAAGTACTTACCTACTACATCTTTACTCTTGTTCTTTTCCACAGTTATAAGTATATAATATATACGTTTATTAAGAAATAGGCAATCTTCTAGATAAATTATCTGAACATTAATGCTGTCATTAGCAATTCATTCAATATTCATTAAACATAATATTGACAATAGAATTATTATGAATCAGTATTTATCTTTGCCTATGTACCTACGTTGTTATTCAAACTAATATTTGGATAACCCGTGGCCTGGCTTGTATAAGTGAGGTCACTATCATTTTGACCCTTTTGACCACAATTAGCGCAAATAAGCTATAGACATTTTTTCAATATACAATAATACAATTGTCGATACCAATTATTTTTTATTAGATTTACAGTTTTTTGAGTAAAGCTAAAGATTTCTCAGTTTCCGATTCTGATCTTTACTGGAACTGGCCTGCAAATATCAACGATTAGGATTACGATTATAGGTACTCGTCAATATAGAGTAACAAACATTTCCAGCATTAATTTCTACCAGAAATTATGCCGCAGTCTCAGTTTCCTAGATTTTGTTAATTTGTATAACTTCGATAAAATAATATAACCTAATTTATTTATTTATAAGATTTATAACTGAGTAAACTGTGTGATTCTAACTATAATTTCTATAGATTATATGCATAAATTTTATAACCACTGTGTACACTTATTAAGGGTTGTTACCTGGAACCCAAATCTGATGTTATTGTATTACGTTTATATTTGGTTGCAACCTGTTTTGTGTACCTTTTCAATAAATAAATAAATAAATAAATTTATTTGACACACAAAACAGCTAGCAACCCAACAAAAATAGCATTACCATAATTAACAGATCGGTCACAAAACTGGCTGCTCACCCAAATATGTGTGTTCAATTATTTATTAGAATCGCAATAAAAATATACAATTAAATAAAAATTACTTAAAAAACCAAAGAAAACTTGACGTTACCCTTGATGGATGATACGCTGAGATGCTACTTAGCTTTATCAAAACGGCTTCCGGCTTTCGAGAACTGCCGGATGGCAACGATTAATTTTGGAACCCTCGGGAAGCAAAAAATATAATTATGGGAGAGTTTCTGTAACGATGAGTGTAAAGATCGTAGAAGAGTTTGATCTATTTTGATTTCACTCTCTATATAATATACCTACCTATTCATAAAATTAAATCTATGTTTCTGCTAATCTGCTAAGTTTATTGCCGGCTCTTGGTCAGCAGAATTTGCTTTCCGGACCTATGGTAGTCTTGAGGTCCACAATTTAGGCCAACTAGATGGAATAAAATATTACAATAAACAATGCTGTCACAAAATTAGGTAGTATGTACGTAAATGAATTGATTTACCAATATTTTGTAAAGGAGTGTCTCGTAAAGTGTTAAGATAATTCCATAAGATTGAAACGAAATTAAATTAAGGAAAGAATAATAAAATATTGATTAAAGATCGATCTCTTCGAATCTAAAGTCACCTCACGACATGTCTTGACAATTTAATGAGCTTGCGCAATTATATTGATTGGGTTATGATCTTTAACATTTCGTTACTTTATAAGGCAGAATATTGCGTTAAAGACCAGCCGGATTAATTTTTTGTTATTGAATTACAAAAAATGGATTTGTGTCGGCTTATGGCAAGGTCTTATTAATTGCAAAATAATGTTTTTATTATGCAAAGTGAAAATATGGAGTCGAATTGAAAGGAGGTTGGCGAATTTTGACCCAGCATTTTTAAAAACCGTTCAGATTCAGAAATCATTTAATTCTAATTATATAATTTTTCAGAGTATTTTTCTGTGTAAACCCGATATTTTTAGAAGATGGGGATCAAAAATATAATTATTTACAAATACACATTATAAATAACGTTATATGGTAATAGAAGTGAATATCTTTTTTCTCCCAACTTTATTTGATAGACTTTAATGAACTTTTTTGTTAGACTGGTTTACTAGAACAAGCATGAGAAGTTTGATTCGTGAACGTGGGCTTGAGGCCCACGGTTCAGTTCGTCTGGGTCAGAAACTCTATGGAATCATCATCAATACTTTAAACGTGAGCATGAAGAACTTGAAGATATCTGAAGTTTCCAATTTATGATATTATATACGTATAATTTGCGTAGTTTTCTTCATTGGCATAAATTAGATGAATTTAAACTGAACTTGTTGCCGACCGACAGAGGGGATACACGTCTACACGGCAAAGTGCAGATTTGAAGACTTTATACACCTTTGAGAACATTATGGGGAACCCTCAGGCACACGCTTTATTTTATGGGGGCACTTGACTCTAATAAAATGTAGCACTTTAAAATATCATATTTGACAAGCGGATCCCTGAACCGAAAAATGGTGTTCCCACACCCACAATATTTTTGAAAGACCTATTCAAGGACACCCCACACTATGGGATAAACGAAAAAAAAATATGTAGGGGAGATAACCTAAAAAAAATTATTTTCACAATTTTATTTCACCACTTTGTTGGCGTGATTAATATTTATACCCTTGTCAAATTACAGATTTCTAGTACCAATAGTCTCTGAGCTAAACCGTGGATGGACGGACATGGCGAAACTATAAGGGTTCCTTGTTTACTACGGAACCCTAAAAAAGAAAGCACGAAAAATACAAAATACCATCGAAAGTAACTTTCATTGCAGTCATTTGTTTTAGAACAATACTGTGTGACTGTATAATATAATGTAGATATATTTCTAGATAAACATCTCACGCGTTCAAGTGACATATTAGCAAAAAGCTCACCTTTCCATGAAAGGAGACGTGAGGTGAGCCGTGGTTGCTTAAAATTAAATCGCTTTAGGGCGATGACATTGTAGATAATTCGTATTTACCTACTGATGGCAATGACTTCACCCGCCTGTCTATTTAAGTTTTGTGGATAACTGGATGATGCCTGTGACTTAGTCCGCTCTTATTAAGGTTCTAAAGATCCTGTAGTAACTCACTGATTTTCTGGATGTTTTCATTTTATCATCAAGACACCTCAATTATTTCCGTGATAAAAAGCCTAAACTAATTCTAGAAAATTCAGGCAAAATCGATCTTATTTCTGGAGATAAGTTCGTACGAATACACCCACAGATACACAGTTTTTTTTATTAACACAGTATGAACACGTTTTAATAATTTTAGACAGAAACTTCAAATTTATTTATTTGTATACTAGAAGATAGATATTCTATAAAAAATAGAGACTAGAATAATAGTAACATTGGGGTAAAAGACATTGCCGAGAATAATTAGCCAAGATCTAGTAGAATGGCAACTGGGTGCAACTGGATAAGAAAACATCACCGAATGGCGTGACGATATCAAGAAGGCCTATGCAATTGCATGGATAAGGAATAGGAGTGAACAGTGTGCAAATAAAGTCTTAAAGGGTCCTGCAGAGAGTGTGGTTATGAAAGAGTTGTAGGATGTTTCTGATCATCGAAAGCTAGAAAATGACATAGCTACCTACTTAAAATGCTTGTCGAAGATGAACTAGCGAGTGAAAGACATTTAAATACAAACAGATGTGAAGACATTCTAGCTGTGGACAAAAGGCGAGACTAATAACATTATGTTAATGTCAGAAGATTATCTTTCTACTAGAACCGACGTTTGTGTCCATATTAAAAGTAATTTATAACTAGATGTTATCTAGTTCGTATGCTATTTTAAAATTGTAATAGTTTGGTTGTTAATAATAAAACTTTCACAGTTCAAAATAACACGCCATCAAACTTAGGTACACATTTGTTGATCCAGATCAAAGGTAATAATAGTCCTAATAAAACCCAGACAAGCATTAACCGTATTACACAAGACCGATGGCGAAGCTAATAAGTTTGGTTCAAAGTAACTTTTTGCGATATTGCAATATTTTACGTTGGTATATGCGCTAAAGTCTTTAATGCGCATTTGATTAATATTATTGTTACTATCAGATGGTCCATGGTGGCACCCACTACAAAAACACGTGGTTGACTCGTTATCTTTTATACCGTAGTTTCAACCGGTATAAATTATGTTTTGTTTTATATTAGCTGATTAGGTAGGTATAAGTATCTGTTCTTCGTGGATTCTACTGTCTAATTCTAAAAACAAAAGCGAATTTCAAAAGAGATTAATAGTGACTGAAGAGTCGCAGGTGGATACAGGCGGCGCAAGACAGAAGCCCGTGGAGTGGAAGTCCATGCAAGAGACCTTTGTCCAGCTGTGGACATCTATTGATTGACAACGAAAAAGATAGATACATAGTAATTGGACAGCTTTTCCACTTTTCTTTTCCAGGGCATGTGTGAAATCGACCGACATGCTCTCATTTTCCTAGCTGAGCTTTTATTTCTTTGGACTGTTAAGCCAACAAAAAAGCTGGTGTTTGATTTCGTTCAAGTGTTTTATTAATGCAAACTTGTTATGGAAGATAGAAAATACAAGAACTCTACAAAACTAGGTGAGACACCAAAATTTGGAGGACGGTAAAAAGAAAGTTATTTTGATGCTCTCTTGATAGAACATTTGGGCTTAGGTCGTACGGTGGGTTGTAACTTGTAGGATCTTATTCAAATGCACCTCTCGCTGATTTCACTCACAAATGTAACATAACGAAATTATCCGTGAAGTTAGCAAGTGAGTCGCAAAGCTGCGCCTGTTAGCATTTGAAGATGGTAATATTCGTACAGTTGCGAAATGCAGTTTTACTGCTTTCTTGTAGTGATATTGCTGAGAATCTTCCGCCGCATTTCTCAATAGGCGTTTGTTTATTTGTTACGCCATATTGACATTGTTTTCTTGGCACAGTGGGGCAACGTTATCAGTGTTCGTTCGTTTCGCCAGCGGATGCTAACAAACGCATCGCCAGGTAGCGCGCAAACATCCGAAGGGCATTTTTTCTACTAACACGATAACGGTACGATATTTGTTTACAAAGGCTCGAGTACTATCTATTCGTAGAAAACTAGAGCCTATTTACATTTTTTTTAATCCGGTGGTCTTAGATAAGATTGTTCTTTCGAATGTAAAGAGGCATTTAGAAAACCGAAGGTTGTTGACTTTTATTGCATACTACGCTAAGTTGTCTTTGAGTATTCACGTTATGTACCTATAACTAAGTATAGGGTATAAGTATATAGAAGGCGTAGATGAAACAGTATCTCAAGCAAATTGTTACAATCCTCATTTGACATTTTCTCTTGAAACATCACGGTATATTTTCGTGTCCACCTTTTTTAGTCCGGGAGGAATCGGCGCATGCGTACCGAAAACTATTCCACCTCAATTTTTTTATGCGATCCTCTTCAAATGGCCCTCCTAATTATATAAATGCATGTTGCCAGGGCGCCACCTGGTGCCATATTGTTTAAACCGAAATTGTTTAAACAACTGCAAGGAATTGTTATTTTTCAACCGGACAATTTTTTTTTATATTCTTTATTGAAAATCCAATAAAAAAGGTCCTATGACTTTTCACGATAAAGTTAATATTTTTAAAGATATGAATTTTTAAAGGTTCGAAAAATCTCAAATTTGGGTACTTTCAACCCATGAAAAATATATTAAAAAAAAACATAATGTTTAAGTAATATTTTTTTTTTAATTCTCTATACAATAGTTAATAATATAGTTAATAGAGATTTAAAAAAATTTCATTGCTTATATCTTTTTTTTAATTGTTAATTTCGCGCGCTCACAAGTTTTACGCTTACCTTTAAGAAAATTTTTAAGAAAATTTTATTGACCTTATAACTAGGCCAGTGTCAATAACTGGGTCTTTTACTTTACTTTCCGTTTTAATAACAAAAAAGTAATATAAACTGATAAAAAAGTAATTTTAATGACATGTTCCGATTTATGCTTAAATAACTTTTGAAAAATTGATTTCAGAAAAAAATTTATTAAAAACAAATTGTAGACAATTTAATTATTAATAACATTGCTCTCTTTAACAATCTTGATAAAGTTGATAGTATTTAAGATAAATGATAAATAATGATTCAAGACACAGAGAGGCCGATGCAACGCATGAGTCAGAGAGAGACAGCGATATTTAAGGGCCCTTTAATTAGCAATGCTATTAATAATTAAATTGTCTACAATTTGTTTTTGATAAATTTTTTTCTGAAATCAATTTTTCAAAAGTTATTTACGCATAAATCGGAACATGTCATTAAAATTACTTTTTTATCAGTTTATATTACTTTTTTGTTATTAAAACGGAAAGTAAAGTAAAAGACCCAGTTATTGACACTGGCCTAGTTATTAGGTCAATAAAATTTTCTTAAAAATTTTCTTAAAGGTAAGCGTAAAACTTGTGAGCGCGCGAAATTAACAATTAAAAAAAAGATATAAGCAATGAAATTTTTTTAAATCTCTATTAACTATATTATTAACTATTGTATAGAGAATTAAAAAAAAAATATTACTTAAACATTATGTTTTTTTTAATATATTTTTCATGGGTCGAAAGTACCCAAATTTGAGAATTTTCGAACCTTTAAAAATTCATATCTTTAAAAATATTAACTTTATCGTGAAAAGTCATAGGACCTTTTTTATTGGTATTTTAATAAAGAATATAAAAAAAATTTGTCCGGTTGAAAAATAACAATTCCTTGCAGTTGTTTAAACAATTTCGGTTTAAACAATATGGCACCAGGTGGCGCCCTGGCAACATGCATTTATATAATTAGGAGGGCCATTTGAAGAGGATCGCGTAAAAAAATTGAGGTGGAATAGTTTTCGGTACGCATGCGCCGATTCCTCCCGGACTATTTGTAGCATTTCATGTATTTGCGTAGATCGACTATTTTTTATTCTCTACAAACAATGTCATAGAACCCATGAATCATGATAATTGTGACAACATCCTTTTTTGCGTCTACTAGTTCTTTGAGCGTGATAAAAACCTGAACTGATAAAAAGTAATTCTTTTTTAGTATCTAGTGTAGCAGTATCTAATTCATGTGAGATACAAGCTGAGATGTTTTCCGAAATTCTATAAGCATTCTAAAAGTCTAAACTCACATTTCTCAATATAGATGTAATATCATATTTACTTCGGTTACTGTCTTTCTTACTTTTCGTTTAACTGAAGCTTGAATTTATTAAAAGTAATAAGTACAGAGGTCAAATTGGACTTGCATATTGTGATGAAATGAATCATCACATTAATAGAGTTCGTGCAATAATGAGAGCATTATTCTCGCTAGCACATCATTATTGCATCCGACGAAGTGTGGCAAGCTGTGATGGAAATTACGTTTCATAGGTGTGTTTGTGAAGTAAGAAGTAAAGTACAGTACCCGGCGATATATATTGCACATCGGCCTTTGGAGTAAAACGCTATTTCTATTCTATTGCAAGGAAAGCTAGCCAGAAATTCACGTAGTAATTACTGAAATCTCTTCACAAACGGCGAGCACATCACGTAACATATATAAAATAAATGCAGTCGAACTGTGAATAGAATAGAATAGCGTTTTATTCCAAAGGCCGATGTGCCCGGGTACCTACTGTACCTATGACAAGTTTAGTGAAAAGGGATTATATTATATTACATGCACCTAAATAGCACTTAAATAGCACTACATAATTATGATCTAGCACAAAAGCCATTCGTTGCAATATTCAAAGCAAATTTTCGTCCAGTTATAATAGAGAGCAACTATGTTAAAAAGTCACAGATTCTAGTTCCCAAAATACGAGTACCCACATCACACAAATGAGCATTTCCATTCAATTTATTCGTGGCTCATCATATAGTGGTTGCATAAACTACCACACGAACATTTTCCATAATATAATGACGTGAGATCATCAATGCTATGACCTTGAGTGATGCCCCACATTGGTCGAGGGACCGTTTAAATAATAACGTGAAATTAGATTAGTCATGCTTGTTATTTTTTAAGTAGGTACGAATATGATTCGGGCTTCAATTCATTTAATTATTGCAATTGAATTAAGTTCAAAAATCATTCCTGTTTGGTTTGTGGATTTCAAAAATAGGTTTCCCAAAAATCTAAAATTTTGCATTTTCTGGTTACTTAAGTTACCACTAATTAAAAATTGTATTTTCTCTAGTCCTGCAAAATTCGATGGGTCTTGTTGATTTCTCGACATGTGTGATGTGATAGACTTTTACTAGGTATTTGAAAAATAATTGAACTTTCTGTGATTATCCCGAAATGGCCTGTTATGAAATTATCTAAAATATTTAATAACGTCGAAATTCATAACAAATCGAATCGTCGAATGAGTTTCATAAACATTTAACCTCAAATGACGCGTACCCTGCTAAGAAGAAAGTTTTCACAAAAGCAAAAGCAAAAGTAATTGTTTATTAGAAGGTCATGCACTGTTAGATGAGTATTTACTTATTTCTCTACTTCTTGTACTGCTACCAAGTGCCACATTTAAATTAACTCGTTGTTTCTATCAAGTTAAAGTTTAGTTTTCTTTAAATTAGCAGATGGCTGGTAATCATCATTTATATCAGCAATGGAATCCTACTGACAATTGCTTTATTACTACAATTAATACCAATTGGGAGGAATGCATGTTCTTCTATATTATGTACAGTTTATACCATACTGTTAAAATCTTCTAAATGAGTCTATGTTTCAATGTTGTGAACGCTTGATTAGGATTAAGATTAATAACTGGGAGGAAATATATCCTACATCTGCTCACTAGGATAAACTGCATTAAACCTAGAAGAGTCAAAAGAGCCACATAATAATAATTATGTTGTTATAAACATACTCTCATTATGATGAATCCTACTAATCCTAATTCGTAATTAATATTATAAATGTAAAAGTTTGTGAGGATGGATGTTTGTTATTCTTTCACGCCACAACGAATAAACCGATTTGGCTGAAACTTGGAACAGAGATAGCTCATACCTAGGATTAGCACATATAGGCTACTTTTTATCCCGGAAAATTACAGAGTTCACGCCTTAATAGACGCAGACGAAGTCGCGGCCATCATCTAGTGATTAAATATTTTTCATCATCATACTAATATTATAAATGCGAATGTGGGTTTGTTGGTTTGTCCTTCAATCACGCCGCAACAGAGCTACGAATCGGAGTGATTTATTGCATGGATATATTTGAGGACCTGGAGAGTGACATAGGCTACCTACTTTTTATCTCGGAAAATCAAAGAGTTCCCGAGGGATTTTACAAACTAAATCCACGCGGACGAAGTCGCGGGCATCAGCTAGTTTTTATCTAATTTTTTTGGCTCGGCTCTAACTATGCTATAAACTTTTTCCGTAATTTTTCTCCAAATGTGCATAAATCCACATTTGGAGTAATAAAAGATGTTGTACAAATAATAGCGAATGTATGTGACGTAACTTCTCGCTGACCGTTGTCGTGTTCGGAATGTGCAGTATGTTGCTGCGAGGTGTTCGCTATATTTATACCGGTATGACGTTTTATGGTCGTAGAGGCGCTTGAATAACTAGTAAAATCCTGTTTTTCCTTTATGGAAACACTTTTGTCCTGGTCATTTATAGACATATTAAATTTAATTCCGGTGAGGCAGATTACGTCAGAAAGTTCATTTAACTTGAATTTCTTTTAACTCCTGTAAATATGGCGGGTCAGAACATTTCTCGTGACTTGTACGTCATATCACCTGGCTCAGTATGATGAGATGATCATAATTTCCAACATTATAAACTACTAAGCATGAAAAGATCTGGGCCTGCATGTCTTATGTAGCTTTTTCGATCTAGCGATAGCAAGGGCGTCCAGCCCAACTCAACTGTATTTGTGCTCAAAATGCTGGCACGTTTTACCAATACTATGCTTTGTAATTACAATATCCTGAAATAACAAAATACCATTTTTAGTCTTCTTACGAGGATATTCGTGTTATTTTCTATTATGTTTATAATGCTGATATTTTCTTCACTAACTGTATTAACGTGATTCATACAGTTATAATTGTTTGCTAAATTCTAAAAATCATCACGATAAACTTTTGATGGCAAATCAAAAGTAAATTATCATCTATCAAAACAAGCTTTCAAAATATCTTCGCTTATAAACCCCTTAAGGATTAATTGGTACTGCTGTACGTATTTTACAAGGAATGCCATTGAGTGTGCATCGTACAAATAAGAGATTATCATTTAAACGTATGTTTGACTTATGTTTCATTTCAAAATGAGCTATCATCAAATAGATTGAAGGGGTTCTTAATGTTCGTATCAAATCTAAACAAAGACAATTAACCATTCTAATTTTGATTCGAGGTTAACTTGCAGTTCTCTGAAACAGTAAAACTAGACCGTGATTCAACAGATTACCGTCATTTTCGTAGACTTTCTAGCGTAAAATCAATTACCTAGATATTACGGTTCAAAAATATCAATTCAAAATCTAGAAGGTAAATTCGAAACAGTATAATTTACCGTGATACATCTAATTGTTTTCTATTTCATCTACTACCTAACACTACATGACAATATGGTCTCAGTATTGTCAGTGTGATGAATATTGCGGGAAAATGTTATTTTGTGTATTCCTAAAACCATGATCATGATCAAAGTAGTATACCACCAAAACCAAGATCGGTGTACCTACTCTCACAACCAAAAGATTTGGTTTATTTCATGTTCCATACGACGTAAGGAAAGCATGTCCGATAAATCTTTGAAGCACTGATTGGCGTTGCATTGCGCTTTTACGAGGAATTCCAGGGCAAGATAAATAAGCGTGGCGTCTCGGCGCCTGGCGCGCAGGTTCTCTTTTTGTGTCGTTACACGCGTCCGAAGTACACGTATGTTAAATTAGGGCAACTTTCTTGGTAGCGCTGTGATTAAAGTTTACATAGTTTTTAGAATTTAGATCTCCGTTATCCGACTTGTTAAGTTTGTTCACATCATACAGACACCAGTCTGATATAGTTTGCGTCAGTTTCAGTCACGCTGTAACGAGCTCAAGCGACTTAAATGGGTTCTAACTAGTTCAGTTAATCCCATAATTCACAGCACGAATACTGTAAGCTAGGCTAACTCACGGTTCCAACCTTGTTTTAATATTGAATAGGTTAATTTAAGCTCTTCTTTTTCTACCAAAGGGAATCTCTGGGTCAATAGCATCTTATGAATTTTTCCAAAAGGTTTTTTTTACGTAAAGTTAGTCCTTGATTTCATCAGTAGGAAGACAGATACAGTCTTAAGAATAAATAAATCTTATTGTAGTTGGAAGTTCGCTAACTTTGAAGGACGTCACTTTCATTTCAAACAGCGGCTTCCAGCCTTTGAGTAATAAAGTGTTGGTTTATTACTCAAAGCTTCCAGCATCTCGCTTAAGAACGTCTGTATAGAATTATCGATAGTCTTCCAACGCTGCATTTTCTGGTGAGAGGTCACCATACCCCTAATTGTTGTTTAGTTGTCTACAGTCGCCATTATACTGTAATGCTTAATCGCTTGTCGGTACATCTATGCTTGTAGCCCGGCCGAAGTCTCCTAACATAAAAAGCTCTTTGGATCTTTCTGTCTCAGATTTCGTCTGTGCTGATTAGTCCCTTTATTCTTCCATACCTTAGAATAGTTAATTTCTTCGAGCGTGTCTGAATGCTATATACATTGTGATATCAGACAGACTAATCCTGGTGTTTAAATTATTACGGTGATTATTATCGGCGAGGATTTCGGTGTAGGCGTATTAGAGCAACCATTCGACTGGTAAGTGGCGCCTATGCGTAGGGCTGGCTATCGAATATTGTAGTGAAGATGAAGCTTAGGTATTTAATTTTAAGGAGAGGAAAACTTTAGTTTGAATCGTAGATCATAGCTTTGCTTTAACAGCGACTGTTTAGTGTGTAATATGTTGCAAGAGATACGACAAATATGACATAATAGAAAAATTTGTTGTGTTCTTACTTACTTTTGTATCGCACTAAACTTCTGCTAATGAGACAATAGGGTATTTGACTATAATAAAAATATCGTTTCAACTGGTGTCATCCTAAAAGATTATTATATAAAAACATTATTCCATACGACAAAACTAAAAAATAAAGCTTTATTTAATTAGAAAACATTAAATAAAATTGCTATAATTCTGGCCATGGTCACGTGATCGAAAACGTTCCGTGATCTCGAATGACGTCACAGTCCACACCACCTAGGGAATTCTCATTTTGTCAATACATTTCGACGTGTTTGTGCGGCGTTATAGGCTAATTTCGTCTGTTTTTCATCGTTACTATTTTATTAAATACCAAATAGTATGCGACACGCGGCCTAAACACATATTATAAAATTGTCATTGTTTGAAATGTGAACTGTTACGTCATGAGAGCAAATGGAACGTTTCGGCGGCAATTTATTTTTTTGAATTTATTTCTCGATTTTTATGAAAAATAATGAAAATTATGCCGAAATATATGTTTTGTTAGCTTCAGCATAGCATTATTAACAATTTAAGATGATTTTCTAAAAGTAGTCAAATAGCCTATTCTAAGGATCAACGTAAAAAAAATACTGGTTGACGCATTGAATTAGACTCACCAAGAAGTAGAATATAGGCTACAACTTTGGCGAAATGGCTTTAAGAAATATTTAGAAATTATGTGAGGCCCGCTACTTCATCCACGTCCAATTTTTTGCCATGTGTCACTGGGTTAGTCCCAGATATTTTCCACGATAAAAATAAGCCCTTATCCGTCTATGGAATGCGTAGAATTATTATATTTACTACCGTATTAATAGTCAAGTAATACTGAAGTGGAAATGGGCGGGGCACATAGTTCGAAGAGCTGATGGTCGTTGGGGTCCCAAGGTGTTGGAGTGGCGACCCCGCACCGGAAAACGCAGTGTTGGCAGGCCCCCCACCAGGTGGACCGACGACATCAAACGAGTCGCAGGGAGCCGCTGGATTCAAGCGGCGCAAGACCGAAGCCTGTGGAAGTCCATGCAGGAGACCTTTGTCCAGCAGTGGACGTCTATAGGTTGACAAAGAAGAAGAAGAAGATTAATAGTCAAGGGTGAGATGCAAACTATCTCTGTGTAAAATTTTGTCATCATAAAACACAGACAGATAGAATAGAATAGAATAGAATAGAAATATTTTTTATTCAAATAAACTTTTACAAGTGCTTTTGAATAGTCAATGAATCTACCACTGGTTCGGAATGCCTTTCCTGCCGAGAAGAACCAGCAAGAAACTCGGCGGTTGCTCTTTTCAAAACAAATTTACAATACAGTAAATACTATGCTATATATGCAGTGTTTCAATGAGGAAAGTTCCAAAAATGCATACCGACTAACTTCTATCTTAAGATGGGCAGACATGAAGTAGCCCCATTCCCGCCGGTGGCACCCGTTCACGAGCATGACGCATGACCCAGCCATTGCTTCGCTCAACCAGGCTCAACCATATTTGAGGGAACGTAAGAGTAATAATAATAAGATAGAGAGTATGGATGGTATCCGTAAATGGCAATATATAATTAAAAGTAGACCATACTGAAAACAATAATCGTAAAATGAAACTGTTATTTGAGGATAGGTGTGGGTACTAACTTGGATGAAGTAGGTACTTGAGAGATTGAAATATTGACATATGGAAATTGTAATAAGTAGGTTAAGAGATACAGATGTTTTAGAGCCCTGGAGCCGAAAATCGAGGGCCCGCTGTCCGGTTTGCGTAACTTTCAACATGCTAATAAGAGTCGTGCGCCAGCGCAGGCGTCCCGTTAATAGGTCCTGGCCAATTAAATGTACAGACAGCAGCCAACGAAATAACACAAAGATTTTTGCAAAGAGAAAAAATACGAGACATTTCACCGTGGTGTATTGCCTCATCGGGTGGCAGAAGGGCCGGGTAATTTTTTACGCAAAGAATCACCCTGGCTGTTCAGTGCGAGAATGCAGCCAGTATTCTTGGCACCGATCTACGCGCATAGTATTAAAACATCCCGCGGGAATTGTATGTTTTTTTCGGAATAAAAAGTAATGTCATTTCTCAATAGGTAAAAAACCCATAATCACGATTTAAGTCTATCCGTACCTCTGTTGCAGTGTGATTGAAGGATTAACCGACATGCGAACAAGCAAACCCACTAACGAATTTATTAGGTATACCTAATATGAACGAATTTATTGGGAATTATTGTTTTCAAAATAATGTTGAATTTCTATAAATAAATAAAAAAAAACTTTAATTAATATTATGTTATTCACACTAAGTGCTAATATTATAAAGGCGAAAGTTTGTGTGTAGGTTTGTTACTCTTCACGAAAAAACTACTGCACGGATTTGGCTGAAATTTGAAATGGAGATAGATTGAACCCTGGAATAACACATAGGCTACATTTTATCCAGGAAAATTAAAAGGTTCCCGCGGGAACCAAAAAACCTTAACCCACGCGGACGAAGTCGCGAGCATCATCTAGTAGTTCCATATAGGGTATTTTTTGTACAGTTCTGCTACAAGTAAAGATTTTCCTTTAATGTTTTCTTATCATGTGGCAAGTAGAGACATTTTAAATAATTGCAATTGCATTTTTTTGCTGCCATTACTTAACGGTGCACTCTTGGCGGTTTTTATTATCCTCGCGTGCGTCTTTCGGTTTTATTTTTGGGCCATTTGGAGTGAGGACAACACAAGGCGTTAATAAAAAGGTTAAATGTTCGTAACAAACTGGTCTGCGTTGTTTCTTCACGATGCTCAAGTTACATGTCACTTATTTTTAATCTCGAAATTTCTTTCGGGTGAATTATACCTTTTTGTATGGGTAGGTACAGTAGATTTTTATGTCTCGTTTATCTTCAGATTTATCACAATTTCTATTGTTGAGAGCAGTGATAGCCTAGTTAGGTTAGGGCTGCGGTCTCCGTTTAGGCCGGGGTCCGCGGTTCGTGGCCTATGCCACAAACGCGTTGCATACTCTTGAATGGAGAGAGAGGGCCGGTGCTGAGTTGAGATGTTCATTCATCTCTTTGAAGACTGCAGAAAAAGAAGCAAATTAAAAAATTTTGAGAAATGGTGTTGTGAAGCTAAAGTAAATTCTTTAAAAGCACTTATTCATATCACTTGAACTCTATAATATCCTACTTTCTATCCTACTAATATTATAAATGCGAAAGTTTGTGAGGATTGATGGATGGATTTTTGTTACTCTTTAACACAACTACGAATGAACCGATTTGGCTGAAATTTGGAATGGAGATAGTCGAGATACCCAGGATTAGCATAAAGGCTACATTTTATTCCGAAAAATCAAATAATTCCCGTGGGAACTAAAAAACCTTATCTAAACTAAAAATATAATCCACGCGGACGAAGTCGCGGGCATCATCTAGTGTGTTATATTTAGCTTCTAACTCAAAACTTATTCTAGTTACTTGAACTATTTGATCTTAATCTATATATATAAAAGAAAGTGGTGTTAGTTACACTATTTATAACTCAAGAACGGATGAACCGAGTTGGCTGAAAATTGGTGGAGAGGTAGCTTAGATCCAGGAGACGGACATAGGATACTTTTTATCCCGTTCGACCGCGATTCCGTCATGTCACTATAAAACGTGGTATAAGAAAAACGCATCTGACATGGAATAACAAAACGCAAATGACAGTGGAATAACAAAACGTAAATGACAGCTAAACGTAATTTTGTCTTTGGTTAAGTATGGTAAAAAATTTGACAATTATAAAAAGTGTTATAATAAAGCATTACTGAATAAATGCGAAAGTGTGTTTGTTTGTTGGTTTGTCCTTCAATCACGTCGCAACAGAACAGCGGATTGATGCGATTTTTTGCATGGGTATACTTAGTAATGGATGTAGTAGTGGTTCCTCAGACCGGGAGAGCTACTTTTTATCTCGGATGATGAAAGAGTTCCCGCGAGATTTTTAAAAACTAAATCCATGCGGACGAAGTCGCGGGCATCAGCTAGTTATGTATAAAATAATCATAATCAAATAAAGGTTAACTCAAAACTTATTCAAGTTACTTGAACTCTTTGATCTTTATTAAGTACCTATCCTAAATCATAATCAAATAAAGAATCTAACAAGAGAACAATAACCAAAATGGGAAGAAACGGGAAGCATATCGACCACCAACGCTATGGATGTTTTGAGAAAAAGCAAAACTAACCAAGTGTCGTTATAAGTGGTACTTAGGAAGGAATGTTTGGGAAGCCACCCACTTAGGATCTGTTTGTTTTCTTGTAGGTACACTACGAGATAATAAAGTAACCTGATTTTGTAGTTCTATTTGACTTTTAATAAGCTTTTTTAGGCTTTTTTATCATTTGTTTATTTTGCTATTTGCTAACTAACTAGTTATACCTAATTTTTGCCAACCGAAAACTTTTTGTTACTTCCCAAAACCTCAATGTTCTGTTAACCGTTTAAATGAAAGCCTTTTTACAAGGTTTTATTTAGTCCCGGTGTCTATAATCAAATCTTTCAAGTTAAAGACCTACTTTCCGGTTTCTGACTGAACTGAAATTTTGCATACGTATCTGTATATACGTTTCAGTCGGATAACAATGCAATATTATTATGATATGGAGCTGGTCTGATGATGGAAGGTGGCTATGAGAACTCTGTAATAAAACGACGTAAGCTTCGATGATGCAACCGCATCAAGTTTGGGCTCGTTTCATTCTTCTTGACAAGTACTCTGGTCCTAGATGATATCGAATGAGGATTTGATTTTTTTTTTAATTTACAACTAAGTAATAAAAGCTTTTGTTTAAAAATTGATTTTCAAAGTTGATGTTTATTCTCCAAGAACAGTGAATTTGGCCTTCATAGAGACTAATAAGGATTAATTTATTTGACGCAAAGCAGCTGTTTTAATATTGGGAACAAAAACGGGCACACGTGGCTGGCTTTGGATATTTAATGGCCTCTGTCTGTGTTTTGTTTACAAATGTCACGCATCACATTATCCTTGTTATAAAAATGGACAAAAAGTCATGTGGGTTTGGGATACGAAGTTTTTTTGATAGTCTCTAAATATTAAGATATATAATATAACTAAATACATATTATGGACTTGGTGTACAAGTGATCCACATTGACATTTTGTAAGATCAAAGTTTGTAAGTTAGTCGAGATATTAGACGTAATGCGCTAAACTATTGAAGTTTTCACTAGGTTTTAACTTATAGAGCAGTTAGAATGATGGAATGTTCTTTTAAAACTTACATTAAAAAATGCGTGAGTGTCGTGGAACACTCGGCCGGAACGAAGTTCCTTTTAATAAATTATAATTATGGTACCTTTTTAAAAAATATTATGAAAATATTATCTTCTAATAATGAAAACATTACGTTTGACAATCACCGCCATCTCTCGCCACATGTTAGAACCATCTCGTAATAAATAAGCCTACGACATATTATGAAAAATGAAAATATTATTTTCTAATAATGAAAACATTACCTTTTAGAATCAACGCCCTCTCTTACCACATACAAGAAACAAGAAATTTTGTCGTGATATTTCTAACAAGAAAGGGGGTCGTGATGGAAAATTCTTACACTTTTTTTGGCCTATCCCCATCCGCCAAGTCCGTACTGTGCGGAAACTTCGTTCCAATAATCCCATTGAAGTATTATGTACTAAAATAATCCCAAGAAAGCGAAAATATAACTCGATGTTGATCCAAATATCACATGTGCACCAAGATATCTACTAAGAAAAAGCTTAGTTATTACCGCAGTACCAACCCGCATTAGGCCAAATATAAATTACATCTGAAATAGAAATTTCGTGACTCGTGAGGGGATTTTGGAAAACTAATTTGTCAGTCTGTCAACGGGATAGATAGGTATATATTTGGACTTAAAATTCCCTCTAGATTAGATTGCGTTTTCGTCACGTCTATATTCGGTTGGAATTCCGAAGCTTTTCCTAAGAATGTAAGAATCTACCTAATTTTGAAACCATGATTTGATTTTTCATTAGTTAGGTAGCGCGAAGAGCCGCATGCGGCGAATTTTTCATACTGAATTTTTTTTTTTGGGAAAACTTCATAATTTTACATCTACACGGTCAGATAGTAATAAAAGTTTCAATGCTAACTCTTCGTAGATCAATTTACGTTGTAAAAGATTCTGGATGGCGCTATCATTGCAAGTTAGATTTGATTGTTGAAATCCACTTGGTAAAAACCGTATTTTATTAATTAAAGTTTTCATAAAATGAGAAAGAAAGAAATTTCAGAAAATAACAATTTTAGATCGTTTTAAGTATTATTCGTGTAATTGCATTTATTGAATCCAACGTGGTATTCTCTAAAATTTATTGAATTCGTGTAACGCAATGATCTCTGATTGGCTGGTACTCTCCCGCTATTGGTTAAAATGCATTGATGCAGCAAGAACGCCTTAAATTCAGCCAATTAGGGGTCATTGCGATCATTACACTGATGCAATCATTTTTCGAGAATACCACTACAGGTAGACCGGCATAACATCTGAAAGACATACAATTTGACACGAGCTTTGTTCTAAATCGACAATAGAACAAACCAAACAAACGACAGGAGCGTTTATAATGCATTTAGCAGCAATCAGACCTATTATTTAATTTAAACTCCCACACGCTCCATCATCGTCTCCCAAGGTTACTGTGGAACAGAAACAGTACAAATTAAACTAAATGACCATTTCTGGCGTTTAAAAACCATTAACAAAACAATTTTCAAATTTATAGTCAACAAATCGTTTTAGGATTCGTGGCTGTATGATGTTATTCCTTCGCCAGATGTTGGAGTTTAAAAAAAAGAAATAAGGCATGGTTCACATCGAATGTATGTATTTATCAGTTGTTGTACAAGAGGTGGCTCATAGAGCCACATTGGGAAAGAGACTTATTAAAGTCCATTTTAAAGAGGTTCAGGAGCAGGACTCGACTACCGGGGTAGGTCAGTTTAGGAAGTACCTAATAAAGAAGTAAGAATAATTTCAAAAATTACTTCTGGTAATTCTGATCTGGTAGACTGCACAATCGAAGTATTGTAG
The DNA here is from genome assembly GCA_029955525.1 of Oeneis ivallda. NCBI lineage: Eukaryota > Metazoa > Arthropoda > Insecta > Lepidoptera > Nymphalidae > Oeneis > Oeneis ivallda. The sequence continues at coordinate 13,641,266 of JARPMR010000023.1, forward strand.
GTAGGTCTCTCATTATCTGGTGGGATTGCTAACAATCGGAAATCTATACTTACTTCTACCTTTCAAAAGTCATGAAAAAAGTTGACCTTTCATAAAAATTAAAGAAGAAAAATTACAATTTCTTTTGTAAGGTACACTCGCTAAATTTCGGCGCTTGAAAATATTACGTGAAAACTGTGCCTAAATAAAAAAAAATTATGTGTTCTCATTTCAAATGCGCCCAGTGACAGAGATCCGACCTTGAACGTGACAAAACGACAGGGATTCGAAATTTAAAAATAAGTTTTAATTTAGCCCGCCAGTTCCCGCGGCGCTTCGCTAACGGCCGGTTTATATTTAGAACGGGTTCTATTCTCGAACACTGAACTCTGGAGTCTGGAGTGGCGGGCGATGGCTTCGTTATGGTTTTTGCTTGAGTGCACGTAGTTTAAAGACTTTTGCGCATTATGATAACAGTCCTAGGAAGACCCTGGTCTGTGACTACCCTTGCAAGAGACCTACGAATAGGTATGTCCAGCTATGGACGCCTATCGATAAGACGACGACCCTAACAAAAACAATTCATGACTGTCTCGTGGGTATAGTAGTTAGCTTATTCATCTGCGATCATAAGGTCTTGGAGTCAATTCCCGGGTCTGCTGAAAAGAGTCACTTTCATCAAAAAACTACTCAGTAGCAACCTGAAGTTGGGAAGTTGGCGGTATTACACTCCCATGTCTCGGAGATCGTGTAAACTGTAATGCGCATCACCTCTCTGGTCATTGTGTAGGATTGCAGTACCGGAGTACTGTGAGAGTGAGGGAATATGGAATTCACTTGCATTTGCCCACACACTAAAGACAATAAAACATGCGTAGTAAGTACTCTTGAGTAGAGATTAGCCGCCTTGGCCGAAAGTCGGCCAGGGAACTCAATTAAATCAAGTTAAGTAGGTAGGTACAATGGTATGGGTAATCCAAAAATATTGGATAAAATAGACTCTCTATTTTATTTAAAATCTTTTGATTGTAAAGCATACATGAAACATTATTACGTCCAAAAAGGTAGTTTTAGGCTACCCGAAGGTAATTCTAGGATAGGCAGTGTAGGCACATAATATGTGAAATAAAACTTTTGAAACTCCATATTTTTACGACACCAAGTTAGTTGCGATTAAGGCAGTGCCTTTTCGCTGATTTGAAATAGATACACCTAAATTATGTAAAACTAGATGATGCCCGGGACTTCATCCGCGTGGATTAAGGGTTTTTAATTCCCGCGGGAACTTCTTAATTTTCTGGGATAAAATGTAGCCTATGTGTTAATCTTGGGTATGAGCTATTTCTATTCCAAATTTCATCTTTTATTTTCATTTCATCCATCCATATACATCCATCCATCCATACATCCATCCATCCATACATCCATCCTCACAAACTTTCGCATTTATAATATTAGTAGGATTAGTAGGATTTTTGCCAGTGTGACTGTGGGCTACTTTAAAATTAAGTTTTTATTACTAAAACAAGCCTTTTTTCCTAGCAGTTATAAATACGTAGATCTAAATAAATATGTTTAAAATGAGTGCAAGTGAAAGACTGTGAGAGATGATTACATAATTTGGAAAAACAAACCAGTGAATTTTGTGAAATCTTGTGAAAATATATCTAGTGCCTCCAAAATTCCGGACTACGCAGCATCAGAGGGGCAAATGGGTGAGAGAAATATTCTTTTATGTAAATTCTATGAAGGATGTGTAGGCACTTACCTGCTTAATCTTGTTAATTATGTTTTAAAATTCTGTAAAATATATGAACAAACTAGCCGATGCCCGCGACTTCGTCCGCGTGGATTTAGTTTTTTAAATCCCTCGGGGAACTCTTTTTAATTTTCCGGGATAAAAAGTAGCCTATGTCACTCTCCAGAACCTCAATACCCATGCAAAAAATCACGTTGATCCGTAGCCCCGTTGCGGCGTGATGAAGGACAAACCAACAAACCTACAAACAAACACACTCGCATTTATAATATTAGTAAGGATTTTATTTTTATTCCAATGATGTTGGACCGGCTAAAAGTCAAAATAATCGTACGTAGCTCACAGGAATTCCGGTGAATAACGTTACTCACAGGAACATAGGACGCATTCGGATTTAAACAAAAAATGTAATTATTATCGTATATAAATAAAAATGTATATTCCCTATATACCGTGGTAGAAACATCACGCGTGAACGGCTGGACTGATTTTGACGGGACTTCCAATGACAGATAGCTGATGGTATAAGCCTAGCATAGGCTACTTTTTAACTGATTTTCAAAAAAGGATCAAAAATGTATTGTGTTTTTTAACCTATAAATATCAATATCTCCGTGATTTCTAAGCCGATTTGCCTGAATTTTTTTTAATCGACACAGAAACTTTGCGTGATGGTCCCATAAAAGTTGTAGTTGTAGTAGTTATAGTAGTAGTAGTTGTAGTAGTTGTAGTAGTAGTAGTTGTAGAAGTAGTTTTAGTAATTGTAGAAGTAGTTGTTGTAGTAGGTAGGACCTGGGAAGTATACCTTTTGAAACATAAAAAGAATTTTCCAAATCGGTTCAGGCGTCTTAGAGTAATCGGTGAACATACATAAAAAAGATTCCGTTGACATGAGATCCTCCTCCTTTTTTGAAGTCGGTTAAAATAAGAATAAAAATTAGTTTAAATTTGAAGAAGTTATGGAGTAAAACAGTCAAAATAGTTCAACCCCTATCTCAGAGAACATACATCCATCCATACATCCCATCCATCTATCCATCCGTATACTAAGTACATCTATGCATACATCCATCCTCACAAACTTTCACATTAATAATATTAGTGGTATAAGTAGCATAGGATATAGTTAATGTAGTTAAAGTTAGTAGCAGGAGGATACAAACATAAATACGTACATGCATACACACACACATACATGCATGAATACACATATACATATATGCATTCATGCATGCATACATACATACATACATACATACATACATGCACTCATGCATGCATACATACATACATACATACATGCATGCATACATACATGCATACATACATACATACATACATACATACATACAAACATGCATACATGCATACTTGCATACATACATGCATACAACTTACATACATACATACATACATGTATGCATGCATGCATGCATATTGGCGCATAATTTAAGGATAAATATGTGAAAAGTAGCATTCGAATATCCCGCGAGAACTGTCTGTTTTCCCGGGATAAAAAGTAGCTTTTGTTACTTTTCCGGTCCTCAACTATGGCTATCCAAAAAACCACGTCAATATGTAACTCACTTCGCACATAATTGAAGGATAAATATATGAAAAGTAGTATACTAATATCGCGCAGGAACCGTTTGTTTTCCCGGGATAAAAAGTAGCCTTTGTCACTTTTCAGGCCCTTAACTTTACCTGTGCTAAAAAACCACTTCAATCTATAACTCCGTTGGCGCATAATTTAAGGATGAATATGTGAAAAGTAGCATACGAATATACCGTGGGAACTGTTTGTTTTCCCGGGATAAAAAGTAGCTGTTGTTACTTTTCCGGTCCTCAACTATGCCTATCCAAAAACCCCCCTTCAATATGTAACTCCCTTGGCACATAATTGAAGGATAAATATGTGAAGAGGCATACTAATATCCCGCAGGAACCGTTTGTTTTACCGGGATAAAAAGTAGCCTTTGTCACTTTTCAGGTCCTTAACTTTACCAGTGCTAGGAAAACCACTTCAATCTATACCTCCGTTGGCGCATAACTGAAGGATAAATATGTGAAAAGTAGCGTACAAATATCCCGCGGGAATTATTTGTTTTCCGGGATTAAAAGTAGCCTTTGTCACTTTTCAAGTCCTCAACTATGCCTATCCAATAAACCACGTCAATCTATAACTCCGTTGGCCCATAATTGAAGGATAAATATGTGAAATGTAGCACACTAATATCCCGCGGGAAGTGTTTGTGGGAACAGTTACAGTTACAGTTTTATTATAATCATAGATAGATAATAATTAAATTTTATGTAACAATGTCAATTTTTGACGTTCGTAAGCGTTAGGATATGCAGTCGCTTGTGCTTGAAATTTCAAAAACTGATGCTTGCTATGGTTTTTTGAAACCGAAGCTTGCTTGCTTGTTTGCTTGCTTGATTTCTTGCATGCTTGCTTGCAGGATTTAAAAAAACCCGAATCCAGATGAAAAAATCGATACTACGGATAATGTAAGCGTGATTTAAGTACAATCAGCGCCATCTATCTGTGGTTTTTCAAAATCCCGCGGGAACCTTGGATTTTTCCGGGATAATTTATAGCCTATGTGTTATTCCAGGGTATAATCTATCTCCATTCCAAATTTCAGCCAAATCCATCCAGTAGTTTTTGCGTGAAAGAGGAACAAACATACACACAAACTTTCGCCTTTATAATATTAGTAGGATTCGGAGGATTTTAAAAATATTTCAGGATATTCCCGAATGAAAGTTAGTCCAGTGGTTGACCTACCGAATAAGAATAAGAAATGTTAATTGCTAATTATCGTTAATTTACTCTACAATACGAAAGTAAATATGAAAAATTAATAGCTAAATATGAAAAAAAAAAATAATCTAAGCCACTGGAACGAGGAAATGTGCCCAGAAAGCTGGCTGCGTATACCGCTGAATGGCCAAACTTTTGTTGGACAAGATAACTTCCAGCCCTTTTGTCCCCAGTGGACTCTATGAGACGGGATTACAGATCCTTAAAATTATAGGCCTTAATTACCTCGCCCCATGTCCCTAAGGTTTCATTCAATTATTTAAAATTCAAAAATCTATATATATAAAACAAAGTGGTGTTAGTTACACTATTTATACCTAACTCAAGAACGGATGAACCGATTTGGCTCAAAATTGGTGGAGAGGTAGCTTAGAACCAGGAGACGGACATAGGATACTTTTTATCCCGTTCGACCGCGTTTCCGTCAAGTCAATATAAAACCTGGTATAACAAAAATGCATCTGACATGGAATAAAAAAACGAAAATGACAGTGGAAGAACAAAACGTAAATGACAGCTAAACGTAATTTTGTATTTGGTTAATTATGGTAAAAACAATTATAAAAATTATAGTTTAACGTAATTGATAATATCATCAGTAATATGTTTTCTCTTTGAATCAACATTAACAATGCCGCGAGCAAGACGATCAAATGTTTCCTGCTACAAAGCTACGGATTGACGTGATTTATTGGATAGGTATAGTTGAGAACCTGGAGGGTGACAAAGATTTCCCGCGGGATGTTATGAACTAAATCCACGCAGACGAAGTCGCGGGCATCAGCTAGTAATATATAAAATTATAAAGAACACTGTGCTTCACAGAATAAGACGACATTAAAATGTTTTTGATATTTATCATTTTTAACATACAATACTTGCCCTATAAAGGACAATAAAATTAAAACCCTTCTGAATTGGAGAGACAGGTAAAATATGAGCCACGTTTGTGTCACAATAAACTACTTAAATGTGTTAAATTGTAAGGGCATTGTGTTTTAATACCACGGTATAAAAAACGGTTATGTGTAAAAGTGATGTCTTGAATTGAAAATCTTTTGTTATCAGTAAATTTTCGAAAGTGAACGTTATTACAAGAAGGTAAGGTTTGCTTTTCCACAGAGATTCGCTAAGAGCTTTTGTAGCGAATGATATAGAATTGTTTTATTATAGGTATTCTGAGATATATGCCTAGTTAATTATTATTTGTAAAGCCTACATGACGTAGTCGTACAATACGTGCGATCTTTGTTGGCTGGCCTGAACTTAGTCACGAATGGCTGTGAACCACCTGTGCAGCTAACTTGTTTGGTCTAAGCAATTTGCGCGAATACTCGTACTCGCTTGGAGGAAGCGGGGCAGGCCGAATGGCCGAAACTCACTTGGCACCGCGTAAGGTTCTGGCGGAGGTTGCAAGGATAGGGATGAAGTGGCACGAAATGCCCCAACCGTGGGGACATTGGGCTAAAACACATAGGACCCTGCGGTAGCGAGTCACATCCACAGTCACACTGACTGAGGGCGAGGGCGAGCTCTTTGTGGGCTTACCTCTATACGTTAGCCCTATTTTAATATTATGATAGGTACATCTATAGTTGACAGATGCTATAAAAACACTATTTGTGTGCATGTTCTGTTAATCAATAGCAGAATACCGGACGTTGCAGGTACCCTGCTTCCGCTTCGTGCATTCAAATCTGGACCGGCCGGAAATATGTTTGTAACTTCTTCGTGATTTATTGGTTTCGATAAGATTTATGGGTTTGACGAATTTCGTCACACGTACGTCATGGATGACTAAATATTCTATAAATGTCCTAAAGCTGGACGTCCATTGACTAGGTATGTCGCCTGAAAAATCACTTCTTTTTTATTTTCAAAATAAGCTTGCTTTGTTGTGTTTGTGTTTAAATACCTAGAAAATTTAGCCAAAACAAATTAATGGTAAAATAAAGTAACATAAGTATTCCCTCTTATTTCAAAATAAGCTTGCTTTGTTGTGTTTGTGTTTAAATACCTAGAAAATTTAGCCAAAACAAATTAATCTATATCTATACTTATAATAAAACTGTAACTGGAAGATTTCTGTACATTTAATATATTTTGAAAATTTTAATTGGGGGATGCTTGACTATCGTTACTGAGCCCAAAACAGATTTTTATTTAATTTTTGTCTGTCTGTCTGTCTGTCTGTCTGTCTGTCTGTCTGTCTGTCTGTCTGTCTGTCCGCGCTTCACGCGAAAACTACTGAACGGATTTAAATGAAATTTAGTACAGCGGTAGCTGATACTCCGGGTCAACATATAGGATAGTTTTTATCCCGATAAAACATAAGGTTACTCCAGGATAGGTGATGAAACTTTTTGTTGATTTTACTCCATAACTCAGTCAAATCTGAACGGATTTTAATAATTCTTTCTTTATTTGTAAGTGTGTAGGACAGGAAATACAATGACCAATTTTGGTGAAGATCTGCTAGATATTATCGTAGACAGAGGTCAAAACTTCTCTCGGATAGTTCCAGGTCACTCGCATACGATATATACGTATATAGATCTTATTACATTCATACCATAGCCATATCTTGACCTGAGCTATTCATTACATACTAATTTTAGACTATATCACTGACCTCCAGGCCCTAGCTCCTCAATCCTGATGGTGCAGTGTACTGCCCACCTAAATCATGGATATTTACGAACTGTCGATTGTGAATTGATATTGTAGGTGCCAAATATTTAAAATATAATAGTGTAGTGGAGCCATAAAAGAGGACTCAATTCTGATGCTGCTGGGTGCTGCTCACCAATGATAGGTAACAATTAGTATGAACTACTTAGGGTAGTGGCATAACGCAGCCGTAAAAAAATTCGCGTCTCCGTTTTCCGTTTACTAAAATTTCCCACAGTAGCTTTGTATTCTTAGATGGCATCAATCTATTCAGCTAATTTAACTATCGCTCGGTTCGGTTTAGGAATCATCCACCTCCCTTCTCCTCCCCATGCTATAACTACTAATGGTACCAACTTCTCAATCCCGATGCTGCTGATGATAATACCCACCTAAATAGTGGGTGTTTACAAAATGTCGATAATGAATTCATATTGTAGGTACCAACCAAGTGAAGACTACAAAGTGGCATAGTGCAATCGTAAAAAATGTCTCACTCGCTTCGTTTGCGAGAATGTCGATTGTAGATTTCTTTTTAACCGACTTCGAAAAAGGAGCAGATTCTCAATTCGTCGGAATCTATTTTTTCAATTTTTTATGTAGGTATGTTCACCGATTACTTGACGGCGCCTGAACTGATTTGGAAAATTCTTACTTTTTTGTTTGAAAGGGTACTTCCCAGGTGGTTTTTAAATTTTACCGAAATCGGTTGAGCGGTTTTAAAAAATTGAGAAAAAAAAAATATATACTTTGTTTTGTAAAAAAATATATTAAATTATGTACTCATTAGTAAAATGGACTACACAGAGGCGTAGTGCGATCAAAAAAACCTTCGCGCTCGCTTCGCTCGCGAAAATATCAGTTTTCAGTTGCTACTGCGGGTGCCAAGTATGAACTACAAAGAAGCGTAGTGCAATCGAAAATTTTCGCGCTCGCTTCGCTCGCTAAAATGTGTCTTCTTGATTGGTATTGTAAGAACCAAGTATAACGAACCAATAAAGCAACGAAAACTGCAATATCTGGGACATATAATGCGTGGCGATAAGTACAAGTTGCTCCAACTAATAATACAGGGGAAGATACAAGGTAGGAGACCCCCTGGAAGAAGACGGACCTCTTGGCTCAAGAATCTCCGGACATGGTTCGGACTGAGTACTCGATCCTTATTCCGCGCAGTTGTGTGTAAGGTCCGAATAGCCAATATGATAGCCGACTTCCGGTAGGAGATGGCACCTCAAGAAGAAGAAGAAGAAGAACCAAGTATGAAGGAAACAGTTATGTAGTGCAGCCCTAAAGAATTTTGCGAAATGTCTGTTTTGGATTGCCAAGTATGGACTACATAGTGATGCAATGAAATTGTAAACATTTTCGTGCTAGCTTCATTGGCGAAAATTTCTTAATTGTTGTTGTGAGTGTAAACCGAGTATGCTCGCTTCGCTCGCGAAAATATCAGTTTTCAGTTGCTACTGTAGGTGCCAAGTATGAACTACAAATATGCGTAGTGCAATCGAAATTTTTTGATTGTAGATTGCTTTTGTCTATACCAATTAGTATGGACTACACAGAGGCGTAGTGCGATCAAAATATTTTCGCGCTCGCTTTACTCGCGAAAATTTTGGTTTTCGCTAATGTAGGTGCCAAGTTTAAACTAAAAAAGAGCGTAGTGCAATCTAAAATTTTTGCGCTCGCTTTGCTCGCGAAATTGTGTCTTTTCTTGATTGGTATTGTAAGAACAAAGTATGAAGGACACAGTTAAGTAGTGCAGCCCTAAAAAAATTGCAAAATGTCCGTTTTGGATTGCCAAGTATGGACTACGTAGTGATGCAATGTAATTGTAAAAAATTAGGCGCTCGCTTCGCTCGCGAATATGTCTTTTCTTCATTGTTGTTGTAAGTGTAAACCAAGTATGGAAAACATAGTTAAGTAGTGCAGTCCTAAAAAATTTCGCGCTCGCTTCGCTCGCGAAAATGTCTTTTCTTCATTATTGTTGTTAGTGTAAACCAAGTATGGAGTACATAGTTAAGTAGTGCGTTCCTAAAAAATTTCGCGCTCGCTTCGCTCGCGAACATATCACATTTCAGTTGCTATTGTAGGTGCCAAGTATGAATTACAAAGAAGCGTAGTGCAATCGAAAATTTTTGCGCTCGCTTCGCTCGCGAAAATGTCGGTTGTAGATTGCTTTTGTCTATACCAATAAGTATGGACTACACAGAGGCGTAGTGCGATAGAAATATTTTCACGCTCGCTTCGCTCGCGAAAATTTCGCTTTTCGCTTCCTAATGTAGGTGCCAAGTAGAAACTAAAAAGGAGAGTAGTGCAATCTAAAATTTTTGCGCTCGCTTTGCTCGCGAAATTGTGTCTTTTCTTGATTGGTATTGTAAGAACCAAGTATGAAGGACACAGTTAAGTAGTGCAGCCCTAAAAAAATTGCGAAAATGTCCGTTTTCGATTGCCAAGTATGGACTACATAGTGATGCAATGTAATTGTAAAAAATTAGGCGCTCGCTTCGCTCGCGAGTATGTCTTTTCTTCATTGTTGTTGTAAGTGTAAACCAAGTATGGAGTACATAGTTAAGTAGTGCAGTCCTAAAAAATTGCGAAAATGTCCGTTTTGGATTGCCAAGTATGGACTACGTAGTGATACAATGTAATTTTAAAAAATTTCACGCTCGCTTCGCTCGCGAAAATATCAGTTTTTAGTTGCTACTGTAGGTGCCAAATATGAACTACAAATAAGCGTAGGGCAATTGAAAATTTTTGCACTCGCTTCGCTCGCGAAAATGTCGATTGTAGATTGCTTTTGTCTATACCAATTAGTATGGACTACACAGAGGCGTAGTGCGATCAAAATATTTTTGCGCTCGCTTCATTTGCGAAAATTTCGGTTTTCGCTTGCTAATGTAGGTGCCAAGTAGAAACTAAAAAGGAGCGTAGTGCAATCTAAAATTTTTGCGCTCGCTTTGCTCGCGAAATTATGTCTTTTCTTGATTGGTATTGTAAGAACCAAGTATGAAGGACACAGTTAAGTAGTGCAGCCCTAAAAAATTTGCGAAAATGTCCGTTTTCGATTGCCAAGTATGGACTTCATAGTGATGCAATGTAATTGTAAAAAATTAGGCGCTCGCTTCGCTCGCGAATATGTCTTTTCTTCATTGTTGTTGTAAGTTTAAACCAAGTATGGAGTACATAGTTAAGAAGTGCAGTCTTAAAAAATTTCGCGCTCGCTTCGCTCGCGAAAATGTCGGTTATAGATTGCTTTTGTCTATACCAATTAGTATGGACTACACAGAGGCGTAGTGCGATCAAAATATTTTTGCGTTCGCTTCACTCGCGAAAATTTCGGTTTTCGCTTGCTAATGTAGGTGCCAAGTAGAAACTAAAAAGGAGCGTAGTGCAATCTAAAATTTTTGCGCTCGCTTTGCTCGCGAAATTGTGTCTTTTCTTGATTGGTATTGTAAGAACCAAGTATGAAGGACACAGTTAAGTAGTGCAGCCCTAAAAATTTGCGAAAATGTCCGTTTTCGATTGCCAAGTATGGACTACATAGTGATGCAACGTAATTGTAAAAAAATTCGCGCTCGCTTCGCTCGCGGAAATGTCTTTTCTTCATAGTTGTTGTGAGTGTAAACCAAGTATGGAGTACATAGTTAAGTAGTCCATTCCTAAAAAATTTCGCGCTCGCTTCGCTCGCGACAGCGTCAGTTTTTTTTTTTGGCTTATGTAGGTGCCAAGTATGGACTACATAGTGGCGTAGTGCAATCGTAAAAAATGTCACACTCGCTTTACAAGCGATAATGTCGATTATCGATTGCTTTTGTCTATACCAATTAGTATGGATTACACAGACGCGTACTTAATGCGATCAAAAAATCTTTGCGCTCGCTTCGCTCGCGAAAATATCAGTTTTCAGTTGCTACTGTAGGTGCCAAGTATGAACTACAAATAAGCGTAGTGCAATCGAAATTTTTTGCGCTCGCTTCGCTCGCGAAATGTGTCTTTCTTGATTGATACTGTAAGAACCAAGTATGAATGACACAGTTATGTAGTGCAGCCCTAAAAATTTTGCGAAATGTCCGTTTTGGACTACATAGTGATACAATGAAATCTTAAAAATTTTCGCGCTCGCTTCGTTGGCGAAAATGTCTTTTCTTAATTGTTGTTGTGAGTGTAAACCAAGTATGGAGTACATAGTTAAGTAGTGCAGTTCTGAAAATTTCGCGCTTGCTTCGCTCGCGATAACGTCGCTTTTGTGTTGCTTATGTAGGTGCCAAGTATGGACTATATGGTGGCGTAGTGTAATCCTTAAAATGTCGCACTGGCTTTACTAGCGATAATGTTGATTATAGATTGCTTTTGTAGATACCAATTAGTATGGGCTACACAGAGGCGTAGTGCGATCAAAAAATTTTCGCACTCGCTTCGCTCACGAAAATTTCGGTTTTCAGTTGCTACTGTAGATGCCAAGTATAAACTAAAAAGAAGCGTAGTGCAATCGAAAATTCTCGCCTGCATCACTGGACTACAGTCCAGTGATGCAGGCGAGAATAAAGACCAGTTGCCAATCCATCATTGTCTTCAATTTTACCAGTTACCAACTCCTCAATCCTGATGCTGCTGGTCCTGCCTAAATTGTGGGTATTTACAAAATTTCCATTTTGAATTGATATTGTAGGTTTGCAGGTACCAAGTAGGTACAGAATATTATATAGTGGCGTAGTACAATCGTAAAAACCTCACGATTAACATAAAACAATTCTTTTTTATTACTTTTTCCACGCGGACGAAGTCGCGGGCATCAGCTAGTGGTAAAATAAAGTAACATCAGTATTCCCTCTTAAAACATACGAACTCTGATGAGACATCTACAACTGTGGGATTGCCTTAAAATGATTGCTACAATATGACGATCATAATTACCTCCGATAGGTTGACATTGTCTCGCTATTGGCTGAAATGCATAGAAGCAGCAAGAAAACCACAAATTCAGCCAATGCGAGCAAAATATTTGAGACTGCATCAAACATTGACCAGACCAGCTGATACCTACCATAAATTCGCAAACGTGTATTTTTGTTGGTTTTTCTTCCCCACGGAGCATGGATATGTGACATGACTTTTTATCGAGAGACAAAATACCTTAACATTACGCCATTCAAGTCACTATCGAGTATCGATGCTTAAAAATCACTTTCATTTTGTTTGGCCCTTCGTGTCTGAATAGTACTAAAGATTAGAAGGTCACGTTTGGAAATCTTCTGTTATGTAGTATGTACCCTACTTGAACATTCGTGAAAAGGTGTGGTTGTATTTAAATGATTGATTTTGTAACGGTTCGATCTATTGAAGTGAAACATTTATGGTAATTTAATTAAGGTTTAGAAGTATCGAATAGTTTATTTTTTACAGAATATTCAAGTTTCTAAGTAATTTATTTATAGGTGTTTATGTCAAGACTTAGACACCGGTTCGGAAAGCAAATTCTGCTAAGAAGAGCTGGAAAAAATTCAGCGGTTGCTCTTTTTAAATCAAATTCGTAAACAAAATCCCTTAATCATTTTCGAAGAAAAAGTTTTACGTAGGTAAGTAGCTACATGCATCACACCTACTATGGATTTTGGTTAGCGACTAGTGCAATTTACCATATTACGCGATCTAAATTAAAAACGTGACTTTACTACAATTTATTTCTAGAATTACAATGAAAAACGTGCGTTATAATATTATCACGTCTTGTTATGAGAATAATTGTAGTCATAAAAATATGACTAGAAGTTAGTTACAATACCTATTGTAGGTATACCGACCTAATTAATCATTATCTATACGTTAATGACGTCTTTATTTAATTAAATAAAATATAAATAGTGTTACTTTTTCAAGTTTCAAGCGCCAATTAGGGTCCTCTTCAAGCCAAGTAAGCGACGAATAAATATTGATGTTTTGTCAGCATTTGTATTGGTAATCCGTCAAAAAATCTTATTAAGTAGTCCTAAGCGAAATTGACTTTTGGGAAAACATGTTTTGACATTCCACACTAAATGACAAAAACGCCGACTAGAAAAGTTTTATACAGAGCGTCGTTTTTTAGGGTTCCGTAGTAAACAAGGAACCCTTATAATAGTTTCGCCATGTCCGTCCGTCTGTCCGTCCGTCCGCGGTTTAGCTCAGAGACTATTGGTACTAGAAATCTGTAATTTGACAAGGGTATAAATATCAATCACGCCGACAAAGTGGTGAAATAAAATTTTGAAAAATAATTTTTTTAGGGTACCTCCCCTACATGTAAAGTGGGGATGATTTTTTTTTCTCGACTATCCCATAGTGTGGGGTGTCGTTGAATAGGTCTTTCAAAAATATTGTGGGTGTGGAAACACTATTTTTCAATTCAGGGATCCGTTTGTGAAATATGATATTTAAAAGTGCTAAATTTTATTAGAGTCAAGTCCCCCCCCCCCCCCTCTGCCAGCTAAATGGTTGTATATAGGATACAAGAAAAACTTCACAGCAGTAGGATATATATAATGAATTTTAAAGGAAAACTATCACGGCTAAGTAGGGTTCATTAGTCAAGGAGTTATATCTGTTTTTTCTAAGTCAGGTGTTACACGTAGTGTGAGTTGCATATTTTGTAGTAAATTATAGTATTTAAACCATGGAACTCAAAATGTATTCAATATTCGTTAATAAAATAAAAGCACTATCCTAGGTCAGCAATAATATTTGAGACTTTCAACTACGGGACACTTTATACACTGCGCGTGGCCCGACACGCACTTGGCCGGTTTTTTAATATTTTTTTATACAACCGATTCCAAAAAATAAAGTTTCGATTTGATTTAGTTTTTACATTTTTTGATACAATTTTATGCAGTTATTCTACTTCTAAGTTCCTAAGTATTAAAAGAAAAATAGGTGCTCTACAAAAATATTTACTTGGCTAACAAAAACAAAATTACATAAGTAGGTACTAGGTACTCGTACAAAAACATAAGAACGTCTTTCACAAGATCTTAAGAATCCCCTTTGTGGAGAGCTACACAAACTAAATATGCAACAATAAGAACTTTTATAGAGGTCTTAAGATTTCTATTGTTTTGTGAGTGAAAGCGATACAATGCCTCCAGTTACTGTTAGGTTTCTTAGAAAAATAATGTTTCTTAGGGCCGATATCACCAACGTAAAATAAGTCTTGATATTTTGACAGTATTTTCAATACAAAAACTGTCAGAACGCCTAATTTACTCCTCGGTTAAGCATCACTCGTTGGTGAAATCAACACTAAAAACGTATATTTTCTTATTCGATGACATAGGTAAAAGTTTTGGCTGCAATATGCGAAGTCATCGCACCTAATGCAAATAAATGATGAAAACTAAAGTCCGTTTTCTATATTCAGTCTATTTTTTATCTATAGATTTATTCTCTAAAGTCTAACGAGCTTTTGCCCGCGGCTTCGCTCACGTTAAGTTCGATTTTTCAACCCCCTATTTCTTAGGGCTGAATTTTCAGATATCCTTTCGTAGCGGATGCCCACGTTATAATAGCTATCTGCGAAATCTCATCCCGATCAGCCAGTGGTTTGAGCTGTGCGTTGATAGATCAATCATTCATTCAGTCAGTCACCTTTTCCTTTTATATATTTAGAAGACAATATTCCTCAACAATGTTCTTATAAAAAATCCATATAATTTTAGACAAATAACAAGATTGCTAGACACTTATCGACAGATTACAGATAGATTTAAATATGATTCAAAAGATAAATGTTATAAGTAGGTAGGTGTAATTTCCACTTCTCTACTAATTTATTATTATTTAAATGCGAAAGTATACATGACATTGAAACCTTGTTGAAACCAACAAGGTTTGTCCTTCAAGCAAGCCGAAACGAGATTGTTAGGTCTGAATCTCGTGCTATCCGTTTTATTTATTTATTGAAAAGGTACACAAAACAGGTTGCAACCAAATATAAACTTAATAACATCAGATTTTAAATTGCTCCCTGCGGAAAAAAATAGATTTTTGGAGATTTTTTTGAAACCATGACGATATTTTTTGGTCTTGCGCAGTCGGGTAAACAAAGTTAGACGCGCATGCGCTAACTGCAAGCGAAATATGGTATCACAAGGTTAGCAGGTGGCTCCGCACTGCGCAGGGTCGGTGCAACGACTTTATTGTGCGTTTCCATTGACGCACGATTTTGATATTTACCTATTCATCCAAAATGTTGTCCACGTCCACTTTTGGACATATGAATAGGTATATCTACTAGGTTTTGGTCCGTGTGAGGTTTTAAAAAGCCCGCGCGAACCCTCTTTTCAGGGATAAAGATAAAAGGTAGCCTATAGGTATTATGTGGTAAAAATAAATACTTGTCTTGTAGCAGCCTACTTACCTATGCTTTAGTCCAGAGGGTCCTTTATAAGCTCTATTCAGAATTTAAATTACCTTTAGCCGAATAAATTATAGACCGTAGGTACTTGTCAGTTGTCAGATATTAGGCATCTTACTACAGACATAAATTGCAAAGTTTAAAGTCCTTCAGATATCTCTATTTTAGTGCAAAAAAGAAAATTTCGTGGGCAAATAAACTATAGGTAACATAAGCACAAAGCAAAAGACAAGACGGCAAACTTGTTTTAAATTATCATACTAATATTATAAATGCGAAAGTTTGTTAGTTTGTTGGTTTGTCCTTCAATCACGCTGCAACAGAGCTACGGATTGACGTGATTTTTTGCATGGGTATAGTGGAGGACCTGGAGAGTGACATAGGCTACATTTTATCCCGGAAAATCAAAGAGTTCCTGAGGGATTTTAAAAACTTAATCCGGGCAGACGAAGTCGCGGGCATCAGCTAGTTTTAATTAAATATCTTTATTTTGTTTAAAATTATTCTATCCGAAGGTAGTATAGGTAAGTACATGAGTATTCCCTGAAGCATGATTACGTGAATTAAAGGCTGACGAGCAATCTAAGCTAAGTCTAGCTTAGATTGCGAGTATCGTATTTAATAATGGAGCTGAATTGTCATAAAGTCATCGAACCTCCTTTGTCCCGTATAAGGCGAACGCAATTTTACTGCTAGCGTCTCATATTTACACAAACAAAACGTAATCAAAAGATTTATTATTGCATTTAAGTAGTTATTGATTATTTTATTCTCGCATTTATTTTATCCTTTGAGTATTAAAATCCTTTGAGTATTAAATCAAGATTTTATCCAATAAAATCTAGATAATATAATAAAGTAACAGCGTGTCACATAAACCTTGACCAAATCTTTGTTATTTATCTTACACAAAAGATTTAAAAATGGATCAAGGTAAATAAAAGGTATAAGAATAAGATCTGATAAAAACGTGCAATAGGTACCTACAATATAGAATAATATTATTAATTAATTAATTAATATTAAATTCCTTATCCTTACTTAATATTATAAATGAAAGTATGTTTGTTTGTTGGTTTGTCCTTCGAGAGAGCTACGGACCGAAGTGATTTTTTGCATGGGTTTAGTTGAGGACCAGAGAGTGACAAAGGCTACTTTTTATCCTGGAAAATCAAAGAGTTCTCGAGGGATTTTAAAGATTAATTTCAAGCAGACGAAGTTGCGGGCATCAGCTAGTCTATAATAAACAAAATTCAATAGAATAGAATATGAATAAGAAATGTTTTTTATCCAAATAAACTTTTTTACAAGTGCTTTTGAATCGTCGATGAGTCTACCACTGGTTCGGAATGCCCTATATGAATATTTGTATGTTTGTCCTCTATGCGTTCCGAAACCATTGATCAGATTGTGATGAAACAGGTAGGGTGTTCTGAGGACGCCCGTGAGGGTTCTTGGTCCAAAAAATCTATATCTAATATAATTTCTTTATACTTTACGTGGCATTGCAAGTTGCAAGTGTTGCAAGAGCAACGCATGCCGGGTACAGCTAGTATTTTATAAATACGACTAACGACATACTCGTACCTACTTACTATGATCGTCCATAACACGGATTGATAAAATCTAGCAAGGACGACCAGTTTTTGATCTCAAGTACCTATCGCATTAAATACCATTTAAGCAATTATTGTATTAAGATCAAACCCATTACTATGCAACAATGTATATGAAATAAATGTTTTTTTTTTTTTTTTTTTTGATGTACTTAGGTTGATAGGTGCGTTAAGCGACTTCAGAGAGCAGCAATATTATAATGATCATTGCAGTAAATAGAGTGCGCAATTTGATGACAGTAGGTAGCTATTACCTATCTATTTTATGTTTATGCAATTATCATCACAGTGTCTATCGTTCCCAGCGCAAGGCCATGTTGTAAATGAAATGCGGCATTATCAAATATTTAGCGTTTTACCGCGTATGAGTAACACATGAGTCATTTACTCGGAGTCCCACTGAGTCAACGTCATTCGACACGATGATTTGGGTATCCGATAATTCTGCAAAAGCGGCGAGATGAAGATAACTTCCTTAAGTTAGTTACTAAGGATACAAATTGTGTAAATTACTTAGCTTATTTGTGTCATTAATGTTTGTCCGAATCTTGTGATATCTTTATATTATCTTTATAATTCTGGTAAACTAAGATTAAATTATTTAAAGTGACGAGTTAGAATAATCTCACGGGCGAAAAATCTTCTTCTCTTTTTATCAACCGATAAACCTTTACTGCTGAATATAGGCATCTTGTAACATAGACTTCCACATAACTAGGTTTGCGCCTCCTGTATCCAAATGCGACTCGTTTGATGTCGTCGGTCCAGCTACTCCAGTTAGCGTCCGGAAAACTGTATTTTCGGGCACCACTCATGCAGTACCTGGGGACATCAACCATGATAGGAGCTCTGTCGACAAAGAGTTGATAAATCAACCAAAATAAAATATTAACAGAACATTAAGTATTTGTCAAAAATGAGCTCTCTGGCACTATTGCGTAGTAAAGTTTAGAGCTTTGACGTAATAGGTATACCTAGTAGGCAGTAGTATCAGTAACAATAATTCATCGGGTTTTCCCTTAATCTATATCTGATGCCAAGCCAAGCCCTCTTATTGGAAATAAATTGCTCGTCAAAATATTCGATTCCCTTTATTTATATGACTCTACTAAAAGGAAAACTTATGTTTCACTGCATCGATTTTCACTGTATTTTCTTAGTGGTATATTACTTGCCTTTGTCGTATACTAGCTATAACTTTACATGCCTGTGATTTCGAAATAACTATCAACATGAAAAATCAAAAATGTGACCATTATTGTACAAACATTTTTATCTATTTCTATTTGAAACGCTATCGATGTTCTTATCACTAGAAAAATTACATTGACCTTGGTCTATCTATACCTTGATGTTCAAACAGAAGTTTTTAGTTCGATAGATATAAGAACTACAACTGCAGGACTGAATTATCTCCGTTGATGATCCAATTTTATAATTTAATATATTTATTATAATAATAGTTACGTAATAATTAAATAAATATCACATTCAACTGTGAAGGGAAACGTGAGGAAACACCTGAAATTTTTTCTACAATATGTTCTTAAAGGTGTGTGCAGTCTGCCAATTTGCATTGGGCCAGCATAGTGAACTATGGCCTAGGTAAGTAGGTATACCTAACGCACTACCCCTTTGAGAGGAAACCTGTGCTCAGTAATGAGGCGTTGATGAGTTGGTGGTGATGATGATGAATAATTTTAAAGTGTATTGTGACGTCAGATTTACGAGACATTCAGTAAATAATAGTTATTTGTGTGTGTGGGGCCAAAGAAATTTTTTGTTCCCCGAGGGCGTTATTTTGAATTCAGAGCGAAGTGAAGGATTCTAAAGTAGATTCCTGAGCGTAGCGCGGAATTCAATATACGCCGCCCGAGAACAAAATATTTTGGCCCCGAATGACACATAATATTTTTCATCATTACCTATGAGAAAAAGCTAGAAGTATCAACCTCCTATGTATAGACATTACCTATACCTACGTACATTGAAAGTTTAATTAATAAAACACAAAAAAATTATTATTAACATTAATATTTATGTTGGATACAGTATGGGCGTATATCCGATCGACTAATTGATCACGTGACTTATCGAAGACAACAGCTTCTCAAATATTTTTAAATTTCGATCGGAATGAGCGATCGACAGGTTTCTGCAAAGAACGCAGTAGTAATAAACACATACTAAATCACGAACGCGGACCAATCAGAAGAGAGAAATGAAAAGTCCCATGGGGTTAAAATTAAATTTTGCTCCCGCTATCCTCTGAAGCCAATATTCGTTTTTCGAATAGGTGTGATGAAAAATAAATTAACCATCGCCCTGTTTTTCTGCTGAGACGTATTTAATCATCGCACCCTTCTGCATCAAATATATCAGCGTTTACGTCAAACATGCATCCGTCGGGCCGCAGGGAGCCGTGGATAAGATCATAAGATCATATTAATCGAAAGCACATGCTACCTATTTTTAAAAGCTTGCTAAAGGAATATTAACGGGTAAAATACGAGTAATATTCAGTGGTTCTGTAGAGGCAACTATAGAAAAATCATCACGTCTTAGACTACTAATCTGCAAAACAAGCGTTCGACAGATGAGAATTTTGAAAGCATATAATAATTTTTGTAATAGGGATATCGGCAGGTTTGGTAGCCACCGAATCTAGTAATATGGAAATTAGCATAAAACTATTTAAAAGATAATTTTCTTAGGCACGCCTGCAGTATGGCCAGGTTATCCTTTTAACCCAGATTTAACAGCTAACTTTGGGTTAAAGGACATATTTGACAGATTTCGTATAAAGCTTCTGTCAAAATTACAAATTTATTCCTGGGTTAACTAACTCGGCGTCTCTGCAAGCGGGCCTTAATGTCTTACCAATGATAGATACCTTTACACACGCACGTATCTATCTATTAATCTACCTCACTGTAGATTGAAGATTGGTTTCTTTCCCACCACACCTACCTAAATAGTTACCTACTATTCGTAGTAACTACGAGTAAAGCGTAAGTCACACCGCGAACTAAGCTAACTTAGCTTAGCTTTCGTTCACATATCCTACTACTAATTGAAGTTATGCGAACTAAAACCAAGTATAGCTCCTTACGCGAAGGTTGCATAAAATAAGAGATCAGTGATAATGATAACTTGATAAGGCTGCCCTTGCACCCGTCACTTCTGTCTTCTATTGTGTTTTGTGCCTATGTAATACTTTGTTTTGGTGCAGTAAAGTTTACTACTACGTAAGTAAACTATGAAAATACGCCGAGCTAAGCTAACTTAGTTCTCACTGTGGCTTGCGCTTAACACAGAACCAAACGAGTTCTCTTATCGGTAAACAGGACGGATCTAAAAAATGTAAAGTCGTTATTAATAGCTATTATAATTAGTTTATCCGTCCAGCTGACACGAAGTTGAACGATAACCCGCGGCATTTGATTTATAGTGGTTATAAGTTAATAATGTTATCAAAAGTAGGTACGTAGTTTGTTATTTTGTTTTTGATTTAAGTATACATTTACGTTACAGATACGTTAAAGTTTAGATAATTTCTTATTGGAAAAGGTCAGGATTTGTTATTTCGACGTTTAATGACAATTTCACACACACTTAAAATAATTATTTTAGGTTTGTTTATTATAATTAACAAATAAAAATGGTGAGGCCAATTAATTATAATAATAATCTATACTTATAAAAAGACTTGTCCTGACTGACTGACTGACTGATCTATCAACGCACAGCCTAAACCACTGAAGCTAGAAACGTGAAATTTTGACAGTAGGTTCCTTCTATGACGTAGGGGAGCACTAAGAAAGGATTTTTTTGAAATTCCACCCCCAAGGGGGTTAAATGGGGGGTTAAAGTTTGGATGAAAGTCCGTCATTTTTAAAGTTATTCCCATAAAACTCGGTATTTGGGCTTTAAATTAAAAATAAAGAGTTACGTGTTTCACAGTTTTTGAAAATTCTACCCCTTTGGGGGTTAAATAGGGGTTTGAATATTTGATAGTCTTTCATTTTTCAAGTTATTTTTCAAGTTATGTTTATAAAACTTGGTATTTTGTTTCTTGATTTAAAATAAAGAAGTACGTATTTTACAGTTTTTGAAAATTCTACCCCCGAAGGGGTAAAATAGGGGTTGATAATTTGTATGAAAGTCCGCCATTTTTCAATTTATGTTTATGAAACTTGGTATTTTGGCTGATGATTAAAAATAAAGAAGTACGTATTTTACATTTTTTGACAATTCTACCCTTTAAGGGGTAAAATAGGGGTTGATAGTTTGTATGGAAGTTCGCCATTTTTCAAGTTATGTTTATGAAACTTGGAATTTGCGCTCTTGATGAAAAATAAAGAAGTTAGTATTTTACATTTTTTGAAAATTCTACCCCCGAAGGGGTAAAATAGGGGTTGAATGTTTGTAGGATAGTCCTTCATTTTAAAAGTTATTTATCAAGTAATGTTTATGAAACTTGGTATTATTGCTCTTGATTAAAAATAAAGAAGAACTTTTTTTACCTTTTTGATAATTCTACCCCCTAAGGGGTAAAATAGGGGTTGATAGTTTGTATGAAAGTCCGTCATTTTTTAAAGTTTTATCTATGAAACTTTGTAATTAGGCTTTATATTAAAAACAAAAAAGTAGTCACACGTCACAGTTTGTGGAAAATCTACCCCCAAAGGGGTTAAATAGTGGTGAATATTTGTATGATAGTCCTTCATATTTCAAGTTATTTTTCAAGTAATGTTTATGAAAGTTGGAATTTTTGATTAAATATAAAGAAGTACATATTTGATATTTTTTTTAAATTCTACCATCAAAGGGGTTAAATGGGGGATGGAAAGGGTCCGTCTTTTTCAAGTTATATCCACGAAACTTGGTATTTTGGCTCTTGATTAAAAACAAAAAAGTACGCATTTTTTGAAAATTCTACCCCTAAAAGTTTTAAATACAGGTTGAATGTTTTTTTTATCCCGATAAAACCAGCCGTTCCCACGGGATTTTCAAAGAACCTAATTCCACGCGGACGAAGTCGCGAGGGCAACAGCTGGTTATTATCATAATTAGCTTCACCAAACTCTGATGCGCGTGCTACTTTTCATCTCAATCCCAACCTGCAAAAGTCTCCTCTCAGAATGAGCAGGACTTAGTTAATACTATTCATTTATTAACCGACTTCAAAAAGGAGGAGGTTCTCAATTCGTCAGAATCTTTTTTTTTATGTATGTTCACCGATTACTCGAAGACGCCTGTACCTGAACTGACTGCCTGATTTGGAAAATTCATTTTTTGTTGCAAAGGGTATACTTTCCCATTTCAATTTGATTGAAATCGGTCGAGCGGTTTTTAAAAAATCAACAATAAATGATTATTATATACCTAGAATGCTGTCAAGTCTATCCTTTAACTCTACACAGACACGGTGTAGCCAGTAAAATTCCGAGTCTAGACCGAGTACTCGTCCTTCAATACCATTGGGTCAATTTGCAATCCCGTGTCCAAACGTAAACTGAAAGTGTCCCACAATTGTCTCCATGAATAAATTGATTCAGATTAATAAAGCGACTCGATAAGTGACGTTCCGTCCGTACGGGTTCCTTATCAATATTGTTTCACTTGCAATTTGCCGACAGTGCCTTCGCGAACGTCTAATCGAGCGTACATATTCTTTAAAACTTTAAATGTGCCATCAAATATATCGATATATCGATTTGTGTTTTTTAAACAATCGATTGAATACCAAACAGTATCAGTGTCAAGTGAACCATCAACGTTATTGAAACCAATTGTAACATAATGGTTGTTTTGTGTTAGGTTAAAAAATTTATGGAATTTAACATGAATTTAATGGAAATGTACGAATTGTGTGAGTGACATAATCGGTGTTTCTAGAAATAAATCTGACTAATGCAGAGATGACGGCTGTTAAGTGCATCGGAGTATTAAATGATTTGTATACTGATGGGAAATTGTAAGTTGTTTTTCTTATTACTGTCACTTTTTAACTTGAGTACGAAATTGGTGTATGTCCAGGAAGTTCCTGATTATTATATTATATATAGATTAAGAAGAATTTTCTTAATATTCTTTCCTTGGTTTATGGCTTTGAGCCTGTTTGTGACTAAACCATCTGCACTTTGCCAATGTCAAGTGGTATCGTAAACGTTAACCCACCATTCTGATCGAGGATTCTAATGACACCTAATAATATTTATGTTAAAATCCGGTTTAGACTACCGAGTGTTGTGGTCAAGGGGTCTGTTATAATAGCAAAAAAATACTCGAATATTGAACCAATAACGTCTATTAAGGGCCGATTACCGTCACGACTATCGACACGGTTCATCGCGGCCACCACAATGGGCCATTGTTTGGGACCTGTCGACGTTGCTGTGCAGTTGCTACGAGTTGGTACATACACTTTTACTCGTGTATTTGCTTTATGTTAAGCGTATATTATGGTCTACAGCGGGGTAGAGTGGGCCGCATTGCAGCGCAAAATGCGTTTCAGCTGCGCGGATCTAGCGTTGTCCAGGCTATTAAATTAAATATCACTTGCTTTAATTGTGAACGTCGTGAGGAAACCTGCATGCCTGACAAGTCCCCATGAGTTCTTAATGGTGTCTGACATCTGTGAATCCTTGGCTAGCGTGGTAGACCCTTCTCATTCGATAGACCAGTTGTTTTATTCTGGAAAATTTTCATCAATCATTGCTATAGTCTCAATTGTGGTGATGGGTTGAATTTAAGGCGTTCTTTCTGCAATGCATTTTAATAGCGGGAGAGTAGTAGACAGTCAAAGTTTAATGCGATCTATGCATTGATGCAATCATTTTTAGAGAATACCAAAACTGTGCCTTGTGTTGGGCTGGCGATGAGTTGAGAAGAATAAAACGATGATACTACATAGGTATGTGTAGTCACATCCTCCAAGTATGTGGAGTGCATTGGAGTGCATTACCTAGATTTCAAAGTTAAGAACGGTACATACTGATCTAAATTGGCCTAAATTGTTTGGCATGCGCGGACGCGAGTGGGCTCTTCACTCTGTATTATAGAACATACTTATTTCAGCACTAATAGGTAAATTACTTAGTAGGAGTTTGTGATTACAAGCTACCTGTATGTTTAGCGTTATTATGGTATTACCTGCGCTACTTTTTCTAAAAACTCATCAGTACTATCTTACCTTCGTTACTCTGTGGTACTATTAAACTTAAGACATTTGTAATTATTATTATTAACTAGCTTTAGACAGTGGCTTCGTCAGCATAGAGTTCGATTTTCAAAAATCTTGCACGAACCATTTTTTTGGATAACAAAGTATAGACTATTCTTTCAGAGAATAACATAATATTATTTTAAATTATAATAATTGATGTCATTATCAAATTAATAATAATTAAATAATTACTTTTATAACGAATTGCTTTAAGTATTTAAATACTTCTGCTTTGTCGGTACCTATACTTATTCTTGAATGTAAGCGTTAATGATTGCGCGACAGTTTTATACTACTGTAACCATTATCGTTTCATATTAAATATAGGTTTCACTTGTTTTTGTACTATGTAAATGTAATGTTAATTTATGAAATTATTATTAAATTTGGTGCTAATAATATTAATATTGAGCAATAGATATTGCCCGTCACTTCGCGTTGAGTTACGAACTACGGTACGTCTTTCTACTAACTGTCCACCGTGCAGACGTCTAGTCTGCACTGATCTGGTCTGCAGAGATACTTTCTTCTTTCTTCTTCTTTATCAACCTATAGGCGTCCAGTGCTGGACAAAGGTCTCCTGCATGGACTTCCAAAGGCTTCGGTCTTGCGCCGCTTGAATCCGTTGGCTCCCTGCGACTCGTTTGATGTCGTCGGTCCACCTCTAGGGGGGTCTGCCAACACTGCGTTTCCCGGTGCGGGGTCGCCACTCCAGCACCTTGGGACCCTTCAGTTTCGCGACACGCTGAGCTATGTCGGTGACTGGTTCTCCTACGGATCTCCTCATTTCTGATTTTAAGATAATTTAGAAATTGTAAAATAATCTGTTCCTGCCGGGAACCGAATCCGATACCTTCCACTTATAAGGTCCTAGCTCATCACTGGCGGTAGTCAGTTACGTATAAATAGATGGTTAGACAATGACTGTTGAGATACCACTATAATAATTGGAACCGGGCGCTGACGCCGCGTCGGTATCACACGCTTTATTGAGCCTAAATTGGTACAAATTGTATCTGCGTCCGCTTCGAGAGCTGAACAAAGCATTCCTTCATGTTGATCTAATTTACAGATCCATAGAGCTATCCCATAGCTTACTTAGTACGGGTATGCTGCTACTAATTTCTGTTATGGTTAACTTATAGTTCATAGATACGAGTAGCTAGCTTTTCCTCGCAGGTCGCACTTTACCGCGTGGAGTTGGGTTTTTAAAAATCCCACGGAAACTCTCTGTTTCTCTGGGATAAAATGGATAAAAGGTACCCCATGTCATTCTTTAGCTATAAAAATCTTTTAAGTGTTATCGTAAGAATAGTTTAAACAACTTCTAAAATAAACTTTTGTATGCATGCAACTATCTCTCAAAAAGTCTCACGGCATACCACGATGTTAGAGTCGTAATCTTTATGTAGATGCAGATACTTCAAAATATCAAGTTTGTATAGAATTATTATAGAATAGAATGTTAGATTTCACTGGCATTTTTACATAAAATCGTCGTCTTCTGAACTTTGGTGTGTATCTAAGTATCATATTTATGCATACTGTATTCAAATTCACATTTAAATCCCATTTGTAACTGTATTTTCTCTTGGTGCTTGCAAATGTCATAGTTGAAAATCGTTTTCGATCGATTGATAACGAGGCTGCTCATTAGAAAATTGTGCTGCAGAAACACTGCAGATTTAAACAATTTTCGCACATTACCGTACCTAGATGATTGCGAGTTTATGATTGACAACTTGCGGTGTCTCAAATTACCAATATAATTACCGTCCTTGGCATCGTTATTCAGTGGCTGGCAGTATTTCACTTTTTTAGTAATAAATGGCTCACGATTATGTCAACCTGCACACCTGAGAGTTCTTCATAATGTTCTCAAATTTGTGTGAAGTCTGCCAGTTTGCATTGGGTCACCGTGGGGGCCTATAACCCCTTTTTGAGAGGAGATCTGCGTTCAGTAGTGATCCGCAGATGGGGTGATGATGATGTTGACTATATCAATTGAAGAAACTGTTGTATCAAAAAATCAACCAGTATTTTGTGTGTGCATTTAGTTTAGATATATCAAGTATATTAGATTATTTACTTCTGTCCCATATTCTAGTCAGTGATAATTTTAATGACAATATTATCAGTCGCATATAGTTTGTCGTCTTTTATTGTTATTATACCTACGTCTGCAGATAGTGACGTTATCCTATTGCTTAGAGAATGCATCTACTTAAGTAACTTCATTACTTTTGGTTGGAAACTTATCATTAAAGTTTACGTAACTACCACTTAACTCAAATTTTATTTAAAGGCTCCTAAAGGATGGCAAGAAGCTACAAACATTTTTTTGAGTAATCGGTTGGAGTAATAAAATTAAAGTTTCGCCTAAAAACTAGCAACAAAAAGCGAAATTCTAGTTCCTAGGTCCTTTTTATAATTTTAAACTAAGATGAATTTTCTATTGTCCGCAGGCCTCTTCAAAGGCTCAACCACCACACTCGACGGTATCGGTCTCCGGCCAATGCCAGCCGAGAGGCCGAAGACGTTACGAAAACTTAAATCAGTGTACGACGCGTCTCCAACAGAGCCGGCGAATGTGAACAGTAGTAACTTGAGCAGCAATGGAACGAATACAGAAAGAACGAACGGTGTCGAGGAAGAAGTTAGGAGAAGAAGTAACACGAACAGTTCGACGCAGAGCGGGGACAAGTCGCTGTCGATACTTAGCCCCTTTGATGAACAGGTAAGATTTATTGCTTCAAGAATTTCAGACACAATCTTAGTTTAGAACTGGACAGCCGACCGACCGAACCGATTTTGCTGGACAAATAGATTATTTTTTCATTTCAAAATGTAAAATTTTCCGGTTTAAATGCACATTCAAATTTGGTAAAATAGCGTAGAAAATTACAAAATTCCCATTCTACCTTAGGAAAAAAATTGAAGCTTGTTCGTTAAAGAGTGTACTCTTTGACTATGTATTATGTTTACAATAAAGGTCTCAACAATTTGTACTCCACGAATATCATTCATGAAGTTTTGGGATTTTGATGTCATATTCTTTGTACTGAAGGGTAAGAATACATCAAGGCCCTCTTGCAGAAACGCCAGGATTCCGTATAAAGCATCTGTCAAAATTACTTTATTCCTGGGTTAAACCTGACCCGGCGCGGCGTCTCTGCAAGCGGGCCTTAGGAATTAATAACTGAATAGCCAGCAAAAATTAGGCCATCAAAAGATGGCCACAGTAAAATCCAAGTATCTTATTTATTTATCATCAATTCATATATCAATTTTATTTCTTTGTCCATTTTAATATTATCATTTGCACTTTGCACGCGACTTCTTCCGCGTGTTTGTAGGTTTAAAAAAATCCCGCAGGAACACTCTGTTATTCCTGGATAAAAAGTAGCCTAATGTCACTCTCTAAGTCCTCAAATATACCTAATTACCTACTCATGCAAAATCACGTGAATCTGAGGCGTAATCTTTGAGGCGTAACTGAAGGGCAAACCAACAACAAACAAACAAGTTTACAACAAACGCACTTTCGCATTTATAATATTAGTAAGGATTCACTTTTTAACCACTTCAAAACAACATTATGTGTTAAAGAATAATTTTTATCTGAACGTCCATGAGACGTTACAAGGCAGGAAGCAGTGGAAATTAGCAGTTACAGTTAGAACACCTGCGTTATCTTTAAGGCATCACTACACGATCCGACCAAATACTAGTATCAAACTTAAAAAGTATCGTCTCAGTTTATCTCTACAATCGATTGAAAAGATGAACAAGAACAAGAAAAACTAGAGCCTGACTTTATTCACTTTTAGTTTTACTATCATAGACGCGTATTTTGTCCAAATGGCAGGATAAGCAATAAAGAAGGAAGCTATTAATATCATTAGTAGTTATAAGTACACCTGCAACTCATTTAAGATTTCCTTATACGTCCTGATGTAAGGTTGGTGTTGAATTGTAATTATTGCCAGCCCGAATTATTACGTGATTCGACTGAAGATGTTTAAAAAATTATTAATTAAAAAATAATGACAAAATTGTACCTACTATTTCACAATCAAAATTCTGACTAAATATCACATTAATTCTTATAGAAAGTTCAATCACATTAAGTCCCTAACTTTTTCATAGTTTGCAACTCAGCTTCAATTCCTATATTGCAAATTTTGTTGTAGATAGGTAGGTATTTTATACCGATATCGTTGCTCATGAACAGACCGTATCGTGTAAAGATACTTCATGTATCAGACCACTCATTGCAACTCAATGCCGAAGAGTGATATCACAGCCATGACACAGAAACTACTGAAAACTTGACATTTCTATTGATGATGATAACAATAGTATACTGTGCTGTGTCCTTACATTGAAGGTGAAACTGTTAAAGTTGTGGTTAATCGGGAGAAAATTCTACTTAAATAAGGACTAAAAAGTCAGCTGGAAAGTAAAGGAAGATAAATGATTTAAGCATTGGATATAATCAGGCGTTACTTTGCGGAATACCATGATATTCACAGAAAAATAATATTCTTTTGCTATACATAATCAAAAGCAGTAGATAGCCTAGTGGTAAGGACTGTGGTCTCCTATTCGGGGGGTCGCAGGTTCGATCCCAGGTACGCACCTCTAACTTTTCGGAGTCAAGTGCGTTTAAGCAATTAAATATCACTTGCTTCAACGGTGAAGGAAAACATCGTGAGGAAACCTGCAGACCTGAGAGTTCTTCATAATGTTCTTAAAGGTGTGTGAAGTCCGCCAATTCGCAGTGGGCCAGCGTGGTGGACTACGGCCTATAACCCTTCTCTGAGAGGAGACCTGCGCTCAGTAGTGAGCCGTTCATGGGTTGCTAATGATGATGATGATGATATATAATCAAAAGTTGCTTTGCAATTGTGCATTCTGGAGTCAACATCTCCTGATGACGCTCCGGTATCGGAGCGAAACATACGTCAAGTGTTAAAAGATTTATTCTGTTTGGCGGACTATATCAAAGGAATATTCATTTTTCTTTGAATGATTTTAGTATTCTATGAATGTATGTTTGTATTTACGCCACCGTAGTGCTAAACTACTTAGCCGATTTTGATGAATAAGGTTCCAATAGTTATCATGGTCTGGGTTACATAGGACAAATTTACAAGCTTTTATTGAGCTTGACCAGTTTATTTATTTGTTTATTTGTTTGTATGGGTCAAATCTTGCAAGATGAATATTAGAACCACTTCCCGGTTTCCGATTGAGCTGAAATTTTGCATGTATGTGTAAATCGGATGATAATGCAATATTATTGTGACATGGAGCTGATCTGATGATGGAAACGGAAGATGGCTATCGGAACTCTGTAATAAAACGATGTAACCCCATCGCGTTTGGGCTCGTTTGATTCATCATGACAAGTACTCTGATCCTAGATGATATCTAGAGTCTAATGATGTAGCTACTAAAAGCTTGTATTTAAAAATAAAATTTTTAATTTACACTTGTTGTACACGAACAAACTCAATATGACGGTTGTACCTAACATTCAATTTTCCGTAGGCGGGTTACAGTTTTTTAATTATTATTATTTTTTTAAATATCAATTTTGCAGGAGGTTCAGAATTTACTGTTGTGATGTGGTTGTATTACGTAAAATTGAACTTATAAAATACATATTTATTTTAACTTTAAATTAATACGCAAAATATAAACATGTAACTCGAGTGCATCGTTATAAATTTACGTTGGCGTTAAATAGGTACTTACCTTAATGTGTTTAAAATACTACATAAATTAAAATATCGTAAGATAGGTACTTTAAGTGGAATTAAATTGCACTTAAAATATTGCCTTCTTGCTAATGAATTTGCAAGTACTAAAACCTTCAGGTGCTATGCAGTTGATATGAAGACACCTGCCGATGCAAATAACTTCGCAAACATCTGCCTACGTACCTGCATACAATTACTGTGACGTTGTTTATACATATACAGGTTATTAGCTGTGTAACTGTCGCATGTAAGTAGATACCTAATGTTATAAATTTTTTAAGAGGGGTTTTTAGGGTTCCGTACCCAAAGGGTACCAACGGGACCCTATTACTAAGCCTACGCTGTCCATCCGTCCGTCCGTCCGTCCGTCTGTCAGCGGGCTGTATCTCGTAAACCGTAATAGATAGACAGATGAAATTTTCACATGTTATATATTTCTATTGCCGCTATAACAACAAATAATAATAAATTAAATTAAAAAAATTAAATTAAAATATTTCCATGGGTACATGGAAATATTTTTATTTAATTTTTTTTAAAGGAACCCTAAAAGAGCGAGGCCCGACTCGCACTTGGCCGATTTTTAAGAAAGTTAGGAAGTATTCCTTAAAAACTTAAAAACAAAATGAGGATTGTTTGGACTTCTGACTCCACCATGCTGGCCATGTAAGGACTGGCAGACTTTACACAGTTCTAAGAATATTATGGAGAACTCTCAGGCATGCAGTCTTATGCAGGTTTAGTCCCGAGACTTCCTTCACCGTAAGCAAGCAAGTGGTATTTAATTTCTTAAAACGCGTACTCTCCGAAAATTTAGCGGCGCGTGCTGAGTTTGGAGGCCAAGACTTTTCGAAAAGGAGACTGAATTCTTAGTCACTAGCTTATCTTAACACTGTCTCGCTTATGTATTCCATCGTAGTGATAGATAAATCTATCAGTAGTCAGTTTACATATAAATTACCTCAGGCAGAAAATACTATTCGCGCATTCATACGTCTAGCGCACATGGCGCTTCTATTTACCGGGTACACTCTATTATATAGCAACTGCCACGAAAAGACTGTCACTAAAAGTCATATACAAGACAGGTGCTCACGGTGCTCCTGGTGGCCACATTCATTTAGTACATAACAGTACATACACAGCCCGCGTCTCCGGTACCCACCCAAGCAGTACGTGTGCTTTGTCTCAAAATCTTTTGCGGTTTTCCTGGTTTAAGGTACAGATAATGCACCGGAAACGAACAGCTACCTTTAACGAATAGTGAGTCAACGACGCGTGGAAACGTAACGATGTATTCTTCGTGGCGTCCAAGACACTCGGGGACTGTTGGCCTGGCGGGCATCACCATTGTTAAGAGCTTTTATTGTTCACGTTTTAAATTCAAATGGATTAAATTCAAGTACTTGGTACTCTACCGCCGTTTTGTACCGTGTGAGTTATATGATATATTCAAATATCTAAACACTCTAGTTTTAAAACTGATCGTTATAAACCGAGGAAGATTATAAATATGTTATTTGCCTTATTATTAAAGTTATCTTCTCCTCTTTGTCTAAAAACATCACTGGTTCTTAACATGTTATTCAAAATTGTTCGTCCAAAACGAGAACGTATAGCGAACGCTTCTACTGTTGCAATTTGCACATATCTTTTAGATCTTCGTATAAACAAAACTTTACTAGAGAAAGAGTCTATTCCGTATCATTTCTAGCCAATAACATTACTACTAAACACCTCCTCAACCTCTACCATTCTTCTACTTCCTTCTAGCATTTGTGTCAGGTTACGTCACTTCTATTTTATTAATTGTAATTTTTCCTTTGTCAACAGGAGGAGTGGGCTAAAATCTCCGAGATAATGGCCTCCTTCGGCAGCAAGCTAGTCCGGGAATCAGTCTTCGTATCTGAATTGGAACAGGAGTTCACTTCAAGACTTGGTCTCAGTTGTTCTGAGTCAAGTCTAAGTCCATCAGTAGCTTCGAGTTTGGGACTCTGGCTATCGGGACTTGGGATGCACGACTATGAATCTTTGTTCGTGGAGAGCGGTTACGATGACATTGATTTTATTGTGAGTCTTCCATTTTCTATCTATGCACCATTCTTTTTGAAGTCCTCTTATATTGGGCGTAAATTTATATTTACAATCCCACGAAGTCTTTATACTATTACTATCATTATTAAGACTCCTAAACTTTGTGAGGTATGTCGAATTTCTTTTTGTTGGCCTCATTAAATATTTATTTATTAATCGTTAGCCTTATATTCGTGAGAAATTTAAAACCAAAAAAATTATTTTTGAATTTCATTATCCCAAAAGCTGTAAGGATGTTCGATAATGCAATTGAATTAAAAATTTAAAAGTCATGAATCTAATACTTGTTTTCTTTCCAGAATGGCATCCTAAACGAAGTTGATCTACGAGAAATGGGTATAGAAGAGAACGATAGGCAGAAGATATTAGAGTCGGCAAAACATTTACCTCTTAAAATAGCAGAAATAAGCAATAACCATAACAATAATAATATAAGTAAAAACCAAAACGAGTCAGTAGATGATTGGTTAAGAACAATAAACCTAGAACAATATAGTGATACGTTTAGAAGACATTTGTATATAGATATGGATAGAGTAAGAAGAATATGGGAGGTTGAGTTGACAGCAGTTTTAGAAATTAGTAAATCGGGTCATAGGAAAAGGATACTATGTTCGGTTTCCAGTGAACAGAATGGTCCGGCGAATAACATTGAAGATATCAATGCTGATCTCAATAATCTGGTAAGTATTAATGATAATTAAATTTAACATAACAGAAGTCTATCTGGACCGCTTTCGAACATGCCATATATACACGAAGTTAATTTTATCAGAATTTAAACTATTGACTTTACCATTAGTTTCCATTTGTTAAAACGTGAATTATCTTTTAAATGTGGGATCTATTAGATCTGTAGTATTTATCAGAATTTAAAGATCAAAATGCTAGATAATTAAACCTTTGAACAAATTAATGTCAGGAATTACAGTTGTTTGAAAATTTTATAAGTTTTTCCGATGTATATTTGAAAGAAACTAAATCCACACGTTACAAAACTCCATGTTGAAAACCGAGACCAATTTTATTTTATTTCAACTGCCATTGTATTGGACGTAACAAATTATCTAGTGTGTAATCTACTATATAAAAATAAGTCGGGTTTTCCTTCCTGACGCTATAACTCCAGAACGCACGAACCGATTTCCACGGTTTTGCATTCGTTGGAAAGGTCTCGGGCTCCGTGAGGTTTATAGCAAAGAAAATTCTATCCACGCGGACGAAGTCGCGGGCATCAGCTAGTAGGTTATAAAGGATAGATTAGTTGCATATATGGCTTCCGGCTCACAATACGATAAGTAGCTTAAAACTTATTGGAAGAAAGTTTTTACCAAGACGAAATGTAACGACTAACATCGTTACCAGATCGTAAATTTAAAACGATTTATAAAGAGTTCGGTCATATCAGTTGGTGCGGCTAAATGTTTCTCCTATTTAGGTAAGTACCTAAAGGTAGGTAAACAGTAGGAACTGTTATGGTTGGTTGTGTACGGTTTTATGATGAAGCTACTTAAACAATTTTTTTCTTCTATATCACTGTACGCATACCTGAATACGTTAACGACGCGTTCTGTTCGGCACATATATGCCGAACATATATATATGTATATGATATTCTTACCGCAAATAAATAACGATAAAACGACTGTGATAAAGGTGAAAAATCAAACTTGAAAAATTATCATCAATTTAAACTAAATTACTTCTAACATTGAAACTAAATTAAATCTAAATCGATGTCCTATGAAGGATGTCAAAGATGCTGCAAGTATCTGAGATGTGATTAGTAACAAATAGCATTTTTAGGGTTCCGTAGTAAACAAGGAACCCTTATAGTTTCGCCATGTTCGTCCGTCTGTCCGCGGCTTAGCTCAGAGACTATTGGTACCAGAAAACTTTAATTTGACAAGGGTATAAATATTAATCACGCCAACAAAAATAAAAATATATAAAGAATTTTATAGGAAAACTATCACGGCTAAGTAGGGTTTATAAGTTAAGGAGTTATATCTCTCTATCTCTTCTCTTTCTTTTCTCTTTTTTCTAGGTTAGTTATTACACGTAGTGTAAGTTGCATATTTTGTAGTATATTATATATATGTTGTATTTAAACCATGGAACTCAAAATATACTCAATATTTATAAATAAATTAAAAGCACTGTCCGTCAGCAATAATAATTGTGACTTTCAACTACGGAACCCTACACTGCGCGTGGCACGACACGCTCTTGGCCGGTTTTTTATTTAATTTTAATTTTTAACTGATATTTTAAGATTTTATTGAATTTATTTTTAAAACATTTATTGTTTTTCAACACTAGATACGATTAGGTTATTAATTTCGACGTAGTTAATCCATGAAAAGTAAATCTATAGCTCTTCAACCAATGACCACTCCTAAGCAATTCAGACATACCTACATACCTAATGGCTAATACAAACCATACTATATTCCGATCATGAAGCCAGTCAACACGTCTCAGGCCGATACAGGCATGCTAATTCATATTGCTTCCCAGACGCCACGTAGTATTGCCATCTACCCGTATTGCGCAATGTTAGAGAAAACCGTTACGATTTTTATGTCTCTGACCTTGCATTTTTCTTTTACGAAATGCTACAAGTATCTATCAATAGCTTCAATAGCCCAAGAGTTAAAGATGCAGACTGAAAACTGAAAGTTCGCAGGTTCGATTCCCACCTCTTACATTATTGTTATACCCACTCCTAACACAGCTTTTCGCTTAGGTATTTGGGGGGGAGAACGTTAAGTTCAGCTTGGCTAATATTCATTTAAAAAATATGTTATTTACTAGTAGTTCTCGTGGGATATTATAAATTAGATCCACGCGAAGTCGCAAGCATCAGCTTACTATTCTTCATACTATGGATAGGAAATAACAAGGACAGTTCGTTTTTGGTCAGATTCGATAAAATTCGATAAAATGCTGTGGATAAGACATTGGCTAACTGTGATTGATGTCCATCGCATTTTTATGATATTAATTGACTATACCATTCGATATGAAGCCACCAAAGCGGACGTCATTACACGCACTCAGCATTATGGCGAAGGGACGTCCTGTTTTAAATGAATTCAATGGCCAATCGTGTTCACAAGCACGTCAAATGGATATTAAATGTCCTTTATAATGTCTCGGATTATTTGGGATAAATATAATGAAGCTAAGGTTGTCCTTTTCAATTAAACGTGAATGTGATTTTTTTCATTTGAAAATCATGTGAAAACGATCGATCGACCTTGTTTCATTGATCCTATCCATTGCTGGCCCACTAATGGCTACATGTATCTTCTTGAATTAGAAGAATTTAGATCTTAGTCCACCAAGTTGGTCACGTGCGGATTGGTTGACTTCACAGCCCTTTGACAATGCTTTGGAGAACTCTCAAGATAAAAGGCATGCAGATTTGCTCGCGAAGTTTTCTTTCATCGTTCAAGCAAGAAAACGCACACGGGATTCGAACCGCAGATCTGCTTAAACGGAGGCTCAAGTCTTAACCACTAGACTATCACCGCTATCGACCTCAACGCTTTGTCAGCATTGCTTAATAGGCAGGAAATATCCGATATTTTCTTTAAGAAATTATGTATATCGAATGTGAAAACAAGGAGATCAAGATACCTATTCCAGACCGATACTAGGTACCTGTTTTTGTACATTTGTCGCTCTAGGGACAAAATGCCAAAAGGCAGACACAATATTTAACACTACCTTAAGCATAAAGAGATGCTTCAATATCCGTCGTAAGCATCGTCAGTAATTAGTATATTACAATCTGTTAAGCAGCTGCACACTTGGGGGGTTGCCGGGATACGTGTCATAATTAACGCCAGACGAGCATTTTGAAAGGATCATAAGCTGATGGAGTTTTACTTAAGTAGCGAATTAATTTGTTAATTCGAATTAAAAAATAATGAGAAGTCAAATCTGTTAATGAGATTAAAAGAGTTGACTGATCATACAGATGAAAATTAGATTTAAAAATAGAGATAGAGAAATACATACTCATTATTATTGGGAATAAATAAATTGAACCTGGGTGCACTAATACTTAGGTCTTAGAACATGATGCAAATAGATTTTGAACACACTTACTCTAGTAGTAATTTCCGTTGGAGTTTTGTAGCCAACGGTAGCCAACGGTTGGGAGATGGTAGTGGTGATGCCGACTAAGTTATTTCGTAAGGCTAACCACATCCTGCATTTCTACGGTTGGCCCCACGATTTTTTATAGATGACAAGTCTTACTGTTGGCCAACCATACTAGGGATAATGGCCCAACTAACAGCCAACGAAAATTGCTACTAGAGTACCTACTAGATTGAAGGAATCTGTTTTAACATCATAATATTGTTTTCGAAATATCCTGAATTTGCTATCAAACAAAATACTGAAGTGTTGACAAAATTGAACCTTTTGTCATGGGAATGTTTTCAAATGTTTCAAAATCATCCGATAAACTTATAAAATTATATTAAATATTAAATGAATATTTTTTTAATTAAATTTTCTTGATAATTGCAATACGAAGTCTGTTAAAAACCACACCCTGGTTCGATTCTATTCTATAGGTAGGTATATCTAGGTATAGCCCGCTCAGTAATTCTAGGCTTACGTTACAGCCCTGGTTATGCAAAAGAAGTTAAATATGTACAAGGAAGTGTAAGAGGGCGTTCAGACTGCGAAACGCGCAATACAGCCTCTAGAATTATATGAAATTAATTCGTCGCTTATATCGCGTACCCCATATCAGTGTGTTAAGCTGCCACCACACCTGGGGGGTCGCCTGGATACAGGTTGATTAGCGCGAAATGAGCAATTTAGGGGATCACTTTAACATGGGGATTTTGCGCCGATGGACTTTTAATAAACTTTAAGTGACGGCGGGATTAAAGACACGTGTGCATTAAAATATGAAGGGTCAAAGATGACCCGGCATCGTAAGACCTATTTTTAAACTTAAGTTTAAATTAAGTAAAATACCTACGCTGTTGCACTGGTATGGAGTAGACTGGATCTCTACTGATGTTGTTAAATGTGAAAATGTGTTTGTTTTTTGGTTTGTCTATCAATCACGCAGTAACGGAGCAACGGGTCGACGTCGTAGGCTAATTTTTATCTCGGAAAAATTGAGTTGCGTCTTTAAAGGCGTACGAAATCACGGAAAAAAGCGCTAATATAAATATTTTCATCACTTTTAAATTCCAATAACGCTCGTTACCTATTCGCACGTCGAAAATAATAAACCTGTCGAATCACAAAAAAAGAAAAAAACAACATTTACAAAAGAGCTACACAAAAAGAGCGCTAATTAAATCAAAAAGGGCCCAGCACTGCCTGAAAAGAAAACAACGCGAACCGATTCAGAGTTCACACTTCAAAAGTGTAAAACAAAAAGGTCGAAGTAAAAACGTGCTGTACGAGAAGCGTGAAATTTTAATTAAGCCTCTACAGCGTCACAAAAGGAATATAATTGACAGTGTCAACTAATTTGACGAGTGTCATTTGACGGTGATAAAAAATGGTAGGGAAGTTAGGGAAGGTACTCCTCACACTCGTGATGTATGCGATGTATGGCTTGAATGGAATGATCTTCCGTTGCGATGAACTTCAATAGCGAACGGATTTTGGTTTCGGGTAGTCGCTACTACTTGCTCGATACATCAGACTCGGGGTTTGATCGAGATATTTTTTTTAATTTTTAGTACTTACTTACTAGTATCCCTGATAATATTTAAAAGAAAAGGAGATTATTAGTCATGTTGGAAAGGTAGGTACTTCTTTCACTCGTGATGTACGGGATGTACTTATGCGTTGTAAGCGAAGGGAGTGACTTTCTGTAAAGATCAAATTTAATAGCGAACGAATTTCGGTTTTCCGTTAGTCGCTACTATACTACTTGCTCGATATATCGGACGCGAGGTTTCTTCGATATGTTTCCCTTAGGGCCGATTTCACCAACGTAAAACATGTCATATCCGAGCGTTTTTATGTTTTGGCAGATTTTCAATACAATACCCGTCAAAATGTCAAATTTACACTCAGGTAAGACTTATTTTACGCTGGTGAAATCGGCCCTTAAAAAGCCATACACCTTACTATATTCATACTCTACTCTAATATAATACTCATCCAAAAAATCATGTCGATCCGTTGCTCTGTTGCCGCGCGATTGAAGGACAAACCAACAAACAAACACACTTTCCCGTTTATAAAATTAAGTAAGAATTAGGTAGATTTTTAACAGCCACGCCACTTATTCCTTCTAGTTTGCTTTAGGCGATACTAACTATATTTTATAAAAAAATAATTAGCACTAAAATTTATATTTAAATTATTATCTACATAGGTTCTTTCAATATATCCTGTGTAGGGGCACATAATATATATAGGTAGTCGTCTACTCGTGCCAGTAGTTAGGGCTGTGCAGCCGCAAGGTTGAGTGGCTCACTCGGTATGAATAGGGCTCTGAATAGACGAATTGAGCACTAATTACCCATACAGGGTTGGCGACGTGTGAAATTAAAAAAAGGTCTCGGCTATACCTTTGAAAAGCATACATAAGCCACGTATAAAGCTACGTACAATGTACATACTACATACATATACGTAGGTACACGTATGTTCCGTAAGTGTATAAGTCTTTTTATTTTGAAGCAACTATTTTATATGCTTGTATAGCCTTTTCAATGTCTTAGAGTCTTGACGAATAAATTTTAAATATAATATACAAGTATATCAAAAAACTAAAGGTTAAAGGTTAACAAAGGTTCAACTGAAAAAGGATGTTTCAATGCCCACCCATTGTATTATTGTCGTCCTCACTCCTAGCACAAGCTTTACTTTTTTTAGAGGGGAATATTAGCTATTATTAAGTTCTGCATAGCTATCTAATTTTTTTTTAAATTAACAATTAAATTCAGTGCAGCTGAGTAGATACTGAAAAATTACACCTTAAAATTACACTTAATTCTACATGGGCTATAGCTTTTCATTAACCAACATTGTTTGTTCTAGAAAAACAATATCCAACAATTGAAGGAAGAAATAAAAGAAAAGTTACCGCCTTCAGAAAACCTGAAACCCGTTCCTCCTCCTGTTGTTCCTACGCTAGCGCCCCCTGGCGGAGAGACCTTGAAGCGGAGTAAGAAGAACAGGCCAGCTCCTCAGCCCCCCCGACCCTCGGACCTGGAGATCAGGGCGCCGTCGGAGTTGCTGGTGGGAGTTCCCGGCGCTCTGAAGACGCAGTGGAAACATCAGCCCTTTGTACTGGTTACTGGTGCCGTGACTTACGTTGCCAACGTAAGTACTCTAATGTCAAAATGTTGTAAGTAGGTCCTTTAGAGGGTTCCGTGTTACCTACTTAAAGCGATTACGAAAAAATGTTAGAGAATAAAATAAAATTAATCAATGGAAAAGTTCTCAATATTCTTCCAGGCGTCAAACACTGTGTAATAATAATAGTTTAATAAAGTACAAAAATCTATTTATTCCCTTGTGTAGTTTATTGTTTAAACAGTAAAAGACAGAAAATGTCAGAAATCGCTAAATGTGTTTACCATACATTTTTCATTCAAGTAATAAGGGAGCATTTTCTTTTTTAATAGGTAAGTATAACTAACTACTAACTAACTAACATAGATAATAGTTAACATTCTTAATTCTCACAACAGTACCTAGGCTCGACGGTTGTGAAAGAACTTCGAGGTACGGAATCTACGAAGAAGTCGATTCAGAAATTGAAGAAAACTACCAAAGAACCGCGTGACTCTCCTGACATCATCCTCTCTATCAGCTATCGAGGTGTCAAGTTCCTAAACACTATTACTAGGGTAAGTTACTAAATAGATACTTATTAGTTATTATTTCTATTAGAATATGGTCAACCTATATTAATGATGTTCTTCGGACCGAATTTCGACCACGGTGACCAATCTCAACGAGACGAAACAAAGACTAGTCAACAACGCAGGAGATATTATTGTGCACGTACTTGTTCTTCCTCTCTCGCAAAGTTCATGTCCACAATTTTCTTCTGTTCACGTTCAAGATCTGAGCTTTACGTGATTTTCGAAGCTAGCTTAGAATCTAATAAAATCTCAAGTCTAGGCATAGTCTAGGCTACTATTGTGATTTCATGAAAAAAAAACCAGCCACTTTTTGTTTGGGCCACCCAGAATAGAATAGGAAAATAAGACAAACAGATACAGTAAACTGAGTCATATTCAAATATTCAACAAATTTTGATCAAAATCAGTTCAGAAGAAACCGAAAACTGAAAAGAAAAATAGTAATTAATCTTAGTCTTACTGTAGGCGACATTTTGTTTAAAAAACTGTATAATTATTACTGCTGTCATTTGTTATTTAAGTAATTTCTAGAAAATATTTTTTCTCTATAAAATTAAAATTGTTATTACATTTATAAAATGATGAAGATATCAGGTTATCTTCAGATTCTTAGTAATGTAATTGAAAAATTGAATACTGACAATGTAAATAAAAATATAATTAGAAAATTGTTTCACTTATTTTTTAAAACACCCTTTGAAACGTAGGTCCTCAAGTATTTTTTCCTACGTTATTTTCATCGAATATTCCTTTGTATAAGGAGAGGTGATTCTTTGAATTTAACCAACCATAAAAGGGGTAAATCCCTACGGTGACTCCCTTGACTTTGCGGAGCCCCTGACTTTGCCTATTTGACTTTTAATTATGCAACATCGTTCACACTTCATCGGGCTATTCGCTTATCCTTTGTGTTTCTTACAAAGGATTGTTTTTTTGATTATTTTTGCGTCGAATTTCATATCAGAACCTTTCACGGTTAGTTAGGCTGGATAATTAGCAGCTTGCTACTGTGAAACAAAAATTGGAAATTTTCCTTGCCATTTTTTCGTTGTTTCGAGTGAAATGTTATTCGAAAAAATATTTTTCAGTTTCGATAAAATGCCGGATTGCTTTTATATTTGTTGGTAAATGTACTTTTACTGTATAATTTAAGGAATTCATTTTCAAGGCGCTGAAACTTTACGAATCACGTACCTACGGATAATTTTTTTCAGTATCTCAAACTTTTTTTAACTTACACCTCGAAAAATATATCTAGGTTGGTGGAAAAGCGTTTTTAATATTAACGCATATAATAATTATATACTAGGTGATGCCCGCGACTTCGTCCGCGTGGATTAAGGTTTTTAATTCCCGCGGGAAGTCTGTAATTTTCCGGGATAAAAAACCTGTGTGTTAATCCTGAGTGAGCTATCTCCACTCCAAATTTCAGCCAAATCGGTTCATTCGTTGTGGCATTATACAGTAACAAACATCCATCCAAACATCCAGGATTAGTAGGATAACGCTAAAAAAATCTCAAATTTTTGAGATTCCCTAATTTTAATCCCAC
The DNA here is from genome assembly GCA_029955525.1 of Oeneis ivallda. Classification (NCBI taxonomy): domain Eukaryota; kingdom Metazoa; phylum Arthropoda; class Insecta; order Lepidoptera; family Nymphalidae; genus Oeneis; species Oeneis ivallda. The sequence continues at coordinate 13,683,028 of JARPMR010000023.1, forward strand.
GCACAACTTTTCGGAGCTATGTACGATTAACAAATAAATATCGCTTGTTTTAACGGCGAAGCAAAACATCGTGAGGTTGCAAAGGTGAGGAAAGTTTTCCATAATGTTCTTAAAAGTCTGTGAACCCACACTTGGCTAGAGCGTGGTGGACTACCTATAGCCTCAACTCTTCTCAAAATGAGAGACCCGTGCCCAGCAGTGGGTGGCGATGAGTTGAGGTGATTGATCGATGATGATAAACTGTAACAACATCTTATTGGTTTTCAATGGGTTTTTCTTTGGATATTAAAAGTATTTTTTCCCTCTATAGGAGTTGGTCTGTGAGCATGAAATCCGGAATATCCACTGCGCCTGTCAAGACGCCGATGATCTGACGCATTTCGCGTACATCACAAAGGACCATACCACCAAAAGCCACTACTGTCATGTCTTCAGAGTTGCTACTATGGTGAGTCTTATGCTGAGATCTATAAATCGTACTCTGGCTCTACTCTAGACTCAAGATAGAGTTAAAATGAGACACAAATATGTCCTGACATAAATCTGTCTCGTTTTAACTCAGTCTTGAGTATGAGCTGAGCGAGAGTGCCATCTTAGATCTTACCCTTAGTATCAATTTCACTATTGGCTAGTAACGTTTAATGGAGAAGTAAAATTGACGTTCTGATAGTTTTTGTATTGATATCAAAACGTGAAAATTATTCGTCAGTAAAATGTTAGGTGTAAGGCGCGCTTGCAGAAACGTCGAGTTATCCTATTAGCAGCTAATTCTGGGTTAAAAAGACAGATTTGAGTATTTGACCCAGAGTTAGCTGCTAACTCTGGGTTAAAACGTTTCTGCAAGCGCGCCTTAGAGTCTCTTAGAGTGCTTAATTCAAGTAAAATGGTAGTTAACCTTAGTGGAAAATTTAATTTTCCACCTACAATAAATTTTCTTAGAAACAATTTAAATAAAAATGTTTATTTGGGGTTAAAATAACAGTTTTAGCAGATAACATAATAGACAAATTATTTAAATTATGCAGGAATAAACATGATTTAAGACAATTAACGTCTAGCCAGCTAGACGATCTGCAGGTTTCTCAAATATCACACAGCTGATGTATGCGCGTAAGCTTCGCTTTTTTGTGGCTGATCGCCGAAGTTCAAACCGGCTTAAACCAGTTCACAGGACGCGTGATGCCTCAAGTCGGCTGTCAATCTACACTAGACATTATTCTTCTTCTTTATCAACCAATAGACGTCCACTGCTTTACAAAGATCACTTAAAAGGTCTTCCACATACTTCAGTCTTACGCTGCCTGGATCATCTCCATGATACTCGTTTGATGTTGGTGGTCCATCTAGTGGGGGGTCTGTCAACACTGCGATTTCCCTTCCGGGGTCGCCATTCACCCATCACCTTGGCCCACCTTGGGATCTCAACGACCATCAGTTTCCCAAACTATGTAGAAGTCATTATAAAACAACAAAAGCAATGCTAAGCTGAGTTTTTTCGGACATACGATTTAAAATTAAACAGCTTTTTTTTAGATTTACAAATAATTTTATTCCTTTTCAGGACCAAGCGACTGAAGTGATCCTAACATTGGGCGAGGCTTTCGAAGTCGCCTACCAAATGGCGTTACGAGAACAGGCCAACAGAGTCCGTGTACCCCCACCCGTAGCCAAGACCCCCACGCACGACCCCACAACCACGAGCAATAAGGAGAAACCCAACGTCAACCATGGCAGATCACATTCCATAACGGAGATCAAGTTAAATGGTCACCAGTTGAAAATCGCTCCGATTCCCGCTTCGTTGTCCAACGAAGATTTCCAGTCTTCCAAGACCTCTGATGGTTCGAAAAGTCCCAGAACGCCTCTCCTCAAAGCTCCGATAGCATCCACCGAAGAATTGTGAAAGCAAAGGTAACTTCTTCTGTGAGTTTTGTTGGACTGTTGTAATGAATCTTTTCTAGGTAAAGCAAAAGTTATTTCGTTTGCGCATTTGTTGTTTAATCAATCGACGGGTATAAAAATTTTGAATTTCTCTCTGAAAATTTCACAGTATAATAAAATGGATTGTTAGATGTACTGTATGGATTGTTAGATTTTAAATCAATAATATCGCTTTTTGGTGCACGATTCTGGAAAATTGTTTATTAGTGTTTACTAAAAAAACGGAACATTAATGTTTACGAAAATAGTTCAATAGTGCAATACTTTGAAAAGTAAAAATTCTATTTTCTAAACACGAAATTAAACGCAGTAGGTACCTAATATTTTTTTGGAAATCTTGGGTACGGAAAAGCAACATGTCATTATTAAATTCCAGTAAATTGTGTTTCTTTTGTTTAGATGCTTTGAATTATAAATATTATTATGTGTCGATGTGATTGAAATATTATGATAACTATATAAATATCAGGCCTAATAAAAGAAGATCTGTCTTCCGAAAATAAATCATATTGAAAATACTTGATGAACTAACGTTTTAAATATTAAAATGTGTTGTGCAAGCTTTATGCTTTATAATGAAAAAATCTCGAATCGCTAATGATATTAAATGTGGTGAGCTAATGAATTTTAAATTAAAAACTAAGTGAAATCTAGGTGTTCCATTGTTGTAATTTTCGTAGAAAAGATGTTAAATAATATTGACGGCTATTTGTGCACAAAAATTGAACTAAACTAAATTGTCAGGGCTAAAAGTAGGGTAATACGTGCTATTTACTCGAACATATATGACCAGCTGTATTGCATTCAAGTGCAAGCGTTTTAAGTATAAATTAAAAAAAAAATGGTTATCTTCAAAGTCGGTTTACGGACGATAGTTTTACGTGATAAATTCATAAATAAACTTTTATGAATTGACTTGAATTATATTATCATTATTTTGTATAATACAAAGAAGGAGTTAATTGAAAATTACAATTTTCTCAAGTCACAAGCCAACGATTGGGCCAATCGTGCCTCTCTATCGCTTGTTCCGCGCTCTCGCTTGCACGCGCAGGCTCAGGCGGAACTTGACACTTTTTCGTGCGTGCAGCCGGCGTTCATCAATTTATAAGACGTTATCCCGTCAAAAAATATCTGAAAGTGAGCTCAAACGAGCTCCATTATGAATGCGATTGCATTCAAGCGCAAGCCTTTAAAAAAATACCTTTTCTGAAAAGTTACGAATGAAAACGATGCTTTGATTAGCGCTTTAGTCAGCCCTGTCAATTTTATTTAGTGTTTAAGCTTTGTGTATTCGTGCGGTTAATGTTTGAAAATAATTCGATTTTGACACTGCTTTTATGAACCGTAACCTTATTTATAAAATTTTTGAATTATGTACTATAGTTAGGTAAATCGGGATTTTACTATTGAATAGTGAAATTCTGGCGGCTGTTATATTTATAGTAGTTTTATTGTAAATTTTTGTTTTATAAAAAATTACGCTTCAATATTTTTCTAGACGAGGAATTGGTTCTTTTAGTACTGCTATTTTGATGTATTTTTTATTATAATAATTACGTTATTGTTAGAGAATTGTGTAAGTAAGTACATTGATATTTCATCTAGGAGTGTTTTTGAATACTAGTCCAAGCCAAAAAACTTCAAAAAAGATACGCATAGTAAAGGTATAATCATACCGATTCCATAACTTTCACTCGCGAAACCACAGGCATGCATTAAGGGATATGTATGAAGGTATTATTAACAAATATAATAATTATACTTATTTAAAATAAGGCGCTACATAAAATACCCAGTTATTTTTGGCTTTGTTGTAAATTTTTAGTTATCAATATTGGCTGAATATTATTATAATAATATAATACGGGCCTAATATTATAGTCTGTTTAAGATAAATCGTATTATACGTTACCAATATTTCAATGTCGTATACATGTTGTATTATATTATATAGGTATAAAAGGGTGTGCATAGTGGTTAAATACATTGAGCTGTTAAGGTGACCACATTTTATGACCATAAATTGTTCGTTTAACGTATAGTACATAAAACATATCATACCATTGTTATATTAATATTCAATAATAATAACGACCATAATAATAAAGAAAACCGTTTTTCAGGGGATTCTATATAATTATGTACGTAAAGATATTCTAATAGGAGAACGACAAATAATATATGCTCTATAATGATATTATGTTATTCCGAAAAAAATCCAGGTACGGATTTCATTATTAAAATTATGACTTCAAAAGGAAAAATAAATAGTATCTAAAATATAACAAACAAAACGTTAAATTGCAGGTAATGTACATTAGAAAATTATATATATTGTTTCGGCATAAACTATACATACTTTAAATTAAAATTAACTTATAAATAAAATATAATACCTAAAATATATTATTAAAAGGAGTCCCTTTAGGCAAGGTTCCGAAGATACTGGCAGCGTTCCCCCTTTCCCTATTTATTATGATTAAAATTATTACATTTTAATCATAATAAATATTTAGAAAAAAACCATTAGGTATTGGCAGTGTCAATATAGGTCGTTTCCTAATTTGCCAGTGCGGAAACAGCGCTGTATAGGTATAATATGGTCAGAATACTCGATGCCGAAAGCTTACAGAACAACAGCATTCCAATATTCATTGCAGTATGCTTTGAGCGTGGCGCCACTGTTACGCTGCGCCTTAAGTGTAACTTGCTTTCGGTATCGAGTATTTTGAGTAGGTACGTACTACCGATAACACACCGCAGCCGTATGATAATTTACTGCCTATTCGTACCTGCTTTTCATAATAGCAGTACCTAATGCTTTTTGTAAAATAATTTCTCTTTGTTTGTACATCTTCAAGACGTACTGATGTTAATTTTACTTATTATATTGTATAGTTAAAATTCGTTGCGCCTACAATATTATTTCTTTGTTGTTGACGAAAACAACATTATTTGCATAAATTAATGTAATTCACGACACGAGTGATATTATAGTATGAAAATATCACTTATTCATAGGTTATTATTATTATGAAGTTGGAATAGGCAATGCAGTGACAATTTCTGAGCATAAAGCTCCGAAATTGTTCTCAATTTACCAATAATAAAATTATAATCTGCTCAATGAAAAACTCTTCTAAATAATTGTAATTCTGTTCTTTAAATTGTTACGTAGAAGTATATTATTACTTTGTATACCTACCTAAGTATTCTTAATTCTGTGAATAAAGTCTGAATTTATTTTGAATCTTTTGTAATCTATGTGATATGATAAGAGTAAAAAATATTCGAACGACTTTGTTCTTTCATTAAACTTTTGTCCTTCCGCTTATATGTATATTGTATTAAATTTTATTAAGTAGCACAGCTTTTATATTATGTAATAATAATAATAATGTTGAAGTATTTTATGAGGTTTTCAATGCATTGATATAAAATTTATAAAATGTATCTATTGATGTTGAATAATATAATATAGATTATAATATTTATGATATTACCAAATATTATTATTATAATTATAATATTGATGATGCAAATACGAATTGTGCCAAATTGCAATAATATACAGGTAAGACGAGCCAATTTTACAACCAGCTTTTATTTTTTGTATAAAAACTAATAGAAAAACTCAAAATTGCATCTTTTAGGGTTTTAAGGGTTATAAATAAAATGATGATTTCAATACATACAGATAATAATTAAATCTGCTGGTTACAAATGAAACAGATGGTTTTTAATGGTTTTGATTCCAACAAAAACAGACGTACCTATAGGTATATCAAAAATATGTTCTTTTACAATCCGACCAATGTAGTGTAGACCAAAAAGGTTTGTACCTATTACAAATTTATCACCTTAATACTGAGAAATATATTATGTAGTACTTATGAATTATGAATGTTCACACACATACTCATTAAAAAATAAGGTAGTTATAATTTTATGTAGCAGATATTTTACAAAAAAAAATATTAAAAAATGTATACATACCAAAGAGTTTAGGATACATTACTTATTACATTATATATAGTAATAATTAGTATATAAATCTCAGTAATATGAATATGATCTAGTATGTTATAATTGTAATTTGCAAGAGACGAAAGAAATTCACTGCCGCCACGACGAAGTTTTCATTGTAGTAATTTTATATATTTATATTGTGTAAATATTATTTCGTAATTAACGATCATATCTTCCAGGGGCGTAGCCAGAAATATAATACGGGTGGGTGTGTGGGAGACGATGTTATAAAACTAGTTCATTAATTATGATTGTGGTACCTGTTTACGACAGTGTTTCGTATAATGTATAATAACACATTAAATTATTAGTAGCATTATATTATTTCAGCCACGTTGATATTTTTTCGATGAAAAGGTATCTTGAGAGCATGCCAAATACAAACGATTGTTGTTTAAACAAAAAAGAAAATAGCCATTGCAAAGTAAATACGCCTTAATAACCTGTCTTAAGTTTGTTAGATTTCCTTGAAAATATGTATGTTTGTATTCCTACAAATATTACTTTTTTCATATGAGGATGTATGAGGAGTGCTGGTGCTTTGTTTCAATGGAATTGAGAACGCGCTAAAAGTATCTATTGAAAATATTTTGCTTGCGCTTCTTAGAGAAGTCTTAAATACATTATTTCCTCTTGATTATAATACATCACCATATTCATCTCGATACCTACACTGCTTTCTTTAATGAAATTAAGTGGCACTCGGGGACTGCCGCGGTAAAGCTATTGCATAGCATTTTTTATCAACTTATGCAATTATAATATTTATGCAATATTTTTTTTTGCATAATAAAAATTATGCAAAAAAAATAATTAAAAAACAAACAAACAAGAAAAGCGAACTGTTACTACTTCGCGAGTGAGATTCGAACCTGCGACATCATACACCATACGGTAAAGAAAGCGGCTGCTCGCCCACTGCCCCAAATAGAGCTACTTGAGAACCTCTAAAATGTTGAACGCTTACTGAACGACGGTGTTAGGTTTTTTTTCGTTACGGAATTTCTTGATTCGGTCGCCGCGCTCAAACTGTTTGTCCTAGTTCAAAGCCCGCGATAAAAGCTATGCAATAGCTTAAAAACCGCAAATCCAACCCATCCTGGCTACGCCCATGTGTTCACTGAAACTAAACGGCTCATATCTACAATCTATATTTTCCTCTGATGGCTCTATCTTCTGAAAGTTGCATGCTTTTTAATATTTCAACTATTTCAATCTTTGAAACTCGCTTCTAAGTACCTAATTATCATATTATAATATAGAAAATAAAATATATTGGTTGTGTACCTAACTATCTTTTATTTATATTATGTAGTAGTTAAACTATTCTATACTATAGTAGTTGAGAAAATCAAAACGAGTGTAAATACCTATGATCATGATAAATAATTAAATATATGAAAAATTATTATTGTCTATTATTATGCGAGAAAGGTATGAAGGCTTGAGCTTTTTAGTCTTTAGAGTTTTCCTTATGTAGATTGGCATAACTATACATAATATACCTAAACATACCCTGCTAGCCTACGCTGGCGCTATAAGTAATAAGTACATGCATTAGGTTTATATTTATACAAATAATAATATTATGTACTTAAATCTATCCGAAGCCGAAAATAATATAAAAGTAAGTAGGTATTTAAACTTTATTCAGAGGGCACTCATAGACGTAAATGTTTCACTATACAGGTTCAATTTTATTATAGTTGAAAAAAACCTTTTAAAATGATTTGGAGGATTTGGATAAGTAAGTTAATGGTAAGTAAATAATCAACAATACTACATGTAGATTTCACTTTTGATTAGGTTTGCCAATAGTTTTCACGAGGCCGATAAGAACTCAAACCAAAAAAATAATATGTATTTTTGGTCGGAGAGTAGGTACAACCTGCCCAACATTCCTATAACTATTTTGCATTTAGAGGTCTGATTATGCACCAGTTGCATATATAATGTAGGCATCCACAAAAGTCTATATACCTAATCGGCATATGATTGTCAGTAAAACAAAGCGAGAAGCAAAGCCGATTTTGTTTACCTACAGGGTAGGTATGCCATCAAACCGATTTGAGAAAAACCAAAGTCAACTATCTAAGGCTACAAATAAATTTATTTCAGGCAGGCTAACTTGCAGCCTTTTTTGCTCTTTTGAAACAAAATTTCTTAGAATAAATACTTCTATAGAAACGCAATAAGTCGACGCGGTGAGAAGCCATTTTAAGTCGGCTGAAAGTATAGAATAGAACAGAAATGTTTTTTATTCAAATAAACTTTTTTACAAGTGCTTTTGAACTGTCGATAAGTCTACCACTGGTTCGGAATGCCCTTCCTGCCGAGAAGAACCAGCAAGAAACTCGGCGGTTGCTCTTTTCAAAACAAGTTTACAATTTAATAGAACAGTTATACAGTTTAATAGTATATATTCCTACGCAGTATCGTCGCTTACGGGTTTGCAGAAAATTATTATAAAATAACGTACTGTGCTGTGAAAGGGTGTCATAATTCATCACAATAACCATCAAAAACGTAATTAACAGTAGGTACCTACCAGTAGAGAAAATAATTACATGGCACTAACACAGCCATTGCTAGTTGGAGCCTACGTTTGGAGCGGAACTTTGTAAGAAACTTCCGATCTATGAGTATGAGTACTACGAATCTAAGCAAAAATTATTATAATAATATGTGAGCAGCTAGGTACCTAATAAGGAATTCATTGATTGTGTAATAACCTCGACTGAATAAATATTTTTTTAGTTTTCTCACATTGGCATATCTACAGATACTCTCAGAATTAAGTCATCAAAGCGTACTTATTATAAGTACCTCTATGTATATTGTATACCTACTGTTATAAAAAGGTCGAACGAAACATATTACATCTTACTTCTTAGCTGCATTAATTTCGCGTAATTTATTCAAAAGCTGAACAAAAATCCACCTATAAATCTCGAGGTACATTTAGCCGCTATAAAAAGCTTCTGTTTACTCGTGGGTCATTAGCTTAGCCGAAAAAAGGTTGAGTTTTAAGCATCATTTATTAATCTCACCCTGCCACGGTCGATTAGACTTACACGATAGATGGCGCTGGGCTAGTACCCAGGCTTTGGGAAACTCGTTAGGTAATTAATTGATATGGTTTTAGAAGAGTTAATTTAAGTGGCTAAAGTAATTAAGGTAGTTTATTTGCCACTGAGAAGTGAGAACTAGTGACGCTTAAAGCTACCAGAAGGATTTAGTGAGTCATCAAAAAAATTAAGCTTTGTATAATACCTACCCACCTAGTCTAGACAGAGATAAATTAATCTCAACAAATATGGGTAAACTTTCAAAGTACGAGTACCAAACACATAATTTCATAATCTTGTAAGAGAGATATTGAAAATTTACCTTCAGAAAATATACCTAAAAACTACATTATAATAAATATTTAAATACTTATCTTGCATTTAACTCTACACACTATAGGTACCTTTTAAATATGAAATAAATCTTTGAATCTTGAATCTAGGTGCTACAATAACTAGGCAGTAGGAAAAATATAACCAATTCTTAAAATCAGAGCTTTACTGAGATATAAGGGATGTAGGTACCCACCCCTTATTTAATAACTATTCCCGATAAATTCTCAACGAGCGATCGCTGCAATTACCAAGTGCAGGGAAACGATCACACGAGCCAGCGATCGCGATCATCAGATCGCGCCTGATGAGAAATTTGCCGCGCGGCCACTCGGAAATATTGCCTAGGAAATAAGTATCAGGCGGTATATTTAAAATGCATACAGGACAAAACTATGTACCTACAGTACCCGGCGATATATATTGCACATCGGCCTTTGGAATAAAACGCTATTCTATTCTATTCACAGTTCGACTGCATTTTTTTATATAAATGTTACGTGATGTGCTCGCCGATTGTGAAGAGATTTCAGTAATTACTACGTGAATTCCTTGCAATAGAATAGAAATAGCGTTTTATTCCAAAGGCCGATGTGCAATATATGTACATCGCCGGGTACTATACGCCTTTTTTAGGGTTCCATACCAAAATGGTAAAAATGGAACCCTTATGGTGAGACTTTCTCCGTCCGTCTGTCCGTCCGTCTGTCCGTCCGTCCGTCCGTCCGTCTATCACAGTCGATTATTTCAGTAACTATTAAAGCTATCGACATGAAATTTGGCATAGTTGTGTATAATAGTGGCTCAACGTCATTGGAATAAAGAAAAATCGAAAATTATTTTTAGTTTTATTAAAAAAGGGGGAAAATCGGGGGTTTGAAATTTCAAAGTGAAATAACTATATCGAGTGGGGTATCATATGAAAGGCCTTTACTTGTGCATTCTAAAACAGTTTTTCATTTATTTCTGTATATAATAGTTTTTGATTAATCGGCCAAAATGTCGAAAAAAATACCGTCCCCCCCCCCCCCTTATCTCCGAAGTTTACCAATCGAAAAATCTGAAATAATTATGGTCAATAGAGGTTTATGTATATTTTACAGGAAAAATAAAATCAACGCGAAAATTATTTTAGTTTAATTTAAATAGGGGGAAAATCAGGGGTTTGAAATTTCAAAGTAAGATAATTATACCGAGTGGGGTATCATATGAAAGGCCTTTACTTGTGCATTCTAAAACAGTTTTTTATTTATTTCTAGATATAATAGTTTCTGATTAATCGGCCAAAATGTCGAAAAAAATACCGTTCCCTCCCCCCCCTTATCTCCGAAGTTTACCAATCGAAAAATCTGAAATAATTATGGTCAATAGAGGTTTATGTATATTTTACAGGAAAAATAAAACCAACGCTCTAACTAGCATAGTTTTTTTTATATTAACAATAAACCTCTACAAACAAAGTTAATGATAAATAAGCAAATTAATATAATATTATCGTTTTACTTTTACTTTTGGAGTATGGAACCCTCGGTGCGCAAGTCCGACTCGCACTTGGCCGGCTTTTTTTCTTATATTTTAATCACAAAATAGAATAGATTAATTTTTTATTCAAATAACATTTTACAAGTGCTTTTTAATCGTCGGTGAGTCTATCCATGGCTTACATTAGGCTACCCATGTTAAGGCATCGAATTGAATACTAATATTCAAATCTAAATCAAATCAAAGAAAATGAAAATAAAACAGTTTCAAGTTTAGTCTCATTTTCAGTTTCCATCATTTTCTCCAGACACTGTTTTCTCCATTTTCCAGCCTCACCTTCCTACCCTCGAGTATGCGTTGTTTTAAGGCTGAGTCATAAGAGCGTATTTAGACTTGGCTCCGGCTGACACAGAGACTCAAATAATAATTTATAGCCTCAATAGTCCAACGATTTCCAACCGCTGCACTATTGTCGTACCCACTCCTAAAACTAGCTTTTCGCTTATTTGGAGGGGAGAGGAGAATATAAGGTTAAGTTCAGCTTGGTTATTAATAAAAAAATAACATAAATCCTGTCGTAAATCTCTACCGTTTTATCTGCCTCGGGTTTGAGTAGTGAGAATACGATACCAGCCTGAAGTCACACGGGCTCAAAGATTCTGTAAGCTCGTAAACTTCGTTTGTATGTAGCGCATTCGGAAACCCTCGAGCGCAACTTTTCTTAAAAGAGTAGGCTTTTAATTCGAAAATTACCACTAATATCTAAGCAACAATCTTCAAATTCCGCCGCCGCACCGCGCGGCAGTAATTGCTTGCTAATTACTGCGACTACGCGAGCGTGAGCAGAGAGCGCCGTCACTTTGCGTGCTGTGTTCCAATTACGAGGATTTCATGTATTTCCATGTATGTATGTTCATAATATTGTAACGAGTTTATGAGCAAATCCACCAAAATTCTAAACTGTCAATTATAATATTACTAGCTGATGCCCGTGACTTCGTCCGCGTGGATTAAGTTTTTAAAATCCCACGGGAACTCTTTGATTTTCCAAGATAAAAAGGATACTATGTCACTCTCCAGGTCCACAACTATACCCATGCAAAAAATCACGTCAATCCGTAGCTCTGTTGCGGCGTGATTGAACGACAAACCAACAAACCACAAACAAACACACTTTCGCATTTATAATATTAGTATGATGTCATAACCACAAAAACATAGAACTACGCTAGGAGTATCCCTCGAGATCACATCAGAAATAAGGAGGTCCGTAGGAGAAGTAGGTAGTCACCGACATAGCTCAACGAATCGTGAATCTGAAGTGTAAATGGACGGAGCAGGCAGTTCAAAGAACTGATGGTTGTTTTGGTCCCAAGGTGATGGAGTGGAAACCCCTAACTTGTAAGCGCAGTGTTGGCAGACTCCCCACTGGGTGGACCACAGATGAGTCGCAGGGAGTCGCTGGATACAGGCGATGCAAGATCGAGACCTGTGGAATTCCATCCAAGAGACCTTTCTCCAGCAGTGAACGTTTATTGGTTGATAAAGTAGAAGAAGTAGGATAACCAAACTTACGCACATAGCTCAGCGAGTCGCGTTGCTGAAGTCGAAACGGACGGGGCACGTTCGATGAACTCATGGTCGTTGGAGTCCCAGGGTACTGAAGAAGCGACCGCGCCGAGAAGCGAAGTGTTTGCAGACCCCCCACTAGGTGGACTGACGACAAGGGAGCTACTGGGTACAGCAAGACCAAGACCTGTGGAATTCCATGCAAGAGACCCTTGGCCAGTAGTGGACGTCGTTTCATAAAAAATATGAAGATAAAAAATTATAACGCAAGCAACTATTTATTTTATGTTCCTACTACTCAACCTTTCAAACGTCGATGAACTGATTGAAAAATGTGTGTACCTACTCCCAGTAGGTATTTAATTTAGGACATATCAAGGATGTGAAGTGTTTCTCAAGGATCTCACGGCCCAAATTCCATCAATTGCCGAAGCTATTTATAACACACTCCAAGATTGCTTCTCATCCTCAAAGGGATGTCGATGACGCAGTAAACTTAATAATAATTACTATGCGTCATTAATAGTGATGTGATAGATAGCAGGGGTAGGTATACTAAAAATAATGAAAACAAAGACGAGTTTAACATAAACTATTAAAAACTAACAAAAATTATCATGATTATAAACTCGCCGGCATATTTAGCGGAACATAAAAAAAAGGTCCATAATTAAAAAAATATGGTTTTATTTTAAAATCTACTTACTACACTTCTTTTGTTATTTAAAGTTTCATTTGTTTTACTTAAAATGAGATCACATTAAGAACAGATTTTGCGAGTAAAGGCTATTTGTGAAAAATTGTACATTTTTGAACTTTTCATGTAACCGGGAAAAGTGAAATTTAATATTAAAATAACAATTAATTAAATCAGAAAAATCGGCCAAGTGCGAGTCGGGCCTCGCTCTTTTAGGGTTCCGTTAAAAAAAATTAAATAAAAATATTTCCATGTACCCATGGAAATATTTTAATTTAATTTTTTTAATTTTATTTAATTTTTATCGACCGAGCGAAGCGAAGGTCTTTGAGTTAACTAGGGCGATTTGCACTTGTCCGTCCGTCCGTCCGTCCGTCCGTCCGTCTGTCAGAGCCTTATAACTTTTGAATTACTGAACGTAATTACTTCAAATTTAGATATAATATGTAAACCGATGGCCTCCAGCCGAAAATGGCTTAAAAAGTTATAAAAATCTTTATTTCAGGGGGGCTCTCATAGAAGCGAATGCGAAGTAAAAAAAAAAAATCGCGTTACATAAAATTGTTACGTATCATTTTAAAGATAATTTTGAACTGAGTACAAAAATATTTTTTTTTTAATTTTTCCCTTAAAATTGACGAAATGGGGGGCTTTCAAAGTGGCGATTTTATACGCTCGCTTGAAGACGCTCTCTAGAAAAATCCGCTATGGATTTTCAAACTGATTTTATGTTTTTAGGTCACTTATATCCTGTACTTGAACAACAAATACTAAAATTATATGAATATTATAAAGAAACGAGATTATTTAATTTTTAATGGGCGTCAGTAATTCATATAGCATCAACATAGCTTCACAATAATGCTAATAGATGGCGCAGTCAGTAACTATTCCCATGGAACTACGAGTTAAATTCAATGTTTGATAAATAATTCAATGTTTTCACTAACGTTCCCTAACCTTTACGGGCTACCTATAAGTTAGGTGATTGATGTTTTCTGTCAACTTATTTATCACGATCCTGTACGGGACACCTAAAAGGATATTGGGACGGATGTTAGGACTTAGGATTGTATTTAGGAGCTACCTACGTTAAGAGACTCCTACTTAGGGGATGATTTAGGTATGTTTGGTGAAAACGGGCATAATAATAATGTCAGTTTTGGTTATCATGTATCGATTGAATGAATAATCATGGGATACCGTTACCGCAAGGTCTCAGTTCGGGGCGAACCACTAGTTATTTGTTGTTATAGCGGCAATAGAAATACATAATATGTGAAAATTTCATCTGTCTATCTATTACGGTTTACGAGATACAGCCCGCTGACAGACGGACGGACGGACGGACAGCGTAGGCTTAGTAATAGGGTCCAGTTGGTACCCTTTGGGTACGGAACCCTAAAAATGGTGATTAATATCGCGTATTTCCTCCACGTGCTCTTATTAAAGTTTCTACCCGTCTAGGCATACTGAGAATGATGTTATCGATGGTCTCCTGGGATAGTCTCCGCCATTCCTCAACTACGGCGATTCGCAGTTCTCCCACGTTGGCAGGAGCTTGAATTCTGGACTTAACTTTTCTTTTCAGCAAGTCCCAAACGTGCTCTATTGGGTTCATATCCGGTGATCTCGCCGGCCACTCCATAACAGTGATATTCATATCATTAAGATAAGCTTGAGTTACCCGAGCGGTATGCGGCCGAGCATTATCCTGCATAAAAACAAAATCGTCACCGATATATGGGGCAAACGGTACGATATTTTCTTCTAAAACTTCTCTGATATAGCGGTCTGCAGTCAGACTCCCTCTGTCAATCACTACCAAGTCTGTGCGAGCTCCCAAACAAATGCCCGCCCAAACCATTATTGATCCACCACCGTATGCAACTGTAGTTTCAAAATTTGTCTGTATGTATCGTTCTCCTTTGCGTCTGTATATTCTTTGCCTGCCGTCAATTTGATTTAAGAGAATTCTGCACTCATCACTAAACAATACCCTTACTCCATTGGTCCGCGTTCCAAAGTCGATGCTCCTGAGCAAAAGTTAACCTGTTTCTACGATGATTTACCTCGAGCCTTGGAGCCTTGGCGGGCACAAATGAACCCAAACCAGCTTCTTCGAGCCTTCTTCGTACCGTACGCTCACTTACGGTTACACCCCGCACTGCTTCTAACTCATGTCGGGCTTGGACGGCCGTCAAACGGGGGTTCCTACGTACACGAAGCCGAATGAAACGATCATCCCTACTCGAAGTGCGTCTTTTGCCTTGTCCTGCTATTCTCACATAAGTACCGGTCTCCCTGAACCGTTGGATACTGCGATGGATCGTTGAAACTGGTCGACGAAGATCTCTGGATATCACTCTGTAGGTTTGACCATTTCTTCGCATTTCGAGTGCCCTGGCAATCTCCGTTGGGGCTAAGTCAGGCATAATTCAGTCATCAACTCCAGAAAGATACGCGATTAAAAAAAACTAACAAAAAACAGTATTTCAATGAAATTTTAAATCAAACTCAGAAGGAAGAAATACTCGAAGTTCGCTCCAGATAAGGTGTATTTGAATAAAATTAAAACAATTGCATAAAATGTGATGTTCAGTGGTTTTCTTAGTTTGAAAATATTTCTTTTTAAATTAAATGACGTATAAACCAGCCAGCAACCTTATATGATACTGATATCAAACCTTTTTTTTATGTTCCGCTAAATATGCCGGCGAGCAGCTGGTCCGGCTTGCCCGCGCGCGCCGCGGCCAGCACGGGCAGGAAGTCCTCCCGCTGCAGCTCGCTGAACTCCTCGAACCACTGCAGCATGTAGCGCAACTGCGCCTCGGCCGTGAGCGCCGGGTTGGACATACTGCGCGGGTATAGTTAATGACAATTCAGCCAATTTACAACCTTTATTTCCTTCCTTCATTAAAGTTTCATTCTTTAATATTTTTTCTGTGATCGAAGTTAATATTTCGTTATAGTGAGTGCTGTGATCTTATAAGTGGGAGGTCTATGGTTCGACTTCTAGGAGCCTTCTAGGAGTCTATGCCTGGGAGGGCCAATTTGGAAATTTATAATTTTTAACTTGTCTCTGGTCTGTTCTAGGAAGTATTTGACCGTGGCTATTTACCACCCTTCCATTAAAGACACGTGTCGCCAAGTGATTCAGCGTTCCTACACGATTAATGGCGTATAGAAACCGGTAAGAGGCATGGGTTTAATTAAAAATCCATACCCTCTTCTAGGTTAGCCCACTACCATCTTAGCCTGCATTGTCTACCATCAGATACGATCGCAGTCAGGTCTATCTTGTCAATTATAAGATATTTCCTAAGAATTTAGGTAGGTAGGTACTTTCTTATTCCATGGAATTTTTTTATTCTTTTCAACATATTGGTAATGATTTAGGTCGGCTGTAGGTAATCAGAGTCGAATCACGGTTAGCGACTCCAAATGGATCAAAATATTAAATCTCCCATTGTGCGATGACAATAGCCAAGTCACATACTGTAAGTTGGTTATATGCCGGTAGATATGTATCTGAAGCTGTGAGCAAAGGCCGTGACAGAGTCACGTGTGCTTTTTCTCTAGGCTTCGAGAAAGTTTTTGGATGAGGCATTTTCGTTGAGAATTTACTTAACTTACATTTACAGAGTCATTTTGTTGCGGAACAGTAATGAAATTTGATTAGATAAAATTTTCTGTAAAGCAGTGACTTGGGCGCAAATTTCAGGGGTTCCTGAGTTCAAATCCCATCAAGTATGCACCTCTGACTTTTCGGAGTAATGTGCATTAAACAAGTATTGTGCGTTAAACAATTAAATAATATCACATGCTTCAAAATATATCCCTACGAGATCAAATCAGAAATGACGAGATCCATAGGAGAAAATACTTAATATGCTTCAAAATATTTTCCTACGAGATCAAATCAGAAATGAAGGGATCCATATGAGAACCAAAGTCACATAGCTCAGCGAGTCGGGAAACTGAAGTGGAAATGGGCGGGCAAATAGTTCGAAAAGCTGATGGTCGTTGGGGTCCCAAGGTGCTAGAGTGGCGACCCCACATCGGAAACTGCAGTGTTGGGCTGTTGGCAGATTCCCCACTAAGTGGGCCGACGACATCAAACGAGTCGCAGGAAACCGCTGGATTCAGGCAACGCAAGACCGAGGCCTGTGGAAGTCCATGCAAGAGACCTTTGTCCAGCAGTGGACATCTATCGGTTGACAAAGAAGAAGACATGCTTCAACTGAGAAGCGTGAGGAAACCTGCTTATGGCCTTCTCTCTCTCTCTTCTCTGAGAGGAGACATGCACTCAGTTGTGTACCATTGACGGGTTGCTGATGATGATGAAGTTATAATTATTATTGTGGAACTGTTATGAAATGAAATAAAATAAAATGTTTTTATTTTCAATAGCATGGGTTATGGGTAGATCTTAAAAACAATATGAAACTGCCGCATATTTAGTAACATAGTAAACTTCCCACAGTAGGTCGACTTACTCACCGGGCGGTAAATTTGAATTATTTGCAGTCATTAAAAGCCAGCAACCTCTTCTTGTCAAGTCACTACCTTCATCCCGGTAATACAGAGGGTTCCCGTGGGATTTTAAAGAACCATGCGGACGAAGTCGCGTGCATAAGATAGTACCAACTAAGGAGTTTTAATAACATACCTATAGGTTGTCCTGTAATTTGTCCATTCCATTTTGCTTAGTACATCCTTGTCGAGATCTGGCGACTCCACGGAATACAAACCACGGTTATCTGAAATCCTATTACGCCTCTCACAATTGGAGAATGTCGTCTGAATTTTTACCCTTTCTTCCTATTCTATTTATTTTTCCTTTTTTCCCCAATATAATTTTTTAAGACTATCTTATTTTTAAGATTTAAGAAAACAATCGAAATATTCAATGACATAGGGCCGATTTCACCAACGTAAAATAAGGAATATTTTGGCAAATTTTCAGTACAAAAAATTTTAGAACGCCCAAATTTTTCCTAGCATAAACGTCACTCGACGAGACACCGAAACCCAATTCACAAATGCAGAAGTGTGTCCGACCAACGACAGAAATACATTGGCTCTCCAGCAACACTTCCGGAAGTCCTCGTCGCCCTGGGTGGCCTGCTCGGGTTCTGGAGTGAGCTCGGCTGGCTGGAGTGATCTGGCGGAAGCCACGCAAAACGGGCCTACGCCTACTTGCCTACTTGCGGAGACAATTCCCAGGAAGAAGAGAAGAGGAAGAAGTCACATGACGTTGGTAAAATCGACACTTAAGAAGATTACTGAAATTGTTAACTTTCAATGTTTGGTCTTCACATTAAATTGTGCAATCATTTAAAATTTCCCATCGCCGGTCAACAACTGGGCACAGCTGTGGGATTGTCTAAAAATTATTGAATCAGGGTCACGATCACAATCACTTCATGGCGTAATCAATTTAAGGCATTCTTGATGTTTCAATGCATATTAACCAGTAGCGAAAGAGTAAACAGCCAAGCAGAAATGGTTGCGATCGGCACAATGTAGAAATCATTTTAAGACAATTCCACACTCTCACACACACTCTTGATTTGAAATTTTTAAGCCATAGTCCACAACGCTGGCCAAATGCCTATTGGCAGACTTCACATACCTACCTTTGAGAACGTTATGGAGAACTCTGAGAGCCATATCTCATTGGATGCCATGGCAGCGCTACCGTGGCCTACCCTTGGCTTCCTAGGACGCCAAACTGACGCCAAGTGAGGTAGGGTTAGATACGCTGTAATACAACTTGACACATTTTGACTGGCGGCGCTGCCGGCTTCACTGCCATGGCATCCTAATGAGATATGGCTCTTAAAGTTGATTATGCGGGTATGAACGCAAAATTCAAATTTTATTTGGTTTTTCACAGTTTGTAAACTAATGCGACCAATTAGGCTTATGGCATTCTAATTGCGACGATGGCAGTATCATCTTCACAGGTTAATATAAAAATCTTTACTTGAAAGTGTCCAGTTTAAGAAATTAGTCAGAATATAGAGTTAGATGTGAGCTACTCACAAATTAGTCAATATTCTGACAATTTTTTTAAGCTGGACACTTTCAAGTAAAGATTTTTATATACATCTGTGAAGATGGTACTGCCATCGTCGCAATTAGAATGTCATGAGCTTTAAGTCGCATTAGTTTACAAATTGCGAAAAACCAAATTACATTTGAATTTCGCCGACAGACCCGTATAATCAACCTTAAGCGATATATACAAGCGAGATATAGTACCTACTTAAGCCCTGGCCTTTAATATATTTTTTCTATTTCAAAATTGGTATAAAACCGTACAGTCTCGATCGTTCACGCAGTCTGCCCCCAATGCGACTATTGTGCTCGGATTAAATTATATTTCTAAGCGAATATACCAAGATCCGCTGCCAAGGAAATTGTTTACGTGCCCGCTTACATTGTGGACGATAGAGAACATTTGGAATATTATATCGAAAAAAATCTAAAAAAATAATGAGTGAGCGACTATTATATTATGTAATCGACTATAATATAATCGGATTGAATAAATACATTAATTGCTTTTGAATGTAAATAAAAATAAAATTTCTAATAAACTAACTTTCTGCCACTAGCCACGATCGATATAAATCGACATACATATTCAGGTAATATGTAATAATTTGACTTTTTAATTCGTACGTTTAAATACGATCCAAAACATTTTAAATTAAAGCTTCTCCTAAAATTTTGTTAGTTTATTTTAATGAAAAAATATTAATATTCTGCTACCGGAGCATCATCAGGAGAAGTTGACTCCACGATGCACTTTGCAATTGTGCTTCGCACGGGTGCAATTTACTAATAAAAAAGTTTTAGCAAGAAAAGGTTAGAATTATTTTGCTATAATCCGCCAACAGAAAAAAGCAAGCAATGCCACCACCACTCTCATGCACCACCACACAAGACTTTTACACTACTCTCGACGCTCGTTTCGCCCCGACACCGGAGCATCCTCAGGAGATGTCAACTTTACAATGCTGTATTGTCTAGTGACTAGATAACATAATATAATCATGAACTTCCGCAAAGTTTCCGCAACGCCTGCTTCTATCCAATATTTAAAAAAAATTTGTTGATATGAAAACATGCAACCGCAGAAATGTCAAACTGTAATTTTTTTTATTTGTGGTTTTCGTACAAAAATACCATCTGACCGAACCGGCTTTGCCGGTGGATTTACCAGAAATTTATCTCAAGTTATTATTCTACGTAGTCGCGCAGCCGCTGCTGTTTAAGAAGAAATGAGGTTCCGATTCTCGTGTGGATGGTTGATTTGCCTCGAATTGTCATCACGGTGAGATAACTCCTATTTTTTGTGCCTCCGGGTGGTAGGAGGTGGGACACCACTATTGACTTATTGTACCTACCTACGGGTTTCTATTATATAGACGTACTTTAATTTATTCTTGAAAAAATTTATGTCAGAACGTGCAAGAATAAAATAGACTCAAGAATATATCACTATACACACAAGTAAGTAGTAAGTTAAGTAGGTGTACCTACTAGGTGGACTCCCCCCACTAAGAAGACCGACATCAAACGAGACACAGGGAGCCGCTGGATGCAGGCGGCGAAAGACCGAGACCTGTGGAAGACCTTCTTGTCTTCCTGTTGATTAAAACGAAGAAGAAAGTAAAGCAAAAATAAACATGGACAAAATTACCATCCGATCGGAAAACAAATCGTAACGTAAGTATTCTTTACAGTACCCGGCGATATAATAGGTCTTTACCTACCTATGAAATTGCCGTTTTGTATGCAATAAGTGAAAGTACTTATTTTTCAAACTTTTTTATTTCTGTTATTCGAAGTAATCACCCATGCAATCGACGCATCTTTGCCAACGCATTGGCAGTTTATTGATGCCCTTCTTGTAAAAATCAGCTGGACGGGAGGCAACAAACTCTTCAAAGGCATTTTGTACTGCCTCTCGGGAATTGAATTTTTTATCCACTAAAAAGTTGTCTAAATTTTGGAAAAAGTAATAGTCGGTAGGTGCAAGGTCTGGTGAGTATGGCGGATGAGGGAGAGCTTCCAACCCCAGCTCTTGCAGCTCGGAGACTGTCTGTTGCGCAGTATGGGGTCGCGCGTTGTCGTGAAGGAGCAGTGGGGACGACCGATTGACCAAAGCCTGTTGAGCAGCGCAAGGCAGGTCTCGACGCGTACGTTGCGCTGGCGATCGTTAAGGTCGTGGGGCACCCATCTATCAAGCTTTTTTATCTTGCCAATTTGTCGCAAATGGATCAATATTGTTTTGATGCTTACATCAAAAGCTGCTGCTAGCTCAGCTGTAGATTGAGTTTCGTTAGCTTCCACAATCGCCTTTAATTCATTATTGTTAACCAAAGTCTCCGGACGACCACGAGCTTCATTTTTCAAGTCAAAATTTCCAGAACGGAACCGTGAAAACCAATTACGGGTTGTGCGATCGTTTGTACAGTTCTCTCCGTAAACGTTTTTGATGTTACGGGCCGTTTGTGTCGCGTTGGTGCCACGACGGAACTCATATTCCATAATTACACGAATTTTTAAAGTATCCATTATGACGAAAAATGTTCAAATGTAATGAAAATACAACGCTAATCAAAAAACAAAAGACTGAGTTTATAAATAAAATGTCATGTTTTTAAAACAAAATTAATTTGAATTTAGAATACAGATCCATTACAAACTTTTTTATTTGAAATGACCAGTACTGAAGAAAGGCAATTTCATAGGTAAAAACCTAATATATTGCACATCGGCCTTTGGAATAAAACGCTATTCTATTCTATTCACAGTTCGACTGCATTTTTTTTATATATGTTACGTGATGTGCTCGCCGATTGTGAAGAGATTCCAGTAATTACTACGTGAATTTCTGGCTAGCTTTCCTTGCAATAGAATAGAAATAGCGTTTTATTCCAAAGGCCGATGTGCAATATATATCGCCGGGTACTGCACACTATTGTAAGATGGATGTGCTTTTTCGCTTGGGTATATTTAAGGCCTTGGAGAGTGACAAAGGCTACCGCGGGATTTTTAAAAAGCTCACTTCGCTAGTATTTAATAAGTATAAGTAGAATACAAAAGTAGGTATAAAATAAATGAAATGGCAAACGTGCGGTTCCCTCAGAGGGCGGAAGTCGTCACGTCGCGCCCTCTCGCGTCGCTGCGCCGCGATTTGATTGCAGATGCACCGACACCGAGCGGATACAACATTTATATAGAAACTGCCGCTGAAATTGGGTATTTGACTATTGTCAAAATTTTGATATTCATAATTCGTTTATTGTCCAGAATATGGTACAATAATAATATAGTAACATATTATAGATGTTACATTAACATAATAGGGTCTGCCGATTTCACCAACGTAAAATAAGTCTTATGCGAGCGTAATTTGATATTTTGACAGGATTTTCAATACAAAAACTGTCAAAACGCCCAATTTATTCCTCGGTGAAACGTCACTCGACGTTGGTGAAATCACAAAATCATGTAAGAATGAAATTTGTAAAAACGAAACTATAGGTAGGTATAATAAGACACATTTTCGCATTTTAACTTTTGGGGTCACGTCTGTTATTGTATTCCCTAGCCTCACTTTTTTGTCTGATAAGACTTTAGAGAATCGTGAGTGACCTGAGTATCCTGCTTGGCTTCTGGTGCCAGCTACCTGCTACAAAGCTTTAATGGTTTTCAATAAAACACCTGTGACCTATGACCTCCTGTTCTTCGCCTGAGCATTATCCCACTAGGAGGGGCCCGCTTTCCGGCATACTCTTGCCCACTTTGCCCGATCTTGCACATCCGATTTTTTCATACTATATTGGCTTTTATTATCTGCGCTTACGAGGTCTAGGCAGCGCTTTATTGGACGGCCGTGAATTTTATCTCCAGGAGTTGAGATATCTTTACCGACGTAACTTTGTGGTTTCCGAACTACATGACCATACCATCATCATTTTTTTTTCTTTATTTGTTTAGGGGCTTTTGTACCTTGGTACACGTCAGCCCCATTATAATCTAAAAACAATTTATACATTGACAGAATTAATCACTAAAAAACTAACAAAAAAAAAACTAAAATAAAATTACGAAAACTAAAACAAATACACTTACAGAGAAAAATAAATAAACAAAATAGTGATTAAAATCAAATTAGACTTATGGACATTTGAACAGAGACCATCATCATATACGGGTTTCTTTCAAATTATCGCCGGTGTCTGAGGATATGGCTATACAAAGTACAATAACTAACTTGCATATATAATAATAAGCCAGGAACACATCAGGGGGTGTCACTAACTCTATGAATTACATAATAAAATATTCGCCATACGTGCAAAGTTTCAAGTGCGTGTCAGTCTGCATCAGTTCTTAACTCCTAACACGCCTTGCACATGGCGGTGCTTCTGAAAATACCGGCACTGAATTGTTTATGCTTCGAAAGAGCTTATAGACTTAAGGTTACAAATCAGGTGTTTTATGGGTCTAGGCGCTTTCTACGCCTGTAATTAATACAAATCAGTTATTTACACGATTGCAGGTAGCAGGGTACAGGATAGGTTTTACAGTTATAAGTACAAATCGTACACATAGTCGCTGTTCGCCATACAAGGGGCATGCAATTGTCTAAATATATAAAATGCAAAGGTGACTGACTTACTGACTGACTGACAGACTGGTCTATCAACGCACAGCTCTAACCATTGGACGGAACGGGCTAAAATTTTGCACACAGATAGTTATTATGACGCAGACGTCCGCTAAGAAAGGATTTTTGAAAATTCCAACCCCAAGAGGGTTAAATGGGGGTTGAAAGTTTGTATAAAAGTCCGTCATTTATCAAATTATTTTTCATGTAATATCCATGAAACTTTGATTTTTGGGCTTTCAATAAAAGAATAAGAAATACGTTTTTCGCAAATTTTGAAAATTCCACCCCCAAAGACTTCAAATAGGGGATGAAAATTTGTATAAAAATCCAGATTTTTAAGTTAATTTTCAAGTAATATCCATCAAACTTGGTATGTTGGCTTTTTACGGAGATACGAATCGCGTTAAGTTGGATTTTAATTATCAATAAAAATCTAACTTAACGTGAGCTAACCAACCGCTAAGAAACCATTTTTGAAAATTCAACCTCTAAGGGGGTAAACAGGGGTTTGAAAAATCGAACTTAACGTGAGCGGCCGCGGGCAAAAGCTAGTTTTTTATATAAAGCCATATTAGCCACTAATATGAAGGTAGGCTCAGGGCCCTTAGGGGTCTGTTAGCTGAGATTTTTACTACAGCCATTTGCAGTTACTGATAATTAATTAACTAATAATTTCCAGCTCCATCAGTCATTCATTACATAAGATTGAGGGAATTGCACAACCTTAGTGAATCTCTCAGGGTAAGATCTATAGATGGCACTATCACTGAGCTCAGACTCAGGACTGAGTTAAAACGAGACAGATTTATGTCAGGACATATTTGTGTCTCATTTTAACTCTATCTTGAGTCTTGAGTAGAGCCTAGTACGAGATATAAATCTAGCCTTAGTCCGGGGCAAGCCACTGTTTCTATACTCATCATTATCTCAACCGATGGACCTCACTTGTGACATGGGTCACTTCACGATCGCCTCAGAACACGAACTTGTGTCGCTTGTATCCAGCAGCTGTCAGAGTTTAATTATGCACCTCCCCTATAGTGGATTGTGAATAGTCTTTACAATAATAGCGTTCGGACCGATGCTGATTATTTCTATACTAGTACGATTTTAATCTCTTTAGGTGGAAGCCTCCATTCCGCTAAAAGTCAAACTTCTGATTCCTGCTAATAGGGTTATTCGTGAACTTGTATAATTTTACAGAAACCCAAAACTTCAAACGTCATTATCAAAGCTTAACAATAAAGCCTTTTATTACGAAAGCGGGGGCGATTAAATAAAACGTTTACAAGGTGAACGTATAATGTGATCAACTTATTCCCCTGGGCTAAACTCGGCGATTCTTCAGCGAATCTCTTAATGCGATTTATACGGTGCGCGTGCGCAGTGGCGCGTGCGACCGGTGACAAGTCGAATAGGTAAGGAGTTTCAGGAGGTGGCGTGGCCTTTTGTAGCTTCGGATTTTGATGGCGCCTAAGTTAAAAGATTAAAGACTTTATTGCACACAATTTTATTCAAATAATATTTTACAAAATGCTTTTGAATCGTCAAGTGAATCTACCACTCTCAATGCCGTTCAAACGTAGAAGAACCAGCAAGAAACTCAGCGGTTGCTTTTTTTAAATAGTATGTTGTTGCAGTTATTTTACAGTTATTATCGTCTTATGAGTTGCTGGAGCGAGTTGTATGTATATCCAGGCACTCAGGCACTTGTATATCATTTATAATAATATTAAGATCTTCAAATTTAATGTCACAATTTTAAAATACGTATGCAAAGGCGGCCCTATTGCTAACAGAGCAATCTCTGCCAGGAAACCTCCGGTGAGTGGAGTTAATGAGGTGTAAGCAATTAGGCATATATAACTAAAATATGTTTCTACCCCTTTAGGTGGGAGGAGAGGTTTTAGTTTTATGTAAGGCTTTTGCCCACGGCTTCGTTTGCATGCAGTTAGGATTTTTAAATTCCGCAGGACCCCTTTTGTTTAAGAAGTAGCCTAGCTCGACGCACAGCTCTGTTACAGCATAATTGAAGGATAAATCAACAATGTTAGGAAAAAAAACACACTTTCACATTTACTACCAACTAAACTAGCGGCACGCTATGATGGCCGGTTTGACGTTTGTCCGCTCATGAAGTTCCGTATTAATTGATAACGACTTTGAAGGAAATAATTGTATTACTTTATTGACGATAGTGATGTGCAGAGATTCATAAATTTTATCGAATGTAGTTTTAGGTTTAGGACTCAAAATTTATTTATTAAATTGATTTCTAAAATGTATACAAGTGTAGAAAAATCAGTTTGCACCATTTAAGGGGTGAATGTACTTGTGAATATGAACAATTTTCACTATGTGGACAAACCTCTGAAATCGCAAAAAAATATCAGCTGTTTCATACAAAAGGTAAAATTTTTATTTTTATATGATATATACCACAACTCGGCATTTGGTTTTCTAAATTGAAAATTTTTAAAAACCTTTTTTGGTATCTTTTGTATTCATATGTTTCTTGTGTGCATATAAAGTATGTATATTCATTTTCATTCAAATATTCAGTTCGTTCAAATAAATTAAATAAACATATACATTTTTGTTTTATTAAACCTATTTAATCAGGTACAAAAACAAAACTTAATTGTTTTTTGTTCGAGAATAAATTGACATTCCACATCACTATTGTAATGTGTCAAACCGGCCATCATAGCGTGCCGCTAGTTTAATAAATAACTTCGGTCCACTGGTACATCTGTGGTATACATATGTTCTTAGGTAGGTATATTGGTGTAACTTGGATACTTTATAAAAAAAAATAAGTGGCACTCGGGGACTGCCGCGGTAAAGCTATTGTATAGCATTTATTATCAGCTTATGCAATTATAATATTTATGCAATATTTTTTTTTTTGCATAGTAAAAATTATGCAAAAAAATAATTAAAAAACAAACAAACAAGAAAAGCGAACTGTCACTACTTCGCGAGTGAGATTCGAACCTGCGGCATCATACACAATACGCTAAAGAAAGCGGTCGCTCGCCCACTGCGCCAAATAGAGCTACTTGAGAACCTCTAAAATGTTGAACGCTTACTGAACGACGGTCTTAGGTTTTTTTTCGTTACGGAATTTCTTGATTCGGTCGCCGCGCTCAAACTGTTTGTTCTAGTTCAAAGCCCGCGATAAAAGCTTAATAATTATGAGTAACCAAAAAACCAATCACGAAAGGCTAATAAAATAAGTCCGTAGCAGCTGCAGCAGCGTGAAAGGCTTCGTAGCACCTCGTAGCACCGAGTTTCGTAGCCTTAACTCTTGGTTCAAAAAACAGATAGTAAAATCTTATTAGGCAATTGTGAATTATTTTATATATTGTATATACTATTACAATAACCACCATTGGCTACTAAGGGCTTGGAAAACCAGAAAAGAATGTCAAACCGGTTGCGATCATTAACTCTGATAACGGAATAATTTCAACTAGAATAGAATAGATTAGAATTTTGTTTTATTCAATTAAACTTTTACAATGTACTTTTAAATCTATAAGGGAATCTACCACGATATTAAGCTTACTTTTATATAACTGGTTAATTAGTTTCCAAATCGTTTTCATTCTTTTAACCGAAATTAACTGGTTCACCAAACTTAAATTTCAGTTCTTTTTACATTTAGTCAATGGAAACCGATTTCACTATCTTTCTACTTTGGTTACTATTTTACTACCATGCCATTTTTAAATAGGTTGGACTAAGAAACGTGCTCGTTTTAACCAATGTTCTCTAATTTTTACGGGCCCCTAGAAGTTAGTTAAAGTTAGTAAGTAAGTCGCTAAGTTAGGTGACTCTTTCTCAATTTCATTTTCGCGAACTTTTAAGGAACACCTAATAGTCAAAATGACGGTGGGTGAGGAATTGTATTTAAGGGCTATCTATGTTAAATAGGCCTTAGGGGACGATGAGGTATGGGTGGTAAAAATGAAAATAAAAAATGCCTAAAAATAAAATGGATACGCGTCTAAGTACTAAATCCCGCGTTCCCCATCACTCGTTCCAGATTTATCCGAACCTGAAAATCGGAATAAATTACATTTCTCGCTATAGAGGATTCCTAATTATTAATAGCGAAATATGCAAAGGTTGTTTGTCTCTTATTTTGTTGATTTTGCGCGGAACCAGTTTTAATTCCGACGCCGGGGTAATTAGAATTTTAGATTGAATTTTATGTTCGTTATGTCTCCCGTGGTTGCCGCGGTAATGTTAATTTTCTTAAAGAGGTGACTTTGGATTGAATGATTAATATGGTTTGCGTTGAGAAATCGGATTAATTAATGATAATCTGACGATAAATTTACCTATATTATTAAGTAGAAACATTTCGCCCTAATATTTCGACTGTCCTTTTTCTTACACTGAATTTCGTTAAATAGTTTTTCATAAATAAAGCTCAATAGTGCAACGGTCAAAACGCGGACTGAAAATCGAAAAGTTGATCGTTCAAATCTCACTATTTACATTAACCTAACACACACTCCAACCTAAGATACACAAATCGTTGACAAACCATCCCAGGTATACCAGGTTACACCAGGCTACTTCTTATAAGTACCCTTTTCGCTCTTTACTAATAAATATCCTTACCAATATTATAAATGCGAAAGTATGTGTTATTTGTTGGCATGTCTTCATCACGCAGTAACGAAGTAACGGATCGACGCGACGTCAATTTTTGCATGGTTATAGTTGAGGACCTGGAGAGTGTCATAGGCTGTTTTTTATATCGAAAAATCAATCAGTTCTCGCGGGATTTTTAAAAACCAAATCCATGCGGACGAAGTCGCGGGCATCAGCTAGTGTGCATATAAAGTAAATTCCAATCAAAATACCCCAAATCAATCCCAAAAAATCAATCAATAAACACTTAATTATGGCCAGAAGACAATGGGAGCTAACCCTCTTCAATCACGTGATATTCATTTTTCCTCCCGCGCCTGCTTCTGATCGACGTTGATTAATGTCTGTCTGTCTGTCTAGATGGATTAAAAAAACTTTGTGTTTCTGTGATACGGTCAGAGGACAGGGTAATAGAAAGGCTTTGTTGGCATCTTTTGCCTGTTTTTACTTAGATACGGATGTATTAATGATAAATAATTTCTTGATGCAATCATAGATATTATTCTTGTGTTTTTGTATAATACAGAGATCATTAGCATCATACCTATAGCAGATTTAGTATTTTCTTCAGAAATGGCACAATAGTTCAAAAGTTACATCATTGCAACTATTTTTGTAGATGCCCATTGCCCATATTAGAGCAAACAAACCCATCTTTATCTTCAAACAAAACCCTTTATCGTTATTTTTCAATATATTATATTGCGAAATTCCTATTAAAAGTTCATTTTCTATTGTCCCTTAAATTTTTTTCCAAAACAAAAAAGGATCATTTTATAAACTTAAGGATTAGAGTTATCGTGGTAAGAAAAGAAATCTCAACTTAGAACTCTGACAATAGGTTTCATATCTATTACCTACTGCTATAAATACTACGAATACTTATTGTGTTTAGTTTTAACCAAAATTTATTTCAGCGGAAAAACTCCATGCCGTCTTTGTTCCACTGACGTTTGATTTTGGTGACATCTGGCGGAAGTAATGGATTTTTTTCAGTTAGCTGAAGGTGAAAATTTAATCTGTGACGATAGGCATCAACCGCGAAAATATTAGAGGCTGTTTCTCACAAAATATGAGAAAAAGTATAGTAATAGGTAACCGTTAAGAATATGTTTACTTATATATATATTTTGATTTTTACAACTATGTCATGGAATAATTTTTAACAATTATGCGATAATTGCAATAATATAATTTTTCTTGGAGGTCCTAACGCATTCATTTGATAGAAATAAAGACAAAGATAATAATATTCAAAAAAAAAAAATTCAAAATTCAAAATTATTTATTTCATGTAGGCCAACCTGTGGCTCTCATGACACGTCAAGATTCTACCACCGATTCGGAAAGCGGATTCTGCTGAGAAGAGCCGGCAAGAAACTCAGCAGTTGCTCTTTTCAAAATAATCATTTTACAATATTAATAAGTAGCTATTACATTGTAATAAGTTTTTATACTATCTTGTGGGCAGCTGTATGCCAAGCTGATTTAACCCGTGCATCTTTGTTAGAATAGAATATGACATTTCCACAAAACGTACTACAATTCAATTCATGTCAAAGACGGGCAGACTTACTTATTATTATATTATAGGTAAGATATTTTTTTTTTCAAGTATTATAATTATTTATTTTCGTTTTAACATCATAATAATACAAGTGTAAATTAAAATTTTTATTTTTAAATGCAAGCTTTTAGTAGCTACATCATTAGACTCTGGATATCATCTAGGATCAGAGTACTTGTTATGACGAATCAAACGAGCCCAAACTCGATGGGGTTACGTCGTTTTATTACAGAGTTCCGATAGCCATCTTCCGTCTCCATCATCAGATCAGCTCCATGTCACAATAATATTGCACTGTCATGCGATTTACACATACATGCAAAATTTCAGCTCGATCAGAAACCGGGAAGTGGGTCTGATTCATCTTGCAAGATTTGACCCAAACAAACATTGCAAGTTAAATAAAAGCTTGTAAAAATGACATGGTGTGATGGCCTAGAGCCTAAACTATTTCTCATTTTGAAAGGAGATCCAAGGCGATTGTTTGAGATAATTACGAAGATGAATAGCGAGAAGGCGAGTGATGTGCAACTTATATTGCACGATACTTTATTTGGTTGAGAGGATTATTAGGTATAGCAAATTAAGCATTTTGCACCTTATGTATCTTCCGTAAAGTTTTGTTCGCATTCTTCTTGGGTTGAATGGTCTAAGATTCTTCTATCTAATATAATATAGGTACAATTATTGAAGTGAAAACTTCTTTAGCGGCGTTGAGCACTTTTTCTGTAATGGGTATAAAATCTTAAACTCGCGTCAGGACACGTGACCTGATCGAAAAAGCGTAAGACGGATGGTTACTATGGTTACTTACCTCTCTACGGCGCGGCGAAAATGTATGCCTGGGCCTACTGTTTCTTTATTTGTTTTTAATTATTAGCAAACTAGCTGATGCCCGCGACTGATATGACTGATACATTTATAGTAAATGTAAAATGCGAAAGTGTGTTTGTTGGTTTGTCCTTCAATCACGCCGCAACAGAGCTACGGATCGATGAGATTTTTTGCATGGATATAGTCGAGGACCTGGAGAGTGACATAGGCTATTTTTTATCCCGGAAAATCAAAAGAGTTCCCTAGGGATTTTAAAAACTAAATCCATGCGGACGAAGTCGCGGGCATCAGCTAGTTTGCTAATAATTAAAAACAAATAAAGAAACAGTAGGCCCAGGATTTTATACTTAATATTAGTATGATCTAGTTTTCACTTCTATCGGCAGTCCCTATGACTGCCAATTTTTTTTTTTTTATGGGTAAGTATAGAAGTCATAAATACAAATTCCCGACAATGCTGGATAAAGTTTCGACGGGTTATGTCAAATAAAGTCGGTGCTATAGCCAAAACAGACCGCAAAGTTTCCCCTAAGACGTCGCCGAGTATTCGGGATGCTACAGCCATGCCCCCTTCACTGTAATGTGCTTATGGTTGCCAAGTTTTCAAGTCTGGAGAGCTTTATTAGAAAGAAAAGAAACAATAAAATAGATTGAGTTCAGTTGGTAACCTGCTTACAAACTGAACTCAATGTATTTGATTTACTTCTTTTGCTTTTTCTTCATCAACCAGTAGAGATTTACTAACAAAAAAAAAAAACAAAATAAAAACAAAAAAAAATAAATTATAAATCCACTCTAAAATAAATAATAAATACACTCACATACGGCTGGGTTGTGCGTCATGCTCGTGAACGGGTTCCGCCGGCGGTAATGGGACTACTTTCTGTCTGCACATCTTAATATGTATCGAATAATTATAAGTAATATGCATTTTTTGAACTTCCCCTCATTGTGGAAACACTGGATAATATGTATCCATAGCAAAGCATAGTATCTATTGTATTGTAAACTTGTTTTAAAAGTGCAACCGCCAAGTTTCTTGCTGGTTCTTCTCGGCATTTTGAACCAGTGGTAGACTCAAAAGCACTTGTAAAAAAGTTTATTTGAATAAGAAATATTTCTATTCTAATAAATTATATTCTAAGGCACAATCATGAATAGCATTTTCATATTGCTACGTGCCAATATAAACCCGTAGATACACAATATTATACAACTAGTAGGGCGCGTGGGTGCGCGGCCCGCAAGCGGACCGCGGTTTTTCTATCGTCAAGTGGACTTTCAGGTCCTGATCATTTTCTATCAAATAACCACTCTTCCATCTTTTATACTCTCCGAGATAGATGCCTATGAAATTGGTATCCGCCATCTTGAATCCGCCATTTTGAAATTTTTTTCAGCTCACTGCCAATTGGATGAGGTTTCGAGTATTTTTTGTTTGAGCACCTCCCACCTATCTTCAATACCCTGGCCGTGCCCCTCACCCACCTTCCAAGCCCTCGATCATCATATCTCACCATTTCTCAGAATGAGATTTCTTTTATAAAAACAAATTTTCAAAAGGAACCGTATCAAAGTCTTGTATAGTTCCCAACTTCTAGTCTCTTCAATATTCGCCATATATTTTGTATGAAGAAAAAAAAATCCGCCATATTGGATTTTTTTTCTATTCATCAAATAGACCTTTGGGTCCTGATCATCATTTGTCAAGAAACCACTCTTCCATCTTTTATACTCCCCGAGATAGACACCGACGAAATTTGTATGGCGGCCATCTTTTTTCCGCCATTTTGAATTTATTTTCAGCTCACTGCGAATTGGATGAGGTTTCGAGTGACATTTGTTCGAGCACACCCCACCTATCTTCAATACCCTGGCCGTGCTCTTCACCCGTCTCCAAAATCCTCAATCATCAGCTCTCTCCATAATTTTCCTCCGAATGAATTTTTGTCTTCTATACGAAACCATTAGTGAAAAAAAAATTTTTCATACAAAATTTTACAGGAGAGGTGATCAATCAGTCAGTGAATCAGTGAATCAGCACGAGCAGCTATATATATATTAATTACCTACCTGCGTCATAATAATGTTCTTTATTTTCATAACAGTTTTGTTATAAAATAATTACGAGGTTCTGGTAGAGCTTTATATTAAGTTATAATATAGCTTCCTAAGTCAGGGCAAAGTTCTAAAGACGATCCTTACGCCTATTTCACCATCGACCCGAGTTGACATTGTCAAAACAATAAAACCTTTATTGTTTTACAATTAAGGATCAAAATGGTATGGAGATGAATAATCGTATTGCCGTGTACCTTCGGTGTACTAATACGAGCTAATGGCTCAAGAGCTGGTGAGTAGTTTTGAGGAGATTGTTGACAGACACTTGAAGTTTGTAACATTTCGGTCGTTTTACCTCCAGTTACCATGGAAAACTAGCAAACTCAAAAAACATTAACTACACTTTCATAGGCACTGGCAAACTAGCAGCGTCCATCTTTTATTCACGAGTTTTTATTAACCCCCGACGCAAAAAGAGAGGGGTGTTATAAGTTTAACGTGTCTGTGTATCTGTGTATCTGTCTGTGGTAGCGTAGCCGCCAAACGGATGAACCGATTTTCGTTTAGTTTTCTTTGTGTCATAGATAATTTTATCCCGAGTGTTCTTAGCCATGTTTCATGAAAATCTGTTCAGCCGTTTGAAGATTATCAGCTCTTTTCTAGTTGATTAGGGAATCTGACACTTCCTTATGTCCGATCGATTCGAAATTTGGTACCGTGTTACTTCAATGACATTGAAAGTATATGGTAAGGTAACCATGACCTGATCAGCCGTTTGAAGATCATCAACTCTTTAATAGTTGATGAGGGGATCTGACTACCTTTCATATATGTCCTATCGATTCGAAATTTGGTACCGTGTTACTTCAATGATATTGAAAGTATATGGTAAGGTAACCATGACCTGATCAGCCGTTTGAAGATCATCAACTCTTTAATACGAGTAGTTGATGAGGGGATCTGACTACCTTCCATATGTCCTGTCGATTCGAAATTTGGTACCTTGTTACTTCAATGATATTGAAAGTATATGGTAAGGTAACCATGACCTGATCAGCCCTTTGAACATCATCAGCTCTTTAATAGTTGATGAGGGGATCTGACTACCTTCCATATGTCCTATCGATTCGAAATTTGGTACCGTGTTACTTCAATGATATTGAAAGTATATGGTAAGGTAACTATGACCTGATCAGCCGTTTGAAGATCATCAGCTCTTTAATAGTCGATGAGGTGATCTGACTACCTTCCATATGTCCTATCGATTCGAAAGGTACCGTATTACTTCAATGATATTGAAAGAACATGGTAAGGTAACCATGACTTTAAATATGACATGTTAGAGTAAGGTTTAGATTTCGAAGGTGGGTAATTAAATGGGATCAATTAGGCTCAATTACCACTGCGCTAACAAATCACTATAAATACCTTCCTTATATTAATACCTACTTTAAAAAGGACTAAATAAAAGTAAAATTAAAAATTTTAAAAACCCCCCGACACAAAAAATAATCTCTAAAAACTAACAAATAATATTATATACCTATATATAATTATTATTGTCACATATATTATGTAAGTTCAAATATTTTTATTTTCCAAGTGTCGTCGTCGCGTCGGGGGACCGCTAAGTGAGAAAAACAGGTGTAGTCGCAGATTGCAACAAAAGAATTTACTCAAAATCGACACAACCGTCAACGTCGTCTGCCCTCACGTGTCGCGCGCGGCATTACGTAGAGCGTAGACTATACATGCATGAAACTTAAGATCGCTCGTACCTAAATGTAATTCGTAATAATTAATTAGCTGTTGGAAAAATACTTTATAAACTTTAGCGGTCCCGCGACGCGACGACGACACTTGGAAAATAAAAATATTTGAACTTACATAATATATGTTTGTGACGATAATAATTATATATAGGTATATAATATTATTTGTTAGTTTTTAGAGATTATTTTTTGTGTCGGGGGGTTTTTAAAATTTTTAATTTTACTTTTTTTAAAGTAGGTAGTGATTCTTGGTAAAACTTGAACATTTCTGTTTCGTGCAATATTCATTTTTTTATTGCAAGGTTGACGTGAGACTTGGATTTCACGGCAAAATGCCTGATGGAAAGCAATTTTAAGTGTCTAAAAATGTCTGTTCACTCTTGTCCTTTAGGTAAGTACCTATCAACTCAAGGTTGTACTATGTTATAATGCAATTACTACTGTTGAGTTCACTTTTAAAAAAATATTTGCAAAGTAACTGTTTTTAGTATTTAGAAGCCGTCTTCGACAATTAAACGTAGGATTTGCCTTAAAGCAGATTTAGTACTAAATAAATTCTGCAATTTTCCGCGGGAGGTGAGGTAAATACGTACAGCACACATTTACGAACTCACTGCGTCTCCATGAGCGCACACTAACTCAAAAGCTATCACACTTACAGAAAATGAGCACACAAGCAAATAATTACACGTACGTCGTACATGTACTTCGGCAAAGAGGAATGCGTGCGCTTGGCAAGTCCTTCTCTCTCTCGTCCAAGGAAGCCGTCTAGCTAGTTTCGTTAACGTCCGATGTCGCACGTGTGACGCGGCGCCGCAGTAATCGATTGTGCTTGTCCTGCTTCAAAATTTTCCACCAGCTCTTCAGCTATTCGAACTAACTGCTCAAGTATTTGCAAACTAGTGCCTGATGAATCCGTCTCGACTCGAGTTGCGTGGTGCTCATGGGCTAGTAAGTTTGTACGCGATTACGTCTTATTACATTAGGCTGACGAGTTACAGGTCTTTGCCAAATCTGCTGAGAAATTATAATATTTCAACATCCTTACCAAGATGATGAAATGAAAATGAATAAGTAATATAAATATGTATCTAAATTAAATTGACTTTATTATACACCACATTAAAAATAAAATTAAAAGTAAACTTACAATAATGATTAATAAGTCAATGCTTACAATAAATAACAAAAGGGTACGGTATAGGGTACCTCTAGGGGTATACACACACACACCCACTCACACTACTCAAGCATGCAAAGTGTAATGTCAGATTATCATTTATTTTAATTACTTGCACTTCTGAAAATTGTCTTTAACTAATTTTATAACTATGTTTTATAATATTATTAATTATTATTTACTATTATTTATCAATTCTCTGTTAAACTTTATATTTTTTAAATTAAGTAATGCAATCACTTTTTGGCTTTATTTAAGAACTAAAATATCTTGTTATTAATTGTATGAACGCTGTTGATTACTAATAAACAAATAAATAAATAAAAATAAAATACTACTGGCGGCCTTATCGTTTAGAAGCGATCTCTACTACCAGGCAACCATGTTGTGAAGAATATGATGATCTGAGGGAATCCTTACTTCCTTACTAATATTAATGATTATAAATGCGAAAGGCGCTTGACGTGATTTTGCATGTGTATAGGACGTGGAGACTAGAGAGTATTACGTCTTATATGCCGAAAATAGAAGGTCTCTGCGAGACTTTTAACAACCTAACTCCACATGAACGAAGTCGCGGGTAAAAGCTAGTAAACTAAATATTTTAAGTCAGTGCAGCACATTTTAATTTGATAATGATGACTTATAAGTAGTTCGTGATTACTTTGGTATGGAGTAAAATTTTCCAAAAATCCCGCTGGAATCTTCTATTTTTCCGAGCTAAAAAGTAGCCTATGTAACTTTCGAGATCTTCAACTATACCCACGCAAAAATTAAACACTTTCGCGTTTATCATAGTGCATATCTCAGATGCAATTTATACTCTACAATTCCTTCTATAAACGGACTTCTACGCTTTCCGGTGCGTGGTCGCCAGTGCAGCTCCTTGGAACTACTCTTCTTTATCTACGGAGTACAGACCTCTCAAATACCTACAAAAAAAAAATAAGACGTAAGTAAGTAGCTGTGTGAACCTTTCTGAGTGAGATTGATAAAATGCGTTCACCCAAGTGTATAGGAGCGTGCCCACTCTGGCGCACCCAGTGATGCAAAATTTCGGCTTGGCTGAAACTTTCGGCTTCAACGAGAACACCCTGTATATAAGGGATGCTTTAAGGTATTCAGCATCAGTTCTGTGTTGACATCTGGTAACTTGCCTTCATATGTGAACGAGTAAATTTATATTAGTTCGGTTTGTGTAAAGTGATTATTGTGAAAAAGTGATTATTGTGGTGGTTTACTGCGATGGTACCTAATACCTTCCTACCTAATCCTCCCGTCTAAATTCGGCCATGGCGGCAATATTATAGTACACAAGTGTGTGCGTTTATACTTGTGCACTCTCTATTCCCTCACTCACATAGTCCGATGGGATGGGAATCCGACACGACCGGAGAGAGATCAGACGCAGGACCGACGGCTTTATGGCGTTAGTATTACTAAATATGTAGGTATTTATATGTATAGTTATTTTTATTAGGTACCTACTAATGCGGCTAATTCTGTACGCAATTGGCAGCTCCAAATTTAGTGGTAGGTAACCTGCTCCGTAAGGAGTAATGTGAAAAGCATAGCACGAGACTTTGACGGTAAAGTAGGGTGGTAACCACAGATTAGGTACGTACTTAAGTACCTTGTTTCCAATCTGTGGTGGTAATCATAGTGACTCCAAAGCCTCTAGACCATCCCAGACCAGAGGAAATTATAAATTCTTCAAACCTCCGCTGGGAATCGAATTCGAGACCTCCCACTTATATGACCACAGTGTTTGATACTTTGCCAGGGAGGTCATCAAAACAAGGAGGGAGGTCTTTCTTAAAATTAATACTGAAAAATTATGATTAATAAGTAAAACTAATTTTTATTTTAACTTAAATAAAAATATAAACATAACCCTTACTAATATTATAAATTTGAAAGTGTGTTTGTTGGTTGGTTTGTTGATTTGTCTTTCAATCACGCCGCAACAGAGCAACCGATTGACTTGATACTTTGCATTGAAATAGTTGAGGACCTGGAGAGTGACATAGGCTACTTTTATCCCGGATAATCAAAGAGTCCCGAGGGACTAATAAAATAATATCTAATCGATGTCACCGCAACGCGTCATAGTAGGTCCGAAAATGCTGGCAGCATTGCCCCTTTGCATGGCTATACTAATTCTTTGGACAAGGCAGCTGCCAGCTCTTGGATCCCCGGTTAACTCGATGCCCTTTTCTCAAAGCTGTAATAAGTTTAGTTACAAGTTATAATTATATCTAAAAACCAAGCAGCATACACCAAACTCACTGCCTCTCATTACACTCTAGATGCTGAACCGAATGGTCTTCAATTCCATGTATGAAAACCAGGTCTGCATGAAACACCCATTCAATTTAAAAAGTCAATAAAATATTAAATATCGTATGTGGGCCAGCCATTCAATTTACATGGCTTACGTGAAATCCTACATAAAAACCGGCCAAGTGCGAGTCAGACCCGCACACGAGGGGTTCCGTACCATCATACAATATTTAACACCAGCTATTATTTATTAAAATTGAGCAAAACCTAAAGTTATTTGTATGAAGATCCTCGCATTTTTTTTGTTTTTAAACTTTATTGTTTTTTTTTTTTAATTTTATGTTTTCGCGGCAATAGACATACACAATCTCTGAAAATTTCAACTAAGGTTTGTAATATACAGGTCGCTGACGGACGAACGGACAGACAGACGTATGGACAGACGGACAGACAGACGGACCGACGACGGACACATGGACAGACAGTGGAGGCTTAGTAATAGAAACTCAATGGCACCCTTTGGGTACGGAACCCTAATAAAAAGGTACCTACATAGAAAGGTAGAGTCTACATAGAGGTAGATCAAATATACGCGTAGAAGGCAGGCTATTCATTTCGCTAAAGTCACGTAGGGTAATGTATATTCTAATATATTTGCTGGGAGTGACTTTTCGTGCTTATCGGTCCGTGCGGTCTGCGGCCGGTAGTAGAGACGGACTGGATTATCGATATTTTGTATAATAAAATCTTTTAAATATACAAAACAACGTAAAACTGCTGTGAAGGAAAACATCGCGAGGAAATCTATATGCCTAAGAGTTCTCCATAATGTTTTCAAAGGTGTATAAAGTCTGCCGGTTCTCACTTGGATAATGAGGTGGACTAAGGTCCAAACCCTTCTAATTTGAGGGGAGTCCTGTGCCCAGTAGCGAGCCAGCGATGGGTAAAAATGATCGAATGAATGAATAGTACAAATGAATAGAAGAACGTAAGGTTCATGAAAACGTTCTTAAATTATAAAATACAGGGCATTTCCATCTGCATTTTATTTTACTCTTAATGTTCTTTTTCATTGCATAAAGTTTCCACGTTCTTTGATTATTTATTATGTACCTAACAGACTACCAACAATTACAAATAACAAGCCCACCATATATGCATGCCCATCACATATGCAATGCCTTATAAAAATAATTTTAATATTTTCGCAGTCCTACCTGCATTCTCGTACCTACATATCGTATAAAATATTAAATTATAAAGAAAATGAAAATTAATTCGTTAATATAAAATTATTCATTATATCTATGGAACCAAATAAAACCTGTAAACGTAGGTACAAACGCACTACGACGCTTTTATTTAATCGACCGAGCGAAGCGAAGGTCTTTGAGTTAACTAGAGCGATTTGCACTTGTCCGTCCGTCCGTCCGTCCGTCCGTCCGTCTGTCAGAGCCTTATAACTTTTGAATTACTGAACGTAATTACTTCAAATTTAGATATAATATGTAAACCGATGGCCTCCAGCCGAAAATGGCTTAAAAAGTTATAAAAATCTTTATTTCAGGGGGGCTCTCATAGAAGCGAATGCGAAGTAAAAAAAAAAAATATCGCGTTACATAAAATTGTTACGTATCATTTTAAAGATAATTTTGAACTGAGTACAAAAATATTTTTTTTTTAATTTTTCCCTTAAAATTGACGAAATGGGGGGCTTTCAAAGTGGCGATTTTATACGCTCGCTTGAAGACGCTCCCTAAGAAAATCCGCTATGGATTTTCAAACTGATTTTATGTTTTTAGGTCACTTATATCCTGTACTTGAACAACAAATACTAAAATTATATGAATATTATAAAGAAACGAGATTATTTAATTTTTAATGTACATCAGTAATTCATATAGCATCAACATAGCTTCACAATAATGCTAATAGATGGCGCAGTCAGTAACTATTCCCATGGAACTACGAGTTACGACTAACGACCTATCCCAAAAACAGTTTTGCGTCGACCATTATTATTTAGTTACTTATTATAATACAATAATTACTTGTATTGTATTTTTTTTTGTACCATATTATTCAATTAAAATTATTTTTTAGTTAAATTTTAGTTAAATATTGTATATTTTCTATTCGCGTCGATAGATGACGATTTGTACAGATGCCCGTAACCCGGTTTCACTCGTTAGTACCTACATAATAATTCAATGTTTTCACTAACGTTCCCTAACCTTTACGGGCTACCTATAAGTTAGGTTATACAGCTTTCATCGACATGCCGTATTAGATACAACACTAGCTGACCCCGTATTTACCCTGCACCTCGCCAGTTCATCTTCATTTTTTATCTCGTTCACCGGAAAAAGGCAAAAAAACGGGAAACCGCTATAGTAATGAGTGAAAAAATATAACTATAAAGCGAAAGATCTTATTTAAAAATGTTCGCGTAAATTGTATGCCCTAAAACTGAACTAGTTTATGTATATTTTTTTATGGGAACATAATATTTTTGTATGATTAAGTAAGGCAGGCCTCACTTTTGAAGTATTTAGGTAACTTTTTAATCATTTTAGGAATTTTACTTTTATCACGTATACCTACCCAAATAAGATGATTATTATCATTATTGCATAATTAATTTTATTTTTTATCTTTTTAAATTACTCAATACTGTTATGTCTTTAATAGAATTTAAACAAGATACAATATTATGAGACAATCCTGAACGCAAATTGAAGTTCCCTTCACAAATTGTACGGGCTCGAGGGGGCTCTACCGTACCGTAGCTTCTATCGTACCCAGTCGTAGCCCTTAATTTAATAATACAAGGATTATTTATGGCCATGAATTTAATTAAATATAAAAAATTCTTACCTTGTCTTTTTATTTCTCAGCTAGCATTTGCCCGTGACTTCATCAGCGTGGAGTTAGGTTTATATAATTCCCGTGGGAACTCTCTGTTTTTCTGTGAAAAAGTTAGCCGATGTCATTCTCCAGGTTCTCAATTATACCCAAAAAACACTTCAATTCGTAGCTCGCTTGCTGCATGATTGAAGGACAAACAAACGCATAATAACATTATAAAATACTAGACGATGCCCGCGACTTCGTCCGCGTGGATTAAGGTTTTTAAATTCCCGCGATAATTCTAGCCTATGTGTTAATCCTGGGTATGAGCTATCTCCATTCCAAATTTCAGCCAAATCGGTTCATTCGTTGTGTCGTGAAAGAGTAACAAACATCCATCCATCCATCCTCACAAATTTTCGCATTTATAATAATATCTGGGTGACCTTTGCTCGGTTTTTTTTTGTAAATCGTGTTTTTTGCAAATTATACATATATTAAAAAAAATAATAATAAAATTCTTAGGAGAAAATATAATCGTCTTGACTCGAACCGGGGTCTTCTGGTTTCGGGACCGCCCGATTTTCCGAGCTATTGGAATTTTATAGACGATACCTTCGTATTCTAATTATATTGTAAGTTGTTTTTCATTGCCTGAAAACACGGATAAAAAACATTTTCTAAAAATGAAACCTAGCTAGATTGATTTATCGCCCCCATACTAAATTTCATGAAAATCGTGACAGCCGTTTCCGAGATTCAGATTATATATATACAAGAATTATATATTTACAAGAATTGCTCGTTTAAAGGTATTAGAGTAGAGAGATTAGATAGATAGATAGATAGATAGATAGATAGATAGATAGATAGATAGATAGATAGATAGATAGATAGATAGATAGATAGATAGATAGATAGATAGATAGATAGATAGATAGATAGATAGATAGATAGATAGATAGATAGATAGATAGATTAGTAGGATTAGTAGGAAGTACGATTACAACATTAGGATGGATAGTAAGGATATTGAGTTGTAGTTACCTACGTCTATTATATTATATTCTGTGCTACGTATATAAGTGGATAGCTATATATAGTTATAACTATGTACCCAAGTAGATAACTCCAACTCATAAGTCACGTAACATCTCAAATTACGGTTTCGGCATCCCCAAATAATGTAATATGTTACGCCGTGTGACGTCACGCGTGCCGGCATGTCTGTCTGTTCCACGCCAGCCCGTAAATTCATACGCCCTGTTGGTTCGTTTAATTAATTCTCAAATACAATTTCGACGATACATCGTTGTAAATTTTTACCTGAAACTGATAAAAATTGAGTAATTGTTTTATTGAAAATCAGTACACTGATGTTTTCATGACCTATTTTGGGCTTGTAAATACTGTATTTTTGTATGAATTCTTTTCTCCAAACAAGTTCTGTACTCAGAGACATTAATGAAATTTTATTTAATGAGTCATTAATTAAGTATCATCATCATCTCAACCCATAGCAAGTCCACTTCTCGGTTCGCGATTCCTCTCGAATGAAAATTTTATTGGAACGAAGTTCCTTTTTGGACGTTTTGGCGGATGGAGGCTAGGTAAGCATTTTTGTCACGACACTTGTTGCCTTCGAGTTCACACAACACGCGTTCCATTAAACATTTCTATAAAAAACATTTCTATTCTATTCTATTCTATTATAGCTTTGGAGGCGTAGCGGATAAACGAAGCAGTGAAACTATCGGTTCGGAGTGTTCGAATCCTAACTTCAGATTATTTTTTTATTTTATACATTTTTAGGGTTCCGTACCCAAAGGGTGCTAACGGGACCCTATTATTATTAATTTATTATTAAAAGGCACTCCGTTCCAACCGAGTGTTCCACGACACTCACACATTTTTAGTCATAGTCTCATCACACTGACCAATTAATGTAGATGTGAATTCATATGCATGCAGGTTTCCTCACGATGTTTTCCTTCACCGTTAAATTCATCTCGAGTGAATAGTGTAAAAGAGATTACCGATTTCTGCCTTCCGATTTGGAAAAATGCGCAGGATTACAGCTTTCACAATAAGATTTAAAAATTAAGGCTTAATTTATTATGAATTTATTATTCCGAAAAAGGCCAAGGTTTAAAATATGTAAAAAAACAGTGTGTTTATTGCTTCCGCTTTCCTCCTTTCATCAAATCAGTTTTAAATAAACACTGCTTTATAGGAACCTCTGTTCATCATACATCTAACTTTATTGATCTGACTGCTGTCATTTTGGTATTATTGCGGTTCTGACATAGAAATAGGAAGACTATAGTCGCAATTCCTAGTTCCATGGGTTCTGAGTTCCTCGTTCTCGTATGGTTCTCGTGTTATATAATAAAAAATTCGTTGCGCACCTACTGTAGATTATTGTGTTCTATTTCTAACAACTATTGCTATTCTATACGGACTGATATCTGCTAAACCTGATTACCATTGACCTACATAAAGGATTCATCTTTTTTAGAAAATGTTTTGGTTTCTGTGGACGTACAATAATTATTCTATTTTTAATTAAGATATTTTATACATTGTCGTTGT
This sequence comes from Oeneis ivallda, assembly GCA_029955525.1. Taxonomy (NCBI): domain Eukaryota; kingdom Metazoa; phylum Arthropoda; class Insecta; order Lepidoptera; family Nymphalidae; genus Oeneis; species Oeneis ivallda. The sequence goes on from JARPMR010000023.1 coordinate 13,726,656, forward strand.
TTGTTTTAGTTTAAGTCAGTCAGTCTATTAAAATAATTAATTTGTACAAATATTATGTATAGTTTTATTATTGTGTAAGACCTATTCCTTTACAAATATACTATAAAGCTTTATGTTTTATTCCTAGCAATATAGCGTTGATAGCGTTTTGTAGCTATTGTCTGAAAATAATATAAAGTATTTTTATAGCAACATTCCGCCTAGATGACGTCGAATAGTAGAAAACATTTTTTTTACATTTTAAACTTGTTAACCCATAGAATTAGGAAGAATATAGTCATAATTCCTAGTTCCATGTGATAACCACAATGCCTAGCGCCATCTGGTATCGAAAGAGTTATCTCTGTTATCTGGTTATATCGTGAAACTTTTCCTTATTTTTCTCAGTTTTCAGAGCCTTTAGACCCCTGAAACTTGTTGATCTGAAAACTATAGAATATAAAAATTCCAAAAATAAAACAATCTTTGTTGCACATTGATTTTTGACACCTAGGCAAGCGCCCATAGTTCCACTGGTTATTTCCTTTACAAATTAACGTCCCAAATCTGTCATTATAATAGGCTTATTTCTCGATCAAGTAACTCTAAAATAATTATTGTATTGTTAATTTCTTCGATTTAGGCTCACAAAAGCGCTTACATAAATACAGATTTAAGTAATGTAATTATATCGATTTGTCATCTCTCTATTAATACCATCCATTAATATGTACTTCAATAGATAAGTTTTTGTTAAACATCAACAGCAAGAAAATGCTAGTGAATAACACTACCTATTACAAATTTAGGCCAGGGTGAGACGAGGGCGGGGCAGGCAAATCTGCAGCCAAAGACAGGACATTTGCCCGCAATGATTTATAGTTCCCTGGTATCGACAAGCTACCCTTCTCCCGATACTGTGCTCAAAGTAATGGAGCTGCCTTGTTAATTTTTTAATGTTATGTCAAGTAAACTTTAACCATTGAATTTTGACGTGTTAACGACGTATAGGTAACTAACTGATGCCCGCGACTTCGTTCGCATGGATTTAGTTTTTAAAATCCCTCGGGAACTCTTTGATTTTCCGGGATAAAAAGTAGCCTATGTCACTCTCCAGGTCCTCAACTATACCCATGCAAAAAATCACGTTGATCCGTAGCCCTGTTTCGGCGTGATGGAAGGACAAACCAACAAACCAACAAACATACACACTTTCGCATTTATAATATTAGTAAGGATGTGTCAAAACTATTTTATCCATTGGTATTAGACTATTTGGTATTAGAGCAAATACCAAAAAAATTATAGACCCATCTCTTAAATCTCGACGTCACAAACAAATATCGCAGTCAAAGACTAACTCGTAACTTGATATTGATTAAAAATCGGCCAAGTGCGAGTCGGGCCTCGCTCTTTAAGGGTTCCGTTAAAAAAAATATTTCCATGTACCCATGGAAATATTTTAATTTAATTTTTTTAATTTAATTTAATTTTTATTATTTGTTGTTATAGAGGCAATAGAAATACATAATATGTGAAAATTTCATCTGTCTATCTATTACGGTTTACGAGATACAGCCCGCTGACAGACGGACGGACGGACGGACGGACGGACGGACAGCGTAGGCTTAGTAATAGGGTCCCGTTGGTACCCTTTGGGTACGGAACCCTAAAAATTTGGTTTTATACTCAAAGTTAAAAATATATTTAGATGGGAAGCTATTCATTTTAACCCGACTACGCCCATGCAAAAGGAAGGGTTATGATTTTAGCAGTCTATGTATGTATATGTACAATCTGCACTACTGAGCTGATTTTGATTAATGAGGTTTCAATCGATTTGTTATTATAGTCCGGGTGAGATAGGCTATATACATTTTATTCGAACAAAACCAATATTACGGATGTTACATTAAAATTTTCCGTACTCGGGTTACATATTTTAATTTTTTATAGCTGAATCTCTAATATAACAAGAAGAAAAGCAAAACTATTTAAACAGTCTACTCCATAGCACCCATATTCTACGCCTAAATCGCAAGTCCACTAGTGCGTAAGTTCGTTCCCCGCTCGCCCTCGGTTTTTTGTAAGATTTTCCGCGCGGATACGCGCGCGCGTCCTGCGTCTGATTAATCGAATATTGATTGGTATAGACGGATGGGGATCGAACCGGCTTGCAAATTATTTGCAGTAAGACTAGTTTATTGCATTTACTATCATTTCATACAATAACTAAGTTTTGATTTTGACTTAAGTTTTGTATGTCCTAGTTGCGATGTTGTATTTCCATCAATTGTGTTAGAATACCTAGTTTCAAGTGTGTGCAGTGATAGCCTAGTGGTTAGGACTGTGGTCTCCTATTCGGGGGGTCGCAGGTTCGATCCCGGGTAGGCACCTCTGACTTTTCGAAGTTAAGTGCGTTTAAGAAATTAAATATCACATGCTTTAACGGTGAAGGAAAACATCATGAGGAAACCTGCACAGCTGAGAGTTCTCCATAATGTTCTCGAAGGTGTATGCAGTCCGCCAATTCGCATTGGGCCAGCGTGGTGGACTATGGCCTATAACCCTTCTCTGAGAGGTCAGAGGAGACCTCGCTCAGTAGTGAGCCGATGATGGGTTGATAATGATGATGATGATGACCTAGTTTCAAACTGATTTGCAATTATTATCCTTGGTAATTAAATATTTAGATACATTTCACTGGTACGGACGGTCAGTTGAATCGTGGAGCTCAAAACCTGTGGCTTCACGGAAGACCAGCGCTATGCTTGTGCTCCCACCACATGCACAGTAAATGCTGAGTCAGTCCATTTTGGGACACACATCATACATTGTCGAAATGCCCTAAATGAATAAATAAACACCTTAAATTTCTTTCTTTCTTTCAGGTATAAATGAGTTCAATCTCCGTCGGGCTCGCATTTTTATGTATCTATCTATCTATCTAATACCTTTAAACGAGCAAATCTTGTATATATAATATATATAATCTGAATCTCGGAAACGGCTCTAACGATTTTTATGAAATTTAGTATGCAGGGGGTTTCGGGGGCGATAAATCGATCTAGTTAGGTTTCATTTTTAGAAAAGGTCGTTTTATCCGAGTTTTCAGGCAATGAAAATTTCCAATAGCTCGGGAAATCGGGCGGTTCCAAAACCAGAAGACCCCGGTTCGAGTCCAGACGATTATATTCTTCCTATGAATTTTATTATTATTATTTATTTTTTAATATTTTTTTTTTCTAAATATATAATTTCCAAAAAACACGATTTACCAAAAAAAACCTAGCAAAGCTCGGTCACCCAGGTATTTTAATTTATAAGACAAGATTTACCTTATAGTTTGTAAATCCTTACTATCCTTACTAATCCTTACTCACTTTCGCATTTATATAATAGGTATTAGTAAGGAATCCTTACTAATATTATAAATGCGAAAGTGTGTTTGTTTGCTGGTTTGTTGGTTTGTCTTCAATCACGCGGAAACGGAGCAACAGATCAACGTGACTCTTTGCCTAGATTTACTTGAGGACCTGGAGAGTGGCATAGGCTACTTTAATCCCGGAAAATCGAAGCGTTCTCAGTTCACTTGGCAAACTTAGCTCCACGCGGCCGAAGTCGCGGGTATTAGCTAGTAACTTATAAGTTTACATATCACACGTTGTCACAGGGCGTCGGTAAATAGTTCGTCAGGTAAATATCGGAGAGGGGGGCGAATTATTACGTCTTTGATCACACTTGCAAGTCAAATTGGCGGTTTGCGGTACAGTGGTGGCATTCGCGATATTTGTACTCGAATGTTAATATGGCGAGAATTTACATCGAAACTTGATATTATTAGATATCAGAATTCATACCTAATACATACCTACATAATATATTATAACAACTAGCTAGTTTTTAAAATCTCCCGGGCAAACCTTTCTTTTTATTCGTATAAGGCTGGTCACATCTGTGCGCATCAATTCGCATTTTATCCATATGAAAGTACCTACTATTTTGTATGGAATCCTGTACGCATCAGTTCGGCTTTGCGATGCGTACACGACTCCATACAAAATAGCACTATTATATGGACGAAATTGGCCTTCTTCTGCAGAAACTTCGTTTGCAAATTCATAAGGGAGAATATTCGAAATAGTTTCTTACTGCAACAGATATTTTTGGGGTAATTCGTAAACCAAGGAACCGACCACAACTAATATCACTTCATCTCCCAGCAGCCACGACCTCTCTGTCAAGAGTGACCGATTGAGAAGAGATATCATAAACTCGTTCTCGTTTTTCCGTCACTGCCGTTGACATTATGTACAAGAATGTCAAATTATAACGTATGGGTAAGTACATCGAAAACACTAAACAATTACCTAATACAATATAGTATACTGTAGTTACATATTGATCGATATATATATATCAATACCAAAAATCTAAGAGTTCCAGTAGTATATGGAACTTAAATACCAAAACATTTTATGTTTTTGTGTGTCTTTTGAAACATATTTTAGTGTTCTTTTCCCGCGTTGATATTATAACGATTTCGATATTAGGTATTTACATTAGTCCGTCTTCCACGAGGAGAAAATCTCTTCGATACCTAAAAGAGTAATCATCGGCTCACCCCTAGACAATCTGTTACTATCAAAACCAACCGAAACCTGCGATGCGTAAACCAACTGCCAGTTGATCTTGTCAAACGCACAACGCATCACGAGCGCACGCATTTTGTCGACGGCTTTGCCAAACGCAGAATGCATGACGCCATTTTTCCCAACACACTTTACGAGAACATAATAATTCTGGTAAATCGTGAAAGGGGTGAATGTTGTTAACAGAGGGTAATTGATTGAATTAATGTGGTAGAGTCATTATACTAATATAGGCGTACATGAACTAAGGCACTTTTTAAACGACTTCCAAAAAGGAGGAGGTTCTCAATTCGGCCGGTATGTTTTTTTTTGTAAATTATTTTTTTAATTGACTTCAATTCGTCGGAATCTTTTTTTTATTTGTATAAATATGTTCACCGATTACTTGAAGACTTCTAGTTTACTCTGAACTAGTTATAAGTTATTTGTATTTGGGTGATATTGAATATTACTTATCCTATCCTACTAATACTACTTATGTGTTTGTTCATTGGTTTGTCATTTTATCATACAGCTATGGTGCAAAGGATGGCATGGACATAGTTGTAAACAGTAACAGTGATAAAAGCTACTATAATAACATACTATATAATAACTAGCTATAGATCTATCTATATATATATATATATAGATAGATAGATACTACAATATATAACTAGAATAACAAATGGTTCTCGCGAGATTTTTAATATCTAAACCTAACAGCATACTTATGAAGTATCAGAAAAAAGTATGAAGTATCAGATAAAAGCTAATTTAGGCTAATTTAGGCAGCATAATCTAGCAACGGATAAAACATTTACCATTAGTAAGTAACAAAAAAAATCTTGTTTTGAAATAAAATCATACAAAAAATTGTAATAGATAATATACGAAAAAGATAAGGAAAGTAAGAAATAAATATTCAAAGTTTATCTTCGAGGCATTCGAGATCTCCCAGATCGAAAATAAAATTCAGATCTCTTCTACGTTCCCAAATGTAAAGCTTGTTATCGACTTGTGTTTCGGATAACCTAGGTGTAATTAAAAACATTACTTACTTACTTATATCTACATTCCTAGTGCCCGCATATATATTAATATTATCCACATTTAAAATTCACCCTATCGCTTTTAAAAATATTCACGTACCTACGTCCGGAAAAAAATTCTTTCGTATAAAAGTCGACCCCATAGTGCTGTAATCAGAGGGCCGGAAAAATCATGCCTGCCCGGCCCGTTACGGCTTGTGTATACGTATACGTATGTTTGTATGTTTGTTCCCACATTTACATGTTTCAGAGGGAAAAAATAGTGCGGCTTATCGTACAGGCCAGTGAAAAGTGCAATTAAAAATTTTGATCTTTAAGTTTGATCACTGCTATTTTATAATTTTCCGTTCGAAGTGCATCATATAAATATTTCGAAGTACATCATATAAAATCTAGATGAATCGAAATATTTATATCTATACATATAATAAAATAAAAACGAAACCAATTCTGTACATGAAATAGATTCAAAAAAGGGTTTTTGCTTCTAATTGTGTTCAAGATACAGATATCAAAACAGAAGCTAAATTTTTTTTTTGTCTGTTTGTCTGTTTGTTTGTCCTTCTTTCACGTAAAAACTACCCCACAGATTTCTACAAAATTTTATACCGTGGTAGCTTATTACTCGGGTCAACATCTAGGCTACTTTTTATCCCGGAAAATCAAGGAGTTCTCGAGGGACTTTAAAAACTAAATCCACGCGGATAAAGTCGCGGGCATCAGCTAGTTATAAATATTTCGAATGTGTATAAAACTTACTAGCCATTTTTTCTGCGTCTTTGTACTTTATAATTGGTCGTTAGTACTTGATAGTTTTTCCCTGAATAAATCTTCAGTTTATTCAATTAGGTAGGTAAAAGTTACCTTCAAACTTTCTGCGTAGAAAGCTAGAAGCTAATCGTTGGATCGTAGGTACGTCAATAGAATTATTAAATCACCTATTTATAAGATAACTCTATACCCCTATCCCTACCTAGGAAATCGGTCGAGCGGTTTTACAAAAATCAACTTTGTAGTGTACTTTGTAGTGGTAGTGTAGTTTGCAGTACATGCGATGATCATCATTTCATAAGCGTTGAATGAATTTCCCGTAGGTTTGGGCGTCCAAAGGATTTCAAGTGTATTTCAATTTCAATTCCGTGCATGTGTGTAGGAGACGGGTAGATGCAGACTGTCCGCACTTTGCATCGCCGACGTGCGTCGCTTGGCGAATGAAACTCAACCGCAAGTGTAGAATTATGAGTTTATAGACCGACCCAAAATACTACTGTATACTAATAATACTAATACAAAGTACCTAAGTAGTAAGTAGTAAGTAGTCGATGCCTTAACCTGGGTAGCATAAGTATGTCAAGCACTCTTTAAACATTTCTGTGGTGGTGTCGTGTGATGCGGGTTGAGCGAAGCTATGGCTGGGTCATGCGTCATGCTCGTGAACGGATGCCACCGGCGGGAATGGGGTTACTTTATGTCTGCCCATCTTAAGATAGAAGTTAGTCGGTATGCATTTTTGGAACTTCCCTCATTGTGGAAACACTGCATATATAGCATAGTATTTACTGTATTGTTTTGTTTTGAAAAGAGCAACCGCCGAGTTTCTTGCTGGTTCTTCTCGGCAGGAAGGGCATTCCGAACCAGTGGTAGATTCATCGACTATTCAAAAGCACTTGTAAAAGTTTATTTGAATAAAAAATATTTCTATTTCTATTTCTATTACTAATTAATAATACTATCTAATACTAAACTCGAAAATATTTTGGGCTGGACACAAAACTTGTCCGCGTGGAGCTAGGTTTAAAATCCCGTGGGAACTCACTGTTTTTCCGGGATAAAATAATGCCTTTGACACTCTCCATATCAGTCAGCTATACGATCCGTTGCTCCGATACAGCTTGATTGTAGGACAAATCAATAAACAAACACACTTTCACTTTTATAATACTCAAGTCAGCTAACGGCCTAAACTTTGTTATTTATTTCGTTTTCTTCAACAACAACAATCATATAACTATAATCCTTTCAGTTTCGAGTCTTAGTTTACTATTGCTATTTAGGTATGTTATCTGTACTATATCAGTCAAGGTCGTCTTTATCGTATTCTTCGAAGATATCAATATACCATTAAATATAATTGGGTAATTTTTTGAAGATAATGCTTAATACATCACACTTAAATCAAAATAACATTGATTTGAAGCATTTCATTTCCCCGTTGTGAGCCTGTTAGCCCTATACTTACTACTAAAGTATAGGGCTAACATGCGCCTACGAGAAAACATTGTCTACACTTTTTCTCATAGAATCACGTAGAAATTCGCGAATAAACTGGTAGACAAAATTTTCTCTTGGTGCCCATTTTAGCCTTAGAGGGCTCCGTCAAAGATTTGTTGTTATAGTATGGTATTTTTATAGTTTAAACTCACAAAATTGCACTAGACTTTTAAGGCTTCTTCTTCTTCTTTATCAACCTATAGACGTCCACAGCTGGACAAAGGTCTCCTGCATGGACTTCCACAGGCTTCGGTCTTGAGCCGCTTACATCCGGCGGCTCCCTGCGACTCGTTTGATGTCGTCGGTCCACCTGGTGGGGGTCTGCCAACACTGCGCTTCCCTTTTTTAGGCTAGGCTAATTCAATACTATTCGATTTTGTTGGGTTCATACTTCATGCCGAATCCAGGCAAAAAATTGTTAACAACACCCTGTCCGGAGAATAGCCTGACTCATGAATCATTATAAACTAGCTGATGCCCGCGATTTTGTCCGCGTGGATTTAGTTTTTAAAGTCCCTCGGGAACTCCTTGATTTTCCGGGATAAAAAGTAGCCTAGATGTAGACCCGAGTAATAAGCTACCACGGTATAAAATTTTGTAGAAATCTGTGCGGTAGTTTTTACGTGAAAGTAGGACAAACAAACAGACAGACAAACATACAAAAAATTTAGCTTCTGTTTTGATATCTGTATCTTGAACACAATTAGAAGCAAAAACCCTTTTTTGAATCTATTTCATGTACAGAATTGGTTTCGTTTCTGTTTTATTATATGTATAGATTAAGGCTTAAGCAATAAATAGCACATATATGCACCAGTGCCGCGTCTATTCCTTCTGAAGCTAATAACCAATCTGTTGACCGCAGGACACGTATTTTATGGTGTAGTGCGTTCACGAGAGCCATTGTGCATCACTCTAGACTCCATGGCTCCTCCGCGGGTAATGGGAGAATCTATGGTAATTTGGGAGGTAACCATGAGTATCTACGTCATATGGTTAACTAGTTTTTACTCGCGAATGCGTGCGCATAGCGTTAGGTTAATAAAAATCCTGCGGAAACTCGGGATTTTGGTATACTTAAAAGTAAATGCAAATCACATTGGTCGTTGCTGCGTGATTGAAAGATAAACCAACAAACAAATACACTTTCTGATTTATAATATAGTAAGAATTGTGTCTTTGTGAATAGTAATTACGCCTGTAGGGCATTTACATTTCACCATTGCCAAGTAAACTCTAACAATTTTTAACGTTTTGTGTTTTTGGCCAAGATTAAGTTTTTTATAGCCAAGTTCTTCTTTCTCCTCTACCCACCAAATAAGGTTGTGTTAGTAGTTGGTACGACAGTAAAGCAATGAGTGAGGATCGAACCATCGACGTTTCAGTTTTCAGTCGAATAGAAATGTTTTTTATTCAAATAAACTTTTACAAGTGCTTTTGAATCGTCGATGAGTCTACCACTGGTTCGGAATGCCCTTCATGCCGAGAAGAACCAGCAAGAAACTCGGCACTTGCTTTTTTAAAAACAAGTTTACAATAATATAATAGATATTATGCTATGTATGCAGTGTTTCCACAATGAGGGGAAGTTCCACAAAAGCATACCTAATTATAATTCAACACATGTTAAGATGGGCAGACAGAAAGTAGCCCCATTCCCGCCGGTGGAACCCGTTCACGAGCATGACGCATGACCCAGCCATTGTTTCGCTCAACCATATTTGAGGGAACGTAACTTAACGTATTAGGCTATCGTTAGCGATATTGAAACGTGTTGGGTTGCACCATCGACCTTTCAGATTTCCGTCCGTTCAAAGCCTTGGTACTCTAAAGCATCATAAAGATACGATACGATATAATATACAGGCAGGAAGGCGGGTTGAATTAATGTACAAAATTATGCATCGAACCCCCTTCTAAACATCAATATCGCGATCTCAATACAAAATGCATGAGCCTCTTTAATTGGCTATTCTGTTCATTCAAAATTACATATTCACGCCCGAAGCGGACCGCGGTCAACATAACTAGTGTTGCTTGATACAAAGCAAACATTAGTTCAGCCATGCAATATTGTCAAGCACAGAGGTACCAGCTTGATATACTGACCCGACTTACATCCTAATTAACGACAACGAAAATTAAACTTTATGATTAAAGTTTCAGAGTTGGAATTAGGTCGGAAATTGTAAAGAGTTATGACGTTAGTTCTTTTGTATGCATTGTGTATGCATCCAACTGGCAAGTCGTAACGCACCGGTGGTTAGAAGCTATGACAAAGATTGGAGTTGGTTGCCTTTATTAATAAAAGCCTACAGTAGCGTAAACTGACTACAGTCATCAAATCAACGTTCATATTCGTATCTGTATTTTGCCTTTGTGTCACGGGAAATGTAATTAGATATGTAGTTTAGATAGTAGATGCTTATATCAATTTACTGAAACTTAAAACAAGTAATAAAGTATATAACGGTAAAGGAAAATATCGTGAGGAAACGCGCACATCTGAGAGTTCTCCATAATGTTATTATCCAAATATTGCGTAGATTTAATTAAGTTACAAAACTTTTGATGGCTCCAAAATCTGAAGTGGATCCAGACCTCCGTAACTTAGAGAGGGCCTTTTCAACTTACCGTTGAAAGAGTTACAGTTTTTTTTAATCTTCTTCCAATGGAAATGAATTTAAATTATTTCGAATTGGAACATCATTATTTGATTTTAAAGTAATATTATGTTTTTGTTCAAAAATTAATAAGTATAGATGTTTCAGTTATAATAATGTTTAATAACTTAACGTCTACACACAAAATGTTCAATTCGGAAGGTGTTTAATTTCCCAAAAATGCTCAAAACGCAAAACATATAACGTTAAACGCTCAATACGTAAAATTTTAATCATCAATCCATTTATCAAACATACCTATACATATTATATTGTGTAATGAATACTATTTCCTAATACAATAGCAAGGCAGTTTTTATGTTTCCCAAAATTTACTATAGATACAATCCTAGTGACCTAAATTGTCGATGAGAACATGTAAAGTTTAACTATGTTACACATGCCCTGCAAATAAATATTATTACACATTTAGCGCCAGAAAGAAACAGAACGGGTATTCCACTAGATAGACGGATGATCTCAAACGAGTCGCTGGCAGCCTCTGGATACAGGCGGCACAAGATCATGTTCTGTGGCGATCCTTTACTTGCGATACTGGTGACGTAGACGTCTATCAATTTAAATGCAGCTATCGTTTTCGTAGACTTAACAAACATTTACTATCGAAAGAATTTGCTACGACAAGCCTACGCCGTAGACTCTTTAGTCTCCGTATCGCAAAAGGCAGAAGCAGAGATAGCCTAGTGGTTAGGACTGTGGTCTTCTATTCGGGGGGTCGCAGGTTCGATCCCGGGTACGCAAGTCTGACTTTTCGGAGTCAAGTGTGTTTATGCAATTAAATATCACTTGCTTCGACGGTGAAGGAAAACATCGTGAGGAAACCTGCACACCTGAGAGTTCTTCATAATGTTCTCGAAGGTGTGTGAAGTCCACCAATTCGCATTGGGCCAGCGTGGTGGACTATGGCCTATAACCCTTCTCTGAGAGGAGACCTGCGCGCAGTAGTGAGCCGTTGATGGCTTGCTAATGATGATGATGATCGCAAAAGGCACTACATAGTTCACTTCCAGTATTTTCCATCCGGAAAACAAGTTGCAGTTAACGTAGCTTGCATAATGAAGTCAATTTAAAAGTACCTGTTCCCGGTCACCCCTTGCCCCGCTGCGCACGTTTCACGCCAACTAGGCACATGTGATCAGTCGCTCGACGTTTTACACTTTACGCGCATTAGGCCTACGATCGCCCCTTTGTCAGGGCATTGGCTCTAAATTGACTTATTTTTAAAAACAGGTCTTTTTCACTGGTCACAGATAATGTAGTATAAGCCTCAAGAGCCCAACGGTTAAAGGTGCGGACTGCAAACTGAAAGGTCGCAGGTTCGAAACCCACCCGTTGCACTATTGTCGTACCCACTCCTGACACAAGCTTTCCGCTTATTTGGAGGGGAGAGGAGAATATTAGTCAAGTTCAACTTGATTGATATTTTTCATTAAAAAAAAATGTCAGCCCAGTAGAGATATGTATTAGGCTGGAAACATATCTCAAGCTGAAAAAATTTCTTCAGTGAAACGATGTTCTAGTTTTTAAAAGTACTTAAAGGCAAGAAAGCCACGCTTTCATAATATTACCTTAAATTAATTAAATTCGAAATTGTATATCCCTTAATCACACTGCAACAGAGCTACGGATCGATAGAGCATTTACGTTGAAATCTATTTTTCGGAAACACAAAAATTTCCGGGCCTTAAAAAAGTTTCCTATGTCACTCTTCAGGTCCTCAACTATGTGGAAAAATATCATGTCGATCCGTAGCTCTGAATTACGGCGTTATTGAAGTTAAACCACTAACAAACACACTTTTACATTTATGATAGTATGAGAATAGGAAAATAAATAACTCCGGCGGGATTTTTAAGAACCCAACTCCATTCTGAGCAGGTTGCGGGTAAAATCTACTTCGTAATGAGACTGAAACGCAACCATGTAAGTATAATACCGTAATATGATATAATACACGATGCTTGTGCTCAACTCAATTATAGAAGTAGGCAGGCGATGACGGAATCAACCCGTCAGCGCGCATAAATCCAATCAACGGCAGGGCCGGAGAGACCCGTAGTGATGCTGCGAGTACGTGTTTATGTGTTGCTGCAATATGCCCGATGCATTGATGCAGCAGCGGGAGTTATAGGGCTGTACAAAGGTATGAATAATAACACTAAAATTTATTTTCTTTGATAACAGTAACAAGTAATAATCAGGCGATGAAGGAATTCAACCTATTGAACCCCTTAATGATGCTGCGAATAAGTTTTTATGTGTTGCTGTTTATAGGTATTAGAAATCAAGTAGGCAGGCGATGACGAAATCAACTCATCAGTTACCTTCTTATAATCATAGGTCCAACGGATATGAAGTCATCCTAAATAGTGTAGAACAACGACGTAGGCTGTTCAGTATGTGGAATAATTTATTTTTATAAAATACTTGCTGACCCAGCGAACTTCGTACCGCCAACAAAAATATTTAGGGGTGGGTCACCCTTATTATTTAGGGGTATGAAAAATAGATGTTGGCCGATTCTCAGACCTACCCGATACGCACACAAAATTTCATAAAAATCGGTCCAGCCGTTTCGGAGGAGTTTGGTAACAAACACCGCGACACGAGAAATTTATATATTAGATACTTAAATATAAAAAATATAACAGTAGGTAGCGATGAAGTAGTCAACCTGTTAGCACATATTTAAATTAATCACAATTTTCAATTTTTAAATAACACTAATCACAAAAAAGTAGTTGATTGAATGAGCGATCGAAGATCTGGTGTCGAAGATAGAAAAAAAATTGTTATAACTGTTTTCCACACATTTGACAACCCTAGGGCAGTCGAGGCAGGTACCGTGGCGAAGTCATTAGCAGTAATGGCTAATCCAGCGCGCCGTCAGATTTAGTGCGGTTATCCATACATCTGCATTATGTACTGCGAAGAGCATTGCTTCTATGTAGGTAGCTACCTACCCATACCAATAACTACCCATAGCTGACTTCTATTAATATAGTATTGCGCTGTTTCGCTTCAACAAACGTACTTATTCCTTATTTGATAAACTTTAAAACGATTACAAACTTACTTTCCTTAGTTTTGATTGCAAAAGTAAGGGCCAGGACACATCTGAGAATGACAAAGGCTTTTAGTCATAGTCCACATGTGCTAAATGCGGATTGCTAGATTTCAAACATCTTTGAGAATTATGAAGAATTCTGAAGCATGCAGGTTTCCTCACGATGTTTTCCTTCGGCGTTAAAGCAAATGATAGTTTATTACTAAAACACGCGTAACTTCAAAATTCTTTCAGTCTCACCAAAGGCGCCAAAGTCAGAAAAGGAGGCCAAAGTTTCAACTTGTAAGCTCACCCCATATTATTTTTTTGTATTTTAGGTAGCAGTCACTAAAAATATATTTTTGTACTTTTGCCTATAGTTTACCTACAATTAACATTAGCAGATGTGAGCTACGAATTGTGACCTTCTCTATCTTCTACGTCCACCGCTGGACAAGATGTCCAGCTGCGAATTCAATCACTGCTTTCATTCATCACTATTTTCAATCCAATACTTTTACACTACTCTTTGTAGGGATTTCAACTCTATTGATATCGTATGTATTAGAGTCCTATAGCGTCCGCAATCAAAGATGTGATTCAGTTTCGATCACAATTTCACTTAATGCAATGCTCTTTCTTTTCGTTAATGTAAAGTTAAAATTACATTCTTTACCCATTCATGATAATATACCTATCTCTGTGTAGGAAATTTATTTTTAAAACTAACTTTTAAATAGGTAGTTACCTACTGAAAGAAAAATCTTGCAAATAGAGAGGGGTGGCATTTCCATACATCCGTGAATCGGGGAGCGTTGGGTAATGCGGCCATAATAGTATTTCATTTGGGTCGTAAAAACTGAGAAACATTCACAAAAGTATGACAATGGGAGTTCTTTTACAGTATCTTTTGTAAAACAATTTGAATTCGTATAAATAGGTGTATTAATTTAGAAATTGTCCCTACTTAGATTACATATTAGACAATATTTAGACGTGTTAGAGTTCACACTTAATTTTCGGAAAAAAAAAAACAGTTTTGTGTAACCAATGGACGTAGAATGCAAAAATACCTCGTCTTTAGAAAAGATCGTCACAGAACACGAACTTGTGCCTTTTGTGTATAGTGGTTGGCAACAATTCGTTCGTCAAAGAACGTCCGTCAAACTAGAGGAGGGTCTTCTAACACTATTTTCTTGTGCGAGGTTGCCATTCTGAATCTTCACTCCGGATTCTCCACTCCAAGTCATATTATGGGTAGAAAAAACACAAAAAAAAACAAAGTTCTTGCATGACGGTATTGAATGACTTTAAGAACGAAGTAGGTATTTTGATTTAGGCCGTTTAGTGGGTAGGTACAGCATTTGAAAATAAAAACACATCAGCTATTCTTAAGCCCCTTTATTGAAAAGACTTCAAGGGGGTCCATATCTGCGTAGTCCACGCGTTTTAAACATGGAAGTATGGGGTGGAATGGCCATAACAATATATCAATTTACATTTTTATAGTCATAAAAACTATGAAACGTTCGCAAAAGCTTCGTGTTCGGAGACATTTTCTGAAACGAGTTCTTAGTTAAGTATTTTAGACATTGTGATCGAAAATAATTTTGTTATTTGAAAACGCTTAATTTTCAACCAACTTCCAAAAAAGGATGAGGTTCTCAATTCGGCTGGTATCTTTTTGAATACCTCTTCAATATTCAAGTTCATTTGTCACAACATTATATTAGAATAGAATAACTTTTTACTTACTTACACGAACTATTACAAAGTGCTTTCGAAGACTCGCTCCGTCGCCCCTTCATTCAGCTTCACCTACTCGACTTTCGTAGGCTCGCTTGAGAATCTCCTTCGCGAGCTTCTAGCTCCGCGCTATAAAAAAACACTCTACGGTTAGGACAGACAAGACTGCGTGGAGTCTGGGCGTTAGCATTTCGTTTTTAGGAAACAAACGCGTGATTACCATTATTGTAGTTTACAATTTTACGTACGTTAAATTATAAACTAAGCGATACTGTTCGCAGAGTTCACAATATTGCGCCAGTTTTCAATCTTACTAGTTCGTTTATGAACTAACTAACTAACTATTTTTACAATCTTACGGTGCAAAGTCATCGGTAGGTACCGAATGCCGTTTTGACTGAATTAGAAAAGGAATGTGATTAGAAACATTCCGTTTTTTTATTGTTCAAGTTATTCTCTAAAATGGTTATTTGGGAACCGTAAACTTGACCTTATCAAGAACGATTACTTTGATTTTAGTAAAACTGTTTTTTAGGCTCCAGTGGAAGCTAATCACGAATAATTTTGTGAAAAAGTATCCTGAAACCTGATTTCACATGATTTTTTTCTCACCCTTTATCGTAACACGATAGGTAAGCAGCAAGTAATAAAAATATGTGCCGCTAGATAAAAAGTGAGACCATATTTGCTTCTATTTTCAGCTTCGGAGCACAATACCAAGTACTAACCCCCGCCCGCTCAACTTTTCACATATTCCAGACTTGACACCAATTTGTGTGAGGAACCAGCGGGCCAATCGTAAATAACCTCCTCATTTACATACCAATACATTGTCGTACTTTCTTATATACCTACAATGTCCTCTTATATCTGGTAACTATCTTTAAGAAAATCTGCGTTTATTTCGCTCTAATTTAATATACCATCCCTGTCTAGCTTACGGGAAAATCGGCCAAGCGAGCCGATGGGCGGAGCGTTAAACCTAACCATCGTAAGTTGAACTATGAAAATACGAGTCAGATTTCCTTTTACATCTATTTTGTATGAAAATAGCGGGGAATGGAAGGTCTAGTTGGAGTGGGTGCACTATATATCGCCTGAGTGCACATTGGCTGATTTGAGCCCCGCCTACTTAGAATGCATTTTCAAGATTGCTATGCAGATGGTATTCCGTAAGATACGGATTCCAAGTTAGCAAGGATTTGGATGAAAGATTGTCGTAGGATTTTAGGTTAATGGCAGTCTGGATATCGGTCCTAAATGAAATGTTCGTCTAGCGATTGTAGTTTTCGAAATTAAAACTTTTGGTATTCTTTTGTTCTGCTAGAGTTCGACACCTAAAACATATAGACCTATGTACTCATGGAAAATACCGAAATTCTAATATCCTAATGCTTCTTCGGTAGTTTGGTATTTTAATTTAGTACTTATTTCTATACATTTACACATAGAATGTTCAATTCGCAAAATGGTCTTTACGCCAAATGTACAATTTTTATCAATATGAGAACTATCCAATGACAAAAAGCGAGAATGTCATACGTATACCTTGCAAAATTATAGGCAATACACTTTAGGCAAAATGGTCACTAAGCAAAATGTTCAAAACGCAGAATGTTTAATACGAAAAACATGCAAAACGCATAATGTTCAGCACTTATTTATAGGTATGAGTAAGAAAAATAAAAATAAAAAATAAAAATAAAAGATTTATTTTTGCACAGCATACTCTTTTCCGGAATCTAAAGCATTGAGAACTTCAGCAACACCTTTTCGATTGGTGGAATATTCTTTATGAAAATCAGTTACAGCTTCACACGTGGAAGTAGAGTTTTAGTTCGTTTTTGATTGTGCTTTCCTCGCACCTTCATTTTCCTTTTTCCTTTACAGCTTGCATACGTTTCCAAACACTAATTAGATGCTTCAGATTTAACAAATGAACACTCATTAGTAGTTTGTAAAGAAACTTGATAGAAGAATAGTTTATGAATATAATCTGGTTTTAATTAATCCCAATGATATTACGATCCTAGGAGAGTAGTGATATCCTAGTGGTTAGGAGTGCGATCTAGTGGTTAGGAGTCGTCTATTCCGGGGATCGTAGGCTCGGTCCCGGGCAAGTATCTATCTACCTCTGATTTTTCAGACTTACATATATAGCTTAATATCACATACTCAAACGGTGAAGGAAAACATCTTGAGGAAATCCATTAAATTCTCAAATGTGTGTGAAGTCTGTCAAATCGCCTTAGGCCAGCGTGGTGGACCATGACCTATAACCTTCTCAATCGTGTATAAACTTATTAATGCTTAAAACGGTACATCCTCATACCTACTTAACTCCGAAAATACTGACATGATGTTCAGGGATGAGAGCCTGGGATTCAAACCTTAACCCGCCGAAAGGAAGGCTAAGTCTTAAACTAGCGGCACGCTATGATGGCCGGTTTGACGTTTGTCCGCTCATGAAGTTCCGTATTAATTGATAACGACTTTGAAGGAAATAATTGTATTACTTTATTGACGATAGTGATGTGCAGAGATTCATAAATTTTATCGAATGTAGTTTTAGGTTTAGGACTCAAAATTTATTTATTAAATTGATTTCTAAAATGTATACAAGTGTAGAAAAATCAGTTTGCACCATTTAAGGGGTGAATGTACTTGTGAATATGAACAATTTTCACTATGTGGACAAACCTCTGAAATCGCAAAAAAATATCAGCTGTTTCATACAAAAGGTAAAATTTTTATTTTTATATGATATATACCACAACTCGGCATTTGGTTTTCTAAATTGAAAATTTTTAAAAATGGAATCTAATACGATCGTCACATAGGATCGCTGGCTAGCACAACTACTACCTCCGGCAAACTCGCGTCAATGCTCAATGCAAAACAAAGCAGTTTCGAATTGACGTTGCTTCGAAAAGTATAAACTGTCAGTGCAATGCGATTGTGATATAGTTTTGACCTGGCTTTGGATTTCAAATATTGATACTGCATTACTGTTGACCCTTGCTCGTTAATTTGGACTCTGTTCAAGCCCTTTGTTGTGGATTTCGTCGATATGACCGAAAGTATGTATATTCATTTTCATTCAAATATTCAGTTCGTTCAAATAAATTAAATAAACATATACATTTTTGTTTTATTAAACCTATTTAATCAGGTACAAAAACAAAACTTAATTGTTTTTTGTTCGAGAATAAATTGACATTCCACATCACTATTGTAATGTGTCAAACCGGCCATCATAGCGTGCCGCTAGTGTAGTTCCACAAGGTTATCTGTTATTACCATATATTGGGTTTATCTTGATTGAATACGATCAAATTATAAGGTGCAAGATTATAAGAATAGAAAATAGGATTAATATTATAACCGCGAATCCAATTTTGTGATAATTTACGTCGCGCGTAACGAAGTGTGCTCTCAAATCGCATCAATTGCGCTGAATCGCGCGGCGTGCACATCTGTTATGGTTTATTCTTTTCAGATGATTATTTTATCGGTGGGGCTTGAAGAAAAATAATTATAGAACCTTGTAGAAGTTCTAATATTATAATTCGAGTATTCATAATATAGTTCAAAACTAATAACATCATTGCAAATTTAAATACGCCAAGAAATGACGGAGATAGACAATTAAAGTTGGTTTCAGCACGTACTTAGTGATGGTCACAGAGCAAGACACATTGTGGCGTCACGTGCCCACACGTTTCTATTTAAATAAAAAAAAATGAACTTCTCCATTCTGGTTTTGCAGCAAAGTTACGCAATTTTACTGAGTTGCCTATGGCTTGGATTACCTAACCACCAAGTACATAGTCCAGTAGAATAGAAGCCAGTCGGCTTTTTTTTGCAGTCGCAAAAATGCAGTTTAAATGCAAACTATCTGCAGTCTGCATTAGCATTGCATGCAAGCATGCAGACACTACACTCCAAAATATACTACCTAATTAAACCTAGTCGTAATTCCTAGTTCCATGTAGCTAATCTTATCCTAAAGGATAATTATTTTTTGGCACGTTTGTCAAAGCTAGTTACTCCGAGAATGTAATGTCAAACCAAACATTAATTTCCAGATCGCAAACATCCCCATTTTCCATCATTGCTTAATAATCCAGCCATTTTAATAACAATGGCGGCCATAATACTAAGAATAATACAATGCCCATAGCGCGGAGTCGCGCGCTCCGCTGGCTTTCAATCGTATTGTACTTTTGCCATTCTGCCGGGGCATTATTGTACGAAATGAAAAGATTTCTTGTCCATTTTTTTACTTTTACCCGCGGATTAGTCTGCAGGAACTCGTTGTTTCTCATTCCGTGTTTTACAAGTGTATCTTCATTTAGGTACAGGAAGTTCAGAAATATTTGCTTACCTACCTACTTGAGAGCCATCCGAAGGGTTAAAGGTACCTACGGACTTAAAACTGAAAAATCAGCGGTACGATCCCCACCAGTTGTACTATTGTCGTACCCACTCCTAACACAAACTTAACAACATCACAACCAAGTTTATTTAGAGGGGAAAGGAGAATATTTGTTAAGTTCAGCTTGACTAATATTATTTTTTTCAAGTTTTCATGAAAATAAATTACAACAGTTTTATTTTATTTTTGATTTAATTTTCTTTTATTAGGTTAACAAAATTAGTTATAATATAATTAAATTATTATCAGAAGTTGCAATTATGTCGAAACCAGACATTTCAATAATAATTATAATATAAAAAATATTTCTATTTAATGATATAGGTACTTAGCTTATTCTCATTTAAAAGTAAAATAAGTTTTTAAATGGTATTTTGCCCCCATTTAATGTAACGGCCATAATATTTTAAAGTGGTCACGTGGCGTGACGGAAATGACCCCGTAATAGATGAACGGATGCCATCTCTTACACGCTTGTATCGCATTTTAAACACTTACTATAAATTATTGGGAACTTATCTATAATATCTAATGCAAAAAATTCTCGTGTCGCGGTGTTTGTTACCAAACTCTTCAGAAACGGCTGGACCGATTTTTATGAAATTATGTGTGCATATCGGGTAGGTCTCAGAATCGGCCAAAATCTATTTTTAACCGACTTCCAAAAAGGAGGAGGTTCTCAATTCGGCCGGTATCTTTTTTTTTTTTTTTTTTTTCTATGTAAGTCCACCGATTTCTCCGGGATTACTGGACCGATTCGCGTGATTTTTTTTTTATCGACAGAGGGTGTTTGCGAAATGGTCCCATAAAAATTTTAACCTTCAACTCCTCAAGCCTGATGCTGCAGGCTAAAACTATGGCGATTTAGGAAATTTCGATTACGAATTGATATTGTAGGTAACAAGTATGGACTACATCATGGAGCTCCAGGTCCTAGCTCCTCAATTATAGGATACTACGCTTAAAAGCTTAAAATAAAAATTCTTTTCAAAAAACCGACTTCTAACGCCACTCCAAAGTATAAAAATAATTTTAGTTTGTCCACGTTTGTTGAAGTCGGGCGGGCCTATATACAAACTATGAAACCGACTCGCGATGCTCGCTCGACTTCTACAAACGAGTCTATCATATTCTGTAGCGTCGCGCATCGGTTTCATAGTTTGTATATAGGCCCGCCCGACTTCAACAAACGTGGACAAACTAAAATTATTTTTATACTTTGGAGTGGCGTTAGAAGTCGGTTTTTTGAAAAGAATTTTTCATACCCCTAAATGTTAAGGGTTACCCACCCCTAAATATTTTTGTTGGCGGTACGAAGTTCGCTGGGTCAGCTGGTGTACCTATAAAAGACTTGTCCTGCACGATTGACTGACTGATCACTGGAGTTAGAAACTTGAAATTTTACGACGCATTAAGAAAGGATTTTTGAAATTCTAACCCCAAAGGGGTAAAATAGGGGGTGAAAATTTGAATGAAAGTCCTTCATATTGTATCCATGAAAATTGGTACGTTGCCTTTCTATTAAAAATAAAGAAAAACGTGTTTCACAGTTTTTGAAAATTCCAGGGTACAAAAGCTAGTGCAATCGTTTACTAATGTGGCGTGAATGTAATAGCTATTAAAATAGATACAATATACCTACCTTCATTCAATCATCCCAACTCATCACCGGCCCATAACTAGGCACAAGTGTCCTCTCGAATGAGAAGTGTTTAAGGGTGCCTCTCCATTGAAGCGGAGCGGAAACGTGCTTCGCAGACCAATCGAGTCATTGATAGATGACGTGATTTATCACGTCATCTCTCAATAATATCATTGGTCCACCGATTACACCTCCGCTCCGCTCCGCTTCAATGGACTGGCAGCCTTAGCCATAGTCCATCACGTAAACCATAGATTAGTAAACTTATCAGTCTTATCACACCTTGTGAACATTACGTCGTCATTTAAGTTTAATATGTACAGAATAATAAAAATAAAAAAAAATAACATTAGTCGGGACAAAAGCCAGTAAATAGTAGATAAAATTTTCAAAGATAAATAGGATACAGGGAGGTGGTATTAAAACTTTGGTAACTTATATATAATCATGCATCATGAGGTTCAATAAATATGCAAAATTACCACTTTCACATAAATTTTAGAGGGTCATTATTTAAATTCTTCACTCTGTAATGTCTGGGCTATTTGAATGACAATGCCGCAGTCGGCAAAGAGCTTGGGGTAGGCGAACAAGTGTTATAAGTACACACGTCACACATACTTTGAACACTATTTCTGTAGGTATGCTAAAACTAATCTAGGAATTATTTAAATCAGAATTATTTAATTATTATCTAAATCAGAAAAATTGATGAAATCTAACTAAATATAATTCATCGATTGAATTAATAAATGAAATATGTAGCTTGATGTTTTCAAAGTTTCATAATAATTTGTTTTGAGCAAATTCTACTATTTCTTGACTTAGGGTAATTATTAGGTATTGTAATAGGTATAATTGCTATTTTATCAATACATTTAAGCAATTAATTACCACCTGACTTAACAGTGAAGGAAACACCGTGAGGAATCCTGCATGCCTGTGAGTAGTACCTACGCCACAATTTCTTCAAAGGTGTGTGAAGTTTGCTAATCCGCCCATGGCCGGCGTTGTGGACTATGGCCTTAACATTTGATTTAAGGTTGATTATACGGGTCTGCCCGTGAAATTCAAATTTTATTTGGTTTTTCGCAATTTGTAAACTAATACGATAAAGTAAGCCAAATTAAATTGCGCCAATTGCAGTATCATCTTCACAGGTTTATATAAAAATCTTTACTTGCAATTGATCAGTTTAAGAAATTAATCAAAATATCGAGTTGGACGTGAGTTACTCATAAATTAGTCGATATTCTGACTAATTTCTTAAACTGGACACTTTCAAGTAAAGATTTTTATATAAACCTGTGAAGATCATACTGCCATTGGCGCAATTAGAATGCCATAAGCCTACTTCGTCGTATTAGTTGACGAATTGCGAAAAACCAAATTTTTGAATTTCGCGGGCAGACCCGTATAATCCACCTTAACTGAAAACTTTGCGTTCCATAGACAATATAGTCAGAGTCATAAAATAATTGATAAAAAAAACGGTACTAAAATTTTCACAATGAATATTAACAACATTAAATAAAATGTGCCAATTGCACCCCTACTGTATTTATTACTCTTAAAACGCTATCATAAAATGATGCAATTGAAAAATATGTATTTATATTCACTATGAATGATATGACACTTTGAAGGCGTTACGAATTATAGAATGGGACCACCATAACTTTGCATGGATGCGAAAATTTTACAACCCTTATTTTCAATTTCTTAAAGTGCAAAATCGATCGACAGTTGGTTTTTCAATTGACCCAATGGGGGATTTTGGAATCTTATTGTGTTTTTAACACTTGGCCCTTGTGTATGGGGTAAGGGGTGTTTTACACCCTCGCTGATTAGCGTTCTTAATCTAGTAGGGTTGTTTGAATGACGGTATGCAATAAGAAAACAAAGACAATAGTAAAATAGAATAAAAATAAATTACATTATTCCTTAATACCTTCGTACCGGCAATTCCAACTTTATCATTTGTAGAGTAGACCACTTCGATTTAGAAACCTTGAATTTGACTTCCTTTCTAGCCTCATGGAAATTTAAGTGTTTAGTTCCTTTGGACTATTTCAGTAATAGAAGAAAAAATGATTCCATCAAAGATATATATGCAGATACCTATGCAGCTTGTATTTGTTAAAATATTTTTGTAAAAAAGCCTTTTTACACGCAAATACACAATATATTATTTTAACTTAGGACTCCACAGTCTAAATTTTTGATTTGTCACTGATCGTCGTCGTCAAATGGATTGACCCATTTGGTCGAAATTTTAAGTGATATATTTGTGATACCTTTATGTATATATTTGTGATACTTGTACGTATATGATATGCTATGTATTTTTTACTACATACTTTAACTTTAACTTTCATTTTAAATGTGCTTCCATTATCATTTTCGTTAAAAATAAAGTATGATAATTATTATTATATCATTAGTAAACGTGCTTCTGTATTGCATAGCACCGACCAGTTATACAATAATATTTCAATGTTTATTTAACTGTTGCTTAATGAACTACGGCAGGCCTAAGCCTGTTTGCTGACATGTTCATCCCATTACATAAAATACCTTTTGTTACAATCTACACTCGTAAATGTAAATAAATGTAAGTTGTAGTGTAAATAGTGATTGTAAACACGACAGATACAATTTGAAATGAAATCTTTACGTGTTTATTCTGTTAGTTATTTATTTTTAGCCGTGCCCATACAATCAGTATTAACATCCACCATTTTATTAATCCACACATAATTTAATATTATGCAAAAGCATTATGAGGAAACTTGCTTACATAAGAGTTCTCCATAATCTTCTCAAAGGTGTATGAAGTTTACCAAATCGCACTTGCCTAAGAGTTTCTCAAAGGAACAAGAAGAAATTGGTGATTGGTAATAGACAGGTGGGATAGGCCTACTAGGGATAATATTGACGCTCAATTATTAAATTACTAGATAATGTCCGCGACTTCATCGTGTGGATTAAGGTTTTTTTAATTTCCGAGGCACTCTGTAATTTTCCGGAATAAAAAATAGCTTATGTGTTAATCCTGGGTATGAGCTATCTCCATTCCAAATTTCAGCCAAATCGGTGCATTCGTTGTGGAGTTATTGAGTAACAAACAACCATCCAAACATCCATCTATCCATACATCCTCATAAACTTTCGCATTTATAATATTAAGTAGGATTAAGAAGTATTTATATATTTCATAGTTATAAGCTGACATGTTTAAGACTAACGCGAAAACTGCTGCCAAAGTCTGCTGTGCGATTCTCTTATAATGATTGCTACAGTGTGACGATTCTAATCGCCTTTGATTGGCCGATACTCACTCGCTATTGGCTAAAATGCGTTGTTGCAGAATGAACGCGATAAATTCGGCCAATCACCACAATTGAGACTGGCAATGATTGATGCAGCTTTTGCAGAATCGACCTGCTGGTGTCACCCTGTAACGTTTTAAATCGTTATTCTGTAAAATAAGCATTTTACAGAATAACGATAAGCATTTTTACAAGATATTATTTAACTTGCAATGATAATTTAATTAGTAATAATAAGTAGTAGTAGTAATGATAATTTAATTTAGTGTAGGGTAGTGTAGTGTATGAAGCAGTGATAGCCTAATCGGATAGGTCTCCTAATCGGGGGGTCGCAGGCTCGGAGTCATGTGCTTTTAAGCAATTCAATATCACTTGCTTCAACGGTGAAGGAAAATATCGTGAGAAAACCTGCACACCTGAGATTTCTCTATTTAATGTTCTCGAAGGTGTGTGAAGTCTGCCAATTCGCATTAGGCCAGCGTGGTGGACTATGGCCTATAAGCCTTCTCTGAGAGGAGACCTGCGCTCAGTATTGAGCTGTTGATGGGTTGTTAATGATGATGATAATGTATGTAAGTATGTTTAGGTCAAATCTTATAAGATGTATTAGAACCACTTCCCGGTTTTTTGCAATTTTGCATGTAGGTACATGTAAAACGGATGACAATGCAATATTATTGTTACTGAGCGGAACATGGCTACAGGAACTTTGTAGTACAACGATGTAACCCGATCGAGTTTGAAATCGTTTGATTTGTCTTGACAATTACTCTGGTCCCAGATGATATCCAGGGTCTGATAATGTAGCTACTAAAAGCTTGTTTTTAAAAATATAATGTTTAATTTACACTTGTTTATAATGATGATAATGCTTCCATAATAAGTATATTAATTAAACTAGCGGCACGCTATGATGGCCGGTTTGACACATTACAATAGTGATGTGGAATGTCAATTTATTCTCGAACAAAAAACAATTAAGTTTTGTTTTTGTACCTGATTAAATAGGTTTAATAAAACAAAAATGTATATGTTTATTTAATTTATTTGAACGAACTGAATATTTGAATGAAAATGAATATACATACTTTATATGCACACAAGAAACATATGAATACAAAAGATACCAAAAAAGGTGCCACAAAAGGCCATAATTAATCAGATTCGTCCATACTACTATTTTCACTGTCGTCACTGCTATCATCACCTACATTAATAATTATATGTTCGTTTTCTATAATATTATCTATTTTCACATCTCTTTCATAATCTTCCCTTATTAATTTAACAGTTCTATTCACAACCTTTTCCCAGTCTCCTTTAGTCACATGTTCACAAGCTTCTTCTAATAATTTTAGCATTGCATTTTGAAAATTGTTCATATTCACAAGTACATTCACCCCTTAAATGGTGCAAACTGATTTTTCTACACTTGTATACATTTTAGAAATCAATTTAATAAATAAATTTTGAGTCCTAAACCTAAAACTACATTCGATAAAATTTATGAATCTCTGCACATCACTATCGTCAATAAAGTAATACAATTATTTCCTTCAAAGTCGTTATCAATTAATACGGAACTTCATGAGCGGACAAACGTCAAACCGGCCATCATAGCGTGCCGCTAGTGTAAGGTTGTAACATTAACTTATCTAGAGATAGATACCACTCTCTCATCTCTCTCTCGTCTACTTCATCCGTCAACAGAGTTGATAGCTCAGTGATTCAGACTTCGGCCTGCTTTCCAATGGATCCGGGGTTGGAATCCAAGGCATTTACTTCTAATTTGCAGGCCTATGCACGTTTTAACACATTAATACTTGCTTCAATAGTGAAGGAAAATATCGTGAGGAAACCTGCAAGCCCAAGAGTATTTCATAATTTTCTCAAAGGTATGTCAAGTCTGCCAATCACACTTGGCTGGCGTGCGGAGACCCGTGACCAGTCTGCAGTGGGCTATTCATTCTTAAGAGCCCACATTAAAGTAGATCATATACAAAAAAATGTGTGTGTCAGCTCCGACGCACGACTGGAGTTTACGCACGACGCTATATCCTTCTCTATGCGCGCGACTCGGGTCCGAGTGCGCCCCGACCGACTTTCGCTTCGGGGACCCGATCGCTACGCGCTCGGCTACCCGAAGCGAAAGCTCTTTCGCACGAAAACCAACCTTATTTACTCAACGTTAGGGTAGAAATTTCAACGTTGTGAAAAACGTAACGAGGTCATTGATAAATTGATTTTACTGCCCGGATTTTTCTCATACCGGGCTGCTAAAATCGATTCTTAAGGAGTAAACTCCAAAAAAATACAATGTAGAATAAAATAGAATAGAAATATTTTTTATTCAAATAAACTTTTACAAGTGCTTTTTTAGGGTTCCGTACCCAAAGGGTACCAACGGGACCCTATTACTAAGCCTACGCTGTCCGTCCGTCCGTCTGACAGCGGGCTGTATCTCGTAAACCGTAATAGATAGACAGATGAAATTTTCACATATTATGTATTTCTATTGCCGCTATAACAACAAATAATAAAAATTAAATTAAATTAAAAAAATAAAATTATAATATTTCC
Source organism: Oeneis ivallda (assembly GCA_029955525.1). Taxonomy (NCBI): domain Eukaryota; kingdom Metazoa; phylum Arthropoda; class Insecta; order Lepidoptera; family Nymphalidae; genus Oeneis; species Oeneis ivallda. The sequence continues at coordinate 13,754,057 of JARPMR010000023.1, forward strand.
ATGGGTACATGGAAATATTTTTATTTAATTTTCTTTTAAAGGAACCCTAAAAGAGCGAGGCCCGACTCGCAATTGGCCGATTTTTTACAGTCGATGAATCTACCACTGCACTGGTTCGTAATGCCGTTCCTGGCGAGAACCAGCAAGAAACTCGGCGGTTGGTCTTTTTAAAATAGTTTACAATAGGTACTATGCTATGAATGCAGTGTTTCCACAGTGAGGGGAATGCATACTACTTACAATTCAATACATGTTAAGACGGGCAGACAGAAAGTAGACCCATTCCCGCCGGTGGCAGCCGTTCACGAGCATGACGCATGACCCAGCCGTTTCTTCGCTCAACTATATTTCAGGGAACGTAACAACCCGCATCACACGAAACCACCACAGAAATGTTTAAAGAGAGCGTGACATACTTAGGCTACCCATGTTAAGGCATCAAATTGAATAGGTACTAATATTCAAATACTCATTTTAAGACTTGACTTAGAGACAAATAAAGTGGAAACACTGTAGAATATAATAGAATAGAATCATGTTGTTAGTACAGGTTAATTATTACTGTCTCATGAATCACTGGAGATAATTATATCCACGCTTTTTTGTCATTTATATAGTCTTCAATTGTATAATTTGCTTTTTCCATGAGTAAAGTGTAAAGGCAAGTCTAAGATCGAATGCGGAATTTTATTACACATGATAGTATATAAAACTTATTACAATGTAATAGCTTCATAATAATATTGTAAAATGATTATTTTGAAACGAGCAACTTTTTTTTGCCGGCTCTTCTCAGCAGAATCCGCTTTCCGAACCGGTGGTAGAATCATGACGTATCATAAGAGCCACAGGTTGGCCTACGTGAAATAAATAATTTTGAATTTTGAATTTGAATTTGAACATTAAAGAACGTCACGCCCATTCCCACTAAAGATAGTGAGAAAAAAGGTTGTCGTACTAAAGTGCAACATAATACGTAGGTAGTTACTGTTGACATCACCACAACAATGCGTACATTATTTCCGCCACGCATTAAAATTCGAAATTGCCCGAACAACGGTCGTTACTCGTTACGTGATCGTTACGTTGTCACAATGAGACCCCACGCGGCCCTATTCTGGAAATTAAAAACGAAATTCGTATCGAAATCGTCGCGGATTCCGCACGAGCGGCCGCCGAAAATGGAAACTTAACAACCGCGGTAAATAACCACAAATCACCGCTTCCTAACACCCGAGGCGAGATTTAAATTCACGCGCGAACGTGGCCATTGGATTTCGTCGTGTTTTTCCATTGTTCTACGTCAAAATTCAAATTCATGCTACTCTGTGGCAGATTGAAGCACGTTTATTATATATGTTTAAGACTATGTACTCAATCTGGCAAATAAATAATTTGAATTTGAATTTAAAAAACTTGAGAGGTGTCAAGGGACACCCGGATTGAACGTAGTTCCTTTCGATTAATTTTAGTGAAGGAATTGTAATAAACTAGTGGTGTCATCTAGTATTAAATTGATTAACGACGATGAATTATTTTTAGTTCATTTCTATTGCACTGTTACAAAACCAAAGAGTTACTCTGGTGGAGTTACTGTTTTTTCACAGATGGCGTTAGTAGTACAATAGCATTTTATTTTTTTATACAATAAAAAATTAGGGAAAAATTCCACATTTAGAAATTATTTAAAATAAAATTGAAAATAGAAAATTCAGTCTGTCAAGCTGGGATTCGAACCATCGACGTTGAACTTATAGGCGACTGCCCTAACCTCTAGGCTATGCAGACGCCTTGTTCTAAGGCGAATATACCGAACACAATGCAAAATTCACATTCAACAAAAAAGTGTCGGTTTCAAAAATGTGTCGAGGGTCGGTTTCCTTAATTTTTTCCGTCTAGCCCCCTTCCGTACCGCGCGATAAGGAACTACGTTCCAAAAATACGCATTTTATTATTCGCTGCTGCTGCCTGTACCTACCATAATAAATTATACCTGCTGGTAAGTGACGTCGTTAGTGAGGACAGATGACCGATGACTTGCTTGGTGGTTGAGTGGAGACCACGTACCGGCAAGAGAAATGTGGGGAGGCAACCATCGCGCTATTCCGAAGACATCATCAATCTTGTGAACAAAACTTGGTGGAGATTAGCACAACACCGAAAAGAATGGCGTGCACATCAGAAGGCCTATGTTCAACGATGGATTAAATGTAAAGGCTCGCAAAGAAGTGACGATACAATCTAAGATGGGCTAACTAGGAACAGGTAGGTATCATCGTATCATCGCAAACGCAGTGTACATTAAACCTATAGGTACTCCTAATCGGTTTTTACTGAATGACTATTATATACTTAATCTGCTTCAATCTTTGACGATAACTTGAAGAATAGAAGACTAGCTAGAGGGCAAGGGTGAGGCATAAAGTTCGAAGAACTGATGGTCGTTAAGATTCCAGGTGCTGGAGTGACGACCTTAATCTGGAAAGCGCAGTGACCTTTTACTAGGCAGGCCGAGGACAACAGATGAATTGCAGGGAGCCGCTGGATAGAGGTAGCGTAAGAACGAGACCATGAGCAATGAAGCTAGCAATCAGTGCAAGATTCTTTTGTCAGGCAGTGGACGTCTATCGGTTTATAAATAAGAGGTCATACAATGGAAACGCACATCACGTACTCATCAAATTCAACATACGACCGTAACATGCATTACGGTACACTGAATCAAAAAGACAGAGGGTCTGCGCAATGACGTATTATTATTTTTAAATTCATACACCGAAAGTTTTCGGCCAGGAATTATTTTATTTTTCATTCGCCTGCCCCCGAGCGAATATGTCACCTATTGCGTTTTATTAAAGTTTATATTATGAGTCTGCTTTATTAAAATAATGGAGGTATTTTAGTTGCTAAATGACGTCATTGTTGCACTTGCGGCGTGGGTAGACGCGGTCGGTGCGTTGCGAATTAGCGGTTTTTAGAATTTGAATTACCTACGTACGAGACGAATTTTCGCTTGATAGCAAAGGGAGTCGAGAATTGAGATCTTTTGTAGCGGTTTAATGAATGGGCTCATAAAGAAGCTATGGATAATTTAGCAGATAAAATTAATACTCGTATGTACTAGTATCTAAGATTTTCTTTGCATCAGTGACTTTAGTCTTGACGTAAATATCTACCGTTACCATACCACCCCTAATGACAAAGAAAGGGTGTTAAATACTACACTTGACGAGAAAGAAAGGTTATAAGTTAGGCCTCTTTGTATGTCTATGTGTCATCACAGGATTCACAGGGCTACAACGAATGGCCCCATTCGAATGCAGTTTTTACGAAAACATGTTTGTTATGTTTTAGTTTGACGAAAATATGTTTCGCCTTTTAAGTATTTTTGTAGTGCAGTTCTGCTTTTCCGAGATAAAAGGTAGTCTATGTCACTTTCCAAGACTTCAACTATAACCATGCAAAAATTTACATCGATACTTTGATCCGTTGATGCGTGACAAACCAACAAACAAAAAAAAAACACGTTCTCATTTACAATATAAGTAACAATATTACGAACTATGCACAAATTTACATGGCTTACAAACTTTATATTCAAATTCTGAAACGAGGGTACAGCTCCCCGCAGCGTGGTACGCGCCATTACACTAACGCGGATGTGACGTCACAATGGATGGGTCGAACTTCCGGCGCGCGCGCACCGCATCCGCCCGCCAATGTCGCGGACATATCCGAACGCGATTTACTAGCTATTTGGAAAATATTGTGGTTAATGGACACTGTTAATGGGGATTTGGTTAAGTATGCTCATTACCATTACTTTTGTAACTCTTGCAATTCATTTCGTTCATCTCAACCACTATTGGGCAAAGGTCTCCTCTCTAATGAAAAAGGTGTATGCCATAATCTACCACGCTGGCGTAATGCCATTGACAGACTTCATACCCCCTTGAGAACATTATAGAGAATTCTCAGATACGCAGGTTTCCTCACGATATTTTCATTCACCGTTAACAAGTAATATTTATTTGCTTAAATCGGATACAAGTCTGAAAGAGATAATAATGTTATGACCTAACCTAGTTTGGATATAGACGTGTTGACTCTATGATCTATTGAATTGTATAGTCGGTGACAAGATAATATTACCTAACTATTGCCATTGACTGTAGGTATCTCTACTACTAACTAAAGTTTTCTGTTAGTTTTAATCAAAAAAAAATCAGAGAATTATCCATCTTATACCTAATGGACGATGTCCGTGACTTCGTCCGCGCGGATGAAGGATTTTTGATTACCGCGGGAATTGTTAAATTTTCCGGGATAAAATATAGGCTTTGTGCTTTTCTGATGTATGCTATTACATTGTAAAGTTTCATCAAAATCCGTCCAGTTGTTTTTGCGTGAAAGAGTAACAAACATCCATCCATCTTCACAAACTATTTCGCATTAATATAGAAAGTTAGGCTCAACTCCGCTCCGTATAAACTGTCATACCGCTTCGCAATTGATAAAATCCAAAACTCCATATTCGAAGTGTTCTAGATTCAAATCGAGTAATCCAATCATCGCGTCAACGGCACAACCCGTCGGTTGGGGTTCAATTTGCCCCAAAAAACCCTTTTGTTCAAACAAGGTGCCACGGGCAAGTGACGTAACCCTTCCGTGACTTCGTTGGAAATTCAGTTTGAAGCGCCCGTAGTCGGTGCCTCGCACTGGCCCTTTAAAAACACCGCGTTTTAATTTTAACTATAAAAATGCATTAATTCATATATCAACACATCGCCGGCCACTTTCTGGTTGGTTACAGGCTGTCCCCTCTCGAATGGGAAGGGTTTAGGTTACAGTCCACTAAGCCTGCCAAGTATGGATTGGCAGCTACATCACACATCTTTTGAGAACAGTATAATATTACAGTAAGCAAGGCGGTTCTCCATCCCCTAGATCCCTCTTTGCAAAATATTTTTAACCTGCCTATGAAAATACCATTGACTGAGTTTTTTATTCCCATTGATTGATTCGAAGATTAACACATATAAATTCAATGACAGACAAAATTAAATGAAACTGTGGAAAAAAGAATATCATTACCGTACCCAAATATTCACCATTTAAATAATTTAGCATCGATTGTCTAAGTTTATGTACTAAATGCAACTTTTATTGTCAACATTGATAATAATTATATATATAATTATACTAATTTGTTGTGTTGGTTAAGGTTTTGGTCAATAAAGTTTTATTTATTTAATATAATCAAGGAAATATTGGTTTTATTCGTCGTTAAAGTTATTTCCATTAAAGAAATTATAAAAATGATGTGACCTAAGATGACATGACAGCAATATCAACGGCCATTTACTGCCAGTGCGTAGAAAATAAATTTGCATAGGGCTATCCAAGAAAGCGGCGGATTTAAAATTTAGTAAATTCCCTGAACCTGAGCTTGTACGGATTTGCGTTCGCTCCAGACGATCCGGGCCGGGGCCGTGGAATTATTTTGAAGAAACGACGAAGTTGAATATATTTTTTGTTTTTTTTTTTTGTTTTTGTTTTGGATGATAGCATTGCAATTTGATGACATATGTACCTACAAAGACTCACTCGCCGAAACTGGGTGGCTTTGTACCTGGCTAGTTACCTTACCACCCTTACCGTCAAAGACGTGCCCCCAAGCGATTTAGCGTTTCGGCACGATGACATCAAGGTTTAAATAAAACTGCCATACCCTGCCCGCTTAGTGACGTATCACTTGCAGTCTTATTATTATGGTTAATACCTATTCAAATTATATTCAAACTTTCGTCTATGCGGCGTGATAGAAAAGTTTAACTTTGTTAGCTAGGTAGGTACTTAACTTCTTTTAAAAACAAAGAGCATAAAATCATAAATAAGATTCCTTTGCATCCACATTTTGTATAATAAATTAGTTTTTATTTACACTACAGTACGATCACGTTTCACTACAAAGCTTTCGAAATACTTATAAAATTCACTCACGGATTTTACGACTTTTTAGTTTATTATAATATAAAGGATTATTTTAATCTGTAACAGATTGAATGTAGAGAATACAAAATTATGTAAAAGAATACTGTAGTATTTTTATGTTTTTATGAAAAAAAAACTATGAAATAAAGAAAGTATTGTTAGAGAAGACAATATTATTGAGAATTTTTCAATAAAACTTATAGCTAAACTAATCTAATTACTATACAAATCAAGCCCGCGTGGAGTGGTGCCAAAAATACTGGCTGCATTTTCGCGTTGGACAGCCAAGCTGATCCTTTGCGCAAAAAATGAGCCAGCCCTTTTGTCACCAGATGAGGCTAATAACCGCGGTGAAATGTCTCGGTAAATTTTTTTTTTACTTTGACTCCATGGCCCTAGGGTCTCCACAGCAAACGGAATAAATATGTTACTCTCGATCAGAAAAGCATACTTGCGCCGCTTACAGGATTCAGCCATTTCAGCTGCGGCTCCCGGTCTTGAGAAATTATAATTAATGCGAAAGTGTGTTAGTTTGTAGTTTTGTTGTTTAGTCCTTCAATAATGCAGCAGCATGCAAAGAAGCAAGGATTAAGGTGTTTTTGCATGGCTAAAGTTAAGTATTTGCGGAGAGTGACATAAGCTACATATTATCCCGGAATAGCAGAGAGTTCCCGCGGGATTTTTTAAAACCTTATTCCAAGGTATATTACCCTTAACGCTACGCTATTCCAATTTAGCACGCTATCATCTTAGCTTACCATCAGTGACATCGCAGTCAAGTGCTAACTCGTCATGGAGAAAAACTATATTGATTGGCACTATAAATAAATAAATCAGTTGTGGAATGGTCTAAAAATGATTTACGTCAGTGTCACTATCGCAATGAACTCTGATTGGCTGAAATTATAGAGTTCTTGCTGCATCAATGCATTTTAACCAATAGCGAGAGAGTCCCGCCTTACAGTTAATCAGGGGTGATTGCAATTATCACACTGATGCAATGATTTTTAGATAATACCACAGCTGGTCATAAAATATGCCAAACAGAAATATATTCATAAACAAAACATGTAGTGGGCAAAATGAGTCGGCCCGCGGGTACAATCGAGGGTCCCCACATAAACGAGATCAAAATAAAATCAAATTACCCAGTTATTGCATAAAGACCTCGCCGACCCTTATTGGGTTTGACTACTCATTTACGACCGAGGGAGACTATTCATTATAATTGAGTGTTATTACATACATCCTAGCTTTATCTATGCTATTGTGGGCCTTAAAACGTGAAGGCCTTCTTTAAAAGGGTTCCCTTTTGAAAACCTTGGCTATTTCTAAACTAAGTTAACAGAAATAAGAAAATTATTATCATCATCGAAAAAACAATCAAACGTCATTTAAGTGAATATAATTCCCTCCCCGAATACGCCGAAATCGAATTACTAAAATCGCTATACCCCGTTGTGGTCGGTTGCTATAATTAATTTATACCTAGAGGTTTTATCAATTTAGATGCTATTGAAGATTATTATGGACTAGAAAAGACATAAAACATTTAAAAATTTTAAATTCTCTGGTTGGTCCGGTGTGCCACCTTTGGGTACGGAACCCTAAAAAAGGAACCTATTATACTACGGCCGTTCACAGAATGCGTTCCTGACACGTCGCGATTGAACTGACGACGTAACTTTGTAATGGCGTTGCAGTTACGATAAAAATATTATTGCTGGTTGTTTACCGTTTTAACAATTGATGAGCATTAAAACAACATTATTATATCAATAATCAATTAATGTTATAATTTTGTGACAGTTGTCGTGACTAACTGACAGGTGTCAGGAACGCATTCTCTGAACGGCCGAACTTTATCAAGTTCTTCCTCAGGATGCAAGCTGTCTCCTTGTCAAATTATTAAACGATCCGCCCCGGCTTCGCTCGAGTTGTGTTTTGAAAATCGGTGAGGAGGTGGAATTGCCAAAAATCCTGAAACACGTATATTTCTTCAATTATATAATATGTATAATTTAAAATCCACATACCAAGTTTCATACTTATAACTCGTAAAATGACGGACTTTCATACAAACTTTTTCTTTTCTTTTTTTTAATCGATGTCAAGATAGTCGTTGCCTGCGATCTCATCTGATGGTGATCTCAATCATAGGTGATGATCAGTCACTAACGCAGGCGAAAATGCTCAGTCTACTGCACCGTCGTAATGTTGCCTGTTTATCGGTCATCTATCGGATATACTTTGGAGAGTGTGCTCAAGAACTTCACAACCTTGTGCCCCCATCGCCGTTTTGCCACAGAACTTCGAGAAATCATGAGCGTTGGCACCCTTACGTGGTTGAAATCCAACCTAATCGCACAAAACGCCTCACTAATTTCGAGTGGCAGTGGCGCGAGTGTTTGCAAGATGGAAGAACTAATTGAAGCTGTTCGAAGCGAAAAATGTTTATACGACGTATATAATTCACATGTAATTCCTTGAAATCGTTCCTAGTCATTCTAAAATAGTTTTTGAATTTTTCGTCTGAAAACTCAGAAGTTAATTTGAATTCTGCATGTGTTTGCCTTTTGGACATGAAGGAGCTCTTCCAATTTTTTTTCCGGATGCTTTCCTTATTAACAATAATCTATATAAAAACTCGTTATCATTGTCGGATTCTGAACTTAAATCTATCGCGTCCATCTTGCTTGATTCCCGTCGACGAATGCTACTGAGGCGTCGAATGATGTACGATTCGTGTAAGCAAATGCGGACACACCGTGTCCACCAATGTCAGTGCCACATTGGCGCAGTATCGTGAACAAGTGCGAGTGTGGGCATGTGCGGCGGGGCTTAGGGTGGATCGACATTTGTGAGGATCGATTCGGATTTTGCTCATACAAAACTGTCATTTTCCATAGAAACGTATACGGATCAAATCGGCTTTTCGATGCGTACACGACTCTATGGAAAACGGCAGTTTTGTATAGGCAAAATCCGAATCGATCCTCACAAATGTGGTTTCACCCTTAGTTCAACGTGTCTGAAACGAACCGCTAGGTGTGGAACGCACTTCCAACATCATCAACCTTCAAGGAAAGAGTGAATAGGCATTTTCTAGGCAAGCTCGCTCCAACCTAGACCTCATCAGTGCTTTCCAGTATTGATTGTCGTCAAGCGCAAGCCTATCTCTAAATAATACTTTGCACCAAATTTAACTTCAATAAAAATAATGTTTTTCTGATGATGTGCCACAGTTTATTAGTCAATAAAAACCATGTTAGGTATCCAGTCTTTCGTCACTAAAACTTCTTTCTTTTAAAATTGTTTAAAGTATCTGTTTTTATATGATATTTACATTAAAAAATTGGTGCAAAGTAACCCAAAAACACGGTACCTACTTTTCGAAATTCCATGATATTTAAAGAGAAATTAATATTCCTTTGCTATAATCCGCCAAATTCTAAGTCTTAAGTAACTAAGTTGATGTCTGTGATGGGGTGGAATTTTCAGCGAAACACGTACAAAAATGAAGAAATGGGGGGCCGTCAAATTTTTCGGTTTCAGACCACTTTGTTACGGGGTCTATATCAAAAACTAAACTACTTAGGATGATGCGGTTTTAAATAAGTAATTGTAGCAAAAACAAACGAGCATTTTTCCCCAAATGGTAATTTAGTACTATCTAAGAATTAAGATATTTAAATATCTAGTTAGACTAGAAAAGTGATTTGGTCATATTACGGAACCCTAAAAGAGCGAGGCCCGACTCACACTTGGTCAATTATTTTTCTTCAAATGTTTGATGCTGAAGTTCATGCTCTCTAACTAGATGGCGCTAGACGACTTTAACTCGCGCTAGATTCAGGTGTTCTGAGAGATATATAGAACAGTACATGGTCTTAACTCATTTGACAGACGGACGGCAACCTATAGGGGTTCCGTACAAAATCTCAAATATTTTTAATTTTTGGACGTGTTACTTCGACTCGTAACACATATTTGTTTTTCAAATTCGCCTGATTCTAGTTTATTTTTAAGTATTGTAACGAAAATAATAACGATGTTAGCGAGCTAACTAGTACCTTCACCTTGTAAGGGGTATGGCAGTGAACATTCAATCCAATACCCCTACCTAACCTAATCGGTAATCGGTTTCTACACACCATCGTGCCGGAACTCTAAATTGCTTAGCGGCACATCTTTTGCGGTAGGGTGGTAACTAGCCACGGCCAAAGCCTCCCACCAGAAAATCACTTTAGATTACAACTTTAGTAAATAATATAATTTTAGGGCCGATTTAACCAACGTAAATTAAGTCTTAACCGAGCGTTAAATTTCATTAAATTTTTTGGCAAATTTTCAATATAAATACTGTCAGAACGTACTTCAATCTACTCCTCGGTTAAACGTCACTTGAAGTTGGTGAAATTGTATCGTAGAATAACAAGTTTTAAAGACCATTTGTTATTTTGATACTTTGTGATTAGGCGTGACATTTTATAATAAAATTCCACAGTCGATCTTAGACTTGCCTTTACACAAGTTTAAGAAATAAGTTAAAACTAATAAACTAAACACGAAAAAAGCATAATATTACCTATACAATTGAAGACTATTATAATAAAAAACCGGCCAAGCGCGAGTCGGACTCGCGCACCGAAGGTTCCGTACTCCAAAAGTAAAACGATAATATTATATTAATTTGCTTATTTATCGTTAACTTTGTTTGTAGAGGTTTATTGTTAATATAAAAAAACTATGCTAGTTAGAGCGTTGGTTTTATTTTTCCTGTAAAATATACATAAACCTCTATTGACCATAATTATTTCAGATTTTTCGATTGGTAAACTTCGGAGATAAGGGGGGGAACGGTATTTTTTTCGACATTTTGGCCGATTACTCAAAAACTATTATATATAGAAATAAATAAAAAACTGTTTTAGAATGCACAAGTAAAGGCCTTTCATATGATACCCCACTCGGTATAGTTATCTTACTTTGAAATTTCAAACCCCCGATTTTCCCCCTTTTTTAATCAAACTAAAATAATTTTCGCGTTGCTTTTATTTTTCCTGTAAAACATACATAAACCTCTATTGAACATAATTATTTCAGATTTTTCGATTGGTAAACTTCGGAGATAAGGGGGGGGAACGGTATTTTTTTCGACATTTTGGCCGATTACTCAAAAACTATTATATATAGAAATAAATAAAAAACTGTTTTATAATGCACAAGTAAAGGCCTTTCATATGATACCCCACTTGGTATAGTTATTTTACTTTGAAATTTCAAACCCCCGATTTTCCCCCTTTTTTAATAAAACTAAAAATAATTTTTGATTTTTCTTTATTCCAATGATGTTGGGCCACTATTATACACAACTATGCCAAATTTCATGTCGATAGCTTTAATAGTTACTGAAATAATCGACTGTGACAGACGGACGGACGGACGGACGGACGGACGGAGAAAGTCTCACCATAAGGGTTCCATTTTTACCATTTTGGTACGGAACCCTAAAAATGATAAAAAAGCGTTGATATAATTCGTTCCAGCTATTCATGAGACAATAGGTGGTAATTAAACTGTTTATCAAAATAATTCTAGTCTATTCAGTGTTTCCACTTTATTTGTGTCTAACTCATGTCTTGAGTATTTGAATATTAAAATGCCTTAACATGGGTAGCCTAAGCATATCACGCTCTCTTTAAACATTTCTGGGGTGGTGTCGTGTGATGCGGGTTGTTACGTTTCCTCAAATATAGTTGAGCGAAACAATGGCTGGATCATGCGTCATGCTCGTGAACGGGTTCCACCAGCGGGAATGGGGCTGCTTTCTGTCTGCCCGTCTTAACGTGTTGAATTATAATTAGGTATGCTTTTGTGGAACTCATTGTGGAAACACTGCATACCTTTCATACATAGCATAGTACCTATCTATTGAATTGTAGACTTGTTTTGAAAAGAGCAACCGCCGAGTTTCTTGCCGGTTCATCTCGGCAGGAAGGGCATTCCGAACCAATGGTAGATTCATCGACGATTCAAAAGGCACTTGTAAAAAAGTACTTAATGAAAATGAATTTATTAAAATAATTAATTATCAGTGTCGTAAACCAATCTCTTTTTACTGGGTGGGACTTCCACACGTTGCATTCTTGCAACGGTTGTATCCACCTGCTCCCTGCGACTCATGATATGGAATGACTACTTACTACAATTTGTAAAACAAAGTCCCCCGCCGCGTCTGTCTGTCTGTCTGTTCGCGATAAACTCAAAAACTGCTGAACGGATTTTCACGCAGTTTTCACTATTAGATAGGGTGATTCATGGGGAAGGTTTTAGTGTATAATTTGTTTAGGTATTGTATAAATTGGTTGAAATATGACGATAATTGTTGAACAAGTCGGAAAAAGTCAAGCCACCTAGGAGCTTTCATCTAAAACGCTGCCCAATCCCGTTGATATATAACAAAACAAAGTATGGTGATGGAATGATGGGATAGGTCTCTACAGAAAAGTCCGCGATGGCTTATTATATCTATTTTTAAGAATAGCTTACTGTACCCATTTTAACTTCTATAAAAATGGTCACGTACAATGCGGTAATTGGCTATCTATTTTGACGGATACAGAATTAATCCTTAAAAACTTAATACGTTAGTTATCATGAGAATTTTTTGCACATTGTGATAATCATCATCATATTATAATTTAAATGAATAAATAGATCCTTCCGCATACGAGTCATACGACTCGACTAAGATCGAGATTTCGACTCGTAGGTTTAACGGTTATTATCAGTGTTGTTAGTGAAATAACCAGGAACAGATGACTTAAAGTGCTCCCCGAGGCACAGAGGGAGCGAAAAAGCCAAATTACTACATCCAACGTCGGTCACCCATCCAGTTACCAACCGCTGTCGACGTTGCTTAACCAGCGCGATCGTTTGGCGCTATCACCACTAGACGAACGTCCATCATCCAAAGAACAAAATTACTAGTTCATACATTGCGTAGCTTAATAATTAAAAGCTTAATACTAAAATATTATACGAATTAAATTAAATTATTGATTGCTAGGTATGGCGGTCTCCTACTAAAAATATTCGACGTAAAATATTGTATGCAATAGTTCAAGTTTGCGAACTAGATGGCGCTGATCGTTTTTATCCCGCAATACTCTTCGCGTGCCTAAGAGATAATATATGCAAATACATTTAGCTGTACACGGTACACCATTGTGATCTCAAATCACATGCTCCTCCTGCTCGATCCTTAGATCAATTTTTAAAATCACGGTTAAGCGTGATATATATAGCCGGGTCTCCACCAAAAGATTCCACCGCGCTCCGATCGCACGCGGCTGGAGCGCGCTCCACAGACGCGGGAGCGCGAGTTCCGTTTTGAATTTTGACAGCTTGGATCGCGAGAGGCACGTCTACACCGACCGCGTCTGTGGAGCGCGCTCCAGCCGCGCGCGATCGGAGCGCGGTGGATCGTTTGGTGGAGACCCGGCTTATGGTCAATAATAATAAAAAAAAAAACTGAATATAGATTATAGATAAAACTAAAATCACTAAAAGTAAAATTATTTGATGATCCAATTAATAATATTAATCGTCAATCAATTTAATAATATTACATCAATTTTATTATAGTAATTATTATTAATTTCTTTACAATAATATTGTTTTCAACACACTTGCTCATAAAGTGGCTCTAAGTTCACCGCAATTAGGCACATAATGACACCGATAATCAAACTGTGACTTTTTCATTACTATTATTCACTAGTGAGTTATAGAGTTTTTTTTTTATTGGTTGAGTTGCTTTGTTCTTAAAAAAGTTTAGATACAAAAAAGATTGTGTTCAATAGTACAAATAAATTAATGTACCTATTGCTTGCTCATTTCATGCAACTTCGTATTTAAATAGATAATTTCAACTTGTATGTGTTTTTAATAAATAAAACTTTCACTCAAATATTACTTTTGTTTTTTCTGTAAAAACTTGAAATTCCCCATTTTGTACGTGGCTAAAACGCATTCCGCGAAAAGCCTAAAAGAAAGAAACCTCATTCTTTTAGTCTATGGCCGATCGCCATTATATATAAGATGCGCGCGCATAGGAAAACTGCTTAATTTTTTCCGCAATTGCGAAAAAATTTTGCAAAACTCGTTTGCACTGTTGAAATTACAGTTATTTATTAATTAAAATGTCTACAAGTACTAATTATGAAGAAAATGATTTATGTTGTACACCGCCCGATATAAAATGTGCTATGAGCCGAGAGGGCGAAGCTTTCACTTCATATTATAAGAGAATAATAAAAAATCGGCCAAGTGCAAGTCGGGCCTCGCTCTTTTAGGGTTCCATACATATGACCAAATCATTTTTTTAAAACTAGATACATATTTAGATATCTTAGTTCTTAGAAAGTACTAAATTAACATAATGTAATTAGTAAAACCCGGATAGTTGCCTCAGTTGGATACTTGCCCGGGTTTTGAATACACTATGTTAGGGACTTTAGTGGCATTAGGGCTTTAGTATATTATTGTAAGTGCTCCTCCAGCAGACCTGAGTGTCATGCAAACCGTCAGGTTAGGCGCATAAGTTTCGTCCGTGCGAGCGAAAATCTTCCGCGGCAAAGCTTCGACGGGCGTCGAAATTATATTGGTAAGTGTTTTCTATTGAATATTTTTATTACTGATTGTAGTTTCAGCCAACTTTTTGTTTGTTAACATGCATTAGAGTCTAAAATACATTGTTTATTACGTCATATTGTTGAATAGTTTTTATTTATTTTGCAAATAAAAAGGGCAAGTATCCGTATCAAAAAGGATAGTCGCCCCAGTTAATTTTGCGGATAGTCGCCCTAGGGGCAACTATCCGCAACGATAAGTTCTTTAACGTGCAAAGTCAGTTTTTCTTGGTGTTTTTTCTAACTCATTGTGACTATAACTTAGCTTATATAAAATAAATACTTAACTAAGTATTTCATGAATTCATTCTAGGTGACCAAAATGCCGCGTAGCTGTCAGCGTAAATCAGGTGTAGTGCCGCGCCACATAAGCTGGACAGAAGACAAAATAAAATAAAAAAGTTTAGCACTTGCGTTGAAATTTTTCAGTAGAATATGTTGAGAAAACGTGAGATATTGCAAGTTAAAAACCTTAGAGTCTGATGATTAATTAATATTGCTAATGCCAACGTTGATTGCCATTGTTCTATCTTTAATATTAAAAATAAAATTTTATATTAATTAATTAGGTTTATTACTTTAATTGATATAGATTTGTTATTATTTTAAAAAATCATAGTGAGACGTCTATCTCCGCACGAGGCAAGTATCCCCCGAAGCATTTTTAACGTTAGGCTACTATCCGCTACACTAGGCAACTATCCCTTTTTTTAGAGGTCAAATAAAACAAGATTTACTCAAAACCATTATTAATTATGTTCCCAAAAATAAGCTACTATAATAGATTAAAGACCAATGTTTTGATTCACACCTTGAATTATTCTAAATATGTGCATATTTTCTAATGATAGAGCTTTTTTGAAAAGTGGGCCAACTATCCGGGTTTTACCCTATGGGGAAAAACTGCTCGTTTGTTATGGTCACAAGTCACAACTTACAAACTTCCTTTTCCATGTATAGGAGCCCCTTTATTTTTAATTTAATTTAATTTTTATTATTTGTTGTTATAGCGGCAATAGAAATGCACAATATGTGAAAATTTCAACTGTCTATATATTACGGTTTACAAGATACAGCTCGCTGACAGACGGACGGACGGACGGACGGACAGCGGAGGCTTAGTAATAAATAGGGTCCCGTTCGCACCCTTTGGGTACGGAACCCTAAAAAAGGAATACCGGCAAAATGGAGAACCTCTCCTTTTTGGAAGTCGGTTAAAAATTGAAAATCCCAGTTTCAGTTTATCCTGTAGTTTCATAATAAATAATTCCATAAATAATAATCCAATCGAGCTTCTTATTCAGCTCATAATAATATTATTATGATATCCCTTTCTTCTTGCATTCCCGATTCTTATCATCACCATCAGTAATCATCATCATCTGCTGATTAGAGTATTTATTATTGTTGTTTTAGCTTTCTGGCTGATTAGATTATATTAGAGTGACAAAGGATACATAATTTTTTATTCCGGAAAATCAGAGTTTCCACGGCATTTTCAACAATAAATCCACATAGACGAAGTCCAAATTCAACTCGGACGAGAGAGAGAAGGACTTGCCAAGCGCACGCATTCCTCTCTGCCGAAGTAAATGTACGACGTACGTGTAATTATTTGCTTGTGTGCTCATTTTCTGTAAGTGTGACAGCTTTTGAGTTAGTGTGCGCTCATGGAGGCGTAGTGAGTTAGTAAATGTGTGCTGTACTCACCTCCCACGGAAAGTGGCAGAATTTATTTAGTACTAACTAACGCACTCAGAGTCATTCATTAAATTATGATTAATGAATGCCTTGCCTTTTGATTAACTACCGCACTCAGCACCGCATGTATTAAAATTCTTCTTCGTGTCCTTCCTTCCTCCCGTCATCCGGGATCGGGTCTCCTCACTCTCCGGCCCCAGGTCACTCGATCCAGGCCGTCTGCTCCGGCAATTTGGCTTGCATTAGTTCTCTCTTAATGTTAGACCACCAGGTCGATCGCGGGCGGCCCCTTTCTCTTTTTTTCTTCAGGCAGATTCAGCGCGATCTGTACTACGTGATCGCTGCTACGTCGTTTTATATATTCGTACCATCTGAGGCGGTTTTCAGTAATTTTCTCGGTAATTGGTGTGACTTTGAAACTTCCTCGTATGTATTAATTACGAATTTTGTCAAGCCGAGTCACACCTCCTGCCCACCTCAGCATCTTCATTTCATTGACATGCATCTTTTGTTCATGCGTCTTCTTAACTGTCCAACATTCGGAGCCATACAATAATGCCGGACGTATTGCCGTCTTGTATATCTTACCCTTAGTCTTTACGGGTATGCGAGGATCACACAGCACTCCTGTAAGCGACCGCCATTTTCGCCACGCTACATTTAGTCTGTGAGCCACGTCATTATCTACATTGGCATCTTTTGTGAGAACAGAGTCCAAGTATTTGAACTTCTCAACTCTAGGAATAGGAGTCCCGCACCGCATGTATTAAATTATGAGTAATTAATTAATTATCATTAAATCTATTACTGAATTGACATTAATGTACAAACGAAGCGTTAACTTCTGAGAATGAAACTTTTTAAAACCCAAGATCTCCTCGTTGAGTTACGATTAGCGACTCTGAGTGCGGCAGTGCATCTGCTTTAAGGCACGTCCTACTTTAAATTGTCGAAGAATTTCAAGTAAGTAACAAATTGTATACAAAATAAACATCATACAGATTTGCCATATCTAGAAGACCGAAGCGGGGTTCCCTGCACAGTGGGGTTTCAAGGAGGGGTGAAGGGGGGTGGGGGTAAAGACAATGTGGAACTAGCAGTTGTAATCAGTTTAGCGAGCAATTTGCCTCTCCGGCCATGCGTGATATATGCCTGTACAATCTGGCCCCGTCTCGTTGTACAATTGATTTTTTAAGCCTTCCCCTAGTTTCCGACTGGATTTCTACCTTCTGCTATGGAAAATAGTTTTTGGCCTCGTGTTATAACGCTTAGAACAGAAGTTTCTAACAAAGTTTAGCTCCAAACGTAGGCTCAAAACAATGAATGTGTTAGTGCCGTGTAATTATTTTCTGGTACTCGGACTGATATTACGTTATTGTGATGAATTATGACACTTATTCACATTTCGTACGTAATTATATATGTACTAACTACTACTATAGTACTATTATATATTCTGTGCTACTACTACATCATGAAATATTAATTTTTGTTATTATTTTCTGCTTATAACACACGTAGGCTTATCATAATAATAAAACATACAACGACAATTTTATCTTCAATCGTTTTAAATCACAGCTACAAATCGTTACAATTTTCAGAATTTTGTGCAGGACTTTTGACTAAAATGGTCGGTCGTGGTACTTTATCGGCAGAACATTGTAAAAACATGTGCAACTGTTGAACATTAAAATATGTTATTTACACGATAGTCATATTATTACAGTTCGAGATTTGGCAACCTAGCAACCTAAATCTCAAACGATGTTAGATTGCGAGATAGTCGACTACTTATCTTGCTAATATTATAAATGCGAAAGTGTGTTTGTTTGTTGTTTTGTCCTTCAATCACGCTGCATCAGAGCAACGGATTGACTTAATTTTTTACATGGGTATACCGTATAATTCAGGACCTGGAGAGTGACATTGGCTACTTTTTATCCCGGAAAATCAAAGACTTCCCGAGGGAATTTAAAAACTAAATCCACGCGGACGAAGTCGTGGGCATCAGCTAGTACATACTATATATTTTGAACTACTACTTGTTTTGAAAAGAGCAACTGCCGAGTTTCTTGCTGGTTCTTCTCGGCAGGAACGGCATTCCGAACCAGTGGTAGACTCATCGACGATTCAAAAGCACTTGTAAAAAAGTTTATTTGAATAAAAAACATTTCTATTCTATTCTATTCTATTCTATTGAAACATCATATCACCGCCGATGAAGATATTCCCTACGATGTGTCAAATTGGCATAATCCACAAAGTGTGGCCGACACGTGGCGTGACGCAAGTCTGCGCTGAACATCGTTAATTATTGTCGCAAGTGTACAATGCGAGAGGGTTGGTGAGGCCTACTTGCGAGAGCTCGTATCAGTCGATCGTGCTGGTTAAAGAACGTTGACCCATGCCAGTGATGGATGTTGAAATAATTTTTCACGGTTTTTCTCTCAGAATAAGGCCTTAGGCCATATAAGTCCAGCACGCTGGCCAACTGTCAAGTGAAGATTTCACACACCTTTCATAATCATCATCATCATCATCTCAGCCTGCTGACGTCCACTGCTGAACATAGGCCTTTCCCAGAGAACGCCACCACACCCGGTCCTCAGCCTTCTCATCCAGCCACTTCCCGCCACCCGCTTTATATCGTCGGTCCAACGTGCTGGAGGGCGCCCCACACTACGCTTACCTACTAGTTCGCGGTCTCCACTCTAGAACTTTTCGGCCCCAACGGCCATCGCTTCTACGACAAGCATGGCCTGCCCACTGCCATTTCAGCTTGCTAATGGTTTGGGCTATGTCGGCGACCTTGGTTCTCTTACGGATCTCTTCATTTCGAATTCTGTCCTTAAGAGACACACCTTTAACAACATGCAATAATTCTCAAGCATGCAGATTTCCTCACGTTGTTATCCTTCATTAATGAGCAAGTGCATAGCTCCGAAGTCCTAGAGGTGCATGCCTAAGATTCGAACCTCGGACCCCCGACATGGAGGTCGCAATTCGTAACCAATAAGCTTTCACCAACAAGAAGATCTAATGAAGACCATTTTGCTATTTAATCTTAATATATATAAATTACGTGTCACGTTGTTTGTCCGCGATGGACTCCTAAACTACTTAACCGATTTTGATCAAACTTCGTAACTATCTGTAATTTGGTCCAACTTGAAAGATAGGATAGTTTTTTTTTGGATTAGGATAGTTTATTTATTTTATTTATATAGATAAGTTCGCCGGGTCAGCTAATATATATAATAAAATAAAATACACAAAACAGTGACACAAATTAATTATACTAGTTAGCCATTCCCCAAATAAAAAACATTTATATCAATAAAACGATTCTATTATACAACATTATACGTGTGAAATGCAATATAATGTCGGCACGCGACTTTTAATGGTTTAATACGTGTATTAAAGGACAAAGGGACGTAAAAATCAGTGGGTGACATTGATATCATAATCAAAATATGAATTTTTGGGGGTACCCTTGAGAGGGATTAATGTCTCTATGGGACTGTTTGTTATGGAATGATATTAAGCATAGCTTTTGTCGCGGGCTTTGAACTAGGACAAACAGTTTGAGCGCGGCGACCGAATCAAGAAATTCCGTAACGAAAAAACCTAACACCGTCGTTCAGTAGGTAAGCGTTCAACATTTTAGATGTTCACATTTAGCTCTGTTTGGCGCAGTGGGCGAGCGGCCGCTTTCTTTAGATGTCGCAGGTTCGAATCTCACTCGCGAAGTAGTGTCAGTGCGCTTTTCTTGTTTGTTTGTTTTTTAATTATTTTTTTGCATAATTTTTATTATGCAAAAAAAATATTGCATAAATATTATAATTGCATAAGTTGATAAAAAATGCTACGCAATAGCTTTACCGCGGCAGTCCCCGAGTGCCACTCAATTTTTTTGCTACACAGGATTATTTTGAGTTATGAGTTACCTCAGTGTCATTTCTTTTTCACTTGCGAGTCACCTCACCTGATGGTAAAAAGTTATGCTTTCAAAACGGATTTTTCCGAATAAAGTTAAAATCAGTAGCAATCGCCAAGTTTTCTTGCTGGTCTTCTCGGTTGGAATGGCATTCCGGACCAGTTAGTGGTACATTCACTTGACGATTCAAAAGTACTTTGAAAGGTTATCCTACTATCCTACTAATATTATAAATGCGAAAGTGTGTGAGGACAGATGGATGGATGGATGGATGTTTGTTAATCCTTCACTGGCATGAATGAACCGATTTCTGGAATGGACATAGCTCGTACCCAGGATTGACACATATAGGCGACATTTTATCCCGGAAAATTAATCCCGTGGGAATTAGAACCTTAATCCACGCGATCATCATCTAGTATTAGAATGAAAATGGTAAGTTACAAGTTACATAAAAGTCCTATAATACGGCGTTATAGGCCTCATGTGTCCCAAAGCTTCCTATCTCGAGCTTTCCACATCCAATATACTTACATCTCATTTTTCTGAAAATTTATCTCGCAAGTCTTCTTTTAAAGTCTTTCTTTTCTCTTCCTACCTATTGGAACCAGTCTCCAAAAATATCTACTTACTACTAAGTTACTCTTAAAGAAAAGCTCTTGTGTTAGGAGGTAGGTATATATATAGAATCTTGAAATTGAAATTGAAATTGAAATTGAAATTGAAATTGAAATTGAAATTATTTATTTCCTTTCTTTGTTACATTAGTGCTTAAAATCTATGAACGTTGACGGCTGGAAAAGTTAAAACTGCGTTCCAGCCGTCACGCCCACCTCCGAGACTTAAATTATATACGGAAATATTAACAGGATTCAATTTATCCATTTATATAATATTAAATTGAATTTACAGCATGCAAGGAAGTGTGAGTGAGTGTGTTTGTGCGTGTGGGTGTGTGTGTGCGTATATGCGTGTGTGTGTGCGTGTGTGTGGGTGCGTTCGTGTGTGTATGTGAGTGTGAGTGAGTGAATGCGTTTGAGTATTATTGTTGTTGTACTATTTGAGTGTGTATAAAAGTCTTTCGGTCTCTTCATAGGAGAGCGATTTACAATCGCTTGGAAACACTTAGATTTACATAAATTACTTGTTAAATGGTAGATATTCAACAATTTATTGATTTTGTTGTACAGTAAACAGCTTAAAAATGGGTAATGGCGCCTTGAGATTGCCGTTCGAATCGATTCCATTGCACATACCATGTAGGACCTGCGTTTGGAGCAAATTTTTGGGTCATAGGGTAGCTCAAGGTGTTTACGTAAAATTGTGCACATAATAAACAATTGTCTCACTGTTAAGACCTTAGTGTATGTATAAAGATCGACAGTAGGAAAATCTAGAATCTATTTTTCGAATTTTTCCACATCCTAAAACACCGTAAATAGGCAATTTCTCAACCAATTCTGTAATAAAAATGAAAACCCAATATTCTATATCGGAGATCTTTTAAGTCGTTCCCACAATAGCCATTCACCATTGTAAGGCCCAGTCTGCACCAGACGCCACTTCGGCATTCGCACGAAAATAAAAATTCGATAAAAAACGGACCCACACGTGCCGGAACATTATTCGATAACCGTCGGGGGCGGTATTTAGATCATTGACGACAACCCTAATTTTACTATCCTCTCCTTTATCCTGAACTCAACCTTATCTCAAACCAATAAAACACAAAGTCAAATAACTGCGTTCGACTACACTAATGTCCTTGCATTCAAAGTAAATTGAACTGAATGACGATGAAATAAAATTGAAATTCCAATGAGTGGTTTTTGATGGTTTAACTCAATAGGGCTGTCAAGAGATTTCTCTATTTATTGGTGGGAAAGGCCGCGTGTCAGATCTAACACCAGTTTTAATATTTTCAGGCGCGTGGCTCACACGCGCTGGGCTTTGGTAAAAAACTGGACGCGCGTAATTCGCATTTTATTGTCGCATTCTACTTGTTAATGTAATGGCGTCTTTACAATACTTTTATATATTTTTTGCGGTTAATGATATTGGCAAGTATGTAATTAGTTGTAAATTGACTGGTTTCGAATGGAACTGCCCGTCTGTAAAGTGGAATTTACTGTAATTTTGAATTTGGTCTCGTTTAAACCCTTTGTTGGGGAATTGTTAGTAACCCAATTGGTGAGCGGATGAATGAGCTTGTTGTGGTCATTAGGACATTAGGACACTATAAATCCAATTGGCATCTCTTCGAAAATTCAAAATTATTTATTTCATGTAAATATCATATTTCAGCTCATATTATGATAACTGATATAAGTTAATACTATACCTAAACCTAACACCATATCGGAAAGCAAATGTTGAGAAGACTTAGTAGGCTCAGCTCATCGATACCAACATGCAACGACGACGATTGCTTTAATGCTACTTTGTTGTTAAGTTTATAGGTAGGTACTACTAATTTAATAGGTGAAGTATAATAGGTAAGATAATACTAATAGATAAATAATGTGTATTAGATCAATACTAAATCTCTTACAGACATGAGAGCATAACTTAGGTACGTAACTTAAGTTATTCAGTTCGCACTTTGTCATCAATAAAGAATTAATTCTTTTAACCTACTCTACTACTCACTTACTTACTTTACAAAAATCAAACATTGTCAATATTCTTAAAAAATCAATTTTCGTTTCATAACAAAATTAATAATATGTATATTTACTACTTTTTAGTTTTTTCTCCACAAATTAAAACAATCTGTTTTAATATCCACACGTGCATACTAGCGCCATCTATTATAAATTCCAGTAACTTTATAAATGAAGTGTTATAATACACAATAACCCTATAATTATAATTTCAATAGGACATTCTATTGATTGTGTTAATAATTTTTGATAATAAACCGTTTTCAAGGTAAAAAAACGAGTACGTAACTCGTTATCCAAACGGCTTATAAATGTGACTAATAGCGTCATCTGTTGACATTTTCTTGAACTACTACTCTTGACTGAAGGGTCGAAGCGCCAATTTCCGTTCACGTGGCGAACACAACGCAACATGACGGTTTTAACATAGCGATATGATAGGCACGTCATCACTGCATTATATTAGTACCGTTTTATTTACACTGCAGACAGGAAATTGCCTTTTTACAAAGAAATGTTGTCTTAGTATTTATTTCTTACAACTTTTCAAGCTGATGCCCGCGACTTCGTCCGCGTGGATTTAATTTTAAAAAATCACGTAGGGACTCTTTGATTTTCCGGGATAAAAAGTAAGTGTCCTCTATCACTCTCCTGCATGCCTAGCATGCACGCGCGAGAAAATTTTGTCTACGCCTTCTCTTGTATTTTATACATCTATATATTGCATTATTGCATATATTATGCATTATATATGTATCTTGTATTTGTATAATATCTTTATCGAAATTAACATGGTACACATAATTCGTCTCGTTACGTCAAAAGTAGAGATAAAATTATTTTCTCTATTTTTCTTTACGAACTAACATGGCGACGTAAGTTTCTCGAATTTTGAAGTTTAAAGAGAGATATCTCTCGTCATTTTTAAAGGTTTCACACATGGAAGTAGTATTTTCCATGTTTTTTGAATGAACGAAATCGGTGTTGCAACATTAGATTATCGTGCACCAATTTGTCTACGACGAGAAATTAGTCACTCGTTGCGTGCATGTTAA
The DNA here is from genome assembly GCA_029955525.1 of Oeneis ivallda. Taxonomy (NCBI): domain Eukaryota; kingdom Metazoa; phylum Arthropoda; class Insecta; order Lepidoptera; family Nymphalidae; genus Oeneis; species Oeneis ivallda. The sequence goes on from JARPMR010000023.1 coordinate 13,778,109, forward strand.
AGTAAACGAGAAAACAGTCTACATCGACAATAATATCTCTCTGTCTCTTCGCCAGATATCACTTCGACGCGTATGCTGGCCTGCAGGTACTCAGCTATACCTACTCATGCAATAAACGTCAACCCGTTGCTCAGTTACTGCGTGACTGAAGGGCATACCAACAAAAAAACGCACATTCGCATTTATATTATATTTATATCTTGCAGGCGATAACAGTAAAATTGCACTTACACGGATTTTCAAATTTATATAAATTGATATTGTAGTGTATTGGTACAATCTTGGTGTGCCAACAGAAATTAATTATTGTAAGTAGACCATTCTGTTGCACATTTTATCTACATATTTTAAGAAAAACTTGGTGTGCGAACTGCCATCGTGGCAGAAATGTCTGGCACGTACCTATCTATTTTTTGAAAGTTCTCAAAGGTGTGTGAAATCTGCTAATTTACATTGCGTTCTAGGAAGGAAGCTAGGCTCAGGGTCACTCAGCAGGAGATATATCGGCCATAGTCCACCACGCTGGCCCAATGCAAATTGATAGACTTCACACTCCTTTGTCAACATTATGAAGAACTCTGGTGTGCAGGTTTCCTCACGATGTTTTTCTTCACCGTTCAAATGTCAAGCTTGTGATATTTAATTTCTTAAACGCACATAACTTAGCCAGTGGTGCGTGCCTGGGACCCCCTGAATAGGAGACCGCAGAACAAGAGAGTAGTATACTCTTATTTCTTTGCCGCAGTAGCCGCAGTACTAACCGTAACCACTAGGCTATCACTGCTTCTTACTCAGTTTTTTATGGTATATTTTATTTTATTATTATTAAAGCTTTATTATTGTGTCACGTTGATAGTGATACATTTAAAAAATTGATCTGATGAATAGAGTTGGAAGGTATGTGATCAAGAGATCACATTTTGCACTCTGTAATAAAATTATACATCCATCCGGGGTCTTCCGCGTAGGCCTTCACAGGCCTCGGGGTAACTGTTCAGGGCGATGGCCCCCTTCAGTGGTGTCAACGCCGCCTGCAACTACAGGCGGGGCACTGGGTGGGACCGGTTGGTCCGTGGTGTCAAATCCGGGGTGTCAATCCGGTGTTATCCTGCTGCAGTGCGATCGAGCCCGCGTAGTGTCGCGGGCGATCTGCGGACTGCGGCAGGGTGGTATGTCCGTGGTGGGCTTCGCCCGCCGCTCAGCGAGGTCGAGCCCGCCGGTAGTGTACCGGTGAGCGCCCATCAGCCAGCGGCGAGGAAGCAGTCGTGTCCTATGTGACTAGGTCGCGTGGCAGGCCTCTTATGTCCGGCGGTCGTCGATGGTATGGCGCGATGCCATGCAGATGCTGGGATCGCGCTCCGTCGGCGCGTGCAAACATAGAGGCACTCAGGCGGTGAACGAAGTCGTCCAGGCTCTCCATGCGCAGGTCCCTGGAGATGACCTGATTCCGTACGAAGCGTGGTGCTCCGGAGATGGTGCGGAGTGACAGCGACTGCTGTGCTCGCAGCGACTTGCGGTCCGTCTCGCTGGTCAGCGCGAACCACGCGGGGGCCGCGTAGGTGAGTCGCGTGCGAACGTACACCTTGTAGATGTACAGCTTCGTACGGAGAGGCAGGTGGGACGCCAGCACGGGTCGAAGGAGGTTCCGTGCGGCGCGCGTCTGGTTGACTACGTTCTTCACGTGGGGCCGCATCGAGAGGGTCTTGTCGACGGTCACGCCGAGGTATTTGGCCTTCGGGGACCACTCAATGGTCTCGCCCATAAGTGACATCGGGGGCGGTAGTAGTCGCGCCCGCCCGATGGAGATCGCCTGAGTCTTCGCCACGTTGACCTTGAGTCTCCAGTTCTCCAGCCATGTGGGAAGCGCGTCCAGTGTTCGCTGCATCTTCAGCGCTGCATGCGGGGCATTCAGCGAGGAGGTAATGAAGGCCGCGTCGTCGGCATACAGCGCTAACATGGCGCCGTCAGCGACTGGGATGTCGTCCGTGTATCTGCTGTAGCAGACGGGCGACAGGCAGCTTCCCTGAGGTACACCGGCTCGGATGGTGCGCTCCGTGGACAGGGCGTCTTCAACCGCCACTTGAAAACGTCTGTCTTGCAGGAAGGTGGCCACAGTCTTGACTACTCGGCGCGGAGTAGTAGACGTGGACAGCTTGTACACGAGGCCGGTGTGCCAAACGCGGTCGAACGCCTTCTCCATGTCGAGGAATACTGCGACTGACTGCTCTCGCTTGTTGTAGGCGGCCGCGAGGTGATGCAGTACCCTCGCCACTTGTAAAGTGGTGGAGTGTTCGGCACGGAAACCGAACTGTTCGTCGCGTGGCTGAAGATGGGGCGTGATGTGCAGCAGCAGTAGCTTCTCGAAGACTTTCGAGGTGCACGACAGAAGAGTGATGGGACGGTAACTCCCAGGCAGCATGATGTTCTTGCCAGGCTTGGGAATCAGGATGACTCGGCCGAGCTTCCACGATGATGGGAAGTGCCCGGTACGGAGGATTCCATTGAAGAGCCGCGTCAGCATCGCGATTGCTCGCGGGGGTAGGTGACGCAGGGCTTCGTTGGTGACTCGGTCGGGGCCGGGGGCTTTGCGCAGTCTAGTTCGTCGAATCATCCTTTGGACTTGTCCGGGGGAGAACACGACGGGGTCTTCTGTCGGAGGTATCGGCGACTCGAAGTAGTCCTTCACATGTCGCTCGATGGTCTCTACGTGCTGCACATCCGCAGTCGGATTGGGTGTAAACTGCGTCTCCAGGTGATCCGCAAAGATCTCCGCTCGATCCTCGGCGCGGTAACGTGGGGAACCGTCACTGGCCATGAGGGGTCTAATCGGAGGCGGCTTCCCGGAGAGTTGGCGGCAGAGGCGGTGCATGCCGGACCAGTCGTTGCCGGCTCGCTCGATGGCGGAGTGCCAAGACTCGACTGCGACTGTCTCCAGTGCGTCAGAGATCCTAGCGGCCAGAGCGTTGAGCCGCGTCTTCATGGTCGGGCACCGCAGGTGTTGCCATTGCCTTCGCAGCTTCCTCTTCTCCTCTATCATCGCTTGAATGTAGGCAGGGAGCTGGGGTTGTCTGCGAGTAGATGCAGCGTCGAGTCTGGACTCTCGAAGCGCATTGGACATTACTGCGCTGAGGTCCGTGGCGAGTCGGTCGACGTCTGCAGGGCTCTCTACTCTGAAGGACGGCGAATGTTCGGCCATGTGTTCGGCGAAGATTCGCCAGTCCTGGCGATGTTTCGGAGAAGGCATCGATGTCGTCATCGGGGTCGTCTTCAGCGTCAAGAGGACAGCTTGGTGGTCGGAAATGAGATGATCATCCAGGACGTCAAGCGACGGTGCGGCGACTAGGCCGCGAGCGACTGCTATGTCGATGACGTCGGGCATGTGGGCTGCGACGTACGGGTAGTGCGTTGGGACCTCTGGTCCTAGCACCTCGTAGCCGTGGCGGTCTGCGTCGTCCAGGAGGCGTCTGCCATCCGGGCTCACGGTGTTCGAGTTCCACGCCGTGTGTTTCGCGTTGAAGTCGCCCGCTAGGATCGTGGGCAGCGGCGAGTCCAGCAAGGTGCGGACGTCAGCCACTGCAAGTCGATTCTGCGGCGGCTTGTAGAAGGCGAACACGCGGGTGGGCTGGCGGTCGATGCAGATCTCGACGCCAAGGGCGTACGATGACTGCAATTGTGGTACTGGCAGCCGTTGGTGGATGATGTTCCGACGGACCAGGACTGCTAAGCCCCTATAAGCAATCCCGGCCGGCGAGGTGTGGTCCTCCCGGTAGACATAGTATCCGGAAACCTTCAACTTGTCCACTGGTCTGAGGTGAGTCTCGCTGATCAGGCCGATGTCCACTCGACGCTGTGAGAGCACGGTCTTGAAGAGACGGGCTTTTTGAGGTGAAAGCCCGTCGGCGTTCCAAAACGCGATGCGGAGCTCAGCCATAAAAGGCACAGAGCTCCGCGATGCAGCCCAGGATCAGCGGGATAGGGTCTCGCTGCTCCTGGATGGCCACCAGCACCTGGTTGAGTGTGCTGATGACCTTGGTAAGTCTTGGGTCCAGCGGCGCTACTCGCTTCGCCTTCGTCCCCTCTGCTGGGGCGGCGACCACGGTGGGCTTAGACGTCTTGCTGCGCTGAGTAGGCTTCGGCGCGGCGGGCGGAGCTGTGCGCGGCGCGACAGATGGCGCGTCACGCGGTGCGATGGGCGGCACGTTGGGCTGTGCGGCGGGCGGCGCGTCTTTGCGTGCTTGAGCGCGCTTGCCGCGCTTGCGGCGGCGTTTGCCCGTCTGCCCTGGCTGGTTGGCGGCAGCCATGAGCGAGCCGGGCGCGTTGGCCTCCGATGCGTGGGCGGTGGCGGTAGCGGATGGCGCGCGCGCAGATGTGGCGGTGCGCGCGGTGGTGCCTGCCCGGCGGTTGCGCGTTTCCTTTCGGAAAACCGGGCAGGTGGCGTTATTCGCCGTGTGTGCGCCGCCACAGTTGGCGCACGTCGGCGGGTCCTCCCTGGGGCGCTGGCAGTCTCGGGCTGGATGGTCGCCCCCACACCGCACACAGGCAATAGGCCGGTGGCAGTTATGGGACGAGTGCCGAAACTGCTGGCATCGGTGGCACTGTGCTGGGCCCCTCCTTCCGCGCCATGGCTCTATAGTGACCCCGGGCATGCACAGCAACTCGTGCACCTCATAGATGCCCGGGGTGAGGTCCTTGGTCCGCTGCAGCTGCGCGAACATCAGGCAGCCAGGTCTGCCCGGGCGAGCTGGGATCGTGCGCACGTGCTCGGGGACGTACCCGAGCTCGCGCAGCTCCGCCTCCACTAGTGCCGGCTCTGTGTTCGCCGGCAGGCCTCGGATGGCGACTTTTACGCTCCTCTCCGCGGGGAGCGAGTAGCAGAACCAGGAGAGTCCGGTGCTGCCCTCCAGCTGCGTGAGGTAGCGCTGGGTCACGCGGAACTCCTGGTCCGATCGCGGGATGAATCGGACGCCCTTGCCAAATGGACGTCCGTTGGGGGTGTGGCCGAGCAGCTTTTTGAGCTCTCGGAAGTGCGTCGGCCAGTCCGGCAGCACCTCCACGATCAGCGGCGGGTAGCGGCTGGCTGTTTTGGCGGGTGGTATGGCCGAGGTTGAAGCTGCGGCGGCGGCAGCGGCAGCGGTAGTAGTGGTAGTGGAGGCGGTAGTGGGCGCAGCGGTAGCGCTGGTGGAAGCGGCGGGGGCGGATGCATCGCCCGGCGCCGGCGTCTTTTTGAACGCGGCTGTCGCTGCGTATGTCGGGCTGGTCGCGGTCTCCATCGGTGAGTCCGGCGACAGGGTCGGCATGTTCGGCGGCGGCGGTCCTCTGTGCGGCGGCGAGGGGAAGCGCCCCACAGGGATACCCGGCTGAGCGGCGGGAAAACGCGGCGTGCGTGGGAGTGGCGCCTGCGCGGTATGCGCAGCAGGCGTAGCCGCTCGTACGGCTGGTGTCGGTGCCGGCGTTGCGGCACGGGTGGGCGTCGGTCGTCGTCTGGGCGTCGCCGGGCGGACGACGGACGCGACGGACTCGATGGACGGGGCCGGGGACAACGTCAGCGGGCTCGCGACGAATGAGACCTCGCCGGCTCCCGTCGAAGGACTCGCATCGGGGTCTTGGTTTTTCCTCGTCTTTGAAGTTGAGCGGCCGACGAGGGTGGCCTGGCCAGATGCGGCGAGGGCGTCTAGGCCGGCTTCAAGACCGGCGATTGCCGACCGCACAAAAACCTTGCGGCGCAGCGCGCGCGGACGGGTCGCGCGCCGCTGCGGCATCGGCGGTAGGCTAGGCGGCGGCATTGGCGGTACCGGCGCGGGTGACGCGGACGCGGTAACGCGAGGATGCGGGCGTGTGAGGTCGCATCAAACGGACGCGGAGGCGTTGCTGCCTAAGGCGCGACCCAGGCGGAGGTGCTGTCACGCCAGCACCCCACCGGCCTCGAACCCGGGGCTTGCCGCTGGTGGCAGACCGAGCCTTGACCGGCGGGGGTGTCGTGTTGACCCAACACCACCGTGGACGCAATAAAATTATACAAGACTGTGTTGTTATTTACATATCTCTCAGGCTCACAAAGAGTATCGCGAGATAAAAACGATCAGCGCCATCTAGTTCACAAACTCGAACTACTGCACACAATATTTTAACCCAGCTTGAACCCACTGATATTTATATCAGTGGGTTCAAGCTGGGTTAAAAAGGTTCAAGCAATGAACTCACTACATTTATAAATGTAGTGAGTTCGTTGCTTGAACCTGATTCCCATGGTGACTCAGGCTAAGGCGTCCCTGTCGATGCTCCACCAAGTCCACCAAGCCTCATCTGTGGAGCCTTTGTCCGCTCAAGACTGACTACGCGGCTCCGGCCTCGTATGCACTCTGCTCAGCACAACAGAGGAGCCGCCTGCAGGTCCTGCAAAACAAGTGTCTCCGCCTGATCGTTGGAGCTCTGAGGTACATGAGGAACCACCCCCACCTCAATCCCCCACCTCAATGCCCCACCGCGGAGGAGTACAGTGTCCGTACAGGCGAGCGCAGCATGTTCGCACGCGCTGATTGCGGACCCTACCACGGCATTGCGCCGCTAATCAACCAACCACCGACCGGGCGTCCATCGCCTCAAGAGCTCCTGTGATCGCCATCACCAGGGAGCCACGCAGGCGATCATGGCGACGACGACGCGACGCGGCGAGATCCACCGGACAAGACACCAGCTCCGCGCATAGCGACGAGTTACTCGCCCATTATAGCGCGTGCCACGGATTACCAACTACCGGATATGAAATCGCTCTGTAAACGGCGGTGAACTACACACTTCTATTATCGAAAGAATGATAAAAATCGGCTCTGGATTTGACGAAGTCATGGAGTAAAATCAAGTTTTATAGGTATTTTTTTTGCAAGTAAATGTTCCTATATTCTTTCCCAGGGTCCAATCTATCTCCATAATCAAAAATCCTTAGTGGTTTAGCCGTGAAAGCGTAACAGTTACTTTTACATTTATAATAATAACTAGATGCCCGCGACTTCGTCCGCGTGGATTAAGTTTTTGATTTCCGCAGGAACTCTATAATTTTCCGGGATAAAAGTAGCGTGTGTTAAGCCTGGGTATGAGCTTCCTCTGAGAGACCTCAATACAATGCTCAACGATCTCAGCAGGGTTTCTCAACAGGTGGGCTGAAAATGAACGTGAGCAAGACGAAAATCATGTCCAATGCTCACGCTCCGCTCCACCCAGTAATCGTGGAGAACTCTGCACTCGAAATTGTGGACGAGTATATATACCTGGGACACACAGTCCAGCTAGGTAGGTCCAATTTCGAGAAAGAGATCAACCGCCGAATCCAACTCGGCTGGGCAGCGTTCGGGAAGCTCCGAGATGTCTTCTCGTCCAAAATTCCTCAGTGCCTGAAGACTAAAGTCTTCGAACAGTGCGTGTTGCCAGTGATGACTTATGGATCCGAGACATGGTCGCTAACTGTCGCTAAGAAGGCTCAGGGTAACTCAGCGAGCGATGGAGAGAGCTATGCTTGGAGTATCCCTGCGAGATCAAATCAGAAATGAGGAGATCCGCAGGAGAAGCAAAGTCACCGACATAGGTCAGCGAGTCGCGAAACTGAAGTGGAAATGGGCAGGGCACATAGTTCGAAGAGCTGATGGTCGTTGGGGTCCCAAGGTGTTGGAGTGGCGACCCCGCACCGGTAAGCGCAGTGTTGGCAGACCCCCCACTAGGTGAACCGACGACATCAAACGAGTCGCAGGGAGCCTCTGGATTCAGGCGGCGCAAGACCGAAGCCTGTGGAGGTCCATGCAGGAGACCTATGTCCAGCAGTGGACATCTAAAGGTTGATAATGATGATGAGCTTCCTTTATTCCAAATTTCAGCCAAATCTGTTCATTCGTTGTGGCGTGAAAGAGTAACAAACATATCCATCCATGCATCCTCACACTCACATTTATAATAATGTAGTAGGAATATTTTTATTCATTATCAGCTTCAAAAGGCAGGATGTTTATTACAAAATGAATATTTTTATCCATATTATATTTCTTTTCCAGATCAGTTATATTTAATGCGGTACATTTAAATATTTAATAAAGGACGTAGGCAAGTCCAAGAAAAAACAGTTTAAAATGCATAAAATTTTATTAAACCAAAAAAAAAACACATTCTACTGTGTAATAACAAAAAGACTTCGCTTATCATTAAACTTAATCATAAATTCTTTCACTGCATGCAAATATAAAATTTCTTAACATGAGTTTTCTTATCTTATTTTAGTCAGAGTCTGACAGCGGAATGCTCTCCTGAAAAGATAAAAGTTACAGGTTAAAACGAATATCAAGGTATGGGCTAAGCTCTAACCAGTCTAACCCCCATTCCGGATGATATCATAAACCAAATTATAAATAAGTAAGTATGTTTGTTTGTTTGTTGGTTTGTACTTTAATCACGCAACAACAGAGGAACGGATCGCCATGATTTTTTGCATGAGTAGGCTTTTAATTGCTTAAGTTTATGTAATGTTTATTTATTTCAAGACAAACAATATTGTCTAAAATACAATTTTATTATAGTCTAATATATTGTAATTTTGATGTCGTTCTTAGATAAAATTTAATTTTTCTGTTATAATTCCAGTAGATAGGTCTACATACCTCAAATTTACCGATAAATATATCAGAATCATCAGATGGCGGCGATTGATCGATGTCATCTACGGTTGTTATTTGAGGCCCTGAAACATGAAATCTTTTGTTATTTTTTGATGAAAGAATGGGTTTTCAATGAATACCATAGTCTATAAGTAAATTCTATAACAGATGTAGAACCTAAATTATGGTCGCCACACGAGCGTAAAAAAATTTCTGTCCAAATAAAATTATTTTAAGATATTTTAGTATTAAGTAGTAGTAGAGTCAACACCATTTTATAATCGGGCAAAAGACTGGCTTTCCATAGCACAAGGGATCCTAGTTTTGAGGTCAGGCACTTATTTTTGCATACTTTTCTATTGTACCTATTGTAATACCTTGTATATTTTATTTTTTTAACAATATAGAGAAGCGGCTGAATCCGATTAACCAGAACATTGTTTAATTAACAGGCTCACCCAAGGGAATGCAGCCCATCGGTTCAAACAGGTCGAGGGAGATGAAGTCCAGGGGCGGCGACGGGGCGGGGGGCGGCAACGCGCACAGACGATCACCTGGGGACAAAAACAATAACCATGTTAAATACACACACACGAACACTCGGTTGGAACAAAGTTCAGATTCAACGTCATCTCTCGCCACATGTTAGAACCATCTCGTAAAAAATAAACAGACATTAAAGCAACTTCAAGCAAGTTCACGCTGCCCAAAATAGATGGCGTTAGTAAAGTTTTCATATCATCGTCAAGATAGTTTCACTCCTTCGTTTATCCGCTACGCCCCCAAAGCTATAATGGAACGTGTGTAATAAAAGAAGGAATCAATAGTCGTGACGGAAAGTTCTTATATTTTTTTTGGTGGCGTATAATGGCTAAACGAAGGTTTAGCCGTTACGCCAGCAAAGCTATGATGGAATGTATGTCATTAACGAAGGCAATAAGGGTTGTGACGGAAAATTCTTACATTTTTTTTTCGCTTAGCCTCCATCCGCAAAACCGTCCGAAAAGGAACTGCGTTCCAAAATTTACGCTTTTCCCCTTAAAATGTTTATATATTTTTATTGGTTCAATATCTTCAATCTAGGCAGGATTGAAACACGAAAAGTTTACGGTATAACCCCCCTGCACTACTGTCGTACCCATTAATAACACAGGTCTCACCTGTGAGGCACATTTAATTTTGAGGGGAAAGGGGTATATTAATCATGAAACGCGGTCTCCACTCCTAGATTTTCGGGTTCAATGGTCATCCCTCCAACGAGAGGCAGATTAGAATAATTTTTTCTAGTTGCCAGATACAATTATATCTATATCATCATCATCATCATCATCTCAGCCTGCGGACGTCCACTGCTGAACATAGGCCTTTCCCAGAGAACGCCACCACACCCGGTCCTCAGACTTCCTCATCCAGCCACTTCCCGCCAACCGCTTTATATATCGTCAGTCTAACGTGCTGGAGGGCGCTACGCTACGCTACTACGCTTACTTTTTCGCGGTCTCCACTCTAGGACTTTTCGGCCCCAACGGCCATCGCTTCTGCGAAAAGCATGGCTTGCCCACTGCCATTTCAGATTGCTAATGGTTTGGGCTATTAGTCCAGTTAGGAAACGGTTATCAGTATTGTTGCGGACGGGAGCAACGCACCAAGCGCGGCGTCGGCGGTGAATGACGCTGATTGGTCAGCCGCGTAAGTCCCCGCCCCCGCTACGCCCTCACCACCCGCGATCGCCTTGTCTCTCGCTCGTCATGTTCTTACGCGCATGCCGGGTGGGAAAATTGTATATAACAGCCCCCTTTTGGCGATTTTAATCAGTTCGCCTACAGCTCCCGAAGAAGACTAAACAAGAACTACGAACTTCGAACTTGGAACATTGTGAACTAGAACATTGTGAAACATAGTGATCAAGAAAATACAGTCCACTTGAACCACCGAGGAATTTTATTTAAATCCCTCCCCAACAAGTATTATTGAATATATATAGATTTAATGCATGAAGAAAATTATAAAATATAATATAATAGTTAATAAACATTGACAAATATTTATAATCGTTGATTTATCGATAGTTCATCAACTATATATGGCGCGTTTTCGACCGGAGGCACCGGTTGACCTGAAGTGATGCTGTGACCTCGCGCTCTCCGCCCTCTATCTCGAAAACGGTTCACCGTATAAAAAAAAATTTTATAAAATTTGTAGAGAATTTTGTATTCTACAATATTGATAATAAATACAAATAGCAAAAAACCCATAGGAAATGAGATATTTACAAAAAAAGCGCAAAAGACCTTTGTGTTGTGAAGATTTTTGTGACCTTTGACCTTGAAATTTAATACCCTACCATATGTAGGTTTTGAGACAACTTTTAGGGTGTCAATATACAAGTATTTACAGACTTACAGCTGGGTATCTCGAATTCCGAGATTCTTACCAAATTTAAGCTTAAATGACTGGACTATATGTCAGCGACCTGAATCCTGTCCTTAAGAGAAACTCCTAACATAGCCCTCTCCATAGCTCTCTGAGTGACTTTAAATTTGTGGATCAAGCCTTTTGTTAGTGTCCACGTTTCAGCGCCATAAGCCATATTTATATCTATATAAATAGTGATATCTTGAAGAACAGGTCGTTAGGGCCCCCAAAGTGTTGTAGTATCAGGAAAGCGCAGTGTTGGCAGACCCCGATTAAGGGGAACGACGACATCAGATGAGTTGCAGGAAGTCTCTGGATACAGGCAGCGTAAAACGAAGGCATGTCAAGTCCATACAAGAGACTTATATCCAAATGCAGTGGATAATGGACATCTAGATCTTGATAAAGAAGTAGAAGTTACCGGATCTCAAAGTCTGCTCATCGAATCCAGTGACTTGTGCATGTTGAGAAGGAGCCAAGCTTAACAAAGCATCTGGGACTGACGAAGGAGGTCCGCTGCTACAACATGTATCCACTTTTACCTCTCCAGCTGAAAATTAAACAAGTGTAAATTACTGGCTTCATAATCATACTCTGGATATCACCTAGGACAAGAGTACTTGTCGAGACAAATTAAACGAGTCCAAACTCGATGGGGTTACGTAATTTTATTACAGAGTTCCGATAGCCATCTTCCAGCTCCATCATTAGATCAGCTCCATGTCCCAATAATAATTATTATTTTATTGTCATCCGATGTACATATACATGCAAAATTTCAGCTCAATCTGAAACCGAAACGGGAAGCGTGGTACTAAGCCATCTTGCAAGATTTGGGCTAAACATACATTGCAAGTTAAATAAAAGCTTGTAAAAAACTAAAAACGTATTTTCTATAGTCATTCTATAGACTTGACGTTTACCTGAAATGTTTATTTGAAAACCTTAAAGGTAATTGCTTTGTCGGTTTAGGTAACTTAAATGTGAACTGATAACATTGTATGTTTGCTCACGATATTTTCCTAGCAAGTGCTGATAACCTGCAAGCGTGAGAGTTCTCCATGGTGTTCTCAAAGGTGTCTCAAGTCAACCAATCCGCATATGGCCAGTAGTAAACTATGGCCTAAGCCTCATTCGAGAGGACACCTGTGCACAGTATATGTGCATGATTGGTTGTGATGAAATACACACTTTACTCACTTTATTTTTTTGGAACGAAGTTCCTTATCGGACGGTACGGACTTGGCGGATGTTAGGCGAAAAAAGTGCAAGAATTTTTCTGTCACGACCCATTGTGTATTGCCTTCATATATTACACACGTTCCGTCATAACTTAGGTGGCGTAGCGGCTTAACGAAGGGGTAAAACTACAGGTTCGGGGGTTCGAATTCTGACTTCAGATTATTATTTTTATTATTAATTTATTATTAAAAGGAATTTCGTTCCAACTGAGTGTTCCAAGACACACGTATTTTTTTTAGTTTTTTTTAGAGTGAGTACTTTAGGTAATAGTTACTTACAATTGGAAGATAAGGCAGTGTGGTACTCATGGTGCGGCTCTTCTACAGACAGCTGCAGCCTCCCGCCCGGCCTGATCTTGGGGACGACGGTCGCCACCACCGGCACTCGGATCTGCACTGCCCCGCTAGCTTCTGTTGCCGATTCCACTTTCTGTTCAATGAGACTCAAACCGATAAATACCTATACACGTAGACGGATAAAAATAAAGATATAGACAAGCAATTCGGAATAAGAAGTGTGGCACAGTTTTGAATTGCGCGGTCTGAAGTAGAGAAGGGAGCCGGCATGATGAATAAGGTTGCGAATCGTACGCGGCCACGGTCGTAGAGGCGTGAACGGTGTGCGGGGTGCGGGAGGCATATAGTATCCTTGAAAATATCGCTCGGTCGTTCGTATTATAAAAGTATTTGAATAAATCAAGAAATAATTTTTATTTCTTATCTAGTGTTACGAAATGTTATCTAATTAATTATTCACTAAATAATAATTATACTTTTTTGTTAATTGTTTGAATATAGGCATTGTTGGCTTTTCAATTCACAATTACCTAGGTGCCTAGAAAGTTTTTTTTTTATAATTTATTTATTTAAATAAAGTTTCACACTTGCAATAATTCTTACAGTAAAAATACATAAGCATACAAAATATGATCATAAAGCTTTTTCGCTTCTCTGAACTCCCAAACTAGGAGAACCCGTGTCTTGGGAGTCTTGGTGTAAGAAGTAAGTTAATATTACCTGTAGTAGTACACTACATTGCTATATTTATATACTACCTACACTAATTTTTTGAAAAACGAATTAGGTTTTCGGTAGATTCATAGTTTAACTGGCTCAACATATTATTAAGTTTATTTTTAATTCCATATCTATTAGAATGCATTATTTTGAGTTTATTATTAATATTCTTATATAGAAATTGTCCTAAATAGCTAAATTGCCGTTTTGCGAATACACTACTTGTTCGGGGAACATATATATCAGGTCGTCGCCGAGGAGTACTGTTGGGTGGTGGAGGAACGTGTATCTGGTGGCATCGAATTACACTCCTTTCGATGTAAAGTTGCCGTACTGTAAGTAATATGGACATTTTGTACAGTTCCTCTGTGGGAAATCTGCAGCGAGGTTTGCCATGCATGACTTTTATGATAGCTCTTTGAGCTCTTTCTACTTCGATCATGTGTGTGGTTGCTGCACCTCCCCATGCTGAAATGCAATAAATCAGTAGGGATTGGCATAAAGATTTATAGACCTGTGTCATCAGTTTATTATCGACAATATCACGGAGGTTCCTAAATATCGGAATTAACCTTCTGACTCTATTGGCAAGAGATGTAATATGGGGATGCCAATTCAAATTTTCATCGATGATTACTCCCAAATATTTCATAGTTATTTCTTTATCATGTATTTCACAGGTACAGTCGTTTGGTGGAGTTCCAGATCTGTTGCATGGGAAAGTGTGTAACTTGATTGAAAAAATAGGTGGGGGTTGGGTAACTCGCGAGATACTGAAGCATATGTATTTCGTTTTTTGTGCATTTATGGTTAGTAAATTATTTTCTAGCGTTTGCGTAATCCTGATGAGTCCTTTTTCAGCTGTCCTGCGAGTCTCATCCCACGTTCTCCCATGAAATAATATGGCAGTGTCATCGGCAAAGGCTATTAGATGGGCGTTTTCCAGTTCTAAATTACAGATTTCGTTGGCATACACCAAAAACAACGTTGGGCCCAGTGTACTACCTTGGGGTATGCCATGTGTAACTTTTTGGATGCTACTAGTAGTATCCAAAACTTTAACTTTTTGGCCCCTTTCACTGAGGTAGTCTTTGAACCACGCTAGAGGCGTTCCACGTATACCAAGTCCTTCCATTTTTCGGAGCAGTATTGGTATGGAAACTGTATCGAACGCCTTTTTGAGGTCTATAAATACCCCTAGACATTTGTTTCTCTGGTCCATATGCTTGGTTGCTATATTTGAGAATGAAATTACAGCATCTTCCGTAGATTTCTTGGCCCTGAAACCGAATTGGTTGCTTGCGATCAAGTTATTACTCTCAAGATAGCTTGTCAGTCTAGAATTAACCACCTTTTCCAATTCTTTACTTAGTGCTCTTAATAGCGAGATAGGCCTGTAATTCGATACGGATACTTTGTCTCCACTCTTATAGATAGGCACAATAATCGCCTGCTTAAATATCGTTGGAAATGTACCTGTCATCAAGCTACAGTTACAAAGATGGTCAATAGGGAAGCATAGTATCTCACGGAATCTTCTCAATAGTCCAGTGGATATCGCATCATCACCAGGAGCGCAACGTATTTTTAAATTACCTAAAATGCCTTTAATTTCTATGGGGTCTGTAGGGTTGAGCATCATCGAATTTCCATTATGAGCATGTGTTTTTTGTAGAGATAGAAGTAGTTCTTCTGTATTATTCTTTTTTTTTTATATTTTATCAGCCAATGAACTTCCTACATTAGTGAAAAAATTGTTAACTGTGTTAAGGGATTCCTTCCAATTGGGAGCTAAACTTAGTAATTCGTTAGCTGTAGTTTTTTGAGGGGTTAAATATAATAACAATAACTGTATTGTTCGGAATTCAGTGAAACTCAGTTGAACATGGTAAGTCTTCGTAACCGCACTACTACATACTACTACGTCGTGTACTAGTACATATACATCGGTGCCTATATATCTTAAAATATTAAAATGGATTCAAAGTACTGATGGGGCTGCCGCGCTTCTGCAGTGCATCACAATGGTTTGCGGCGGCTCGGATGGATTTCGAGCAGAATGCGCGGAAGCTCCAATAGGTACCTGTTTGAAAACTGTTTCAGATTGGAATCGATGTGGTTGGGGTTTTGTAATGATACACTTTTATTAGTTGTTGTACTTGTGGTGATTTAATAGTTCAGACGTTCACAAGTTTAAAAATGTAATTAATTAGAGACACAGGTTAGACAAGATTAGAAAAAAGGTCCATTTTTTCCGTCGACCACAGAGCACGAATTCTATTCTCCGCAGTGTTGCCAACTGTCCAAACTCGATTGATATTTTAGGTTCACATTAGGTGAGCTGTGACATCCTCCCCCCTTTTGAAAGATTGCTTTCAAAGCTGATTTGTGAAATCTTGAATCAAAGGTCACTTTCATTATGAAGCAAAGGACAGATCCTTCCTAGTGATCTTCTAATTGTTCCTTGAGTTGTTTGAACATCGACTACTCTGGAGACGCCATCACGACCAGGAAACATTCGAATGATTTGTCCCATTCGCCAGGAGAGTGGAGGCACGTTCTCTTCGTGTATGAGTACTAAGTCTCCAATAAGTAGATGAGGTCCGTTGTTAGTTCGCCACTTGCAGCGTTGTTGAAGTTCATGTATATATTCCCTCTGCCAACGCTTCCAAAAATGTTGTCTTATTTGACTGTTAAATGGGAAAATCCATATAAGGAGCGCTGGGTAGGTATGCACGCTAACACTAAGCGGCCAAGATATGGTACCTCAATTAGAATTTCTTTTTAAATGTAATTATTAACACAGTTAATAAGGTTCAATTTTTGTTACTTTACTAACATTAAAATTTAAATAATTGCTATAGATATTTTTTAATCTGAAATAAACGGTATATTATTATTATTATAAAATAGTTTTAATTTAACCCTTCTTAAGTTACATGCGAGCAGTGGTTAGGGCTGTAGCCCTATTCGTGGGTCGTAGGTTCGATCCCGGTGCATAGAGTCAGAAGTGTTTTAAATCTGCCAATTCACATGGGGCCAGCGTGGTGGACTCTGGCCTATAATAACCTTCTCTGAGAAACCTGCGAAGCCGGGGATGGATTGCTGATGATGATAACCGTCTTAACATGAATTGAATTGAAGTACTTTTTTTTTGGAACTTCCCCTGATTGTGGATTGTGGAATATTATTTTATTCTAACAAAGTTCCATAGGTTAAATCGGCTTGGCATCCAGCTGCCCACAAGATAGTATAAAAAACTTATTACAATGTAACAGCTTCATAATAATATTGTAAAATGATTATTTTGAAAAGAGCAACTGCTGAGTTTCTTGCCGGCTCTTCTCAGCAGAATCCGCTTTCCGAACCGGTGGTAGAGTCATGACTTGTCATAAGAGCCACAGGTTGGCCTACGTGAAATAAATAATTTTGAATTTTGATAATGATGAAGTCATATATTTTGCTACTTTGATTAATAAACTTTTAAAAAGTCCTTTTGCAGCAAATCTTCTTTGACCAGGCTGTCGTTTGTCTTTCGTTGTCCCATGTATGATGAGTTACAGAAGGTGCGATAATTATATTTATTTGGAATATTTACATTCAATTGAAATACAATAGAATTTTCTTAATTCAAATACATTCATTAGCAACCCATCAACGGCTCACTACTGAGCGTAGGTTTCCTCACGATGTTTTCCTTCTCCGTTGAAACAAGTGATACACGTACATGACTCCGAAAAGTCAGAGGTGCGTATCCGGGATCAAACCTGAGACCCCTGAGACCACAGTCCTAACCACTAGGCTATGAATTCAAATACATATAAATAATTAAATTTTCAAGGTCGGAATGCAATGAAATAAAAGAGCAAGCAAGAAACTCGACGGAATGCTCTTTTAGATAAAAAAACAATAATATCTAAGCTTTTTATTATTCATGTAAGTAACGTAGGTAAACTTTTAGATACATACCTGAATTGGATTGGTATTATCTTCGTTGCCAACTATTATTTTTCCACCAACTCTCAAGTCCTCCGCTGTTGCAGGCACTAGCATCTAAAAGAAACATAACTTGATTCAGAAAATTTAACATTCTTGGATTATGTATAAAGTTATAGACCTGATTCGTTGGAGTTGTTTGATGCATCATGCAAGCAATAATAATTCGTAGAGTGTGTTTTGGAGTTTTGCACTGGTGTTGCGTTGTTCCTGCATTTGTTCTACTACTGGAAGAGCGGCAGTGTAGAGCGCGAGCGGCTTGTTCACCATAAAGATTTTTTTCTGGTGTGGTGGATTAATAGGTAAACATAGTAGTATTTCTTACTAACGTAAGGATGACTTGAAGCAAAAAAAAATTATTTTTTCTTATGAAGTTAAAATATATCAATTACAAAAGAAGAGTTGGCTATAGATAGAATAGATTGGACAGATAAATTATGTTTGCCGCGTTTGGCCAACTATTGTCGACTAAACATAAGTGTTAAAAGCCATTCCCATTGCATTGTAGGTAATCCTCAGCGATGAGGGTAGAGATCCCTTCATATAAAAAAACACAATTGTTAAAAATTGGGTTAAAATTTCTTGGGTTAATAGTTAATACCGAAAGGCTAATGGGTTAATGCAGAAGGCTTCCACTTCCCATAATATAATTCCGAATATCATCTTGTGTATACTCAAACACCAAAGTTTTAGAGCTAATAGCATTAAGTTTCCAGATTCCCTAAGGCGACACAACAAAGTTTCAAAGTCAGACAAACCTGTTTACCCCCCGGAAGTTTCGCATCAATAACTTTAACTAGAACTGGTGCGCCAATGTCAGACTTTAGCAAGGCAAATGGCGTCTGCCTAGTCGCTAATGCCACGCCCATATGGTAAGTATTTATGGCATCGACGATCACTCCATTGCTTCCCCATGGACCTTCACTCAGGTCTCTCTCTTGCTTTATTTCAAATTGCGGTTGGTTGTATGACGGAGGGTCTGTTGGCGGTAAGTATGGTCCAACTGATGATGACGTGACTTCACATTGTTCTGATTGCGTTCTGGAAGTAAAACAGTATTTAGATAAATCTAAATATATAAAAGAATGTATGAAGGTGGTGGAAGAAAGGATTTTTGAATACTAAAACTCTAAGGGAGTAAAATAGGGGGTTGAAAAATCGATCTTAACGTGAGTAAAGTCGCCGGCAGAAGCTCATCCTACTTCCTACTTTAATATTATAAATGCGAAAGTTTTTGAGGATGTATAGATGGATGGATGGATGTTTGTTACTCTATAACTTCACAACGAAAGAGCCGATTTGGCTGTTTGGAGTGGAAATAGCTCATACCAAGGACACATAGGCTACTTTTTATCCCGGAAAATTACAAAGTATAAGTTGCGGCCTGATTGGAGGACAAACCAACAAACAAACACACTTTCGCATTTATAATAAATTATAGTATGATTTAGAAATCCTTTGTGGGGCAGAGTTGCATACTTACGCTTTTATAATAGTGATCCCTCGGTACTTTTACAATAGTAATAAGAAGGAGCCTATTTCACTCTCTAGGTCCACAACTATATTATATCCATACAAAAAATCACGTCTCACGCTTGAGGTAATCCTGGTTGGGGGTCTTCCAATGCTGTGGCTGCTGGGTTGCGAGGTTGACCCTATTCCAGCACCTCTAGACCCAAACGTCCTCATGTGCTGCGCCCAAAATTAATAATTCTTAAACTAAACACCTAATACCTCGTGGAAATGTCAGATTTCATCTTGGCAGCTGTTGGAGGCGTGACACGAGGTTCGGTCCGGTTCCTACCAGCAGGGGTGGTCGGGCCAATACTTTTTTCATCTGGATGTGCCTGTATTTAAACATACACAACGCCTTTTAGGTATATCATTATCATGATCTCAAGCCAGCGTGGGCATACTACCGGGTAGATACGGGTCTTATCCCTCAGATAAGAAGGGTTTAGGCTTAGGGCTTGTTTCACCACTATCCGTAAAAACTGTCTAACAGATAAAATAGCTGTCAGATAAATCTGTGTAATTTTTTAGAGTTTATCTGCTAGATTGTCTTAACGGATACTTAAAAACAATAAAATTCTAATTTCAACGCGTCCTTAAAGCTTTGTCTATGGTTGAGAGTTCGCGTTCAAATTAGAATTTTAGGGTTGCTAGTTTCGCCGAAATCGATTGTGTCCACAGGTACAAGTGTCCATAGGTACAGCTCATGATATTAGTTCTTCTTGGTACAGCACTTGCTCATGATATTAGTTCTTCTTATTTTTAGGATTCTATTCAGTGCTATAAGTCGGCAAATATGCCGAAGACGCACATGGTGTATGAATTTATTGAGATAGTATAATAAATAAGCGCCTCAGTGTAGGTATGTATGTTTCTGTGAGTACGAGTAGTAGTGTGTGTATCGTTTAGTATGGACAGAAAAGGAATATCTATATATATAAAAGAAAGTGGTGTTAGTTACACTATTTATAACTCAAGAACGGATAAACCGATTTGGCTGAAAATTGGTGGAGAGGTAGCTTAGAACCAGGAGACGGACATAGGATACTTTTTATCCTGTTCGACCGCGTTTCCGTCAAGTCACTATAAAACGTGGTATAACAAAAACGTATCTGACATGGAATAACAAAACGCAAATGACAGTGGAATAACAAAACGTAAATGACAGCTAAACATAACTTTGTCTTTGGTTAAGTATAGTAAAAAATTTGACAATTATAAAAATGATAGCTAAACGTAATTGACAATATCATCAGTAATATGTTTGAGTTTCTCTTTGAATCATCATTAACAATGCCGCGAGCAAGACGATCAAATGTTTCCTGCTACAAAGCTACGGATTGACGTGATTTATTGGATAGGTATAGTTGAGAACCTGGAGGGTGACAAAGATTTCCGCGGGATGTTATGAACTAAATCCACACAGACGAAGTCGCGGGCATCAGCTAGTAATAGAATAGATAAAATATTTTTTTATTCAAATAAACTCTTACAAAGTGCTCTCGAATCATCAATTGAATCTACCACTGCAACTGGTTCAGAATGCCCTTCCTACCGAGAAGAACCGACTCGGCGGTTGCTCTTTTTCAATACCTACCTAGGCACTGTGCACTGGTTCGAAAATAGAAAATGGAATGAAAAATTGTCCTTATTTTCCGTTCATACTGAAACACAAAATATAGATAACTAGCTGATGCCCGCGACTTCGTCCGCATGGATTTAGTTTTTAAAATCCCTCGGGCACTCTTTGATTTCCGGGATAAAAAGTAGCCTATTTATCACTCTCCAGATCCTCAACTATACCCATGCAAAAAATCACGTCGATCCATAGCCCTGTTGCAACGTGATTGAAGGACAAACCAACAAACAAACACACTTTCGCATTTATAATATTAGTAAGGATTTCACCGACCTTCTTATAATGGCAAACAAGATTCGATTGCTGGTTGAAGCCCTTCATACAAATGTTGCAGCGGTAAGGGCGCTCGTTGGTGTGAGTGAACAGATGGTTTCGAAGGTTCCCTGAAAGATACAAATACGATAAAAATTATGAAAATGCTAACTCCTACGAGATTTGTGTTTTATAAAGTTAGTAAGAAAAAACTACCTATCTGATTATATTGAGAAATCAGTAGGTAGAGTGCATCAGTCATCATACAGTTAAAAATCTCAAGACTGACCCCAAAGGAACAATATTATAGCCAGTGCCATAATATTTATGCTATCTCTGCACCAAGTTACATCTCAATCGGACGAACGACGCGCGAACTTATAGGGGAAACAAAGTAGATGAAGGAATGAAGGATGTCATAAAAGGCCTTGACAGACACAAAGTGCGACGGCCGTAGTTATTATCTTAGATAATAATAAATTAATTAATTAATAAGAAGAAATTAACAGAAACTTTGAGTAGATACACTTGACGTATTTACGCACAGTTAACGTTAAGTTTGAAAAGTCGCACTAGGCCCACTTGGGTCTCTGGTCGTATAGGTATACTATTAGAAGATCCGAACCTAAGTCGACCTTCACCGAGCTGATAATAGAATAAAACTTATTTTATAATAAAAGTATATAAGAAAATATATTAAAAATGGGTTTGCTAAAAAAATCCTGGACAGAATATTTTTACTTATTTTGAAAAAAAATTTTTTTTCATTAAAATGTTGCAACATCAAGATAATAAGAAAATTTTATCCTGAGTTAAAGTATAAAACATATAGAATGTGCAGACGTTGGATTGTCTATTAATTACGTGGACAAACTACTGGGTTACCAGGTATAAACAGGTATGTCGATGCCAGTTACTTTCACTTGATTGGATAATAGAAAAAAATGTATATCAACATAAGCGCTGTTTTATTGTGAACACGTTGATAATATTCTGTCCAGGATTTTTTTAGCAAACACATTTTTAATATATTTTCTAATATACTAAATTTATTATAAAATAAGTTTTATTCTACGAGTATTATCAGCTCGGTGAAGGTCGACTTAGGTTCGGATCTTAGACTATACTGGGTTGTTAACTGAGCGACGACCTTTATGCTACCCGTCCCGCGTTGTATCCATCAGCCTTAGTAAGGAATAAAAATGGGAGGGATATGAAAAGGGAAACCTTTCTGGTGGAATCCTTTGGGACACAGGTGGCACTTGTACGGTTTGTTGTCGGAGTGCGTCTTGCGGTGGGAGATGAGGGTGGACACGCGGTTGAACGTCTTCTCGCAGACCTGATCAAAACAAGCTCTGTAAGGTTGTGAACAGAATGGAATAAAAACGTTTTTGAATCGTCAATAAAAACGCTTTTGAATCGCCAATAAAAACGCTTTTGAATCGCCAAGTGAATCTATCACTGCCACTCGTTCGGAATTCCTTTCCAACCGTGAAGGAGCAAATTCAAATTCAATTTCATTTATTTTGCAAGAACCTCAAACAAGAACATGAGCGGTATGAACCTTGGCCGTTGCTCCTTTTAAAAAGAACAATATAATTATTATGTTGTGTTCTGTTTTGAATTGCTGGAGCGAGCCGCATCCACGTTTTTTTAATAATATTTACTCTTCAATTATGTATGCTTGTATTACTTTTATTAGATTTCTTACACTTGTGTAAAGGCAAGTATAAAATTGACTGTGGAGTTTTATTATAGAACGTCACGCTCATTCCCACAAACGACTTTCGGACTTTCTTGAGACTTGGGAATGTCGTTTATATTAATAATAATAATAATAACCAGAACCACTTCTTATAGGTCTGTGGTTGGAATATTGATTTCATAGACAACTTAACGATATAAATTCAAAGTTCTTACAAGATTTGCTGAACGAGACTAATATTCTCCTTTCCTCGTCAACTAAGGAGATGTAGAGGAACCGGAACAGGGAAGGGTGGTTTGAAGAAATTATTTTCATAATCAGAATAAGCTTCTTTCTTTCATATTTCAGAAGCAGTGATGGTAGGTTAGTACTGCGGTCTCCTATTCCAGGGGTCGCAGGTTCGATCCCGGGCACGCATCTCTGGCTTTTCTTAGATATGTGCGTTTAAGAAATTAAATATCACAAGCTTCAACGGTGAAGGAAATCATCGCGAGGAAACCTGCACACCTGGGAGTTCTTTATCATGTCTCAAAGGTGTGTGAAGTCTGCCAATTTGCATTGCGCCAGCGTTGTGGACTATGGTCTATATCCTTTCTCTGAAAGATCTGCACTCAGTAGTGAGCCGTTGATGGGTTGCCGATAATTTCCTACCTCGCAAGCATATGGTCTTTCAGCGGAATGTATGGCCCGATGCTGGCTCAGGGTGGACAGCTGTCGGAAACTCTTGGAGCACTCGTCGCAATGGAAGTTCCTCTCGTCAGTGTGGGTCGGCAGGTGCCGCATCAGGGTGTACTGATGCTGGAACTCGCGACCACCTGACGGATAACTTAAAGTTATAGTAAAGGTTGAATTAAGTTGAGCAAAATACCAACTACCCTTACGGATGACTTACGGATCCGAGACATGGTCGCTAACTATGGGCCACAAAAGAAGGCTCAGGGACACTCAGCGAGCGATGGAGAGAGCTATGCTCGGTATACCTATCCCTGTGAGATCAAATCAGAAATGAGGAGATTCGTAGGAGAACCAAAGTCACCGACATAGTTCAGCGTGTCGCGAAACTGAAGTGGAAATGGGCGGGGCACATATTTCGAAGAGCTGATGGTCGTTGGGGTCCCAAGGTGTTGGAGTGGCGACCCCGCACCGGAAAACGCAGTGTTGGCAGACCCCCCACCAGGAGTACCGACGACATCAAACGAGTCACAGGGAGCCGCTGGATTCAAGCGGCGCAAGATCGAAGCCTGTGGAAGTCCATGCAGGAGACCTTTGTCCAGCAGTTGACGTTTATAGGTTGATACAGAAGAAGAAGAAGACCAACTACCCTACCCTACTGGCCTACCACCCAGACTATGTTACGGGTAAAAGCTAGCTGCTTTTATGGATAAAAAAGTTGTGGACAACTTCTCTCCGCGTGGAGTTAAGTTTGTAATAAAATCCTGCCGGAACCCTCAATTTTTCCGAGGCAAAAGGTATATCACGTTGTCAAGTACGTATCTATATTAATGCAAAATAATATCACGTTGCTCCGTTGCTTTTCAAAGAAAAACAAAATTCTTTTGCTATAATCTGTCTAACCAGAAATATAATATACGTAAATAGAATAGATTATTATAGGAATTTTGTAATGGAATTCCGCAAAGAAACGCCTGCTTCTATCCAATGCTCTGTTGCTGTGATTGAAGGACAAACCTAGAAATCAACAAACAAAGACTTTCGCATGTAAGTATAATACGGTAATACTAACATATCCCACACTCCCATAGTTTCACCATTCTCCCATGTCGCTTGATATACTTCACGTAGTGCAATCTGGACCGTGGGTCGCTTTTGTCCACCTTGCAGGCACCGCGGCTTTTCGGTTGATTCGAAGACGTACCTGTGTAAAAGCAATGATGAAATCCCTCATTTCTCATTAGAAACCAACTGGCTGGCGACTGGATGGAATCGGGGTAATTGGATTTTGTTCAACTATATATAGCTATCTAGTTTTAACCATGATTACGTGTAGATATAGGTACATTAGCACCTAAGTTTTACAGAGTATAAATTGTCAGCCGCACTTAAAGTCTATTTTCCCTTGAAGTAAACAAATCGCAGAAAGCATTATTGCGAAACGCTTAACAAACGTCCTTTGCCAGGCGCTTACGACGTTTACCCAAAATCCGGCTTTGAGCCGTAACGTATCCTACATACAATTATTTAGACTGCGACTAAAGAATTTAATACTTTTATACCTACAGGTTTCGTACATTTTATTTTAGACTACGAAATATATCTAAAAAAAAATTTAAAATTAAAACCTTACTAGAATCCGGATCATCAGCAGAAGTCGAGGATACAAGCCCGGGTTCCACATAAGGCTTCGTTTCAAAAATCAATCCGTTTTTAGACTCCAATACAGAATATCTGTCGACTTCCTGTAAAACAACAAAGTAACCTATACAAAATAACATTCAAATAAGTATGTCTGTGATTTCGAAAAATATGCCTCATAACATAATATCATGTTACACTTATTACAAATATAACCTAGACAAGCGACTTCAAAGGGCCATGGTAATGTGGCCAACGGAAAGCGCAGTGTTGGCCACTAGATGAACGGTGAACCGACTACATCCACTGGATGCCGCTGGTTACATTGCGAAGCACGTGAATGTCTATTGTCTATACAAGACTAATATCCAGCGTTGGACGTCAATCACTCGATGAAGACGAATTTGTCCCAAAACCTGCGGGATCTCTCAATTTTTCCGGAAGTGCCATTATGTGATAAATGGATGGTCTTCAGCGATGTGGATTCTCTCTTCCTATGCGTCGTCGGATAGAGAAAGATCAGTCAATATCGGATAAAAATTACGTTTTTCACACATGGAAAACAAAATTCCTTTGCTTAATTAGTGTTTGTGTGTTTGCATTTGTGCATTTTGGGTCAACATCTCCTAAAGATTTTAGAGAGTTCATGTGGTGGCGTATAGGCATGTCGTTGTACATACCTGTATTTGTTCTATTGTATACAGCGCGAGTGGCACATTGTACTTACCATATTTTTGGAATGAAGTTCCTTTTCGGACGGTTCGGCCTGGTTCGGCAGATGGGGGGCTAGACGGAAAAATGTGCCAATTGCCCTTGTTGCTATAGGTGTAAGATTTTTCCGTTACGCCACTTTTTGCTTTCGTTTATACACACATTAATTACATCATAACTTTCGTGGCGTAACAGTTTAACGAAGGAGTGAAACTATCGGTTCGGAGTTTCGAATCATGACTTCAGATTATTATTTTTTATTTTATTTATTTGCATTATTAGAACTACCTAGAAAGAATTCAGTTCCGACCGAGTATTCCACGATACTCTCAACTTTTTGTTTTTTAATAGATTATAACAAAAGATTTTGTTTTTCTTTGTATATCATGGAATCCCGCAGAGTAACGCCCGCTTCTATCGAATCCATTATTGAAAAATTACGTCTTTGGATATTTCGTACCTTCATCTCCTTACTAAGTGCAGCATCGAGATCTTTACCGAAGCTCGTCTGCCCCGTAGTGCCGAAACCAGGCTCGGAAATCAAGGATGCAATGTTGCCATCTTCCTCCGTCCATGCGAACCTCGCTTGCTCAGCGCCATCAGGGAAGAAACCATCCCGGGAGGCGCGAGACGCCTCCAACTAAAAAAATGTTCAAAAAAACGCTCAAAAAGCTGAGATAACCCATGGTTATAATAGAATGGAATTTAAAAGTTTTTTTAGCCTTTAGCCTTCCTGTTCTTTCTCAATACGATAGACGTCCACAGCTGGACATGGGTCTCCTGCATGGACCTCCACAGGTCTCGCTCTAGCGCCGTCTGAATCCAGTGGCTCCCTGGAACTCGTTTGACTCTGCCAACAATGCGCTTACCGGTGCAGGGTTTTTGGTAAAATGAACTTTTACAAGTGCTATTGAGTTGTATAGAGAATTCTGACCGTCTGGTTCGTAATATTATCGTTCCGAAATTTGACGGTTTGTCCTTCAATCACGCAGCAACGGAACACCGGATCGGGGCGATTTTTTACATGAATATAGTTGATAGTTGAGGAGGGAGATTGACATAGGCTACCTTTTATCCCGGAAAAACAGAGGGTTTCCAACGGATTTTTAAAACCTAAATCCATGCGGACGCGAGGAAAATGATTGTTTTATAAATTTATCTACTCCAGCATCGAAAAAAGTTCCAATTTCGAATTTGCCAGCTGAATCGAAATGAACCCTCTTTCGGTTTTGCCTCTCATTTCGATGCAGCTTGTTGTATGGGAGCTGCATCGAAATGGTTATCTTTATACAATAGGATACCTTAAGCTAAGAGGGTCTGAGTTCTGGCACCGTTCTGGTTGTATCGTTCATACATATAAATGTATAAAAGTTGGTACCCAACCCACTCTATGGTTGGTACTGCCACTCAATATTAATATCAAACCTAAAAAAAATTAAAAAAAAAAAAAATTAAAAAAACTTTACGTGGCAAACGGATTACTTTTGCAACATGTGCAATTTGTATTGATTTGACTTTTTTATTAATTGTAAAGGAAAGTAAAAAAATATAGGAAAGACAACAGACGATTTTATTTTCCTTGTCGTAGATAAAATCTTGTATGCGACTGTACGTAATTAGTCATTTTAATTGTCGTATCCTATTTTGATACTAAGCAAGCCTCGTATCAAAAAACAGCACTCGAATTAAAATGACCCTCATTACGATGAAGTTGCATAAATAGCTATACTAGTTGACCCGCCTCGGCTTCGCACGGGTAAGCTACGAAAGAAACGCAACGGTAAAAACAGCTGGAGCATGGAGTTCAATGTTATAGTATAATATACTATTTGGTATCTACAATATCAATTAATAATTTATCCACAGTCTCTAAATCCCGACAGTTTAGATGAGCAGTACCCAGCAGCATCAGGATTGAGGGCTGGAACCTTTTTTTACGGGCACACTACGCCATAGTCCATATTTGGTACCTAATATTAAAAAAACCCACAATCGACAATTCCTCAATATAACCACTGTTCTTTTCTGTGGGCAGTACCAACCCAGCAACATCAGGATTGACAAACTGGAGTTCAATGGTGTAGTCTATTTGTAAATTGCTAAGTCCCTCATATTATATAATGTAAAATTTTTATTATATGCATAATAATTTTAACAGTGAATTGCTGCTATCCGGAAGGAGTTCCATCCTCTATCTCCGATAATTTTGATAATATCTTGACCAAAATTAGAAAAAAACATTTTTGATGTTATAAACTTTCAAATCAAAAAGAATTCATTAAAATTGGTTTAGATTTGACGGAGTTATGGAGTAAAATAGACAAAAACTTTCATCCCCTATCGCGGAGGAACTTTATTGTTTATCAGGATAAAACTACCCTATATGTTGACCAGGAGTATTAGCTACCACTATACCAAATGTCATTCAAATTCGTTCAGTAGTTTTTGCGTGATGCGCGCACAGACAGACAAAAAATAAAATAAAAATTGTTATGGCCTCAGTATCGATAATAAAAGTCCTCCAACTAAAATTTTCAAAATATATTTAACTAGTTGATGCCCGCGACTTCGTCCGCGTGGATAGTTTTTAAAACCCCTCGGGAACTCTTTGATTTTCCGGGATAAAAAGGAGCCTATGTCACTCTCCAGGCCCTCAACTATACCCATGCAAAAAATCACGTCTATCCGTAGCCCTGTTGCGGCGTGATTGAAGGACAAACTAACAAACCAACAAACCAACAAACAAACAAACCAACAAACAAATACACTTTCGCATTTATAATATTAAGTATGGATGTACAGAATTCGTACAATTACAGTTTTACTACTTATACATATTATTATAGACTATAAAGAATATTGTAGGTAAGTTCTACGTACATCATTCTTCACAGAATTCGGGAGAAGAGGCTCAAAATATTTCTTGTTATACTTGTCTATCAGGCACACCTCGCGTATACTGGAAAAGACAAAATTGTAACTTGAGATGCGCTGGGAGACTTGAATCTACTTATACAAATAAATAAAATTGAAGCTTCTCTGTAATTTTTAAATAACTGCTTCTCTAAAAACAGGCAGGTAGTGATTTATGTAAAAACTGACTGATGGAGCAGCTGCAGTAATGTAAGGTTTTTGTCATACAAACATCATGTCATCCTATACAAGGAAGGTTGACTGAGGTACGTCTTGTGTCAGTCATTCATAGCGGTGACATGGGTGCACGAATGATATTTACTAGAGGTTGAATTGTCAAAGCATGGGTGACAGACGTTGTAGTTTTCCTAGTTGCATGGTGACTGCGGTAAAATTGACAATTAAGGTTGAAGACAAGGGTCTGTCCGCGAAATTCAAATTTAATTTGGTTTTTCGCAATTTGTAAACTAATACGACAAACTAGGCTTATGGCATTCTCATTGCGACAGTGGCAGTATCATCTTCACAGGTTTATATAAAAAAATTACTTGAAAGTGTCCAGTTTAAGAAATTAATCAAAATATCGACTAATTTGTGAGTAACTCACGTCCAACTCAGTATTTTGTTTGTTATTGTTTTGTCCTCCCCCCCCCCCCCCTCCCCCCCTCCCCCTAACTTGTAAATGGGGAGGAAAGAAAGGGAAAGGGGTTCTAACCTAACCTAAGTTTAGATTTTCCATAGTCTGGTGGTTAGAGGGAGCTTAGAACCCCCTCCAATTTAATCTTCCATTTCAAACCAAATATATTTGTCCTAACCCAACCTAACATATCTTTAGATTTCCCATAGACTTTACTTTTTAGTCGTTTACTTTTTTTACGTTTCATTTCACTGTTTTTATTTACAATTGACAGCTTTTAGCCTCCCAGCGCTCATGTAGCGTTTTATTTACGTGGTTTACCCGTCATGAGGTTAGAATTTTTTTCGTTATTTTCTTGAAAACTGTGGATTACCTTGTAATAAGAGTAGCAGCACTATAATGGTGAACCAAAGCTCTATCAACTACAATTTGTTTTACCTCCAAATTCGTGCTTAGGGATACTAAGTCCAACCCGGTTAAAATTCATTCATGCAGCAAGAATGTCAGAAATTCATCCAATCAGATTTGATTGTGATCGTTAACCCTTGCAATCAGTTTTAAATAAATAATAAATAATTCCACAGCCGCTATTAAAATTTATCTATCTACTATGCCTAATCGGTTGGGTGCGCGTTGATTTAAGTTTTATTTTCGTAGCCCCGTGTAAGAAAAGGCTAAGTGATGATATTATAAACTCAAATAGTACAATAATGAATCCAACTCAAACAAATGATACTTATTCCTAAGCCTTTTAAAAACTCAAAATAAAATTCAGGTAGGCCATGCTCGCGTGAAAATTCTCAAAAATAAACGAAGATCGGACCTTATTATCTCATCTCCAGGCCGCATCAGGCTGCTTTCTTTTATTCCCTCGTCGGAAAACATCTGGATTTTGTTGTATTTCTATTATTTTTCGACAAAAAACACACGCACGTCAGACTTTCGTTTTTTCAGAACGCCGTCTATTATTTTTTATTATTTTTTGTTTCTATGGATACGGATTCGAAATTTTCACTTTTTTTATTTTTCGAATAAATGACGACGTCCGTGCGCTGTCAAGATTATTACTGGCTGGTTAAAAAATATGTAAGTAACCTCATTTGAACTTCTAGAAGTCAATGCCCTCACAATACGCTGCGTTCGAACATTATTTCTAAAAATAAATTAATTGATTGAAAATATAAAGTTATTATTTTTGTCTATATGTATGTATTACCTACTAACTGTGTAGAAATTAATAATTATGAATACCTATTTTTACACTTACACAATTTTTGACATTAATTGATGATATTTTCTACTAGGAATTACGACTACAATGATATTTTCCTCTGTTTTTTATTCAATAATCTATTTCAAAAATTCAATAATGTTATCTTCGATTACGGAAAGGAGTCATTGATTTCCTAACTTGCATTGCCCAGCTGTTTTAAACATATTATTATTATTATTATAGGTATTATTTAACAATAATTCACATATAAGTTTACTTTTTCCATCCCTTTTTTGAATGTTGAATGTGAGGTAGATTTCTTCAGATATTACCTACATTAAAGCAAAAATAGTTACTTTTATCAGGGATCTACTATACATGCTACTATTCCTTTATGTCGTGCAAGAATAAAAGTCCCTACAGGTAAAAATCCCTGTATAAGCTTGGAATAAACTTATGAAAGGTAGTCGCTACGCAGCGTAGAGACTACCCCTCATATAAATCTATTCCCTATCGGCTGGCATTAAAAGCAATACTTGAACTGGATGCAATGTAAAAAACGTCGGTAGGCACAAGTAGCAAGCTCGAATATCTTTGCTCGAATATTTTCAAAGTGGTTTGTTACAACGTCTAAGTGGTTTGCTCATTTCGCCGGCCACTCAAGTCAAGTGCGCTCACTGCTCAGACTTGCCAGTGTTTTGAGAGTACATAATACTTCAATGGTTTTGAGCGAATATCTCTTGTTAATAAAAATGTTTTGAGGGCATAACTCTTGTTAAATAAAAAATATAAACCGATTTATGTGAATAAGCGATGCTTACCTTGGTATTATTCATATTTCTTTAGGTTCTTTACCATTTCTTAACTTTTCTGTAATTCTCGGCTGGACTATTATGTAAATAAAATATGTAGCTACTTAGTATACTAAAAGATACTTATTTAAAAAGTAAGGTACGATAAAGTTTATTAAATAATCAATGATGTAAGTACCTACTTACATATTATTATTATACTTATTTTATTTTCATGAGTACTTTGCCAAGAGCAT
The DNA here is from genome assembly GCA_029955525.1 of Oeneis ivallda. Taxonomy (NCBI): domain Eukaryota; kingdom Metazoa; phylum Arthropoda; class Insecta; order Lepidoptera; family Nymphalidae; genus Oeneis; species Oeneis ivallda. Next base: position 13,809,357 of record JARPMR010000023.1, read on the forward strand.
GATGTTGGAGATAGAAGGTAGCTATTGAAACTCCCTACCCTTTGCTTATTAATAAAATTATTGTTTAGTTTTAAGCAAACTTTTTGTTGAAGTGCAGCGCCATCTATTTAATCTATACAGAATTAAGTTGAAATTATGATAACGCCATCTATGTGCTTAACTGTAAACTATCTAGCAGCACTTTGTTTATGCCTGTCGTATTTGAGTACGACGTAGTTCAACAATATACCGCTAGATGGCAGTACTATTTTTCAAAGTGTTTCTAATACGTGATGCTAAGACAACGTTGCTTTAAGGCACTCATAATTTTAATATAAATAATTACGTTCAGTTGCATACAAGATTTTATCTACGACAAGGAAAATAAAATCATACATCAAACAAAATACGTCGTAGGCTCAATATAGTAACAAAAAGTAACTCCGTAAGCCGCCACCAGCCGCGGCCGCCTGTAGCGCCTCTTTCAACAAAAAGTAACTCCGTAAGCTGCCACCAGCCGCCTGTGGCGCCTCTGTCGTATGAACGGTACAAAAGTGCCAGAACTCAGAGCCTTAGCTATAGGTAGAAGATAAGCATTTCAATTCAGCTCCCTTATTACGAGCTGCATCGAAATGAGAAGCAAAACCGAAAGAGGGTTCATTTTGATTCAGCTGTCAAATTCTTGGAAATTGGAACTTTTCGATGTTGGAGTAGATAAAAATAGTTACAGTGCGACAAGTTTAACTTAGCGCGGCTGTGCGCCACTGTGCTCAACATCCTCAACGTTACTATGAGACTAAATTAAGGAAAAAAACATTTTTAATTTACACAATAAACGCAACAGCATGCAACGAAATCCAATATTGAATTTTCAAGATCCCCATGGAGTATAAAAATTGGATGACCGAATTAGTTCCTCAAAACGCCACCGCCAACATAAACTTGTGGCACTGTAATTAAATTTTATTTAAACAGCGAGTTACTGTTATCCACGCGACTTCGTCCGCGTGGAATTAGGGTCTTTGAAAATCCCGTGGGAACTGCTAGTTTTATCGGGATAAAAGTAACCTGCAACACTTTCTGCAACCATACCCATCATAGAATCACGTAGATCCGATATAATTAACTTGAAAAATTATGGACTTTCATCCGTTTATTCAACCCCCTATTTAACCCTTTTTGGGGGTAGAATTTTCATAAACTGTGAATGTTGAGGTCGAATGTAGGTAGTGCTTGTTTGGTCAAGTTTACTGGTCGAGTTAAAAGCTCATTGAAGAACGCCACGCCGATGAGAAGGATTGGAAATGCACCAATAATAATAATTGTAGCAAAGCTTTTTCGATGGCTTTTTTTTTGGCGACGCTCGTGCATAACTAGTGGACCCATATATGATAATTAATATCTAAATGATGGTTCTTTGAAAATATTCCTGATTTTAAGTTGTAATCTATTCATTCATAACATTTCATTATACATCTTTGTAGGTCGGCAAGACATTGTCTTGAACATCTTCTGCACTCTCGAATAAAGGACACTGATAACGTTGTTTTCTAGTTTCCATCGTAAACTAAAGAAACTAGTGTTAAACGTGCTACAGTACCATTAATATATACCTTTTAAAATATATTTGATAACTACACTAAATAAATAAATAAAATAAAATAGCCTTTTATTTCTGAACATAAATAACAAAACTATTACATAGAAGTTTTATTTTTTAGTAGTACTGTTATATTTTTTTAATATTAATTATTTTGTATGTCGGCGCGAAGAGGTTATTAATCTCATTCAGCGGCGTCAAGAAAGTCTAGATTTAAATAACTAACCGCTTTTAGACGGTTTGAATCACAAATCAAACATTTCTTTGTTAATCAATGTTAACTACCCTCAATATGATTTTGTAAACATAATTTGGACGGTAGCAAACAATTTACAAAAGATGATTGTACAAGCATGCTTTCATTTAAATACGGGCGGCCGATCCCTCGCAGCTCATTCTCGCTCGAGGCGTCGGACCGTACGGACCTCTGAGAGTTGTAATAAAAGTAAAGTTTTATTTTCTTGTTGTATTGTTGTATTTTCGAGTTTCTTGCCGGCTCTTCTCAGCAGAATCCGCTTTCCGAACCGGTGGTAGAATCTTGACGTGTCATAAGAGCCACAGGTTGGCCTACATGAAATAAATAAGTTTGAGTTTAAAGTCCGACAAGTTGTGTTTTGATTCCTATGAGTGAAAGTATTGAAGATTGTGACGTCAGCAATGCTGACGTCACTGTTATTAAAAATGACTGACGGCTCTTGAGCCGTCATCAGAAGTGGGATCGGCCACCACTTCAGGTCGATCATTAAATATGCCGCAGCAAAACAACGCTAGCGTCAGGAATCAGCCGAGCAAATGGTCAAGTTGAAAGACTCGTGACTACATTCAAGAATGCACTGACCATGATAATAATTATGGAAACCAAGGCATGGCACACGTAGTCGGCAGAGGACGACCACGGTAAGTCTCCCATGACAAGCTCCCCCGAGATCCTCAACTTGGTGATCAGGAAACCGGGTCGGCGCCAGAAGATGAATGGCTGACTGATCCCGAATCGTTGCCTTCACGAGAAGAATTGCCAGAACAACTCACTCATGAAGCAACCACGGAAAATGCAGCAAAAACGGTGAGTCGCAACCATGTTGTAAAGTCCGCTCATCAATAATCATTTGAGACACACTATTCTTTCTTCCCACTCTCCTAGTCCACGAGATCTACGAGAAAATAACCCAATCTCTTCTAAAACACACTATCCCTTTCCTCCCACTCTACGAGAACTCTACGAGAAATCTACGAGAAATCTACGAGAAATCTACGAGAGATCTACGAGAAATCTACGAGAACTCTACGAGCAATCTACGAGAAATTCCTCCCTAAAAGTAATCCCTGAAATCCACGAGCAATCCCTGACATCTACGGGTAATCCCCGAGATCCACGAGTAATCCCCTAGATCTACGAATTAGTCCACGGGTTTCAAAAGTATCTACTAGACATACTAAATCCTTAAGGACCAAAACATGAAAGATGTATTGGTCTATCAGAAATATGACTAAGCATCATTAGATGCTTACAGGTACCACACTCAAAAAGAAATTTATCTTTGTTTCAGAGCTAACATCAAACCGTCGAGAACTCTAGGAGAAATCTACGGGAACTCTACGAGAAAACTACGAGATATCTACGAGAAATCTACGAGAAATCTACGAGAACTCTACGAGAAATCTACGAGAAATTCCTCCCTAAAAAGCTAACATCAAACCGTCAGGCTGGTGCAGAGCGCGCACCGCCTGTCAGAATGGCCGTGTCGGCGCGAAGAGGTTATTAATCTCATTCAGCGGCGTCAAGAAAGTCTAGATTTAAATAACTAACCGCTTTTAGACGGTTTGAATCACAAATCAAACATTTCTTTGTTAATCAATGTTAACTACCCTCAATATGATTTTGTAAACATAATTTGGACGGTAGCAAACAATTTACAAAAGATGATTGTACAAGCATGCTTTCATTTAAATACGGGCGGCCGATCCCTCGCAGCTCATTCTCGCTCGAGGCGTCGGACCGTACGGACCTCTGAGAGTTGTAATAAAAGTAAAGTTTTATTTTCTTGTTGTATTGTTGTATTTTCGAGTTTCTTGCCGGCTCTTCTCAGCAGAATCCGCTTTCCGAACCGGTGGTAGAATCTTGACGTGTCATAAGAGCCACAGGTTGGCCTACATGAAATAAATAAGTTTGAGTTTAAAGTCCGACAAGTTGTGTTTGATTCCTATAACTGGGAAAAAAGAGAATAACCGAGCTGAGCCGAGCAGAAACGGGCCGAGCCGAGCCGAACTGGGCCGGGCCGGGCCGAGCCGAGCTCGGCCGGGCCGGGCCGAGTCTAGCCGAGCCGAGTCAATACGGCCGAACCGAGCCAAGCCGATCCGAGCCGAGCCGAACCGAGCCGAGCCGGGCCGAGGCGTTCCGAGCCGAGCCGAGCCGTGCTGCCGGGCCGAACCAGGCCGAGCCGAGCCGAGCCGAGCCGAGCCAAGCGGAGCCGAGCCGAACCAAGCCGAGCCAAGCTGAGCCGAGCCGAGCCGGGTCGAGTAAAGCGGAGCAGAGCCAGGCCGAGTCGAGCCGAGCATAAACGTGCCGAGCCGAGCCGAGCAGACAAATCAGGGAAGCGCATAAATACAAAACACCACTGTATGCGGGAGTCAGTTCACAGTTGTGTACCGACCGCCGTCAGAGCGGCAAGCTAGTGTCAATAGTGCGAGTGTTGAGTGTAGAGGCTACACTAAGTGTCGAGTGTCCCGGTAGGCGGCGCGGCTGCCGTCGTCTTGTGGCGAGCTGCCGGCGCGGCTGCTGCGGTGGTTCGGCGTGCTGCCTCAGTGCGGCGTGCTGTCGGCGCGGCTGCTGTCGTGGTGCGGCGTGCTGCCGGCGCGGCTGCTGTCGTGGTGCAGCGTGCTGCCGGCGCGGCTGCTGCGGTGGTTCGGCGTGCTGCCGGCACGGCTGCTGTCGTGGTGCGGCGTGCTGCCGGCGCGGCTGCTGCGGTGGTTCGGCGTGCTGCCTTAGTGCGGCGTGCTGCCGGCACGGCTGCTGTCGTGGTGCGGCGTGCTGCCGGCGCGGCTGCTGCGGTGGTTCGGCGTGCTGCCTTAGTGCGGCGTGCTGCCGGCGTGGCTGCTGTCGTGGTGCGGCGTGCTGCCGGCGCGGCTGCTGCGGAGGTTCGGCGTGCAGCCTTAATGCGGCGCGCTGCCGGCAACGCTGCAGTCGTGGTGCGGTGTGCTGCCGGCGCGGCTGCTGTCGTGGTGCGGCGTGCTGCCGGCGCGGCTGTAGTCGTGGTGCGGCGTGCTGCCGGCGCGGCTGCTGTCGTGGCGCGGCTGCTGTCGTGGTGCCGCGTGCTGCCGGCGCGGCTGCTGCGGTGGTTCGGCGTGCAGCCTTAGTGCGGCGCGCTGCCGGCAACGCTGCTGAGTCGTGGTGCGGTGTGCTGCCGGCGCGGCTGCTGTCGTGGTGCGGCGTGCTGCCGGCGCGGCTGCTGCGGTGGTTCGGCGTGCAGCCTTAGTGCGGCACGCTGCCGGCGCGGCTGCTGTCGTGGTGCAGCGTGCTGCCGGCGCGGCTGCTGCGGTGGTTCGGCGTGCAGCCTTAGTGCGGCACGCTGCCGGCGCGGCTGCTGTCGTGGTGCAGCGTGCTGCCGGCGCGGCTGCTGCGGTGGTTCGGCGTGCAGCCTTAGTGCGGCACGCTGCCGGCGCGGCTGCTGTCGTGGTGCAGCGTGCTGCCGGCGCGGCTGCTGTCGTGGTGCAGCGTGCTGCCGGCGCGCGCGCTGCACATCTTGTCTTGTGTCTCGTGTGGTGGTGCATGTGAGTGGTGTTGCATGTGAGTGATGGTTGCATTGCTTGCTTAGAAACTTAGCTTTCTTGCTTGGTTGGGAAGGTGAGCGGTGCTTAGCTCGTTACTGCATGTTTGACCATACAGATTTCTTCTGTTGGTGGTTTATAGCAAAATTATATTATATTGTTTGTTTTTTTTCTTGTTTGTCGCGGTCAGGGCGGCGACGAGGCACACGGGCGCTACTGGCAGCAGCCCGGCAGCCCCCAGGCGGCGTAGAGACCGCGCGCGCTGGTGCCCACCGCCTGCTTCCCGCCCCAGGAGAACTGCCGGCGCGGCTGTGGTGTGGCGTGATGTCGGCGCGACTGCCGTCATGGTGCGGCGTGATGTCGGCGCGGCTGGCATCGTGGTGCGGCGTGCTGCCGAGTGCTGCCGGCGCTGCTGCTGTCATGGTGCGGCGTGCTGCCGGCGCTGCTGCTGTCATGGTGCGGCGTGCTGCCGGTGCGGCTGTTGTAGTGGTGCGTCGTGCTGCTCTAGTAGAGCGTCGTGCTGCCGGTACGGCGCCGTTGTGTTGCGGCGTGCTGCTGACGCGGCTGCTGTCGTGGTGCGGCGATCTGCTGGCGTGGCTGCTGTCGTGGTGCGGCGTGCTGCCGGCGCGGCTATTGTCGTGGTGCGGCGTGCTGCCGGCGCGGCTATTGTCGTGGTGCGGCGTGCTGCCGGCGCGGCTATTGTCGTGGTGCGGCGTGCTGCCGGCGCGGCTATTGTCGTGGTGCGGCGTGCTGCTGGCGCGGCTATTGTCGTGGTGCGGCGTGCTGCCGGCGCGGCTATTGTCGTGGTGCGGCGTGCTGCCGGCGCGGCTATTGTCGTAGTGCGTCGTGTTGCCAGTGCGGCTTCTGTCTTGGTGCAGCGTGCTGCCAGCGCGGCTACTGTCGTGGTGCGGCGTGCTGCCGGCGCGGCTATTGTCGTGGTGCGGCGTGCTGCCGGCGCGGCTATTGTCGTGGTGCGGCGTGCTGCTGGCGCGGCTATTGTCGTGGTGCGGCGTGCTGCCGGCGCGGCTATTGTCGTGGTGCGGCGTGCTGCTGGCGCGGCTATTGTCGTGGTGCGGCGTGCTGCCGGCGCGGCTATTGTCGTGGTGCGGCGTGCTGCTGGCGCGGCTATTGTCGTGGTGCGGCGTGCTGCCGGCGCGGCTATTGTCGTGGTGCGGCGTGCTGCCGGCGCGGCTATTGTCGTGGTGCGGCGTGCTGCTGGCGCGGCTATTGTCGTGGTGCGGCGTGCTGCCGGCGCGGCTATTGTCGTGGTGCGGCGTGCTGCCGGCGCGGCTATTGTCGTGGTGCGGCGTGCTGCCGGCGCGGCTATTGTCGTGGTGCGGCGTGCTGCCGGCGCGGCTATTGTCGTGGTGCGGCGTGCTGCTGGCGCGGCTATTGTCGTGGTGCGGCGTGCTGCCGGCGCGGCTATTGTCGTGGTGCGGCGTGCTGCTGGCGCGGCTATTGTCGTGGTGCGGCGTGCTGCTGGCGCGGCTATTGTCGTGGTGCGGCGTGCTGCCGGCGCGGCTATTGTCGTGGTGCGGCGTGCTGCCGGCGCGGCTATTGTCGTGGTGCGGCGTGCTGCCGGCGCGGCTATTGTCGTGGTGCGGCGTGCTGCTGGCGCGGCTATTGTCGTGGTGCGGCGTGCTGCCGGCGCGGCTATTGTCGTGGTGCGGCGTGCTGCCGGCGCGGCTATTGTCGTAGTGCGTCGTGTTGCCAGTGCGGCTTCTGTCTTGGTGCAGCGTGCTGCCAGCGCGGCTACTGTCGTGGTCTGCCGGTGCGGCTTCTGTCGTGGTCTGCCGGTGCGGCTGCTGTCGTAGTACGGCGTGCTGCCGGCGCGGCTGCTGTCTTGGTGCGGCGTCCAGCCGGAGCGGCTGCTGTCGTGGTGTGGCGTCCTGCCGGCGCGGCTGCTGTCGTGGTGCGTCGTGCAGCCGGCGTAGCTGCTGTCGTGGTACGGCGTGCTGCCGGCGCGGCTGCTGTCGTGGTGCAGCGTGCTGCCAGCGCGGCTGCTGTCGTGGTTCGTCGTGCAGCCGGCGTGGCTGCTGTCGTGGTGCAGCGTGCTGCCAACGCGGCTGCTGTCGTAGTGCAGCGTGCTGCCGGCGCGGCTGCTGTCGTGGTGCAGCGTGCTACCGGCGCGGCTGCTGTCGTGGTGCGTCGTGCAGCCGGCGTAGCTGCTGTCGTAGTGCAGCGTGCTGCCAGCGCGGCTACTGTCGTGGTGCAGCGTGCTGCCAGCGCGGCTACTGTCGTGGTGCAGCGTGCTGCCAGCGCGGCTACTGTCGTGGTGCAGCGTGCTGCCAGCGCGGCTACTGTCGTGGTCTACCGGTGCCGCTTCTGTCGTGGCGCGGCGTGTTGCCGGCGCGGCTGCGATGCGGCTGTGATGTAATGTGAGTGATGTGATGCAAGTGATGTTGATATGTTATGTGATGTGTTATGTGATGTGAGTGATGTTATGTGATGTAATGACGTGGGTGATGTGATGTGTGTGAGTGATGTGAATCGTGTGAGTTATGTGATGTGAGCGACCAGATGAGACAGAAAGAGACCAGACCAGATCAGACCAGACCGGACCAGTCCAGAGGAGACGAGACCAGACGAAAGAAGACGAGAAGTGACCAGAGGAATCAAGATGAGACCAGACCAGACGAGACCAGACCAAACAGAGCGAGACCAAACGAGACCAGACGAGACCAGATCAGACGAACCCAGACGATACAAGACAAGAGGAAACGAGAACAGACCAGACGAGACCAGACCAGACGAGACCAGAGGATGTGATGTGAGTGATATGAGTGATGTGAGTGATATGAGTGACGTGAGTGATGTGGAGTAAGGTTAATGATTTGATGTGAGTGATGTGATGTGATGTGATGTGATGTGAGTGATGTGATATGAGTGATGTAAGAGATGTGATGAGATGTGAGTTTTGTGATCAGTCCAGAGGAGACGAGACCAGACGATACAGAACGAGACCGAACGAGACCAGAAGAAAGAAGACGAGAAGTGATCAGAGGAATGATGTGATGTGAGTGATGTGATATGAGTGATGTAAGAGATGTGATGAGATGTGAGTTTTGTGATGAGATGTGAGTTTTGTGAATATGATGTGATGTGATGTGATATGAGTGATGTAAGAGATGTGATGAGATGTGAGTTTTGTGATGAGATGTGAGTTTTGTGAGTGATTTGATGTGAGGGATGTGAAGTGATGTGAGTTATATGATGTAAGTGATGTGATGTGAGTAAGGTGTGTGATTTGATGTGAGTGGTGTGGTGTGAGTGATGTGACATAAGTATGGTGTGAGTGATGTGATATGAGTGCTGTGACATGAGTGCTGTCACGGTGCGGCTGCAGTCTTAGTGCGGCACGCTGCCGGCGCGGCTGCTGTCGTGGTGCAGCGTGCTGCCGGCGCGGCTGCTGTGGTGCAGCGTGTTGCCGGCGCGGCTGCTGTCGTGGTGCAGCGTGCTGCCGGCGCGGCTGCTGTCGTGGTGCAGCGTGCTGCCGGCACGGCTGCTGTCGTGGTGCAGCGTGCTGCCGGCGCGGCTGCTGTCGTGGTGCAGCGTGCTGCCGGCGCGGCTGCTGTCGTGGTGCAGCGTGCTGCCAGCGCGGCTGCTGTCGTGGTGCAGCGTGCTGCCGGCGCGGCTGCTGTCGTGGTGCAGCGTGCTGCCGGCGCGGCTGCTGTCGTGGTGCGGCGTGCTGCCGGCGCGGCTGCTGTCGTGGTGCAGCGTGCTGCCGGCGCGGCTGCTGTCGTGGTGCAGCGTGCTGCCGGCGCGGCTGCTGTCGTGGTGCGGCGTACTGCCGGCGCGGCTGCTGTCGTGGTGCAGCGTGCTGCCGGCGCGGCTGCTGTCGTGGTGCAGCGTGCTGCCGGCGCGGCTGCTGTCGTGGTGCGGCAAGCTGCCGGCGCAGCTGCTGTCGTAGTGCAGCGTGCTGCCGGCGCGCGCGCTGGACGTCTAGACTTGTGTCTTGTGTGATGGTGCATGTGAGTGGTGTTGCATGTGAGTGATGGTGGCATTGCTTGCTTGGGAACTTAGCTTTCTTGTTTGAATGGGAAGGTGAGCGGTGCTCGTTACTGCGTGTTTGACCACACAGATTTATTCTGTTGGCGGTTTATAGCAAAATTATTAGCAGATACATGGAGTGACTTATCCCCGGCAGGCGGCGCGGTAGATTGATGACGTGCGCGGCTGCTGTCGTGGTGCGGCGTGCTGCTGGCGCGTCGGCGCGGCTGCCGTCTTGGTGCGGCGTGCTGCTGGCGCGACTGCTGTCGTAGTGCAGCGTGCTCCCGAGTGTTACCGGCGCTGCAGCTGTCATTGTGCGTCGTGCTGCCGGCCCAGCTGCTGTCGTGGTGCAGCGTGCTGCCAGCGCGGCTATTGTCGTGGTCTGCCGGTGCGACTGCTGTCGTGGTGCGGCGTGTTGCCGGCGCGGCTGCGATGTGGCTGTGATGTGATGTGAGTGATGTGATGCAAGTGACGTGATATGTTATGTGATGTGAGTGATGTTATGTGATGTAATGACGTGGGTGATGTGATATGATGTGAGTGATGTGAATCATTTGAGTTATGTGATGTGAGCGACGAGATGAGGCAGAAAGAGACCAGACCAGATCAGACCAGACCAGACCAGACCAGTCCAGAGGAGACGAGACCAGAAGAAAGAAGACGAGAAGTGACCAGAGGAATCAAGATGAGACATGCCAGACGAGACCAGACCAAACAGAGTGAGAACAAACGAGACCAAACGAGACCAGATCAGACGAACCCAGACGACACAAGACCAGAGGAGACAAGACGAGACCAGACCAGACGAGACCAGACCAGACGAGACCAGACCAGACGAGACCAGAGGATGTGATGTGAGTGATATGAGTGATGTGAGTGATATGAGTGACGTGAGTGATGTGGAGTAATGTTAGTGATGTGATGTGAGTGATGTGAGTGATATGAATGACGTGAGTGATGTGATGTGATGTGATGTGATGTGATGTGATGTGATGTGATGTGATGTTATGTGAGTGATGTGATATGAGTGATGTAAGAGATGTGATGAGATGTGAGTATGATGTGATGTGATGTGAGTGATGTGATATAAGTGATGTAAGAGATGTGATGAGATGTGAGTTTTGTGAGTGATTTGATGTGAGGGATGTGAAGTGATGTGAGTTATATGATGTAAGTGATGTGATGTGATGTGATGTGAGTGATGTGATGTGAGTGATGTGATGCAAGTGACATGATATGTTATGTGATGTGTTATGTGATGTGAGTGATGTTATGTGATGTAATGACGTGGGTGATGTGACTGATGTGAATCATGTGAGTTATATGATGAGAGCGACCAGATGAGACAGAAAGAGACCAGACCAGATCAGACCAGACCAGACCAGACCAGTCCAGAGGAGACGAGACCAGACGAAAGATGTGATATGAGTGACGTGAGTGATGTGGAGTAATGTTAGTGATGTGATGTGAGTGATGTGATGTGATGTGAGTGATGTGATATGAGTGATGTAAGATATGAGATGTGAGTTTTGTGATTGATTTGATGTGAGAGATGTGAACTGATGTGAGTTATATGATGTAAGTTATGTGATGTGAGTGAGGTGTGTGATTTGATGTGAGTGGTGTGGTGTGAGTGATATGACATGAGAATGGTGTGAGTGATGTGATATGAGTGCTGTGACATGAGTGCTGTGGTCTGCCGGTGCGGCTGCAGTCTTGGTGTGGCGTGCTGCCGGCGCGGCTGCTGTCGTGGTGCGGCGTGCTGCCGGCCCAGCTGCTGTCGTGGTACGGCGTGCTGCCGGCGCGGCTGCTGTCGTGGTGCAGCGTGATGCCAGCGCGGCTGCCGTCTTGGTGCGGCGTGCTGCTGGCGCGACTGCTGTCGTAGTGCGGCGTGCTCCCGAGTGTTGCCGGCGCAACTGCTGTCACTGTTCGGCGTTCTGCTGGCGCGGCTATTGTTATGGTGCAGCATGCTGCCGGCGCGGCTGTTGTCGTGGTGCGGCGTGCTGCCGGCGCGGCTGCTGTAGTGGTGCGGCGTGCTGCCGGCGCGGCTGCTGTAGTGGTGCGGCGTGCTGCCGGCGCGGCTGTTGTAGTGGTGCGGCGTGCTGCCGGCGCGGCTGCTGTAGTGGTGCGGCGTGCTGCCGGCGCGGCTGTTGTCGTGGTGCGGCGTGCTGCCGGCGCGGCTGCTGTAGTGGTGCGGCGTGCTGCCGGCGCGGCTGTTGTAGTGGTGCGGCGTGCTGCCGGCGCGGCTGCTGTAGTGGTGCGGCGTGCTGCCGGCGCGGCTGTTGTCGTGGTGCGGCGTGCTGCCGGCGCGGCTGCTGTAGTGGTGCGGCGTGCTGCCGGCGCGGCTGTTGTAGTGGTGCGGCGTGCTGCCGGCGCGGCTGCTGTAGTGGTGCGGCGTGCTGCCGGCGCGGCTGTTGTCGTGGTGCGGCGTGCTGCCGGCGCGGCTGCTGTAGTGGTGCGGCGTGCTGCCGGCGCGGCTGTTGTAGTGGTGCGGCGTGCTGCCGGCGCGGCTGCTGTAGTGGTGCGGCGTGCTGCCGGCGCGGCTGTTGTAGTGGTGCGGCGTGCTGCCGGCGCGGCTGTTGTAGTGGTGCGGCGTGCTGCCGGCGCGGCTGCTGTAGTGGTGCGGCGTGCTGCCGGCGCGGCTGTTGTCGTGGTGCGGCGTGCTGCCGGCGCGGCTGTTGTAGTGGTGCGGCGTGCTGCCGGCGCGGCTGCTGTAGTGGTGCGGCGTGCTGCCGGCGCGGCTGTTGTAGTGGTGCGGCGTGCTGCCGGCGCGGCTGCTGTAGTGGTGCGGCGTGCTGCCGGCGCGGCTGTTGTCGTGGTGCGGCGTGCTGCCGGCGCGGCTGTTGTAGTGGTGCGGCGTGCTGCCGGCGCGGCTGTTGTAGTGGTGCGGCGTGCTGCCGGCGCGGCTGCTGTAGTGGTGCGGCGTGCTGCCGGCGCGGCTGTTGTAGTGGTGCGGCGTGCTGCCGGCGCGGCTGCTGTAGTGGTGCGGCGTGCTGCCGGCGCGGCTGTTGTCGTGGTGCGGCGTGCTGCCGGCGCGGCTGCTGTAGTGGTGCGGCGTGCTGCCGGCGCGGCTGTTGTAGTGGTGCGTCGTGCTGCCGGCGCGGCTGCTGTAGTGGTGCGTCGTGCTGCCGGTGCGGCGCCGTCGTGTTGCGGCGTTCTGCTGGCGCGGCTGCTGTCGTGGTGCGTTGTGCATCTGGCGTGGCTGATGTCGTGGTGCGGCGATCTGCTGGCGTGGCTGCTGTCGTGGTGCGGCTTGCTGCCGGCGCGGCTGCTGTCGAGCCGAGCCGGGCCGAGCCGAGCTGAGCTGCCAAGCAGTGCTGGGCCGAGCCGAGCGAAGCGTGCCGTAGTGCGTCGTGCTGCCGGCGCATCTGCCGTCGTGGTGCAGCGTGATGTCGGCGCGGCTGCCGTCGTGGTGAAGCTTGCTGCCGGCGCGGCTGTGGTGCGGCGTGCTGCCGGCGCGGGTACTGTCGTGGTGCAGCGTTCTGCCGGCGCAACTGCTGTCGTGGTGCGGCGTGATGTCGGCGCGCCTGCCATCGTGGTGCGGCGTGCTGCTGGCGCGGCTGTTGTCGTAGTGCGGCGTGCTGCCGAGTGCTGGCGGCGCTGCTGCTGTCATTGTGCGGCGTGCTGCCGGCGCGGCTGCTGTCGTGGTGCGTCGTGCTGCCGGCGCGGCTGCTGTCGTGGTACGGTGTGCTGCCGGCGCGGCTGCTGTCGTGGTGCGTCGTGCTGCCGGCACAGCTGCTGTCGTGGTACGGCGTGCTGCCATGTGATATAAGATATGAGATGTGAGTTTTGTGATTGATTTGATGTGAGAGATGTGAACTGATGTGAGTTATATGATGTAAGTTATGTGATGTGAGTGAGGTGTGTGATTTGATGTGAGTGGTGTGGTGTGAGTGATATGACATGAGTATGGTGTGAGTGATGTGATATGAGTGCTGTGACATGAGTGCTGTGGTCTGCCGGTGCGGCTGCAGTCTTGGTGTGGCGTGCTGCTGGCGCGGCTGCTGTCGTGGTGCGGCGTGCTGCCGGCCCAGCTGCTGTCGTGGTACGGCGTGCTGCCGGCGCGGCTGCTGTCGTGGTGCAGCGTGATGCCAGCGCGGCTACTGTCATGGTGCGGCGTGCTACCGGCGCGGCTGCTGACGTGGTGCGGCGTGCTGTCGGCGCGGCTGTTGTGGTGCGTTGTGTTGCCGGTGCGGCTGCTGTGGTGGTGCGGCGTGTTGCCGGCGCGGCTGCGATGCGGCTGTGATGCGGCTGTGATGTGATGTGAGTGATGGTATACAAGTGATGTGATATGTTATGTGATGTGAGTGATGTTATGTGATGTAATGACGTGGGGGATGTGATGTGATGTGAGTGATGTGAATCATGTGAGTTATGTGATGTGAGCGACCAGATGAGACCAGACCAGACGAGACCAGACCAGACGAGACCAGACCAGACGAGACCAGACCAGACGAGACCAGAGGATGTGATGTGAGTGATATGAGTGACGTAAGTGATGTGGAGTAATGTTAGTGATGTGATGTGAGTGATGTGATGTGAGTGATGTGATGTGATGTGATGTGATGTGATGTGATGTGACGTGAGTGATGTGATATGAGTGATGTAAGAGATGTGATGAGATGTGAGTTTTGTGATGAGATGTGAGTTTTGTGATAAGATGTGAGTTTTGTGAGTATGATGTGATGTGATGTGTGTTATTTCATATAAGTGATGTAAGAGATGTGATGAGATGTGAGTTTTGTGATGAGATGTGAGTTTTGTGAGTGATTTGATGTGAGGGATGTGAAGTGATGTGAGTTATATGATTTAAGTGATGTGATGTGATGTGATGTGATGTGATGTGAGTGATGTGATGTGAGTGATGTGATGCAAGTGACATGATATGTTATGTGATGTGTTATGTGATGTGAGTGATGTTATGTGATGTAATTAATGACGTGGGTGATGTGAGTGATGTGAATCATGTGAGTTATGTGATGTGAGCGACCAGATGAGATAGAAAGATACAAGACCAGATCAGACCAGACCAGACCAGACCAGACCAGACCAGTCCAGAGGAGACGAGACCAGACGAAAGAAGACGAGAAGTGACCAGAGGACTCAAGATGAGACCAGACCAGACGAGACCAGACCAAACAGAGTGAGACCAAACGAGACCAGATCAGACGAACCCAGACGACACAAGACCAGAGGAGACAAGACGAGATCAGACCAGACGAGACCAGACCAGACGAGACCAGAGGATGTGGTGTGAGTGATATGAGTGATGTGAGTGATATGAGTGACGTGAGTGATGTGAAGTAATGTTAGTGATGTGATGTGAGTGATGTGATGTGATGTGATGTGATGTGAGTGATGTGATATGAGTGATGTAAGAGATGTGATGAGATGTGAGTTTTGTGAGTATGATGTGATGTGAGGGATGTGAAGTGATGTGATATAAGTGATGTAAGAGATGTGATGAGATGTGAGTTTTGTGATGAGATGTGAGTTTTGTGAGTGATTTGATGTGAGGGATGTGAAGTGATGTGAGTTATATGATTTAAGTGATGTGATGTGATGTGATGTGATGTGATGTGAGTGATGTGATGTGAGTGATGTGATGCAAGTGACATGATATGTCATGTGATGTGTTATGTGATGTGAGTGATGTTATGTGATGTAATTAATGACGTGGGTGATGTGAGTGATGTGAATCATGTGAGTTATGTGATGTGAGCGACCAGATGAGATAGAAAGATACAAGACCAGATCAGACCAGACCAGACCAGACCAGACCAGACCAGTCCAGAGGAGACGAGACCAGACGAAAGAAGACGAGAAGTGACCAGAGGACTCAAGATGAGACCAGACCAGACGAGACCAGACCAAACAGAGTGAGACCAAACGAGACCAGATCAGACGAACCCAGACGACACAAGACCAGAGGAGACAAGACGAGATCAGACCAGACGAGACCAGACCAGACGAGACCAGAGGATGTGGTGTGAGTGATATGAGTGATGTGAGTGATATGAGTGACGTGAGTGATGTGAAGTAATGTTAGTGATGTGATGTGAGTGATGTGATGTGATGTGATGTGATGTGAGTGATGTGATATGAGTGATGTAAGAGATGTGATGAGATGTGAGTTTTGTGAGTATGATGTGATGTGAGGGATGTGAAGTGATGTGATATAAGTGATGTAAGAGATGTGATGAGATGTGAGTTTTGTGATGAGATGTGAGTTTTGTGAGTATGATGTGATGTGATGTGAGTGATGTGATATAAGTGATGTAAGAGATGTGATGAGATGTGAGTTTGGTGATAAGATGTATGTATGTATGTATGTATATACTTTATTGCACCACAAATCACAAATGAATTACAGGTTACAAAAAAGAAAACTTAAAATGTAAGTACAAAAAGGCGGTCTTATCGCTAAATAGCGATCTCTTCCAGACAACCTTAACTAACTAACTCCCAAGGATGCCTAGGCTTCCCACTAAACAGCTAACGAAGCAATACAGCGCTGCTAACCCCATCAAAACGGGCACAGCCTTCAAAAGCTCACAACTCGGGTGAGGCGGCTGTGGTGGGAGCCGGGTCGGCGACTACTTAGTTCTGTCCGCCGCCCTCGTCCCGCCGGTCATCTGACCGGGGCGTCTCAAATCGGGACTCCAGGGGTGACGTCATAACCGGGGGAGACATATCCCTGTTCCGGTTTACACCTGCGCCGTACCGCGGTAGCAATACGGGTCGAGAGTGGGGTACCCCATAATACCCCAGTCGACACATCCGAGGGAGGAGAGATCCAAAACGCGGCCGCTTAGCCAGCGGCGCGGCATAGCGCGCAGGCCGATTAGTGGCCGGCGTCGCATCCACACTCATATCACACTGGCGGGACGAAGTGGAAACTTGCCCACGAGTGGGTGGACAACTTCGGCGCGGCCGCCTTCGAGGCGTTGGCGCAAGACGAGCAGCTGTCTGCAACACAGCTGAACCCCTAACAAACTGTCGGGAGGGGGGAGTAGACCGCTCACGACGGGGTCGACGACTAAGGCGCGGCCGCTTACAGAGCGACGGCGAATAGTGAGCAAGCTGAGAGGAGGTTGGCGCCGACACAAAATCAACCTCAAACTGGTGTGAGGGGACGGTCCGCTTGCATCTTACTCAAAAGCATCGACAAATTATCCATATTCAAAACAATTTTATTATTCTAAGTGCCCTTCAAACTTAGCGACTGCGACAAATTATCGCAACAAGACAATTAGTCGCAAGTAGGTACCTATCCTAAACAAACAAAACATTGACTATGGTACCAATTACGGGGAGCTAAGCTCACTCAAAATTATAGTCTTCAATAGGATAGCAAGATAGCAAGAACCTGGGCTGTAACAAACTTAATTATGTTACAACAAATAAATTACCAAATTACCTTCTACAGGTAGGTAGCAAATACAGCAAACAAATTGATCCGTTATTTAACCGATGCTGATGCTGGGTTCAAGTAAACAAACACGTATAATTATTGGATATAGGATACCAAATCCCCAAAGGTTAATGAAATTGAACCTTGCAATTTCATTAACAGGCAACTTGCTATAGTGCAGATTAAAAAAATACAATTGAGCGAACACAAGTTTCCAAGTTCAAGTTAAATAATAGTTCAAAGTCCAATTCACTGTGATCACCTATAACAATTCATATTCAGTTTAGTATTTATTTAGTTTTGCAAGTGGGCTATGATTTCCCTCAAATTAAGTTAAACTTTTCAAATATAGCTGAAGCCGGCATTCAATTGCAATGAATTACCACAAACTTAAGGCTTAAGGCTAACCACAAACTAAGGCATTCATGTATGGCCTAAGGCAAACCCACAGAATAGTTAAATCCGGCAAATCAAAAAACAAAATTGGCCCACGGCTAACAAATACAAGTTAATTTATTAAATTAACACCGTTCTCAATCAATAGCCCATATAACTGCCCATATGCAAAGTTGGCCCGTTCTCACTGGGCAACAAACTACAATTACAATCAAATTCAGACTACAAATTACAATTAACAAATAAGTACACTAAACTACAATGACCACAAAATACAAATAAATAAAATACATAGGCATTTCAACGGGGACCCTTTGAGAGGTCTATAGAAAACCACGCTCTTGGCTACCAAATGTTACGGCCCACGCTCAGCCCGCAAGGAACTACCTAGGCTGGGCCCATCGAGGCTAGGCTGTTCGGCTGATGGCGTGGGTCGGATGAGGGGGCTCTGGGCTAGCTATCTCACCCTACAAAAGATATGGGGTCCCTCGTTGAAGATACCTATTACAAGAAAGGACCGGGTGGTCACAAACTTAAAACTACAGTACACTACAGTAAACTAAACCACTTACCGCTTAGAGTGTCTCATCCTTCTCTAGCATTAACGGCCGTATTGTGGAGTGGTGTAGTGTATGTGTAAAGTGGTAGTTTAGTGTATTTTATATAGGCGTGGGCCTTTGATCCCACGCGTGGACGCGCAAAGTTTCTGCCGTAAAAGCCGTCCACACCATATGTTCACAAAATCTCTTAGTTCGACAAAATTACTACACACGCGCCTACACCGGCAACCAATGGCGTGTTTCAATTAAGTAGCGTAACAAAACGGGTCACTTTAGTCCGGATTAACACTGATTTCACCCCAAATAAGACTTCGCGTCGTGAAAATCACCATGCTTTTTAGAGCTGTAGCAAACCGTATGTATTCGTTACTGAGTAACGGGTACGCCATCTAGTACCGAGTAACGAAACGTTACTCACGAATACTTTTCGTTACTCGCATGTTTCGTATCATGGTTACATAGGCTGTTTCAATGACGCAATGTTACGCTGCGTTGATGCGTGTATTGAAATTTTTCTTACTGATCGTTTTGCGCATGCGTGCGTATTTTCCGCGAATTAAAAAGGTAATGTAAACTTAAGGACGTACAAAGAAAATAACGTTGTTTGATGATTTGTGAGATTCGTTATCCAGGTTTTTTTAATATTTAAATATTCATTAGAGGTATTGTGTTCGTGTGTGGAACAGAAAGTTTGGCATGTAATGAATATGTATTATTTCTACAAATTGAAATTATGAATGCTGCGATGCCGCACCTAGTACATAAGTCATATCTTATAATAAAATTATAGAAAGAACAATACGACTCGATTAACGATTTGTTTCTCTAGCATAACATAGCATGTTATGACTTATGGGGTATTAGGAGTAACGAGTAACGATACGATAGTAACGAGTACTGAATGTATAGTAACGAATACATACGGGTACGTTTTTTTTTCGTTACTTTTACACCTCTAATGCTTTTAGCACGGCTTCAAAGTTATCTACCACCACAGTGACATAGGCGTCAGGTTAATAGTCGCAGATAGACAAAATAGGCGACAGTGGCGCCACCCGGGCCATCGCATTTCCTAGATCCATGCGACTTGGCATAGAGCAGGCTGAAACCACACTTCAGCGTTCAGCGCCGCATTCCGGCGCGAACAGGCGGTTTATAGGAAAATTATTAGCAGATACATGGAGTGACGTATCCCCGGCAGGCGGCGCGGTAGACGGATGACGTGCGCGGCTGCTGTCGTGGTGCGGCGTGCTGCTGGCGCAACTTCCGTCGTGGTGCGGCGTGATGTCGGCGCAGCTGCCGTCTTGGTGCGGCATGCTGCTGACGCGGCTGCTGTCGTGGTGCAGCGTGCTGCCAGCGCGGCTATTGTCGTGGTCTGCCGGTGCGGCTGCTGTCGTGGTGCGGCGTGTTGCCGGCGCGGCTGCGATGTGGCTGTGATGTGATGTGAGTGATGTGATGCAAGTGACTTGATATGTTATGTGATGTGTTATGTTATGTGATGTCAGTGATATGTGATGAAATGACGTGGGTGATGTGATATGATGTGAGTGATGTGAATCATTTGAGTTATGTGATGTGAGCGACCAGATGAGACAGAAAGAGACCAGACCAGATCAGACCAGACCAGATCGGACCAGTCCAGAGGAGACGAGACCAGACGAAAGAAGACGAGAAGTGACCAGAGGAATCAAGATGAGACCAGAACAGACGAGACCAGACCAAACAGAGTGAGAACAAACGAGACCAGACGAGACCAGATCAGACGAACCCAGACGACACAAGACCAGAGGAGACAAGACGAGACCAGACCAGACGAGACCAGACCAGACGAGACCAGACCAGACGAGACCAGACCAGACGAGACCAGACCAGACGAGACCAGACCAGACGAGACCAGACCAGACGAGACCAGACCAGACGAGACCAGACCAGACGAGACCAGACCAGACGAGACCAGACCAGACGAGACCAGAGGATGTGATGTGAGTGATATGAGTGATGTGAGTGATATGAGTGACGTGAATGATATGAGTGACGTGAGTGATGTGGAGTAATGTTAGTGATGTGATGTGAGTGATGTGATGTGATGTGATGTGATGTGATGTGATGTGAGTGATGTGATATGAGTGATGTAAGAGATGTGATGAGATGTGAGTTTTGTGATGAGATGTGTGTTTTGTGATGAGATGTGAGTTTTGTGAGTATGATGTGATGTGATGTGAGTGATGTGATATAAGTGATGTAAGAGATGTGATGAGATGTGAGTTTTGTGAGTGATTTGATGTGAGGGATGTGAAGTGATGTGAGTTATATTATGTAAGTGATGTGATGTGATGTGATGTGAGTGATGTGATGCAAGTGACATGATATGTTATGTGATGTGTTATGTGATGTGAGTGATGTTATGTGATGTAATGACGTGGGTGATGTGAGTGATGTGAATCATGTGAGTTATGTGATGTGAGCGACCAGATGAGACAGAAAGAGACCAGACCAGACCAGACCAGTCCAGAGGAGACGAGACCAGACGAAAGAAGACGAGAAGTGACCAGAGGACTCAAGATGAGACCAGACCAGACGAGACCAGACCAAACAGAGTGAGACCAAACGAGACCAGACGAGACCAGATCAGACGAACCCAGACGACACAAGACGAGACCAGACCAGACGAGACCAGACCAGACGAGACCAGACCAGACGAGACCAGACCAGACGAGACCAGCGCATGTGATGTGAGTGATATGAGTGATGTGAGTGATATGAGTGACGTGAGTGATGTGAAGTAATGTTAGTGATGTGATGTGAGTGATGTGATGTGATGTGATGTGAGTGATGTGATGTGATGTGATGTGAGTGATGTGATATGAGTGATGTAAGAGATGTGATGAGATGTGAGTTTTGTGATGAGCTGTGAGTTTTGTGAGTATGATGTGATGTGATGTGAGTGATGTGATATAAGTGATGTAAGAGATGTGATGAGATGTGAGTTTTGTGATGAGATGTGAGTTTTGTGAGTGATGATGTGAGGATGTGAATCATGTGAGTTATGTGATGTGAGCGACCAGATGAGACAGAAAGAGACCAGACCAGATCAGACCAGTCCAGAGGAGACGAGACCAGACGAAAGATGTGATATGAGTGACGTGAGTGATGTGGAGTAATGTTAGTGATGTGATGTGAGTGATGTGATGTGATGTGAGTGATATATGAGTGATGTAAGAGATGTGATGAGATGTGAGTTTTGTGAGTGATTTGATGTGAGGGATGTGAAGTGAAGTGAGTTATATGATGTAAGTGATGTGATGTGAGTGAGGTGTGTGATTTGATGTGAGTGGTGTGGTGTGAGTGATGTGACATGAGTATGGTTTGAGTGATGTGATATGAGTGCTGTGACATGAGTGCTGTGGTCTGCCGGTGCGGCTGCAGTCTTGGTGCGGCGTGCTGCCGGCGCGGCTGCTGTCGTGGTGCGGCGTGCTGCCGGCGCGGCTGCTGTCGTGGTGCGGCGTGCTGCCGGCGCGGCTGCTGTCGTGGTGCGGCGTGCTGCCGGCGCGGCTGCTGTCGTGGTGCGGCGTGCTGCCGGCGCGGCTGCTGTCGTGGTGCGGCGTGCTGCCGGCGCGCGCGCTGGACGTCTTGACTTGTTTCTTGTGTGGTGGTGCATGTGAGTGGTGTTGCATGTGAGTGATGGTGGCATTGCTTGCTTGGGAACTTAGCTTTCTTGCTTGAATGGGAAGGTGAGCGGTGCTCGTTACTGCGTGTTTGACCATACAGATTTATTCTGTTGGCGGTTTATAGGAAAATAATTAGCAGATACATGGAGTGACGTATCCCCGGCAGGCGGCGCGGTAGACGGATGACGTGCGCGGCTGCTGTCGTGGTGCGGCGTGCTGCTGGCGCAACTGCCGTCGTGGTGCGGCGTGATGTCGGCGCGGCTGCCGTCTTGATGCGGCATGCTGCTGGCGCGACTGCTGTCGTAGTGCGGCGTGCTCCCGAGTGTTGCCGGCGCTGCTGCTGTCATTGTGCGGCGTGCTGCCGGCGCAGCTGCTGTGGTGGGGCGTTCTGCCGGCGCGGCTGCTGTCGTGGTGCGTCGTGCTGCCGGCCCAGCTGCTGTCGTGGTACGGCGTGCTGCCGGCGCGGCTGCTGTCGTGGGGCAGCGTGCTGCTGGCGCGACTGCTGTCGTAGTGCGGCGAGCTGCCGGCGCGCCTGCCATCGTGGTGCGGCGTGCTGCTGGCGCGGCTGTTGTCGTAGTGCGGCGTGCTGCCGAGTGCTGCCGGCGCTGCTGCTATCATTGTGCGGCGTGCTGCCGGCGCGGCTGCTGTCGTGGTGCAGCGTGCTGCCGGCGCAACTGCCGTAGTGGTGCGGCGTGATGTCGGCGCGCCTGCGATCGTGGTGCGGCGTGCTGCTGGCGCGGCTGTTGTCGTAGTGCGGCGTGCTGCCGAGTGCTGCAGGCGCTGCTGCTGTCATTGTGCGGCGTGCTGCCGGCGCGGCTGCTGTGGTACGGTGTGCTGCCGGCGCGGCTGCTATCGTGGTGCAGCGTGCTGCCGGCGCAACTGCCGTCGTGGTGCGGCGTGATGTCGGCGCGCCTGCCATCGTGGTGCGGCGTGCTGCTGGCGCGGCTGTTGTCGTAGTGCGGCGTGCTGCCGAGTGCTGCCGGCGCTGCTGCTGTCATTGTGCGGCGTGCTGCCGGC
The DNA here is from genome assembly GCA_029955525.1 of Oeneis ivallda. Classification (NCBI taxonomy): domain Eukaryota; kingdom Metazoa; phylum Arthropoda; class Insecta; order Lepidoptera; family Nymphalidae; genus Oeneis; species Oeneis ivallda. Next base: position 13,831,746 of record JARPMR010000023.1, read on the forward strand.
GCGGCTGCTGTGGTACGGTGTGCTGCCGGCACAGCTGCTGTGGTACGGTGTGCTGCCGGCACAGCTGCTGGCGTGGTACGGCGTGCTGCCGGCGCGGCTGCTGTCATTGTGCAGCGTGCTGCTGGCGCGGCTGCTGTCGTGGTCTGCCGGTGCGGCTACTGTCATGGTGCGGCGTGCTGCCGGCGCGGCTGCTGACGTGGTGCGGCGTGCTGTCGGCGCAGCTGTTGTCGTGGTGCGTTGTGTTGCCGGTGCGGCTGCTGTGGTGGTGCGGCGTGCTGCCGGCGCGGCTGCTGTGGTACGGTGTGCTGCCAGCGCGGCTGCTGTCGTGGTGCAGCGTGCTGCCGGCGCAACTGCCGTCGTGGTGCGGCGTGATGTCGGCGCGCCTGCCATCGTGGTGCGGCGTGCAACTGGCGCGGCTGTTGTCGTAGTGCGGCGTGCTGCCGAGTGCTGCCGGCGCTGCTGCTGTCATTGTGCGGCGTGCTGCCGGCGCGGCTGCTGTGGTACGGTGTGCTGCCGGCGCGGCTGCTGTCGTGGTGCAGCGTGCTGCCGGCGCAACTGCCGTCGTGGTGCGGCGTGATGTCGGCGCGCCTGCCATCGTGGTGCGGCGTGCTGCTGGCGCGGCTGTTGTCGTAGTGCGGCGTGCTGCCGAGTGCTGCCGGCGCTGCTGCTGTCATTGTGCGGCGTGCTGCCGGCGCGGCTGCTGTGGTACGGTGTGCTGCCGGCACAGCTGCTGTCGTGGTACGGCGTGCTGCCGGTGCGGCTGCTGTCATTGTGCAGCGTCCTGCTGGCGCGGCTGCTGTCGTGGTCTGCCGGTGCGGCTACTGTCATGGTGCGGCGTGCTGCCGGCGCGGCTGCTGACGTGGTGCGGCGTGCTGTCGGCGCGGCTGTTGTCGTGGTGCGTTGTGTTGCCGGTGCGGCTGCTGTGGTGGTGCGGCTGCTGTGGTGGTGCGGCGTGTTGCCGGCGCGGCTGCGATGCGGCTGTGATGCGGCTGTGATGTGATGTGAGTGATGGTATACAAGTGATGCGGTATGTTATGTGATGTGAGTGATGTTATGTGATGATATGACGTGGGTGATGTGATGTGATGTGAGTGATGTGAATCATGTGAGTTATATGATGTGAGCGACCAGATGAGACAGAAAGAGACCAGACCAGATCAGACCAGACCAGACCAGACCAGTCCAGAGGAGATGAGACCAGACGAAAGAAGACGAGAAGTGACCAGAGGAATCAAGACGAGACCAGACCAGACGAGACCAGACCAGACGAGACCAGACCAAACAGAGTGAGACCAAACGAGACGAGACGAGACCAGATCAGACGAACCCAGACGACACAAGACCAGAGGAGACAAGACGAGACCAGACCAGACGAGACGTGACCAGACCAGCCGAGACCAGAAGATGTGATATGAGTGACGTGAGTGATGTGGAGTAATGTTAGTGATGTGATGTGAGTGATGTGATGTGATGTGATGTGATGTGAGTGATGTGATATGAGTGATGTAAGAGATGTGATAAGATGTGAGTTTTGTGATGAGATGTGAGTTTTGTGAGTGATTTGATGTGAGGGATGTGAAGTGATGTGAGTTATATGATGTAAGTGATGTGATGTGAGTGATGTGTGTGATTTGATGTGAGTGGTGTGGTGTGAGTGATGTGACATGAGTATGGTGTGAGTGATGTGATATGAGTGATGTGACATGAGTGCTGTCATGGTGCGGCGTGCTGCCAGCGCGGCTGCTGTCGTGGTGCAGCGTGCTGCCAGCGCGGCTGCTGTCGTGTTGCGGCAAGCTGCCGGCGCAGCTGCTGTCGTAGTGCAGCGTGCTGCCGGCGCGCGCGCTGGACGTCTAGACTTGTGTCTTGTGTGGTGGTGCATGTGAGTGGTGTTGCATGTGAGTGATGGTGGCATTGCTTGCTTGGGAACTTAGCTTTCTTGCTTGAATGGGAAGGTGAGCGGTGCTCGTTACTGCGTGTTTGACCATACAGATTTATTCTGTTGGCGGTTTATAGCAAAATTATTAGCAGATACATGGAGTGACGTATCCCCGGCAGGCGGCGCGGTAGACAAATGACGTGCGCGGCTGCTGTCGTGGTGTGGCGTGCTGCTGGCGCGTCGGCGCGGCTGCCGTCTTGGTGCGGCGTGCTGCTGGCGCGACTGCTGTCGTAGTGCAGCGTGCTCCCGAGTGTTACCGGCGCTGCTGCTGTCATTGTGCGGCGTGCTGCCGGCGCAGCTGCTGTGGTGGGGCGTGCTGCCGGCGCGGCTGCTGTCGTGCATGGTGCGTCATGCTGCCGGCCCAGCTGCTGTCGTGGTGTAGCGTGCTGCCAGCGCGGCTACTGTCGTGGTGCAGCGTGCTGCCAGCGCGGCTACTGTCGTGGTCTGCCGGTGCGACTGCTGACGTGGTGCGGCGTGTTGCCGGCGCGGCTGCTGTCGTGGTGCGGCAAGCTGCCGGCGCAGCTGCTGTCGTAGTGCAGCGTGCTGCCGGCGCGCGCGCTGGACGTCTAGACTTGTGTCTTGTGTGGTGGTGCATGTGAGTGGTGTTGCATGTGAGTGATGGTGGCATTTCTTACTTGGGAACTTAGCTTTCTTGCTTGAATGGGAAGGTGAGCGGTGCTCGTTACTGCGTGTTTGACCATACAGATTTATTCTGTTGGCGGTTTATAGGAAAATTATTAGCAGATACATGGAGTGACGTATCCCCGGCAGGCGGCGCGGTAGACGGATGACGTGCGCGGCTGCTGTCGTGGTGCGGCGTGCTGCTGGCGCAACTGCCGTCGTGGTGCGGCGTGATGTCGGCGCGGCTGCCGTCTTGATGCGGCATGCTGCTGGCGCGACTGCTGTCGTAGTGCGGCGTGCTCCCGAGTGTTGCCGGCGCTGCTGCTGTCATTGTGCGGCGTGCTGCCGGCGCAGCTGCTGTGGTGGGGCGTTCTGCCGGCGCGGCTGCTGTCGTGGTGCGTCGTGCTGCCGGCCCAGCTGCTGTCGTGGTACGGCGTGCTGCCGGCGCGGCTGCTGTCGTGGTGCAGCGTGCTGCTGGCGCGACTGCTGTCGTAGTGCGCCGAGCTGCCGAGTGCTGCCGGCGCTGCTGCTGTCATTGTGCGGCGTGCTGCTGGCGCGGCTGCTGTGGTACGGTGTGCTGCCGGCGCGGCTGCTGTCGTGGTGCAGCGTGCTGCCGGCGCAACTGCCGTCGTGGTGCGGCGTGATGTCGGCGCGCCTGCCATCGTGGTGCGGCGTGCTGCTGGCGCGGCTGTTGTCGTAGTGCGGCGTGCTGCCGAGTGCTGCCGGCGCTGCTGCTGTCATTGTGCGGCGTGCTGCCGGCGCGGCTGCTGTGGTACGGTGTGCTGCCGGCGCGGCTGCTGTCGTGGTGCAGCGTGCTGCCGGCGCAACTGCCGTCGTGGTGCGGCGTGCTGCTGGCGCGGCTGCTGTCGTAGTGCGGCGTGCTGCCGAGTGCTGCCGGCGCTGCTGCTGTCATTGTGCGGCGTGCTGCCGGCGCGGCTGCTGTGGTACGGTGTGCTGCCGGCGCGGCTGCTGTCGTGGTGCAGCGTGCTGCCGGCGCAACTGCCGTCGTGGTGCGGCGTGCTGCCGGCGCGGCTGCTGTCGTGGTGCAGCGTGCTGCCGGCGCGCCTGCCATCGTGGTGCGGCGTGCTGCTGGCGCGGCTGTTGTCGTAGTGCGGCGTGCTGCCGAGTGCTGCCGGCGCTGCTGCTGTCATTGTGCGGCGTGCTGCCGGCGCGGCTGCTGTGGTACGGTGTGCTGCCGGCACAGCTGCTGTCGTGGTACGGCGTGCTGCCGGTGCGGCTGCTGTCATTGTGCAGCGTCCTGCTGGCGCGGCTGCTGTCGTTGTCTGCCGGTGCGGCTACTGTCATGGTGCGGCGTGCTGCCGGCGCGGCTGCTGACGTGGTGCGGCGTGCTGTCGGCGCGGCTGTTGTCGTGGTGCGTTGTGTTGCCGGTGTGGCTGCTGTGGTGGTGCGGCTGCTGTGGTGGAGCGGCGTGTTGCCGGCGCGGCTGCTGTGGTGGTGCGGCGTGTTGCCGGCGCGGCTGCGATGCGGCTGTGATGCGGCTGTGATGTGATGTGAGTGATGGTATACAAGTGATGTGGTATGTTATGTGATGTGAGTGATGTTATGTGATTTTATGACGTGGGTGATGTGATGTGATGTGAGTGATGTGAATCATGTGAGTTATATGATGTGAGCGACCAGATGAGACAGAAAGAGACCAGACCAGATCAGACCAGACCAGACCAGACCAGTCCAGAGGAGATGAGACCAGACGAAAGAAGACGAGAAGTGACCAGAGGAATCAAGACGAGACCAGACCAGACGAGACCAGACCAGACGAGACCAGACCAAACAGAGTGAGACCAAACGAGACGAGACGAGACCAGATCAGACGAACCCAGACGACACAAGACCAGAGGAGACAAGACGAGACCAGACCAGACGAGACGTGACCAGACCAGCCGAGACCAGAAGATGTGATATGAGTGACGTGAGTGATGTGGAGTAATGTTAGTGATGTCATGTGAGTGATGTGATGTGATGTGATGTGATGTGAGTGATGTGATATGAGTGATGTAAGAGATGTGATGAGATGTGAGTTTTGTGATGAGATGTGAGTTTTGTGAGTGATTTGATGTGAGGGATGTGAAGTGATGTGAGTTATATGATGTAAGTGATGTGATGTGAGTGATGTGTGTGATTTGATGTGAGTGGTGTGGTGTGAGTGATGTGACATGAGTATGGTGTGAGTGATGTGATATGAGTGCTGTGACATGAGTGCTGTCATGGTGCGGCGTGCTGCCAGCGCGGCTGCTGTCGTGGTGCAGCGTGCTGCCAGCGCGGCTGCTGTCGTGTTGCGACAAGCTGCCGGCGCAGCTGCTGTCGTAGTGCAGCGTGCTGCCGGCGCGCGCGCTGGACGTCTAGACTTGTGTCTTGTGTGGTGGTGCATGTGAGTGGTGTTGCATGTGAGTGATGGTGGCATTGCTTGCTTGGGAACTTAGCTTTCTTGCTTGAATGGGAAGGTGAGCGGTGCTCGTTACTGCGTGTTTGACCATACAGATTTATTCTGTTGGCGGTTTATAGCAAAATTATTAGCAGATACATGGAGTGACGTATCCCCGGCAGGCGGCGCGGTAGACAAATGACGTGCGCGGCTGCTGTCGTGGTGTGGCGTGCTGCTGGCGCGTCGGCGCGGCTGCCGTCTTGGTGCGGCGTGCTGCTGGCGCGACTGCTGTCGTAGTGCAGCGTGCTCCCGAGTGTTACCGGCGCTGCTGCTGTCATTGTGCGGCGTGCTGCCGGCGCAGCTGCTGTGGTGGGGCGTGCTGCCGGCGCGGCTGCTGTCGTGCATGGTGCGTCATGCTGCCGGCCCAGCTGCTGTCGTGGTGTAGCGTGCTGCCAGCGCGGCTACTGTCGTGGTGCAGCGTGCTGCCAGCGCGGCTACTGTCGTGGTCTGCCGGTGCGGCTGCTGTCGTGGTGCGGCGTGTTGCCGGCGCGGCTGCGATGTGGCTGTGATGAGATGTGAGTGATGTGATGCAAGTGACGTGATATGTTATGTGATGTTATGACGTGGGTGGTGTGATATGATGTGAGTGATGTGATATGATGTGAGTGATGTGAATCATTTGAGTTATGTGATGTGAGCGACGAGATGAGACAGAAAGAGACCAGACCAGATCAGACCAGACCAGACCAGACCAGTCCAGAGGAGACGAGACCAGACGAAAGAAGACGAGAAGTGACCAGAGGAATCAAGATGAGACCAGACCAGACGAGACCACACCAAACAGAGTGAGAACAAACGAGACCTGACGAGACCAGATCAGACGAACCCAGACGACACAAGACCAGAGGAGACAATACGAGTAGACCAGACGAAACCAGACCAGACGAGACCAGAGGATGTGATGTGAGTGATATGAGTGATGTGAGTGATATGAGTGACGTGAGTGATGTGGAGTAATGTTAGTGATGTGATGTGAGTGATGTGATGTGACGTGAGTGATGTGATATGAGTGATGTAAGAGATGTGATGAGATGTGAGTTTTGTGATGAGATGTGAGTTTTGTGAGTATGATGTGATGTGATGTGAGTGATGTGATATAAGTGATGTAAGAGATGTGATGAGATGTGAGTTTTGTAATGAGATGTGAGTTTTGTGAGTGATTTGATGTGAGGGATGTTAAGTGATGTGAGTTATATGATGTAAGTGATGTGATGTGATGTGATGTGAGTGATGTGATGCAAGTAACATGATATGTTATGAGATGTGTTATGTGATGTGAGTGATGTTATGTGATGTAATTAATGACTTGGGTGATGTGAGTGATGTGAATCATGTGAGTTATGTGATGTGAGCGACCAGATGAGATAGAAAGAGACAAGACCAGATCAGACCAGACCAGACCAGTCCAGAGGAGACGAGACTAGACGAAAGAAAACGAGAAGTGACCAGAGGACTCAAGATGAGACCAGACCAGACGAGACCAGACCAAACAGAGTTAGACCAAACGAGACCAGACGAGACCAGATCAGACGAACCCAGACGACACAAGACCAGAGGAGACAAGACGAGATCAGACCAGACGAGACCAGAGGATGTGATGTGAGTGATATGAGTGATGTGAGTGATATGAGTGACGTGAGTGATGTGAAGTAATGTTAGTGATGTGATGTGAGTGATGTGATGTGAGTGATGTGATGTGATGTGATGTGATGTGATGTGATGTGATGTGATGTGATGTGATGTGATGTGATGTGATGTGGGTGATGTGATATGAGTGATGTAAGAGATGTGATGAGATGTGAGTTTTGTGATGAGATGTGAGTTTTGTGAGTATGATGTGATGTGATATGAGTGATGTGATATAAGTGATGTAAGAGATGTGAGTTTTGTGATGAGATGTGAGTTTTGTGAGTGATTTGATGTGAGGGATGTGAAGTGATGTGAGTTATATGATGTAAGTGATGTGATGTGATGTGATGTGAGTGATGTGATGCAAGTGACATGATATGTTATGTGATGTGTTATGTGATGTGAGTGATGTTATGTGATGTAATGACGTGGGTGATGTGAGTGATGTGAATCATGTGAGTTATAGAATAGAATAGAATAGAAATATTTTTTATTCAAATAAACTTTTACAAGTGCTTTTGAATAGTCAATTAATCTACCAATGGTTCGGAATGCCTTTCCTGCCGAGAAGAACCAGCAAGAAACTCGGCGGTTGCTCTTTTCAAAACAGATTTACAATACAGTAAATACTATGCTATATATGCAGTGTTTCCACAATGAGGAAAGTTCCAAAAATGCATACAGACTAACTTCTATCTTAAGATGGGCAGACATAAAGTAGCCCCATTCCCGCCGGTGGCACCCGTTCACGAGCATGACGCATGACCCAGCCATTGCTTCGCTCAACCATATTTGAGGGAACGTAACAACCCGCATCACACGACACCACCACAGAAATGTTTAAAGAGTGCGTGACATACATATGCTACCCATGTCAAGGCATCAAACTGAAAACTAATATTCAAATGCTAATTTTAAGACATCACTTAGACACAAATAAAGTAGAAACACTGAATAGCACAGGATAATTTTGTTACACAGGTTGATTATTACTGTCTCATGAATCGCTGGAGCGAGTTATATCCACGCTTTTTTGTCATTAATATAGTCTTCAATTGTATAATATGCTTTTTCCATGAGAGAAGTTTTAATTGCTTTCTTAAACTTGTGTAAAGGCAAGTCTAAGATCGACTGTGGAATTTTATTATAGAACGTCACGCCCATTCCCACAAATGTCCTTCGGACCCTCTGGAGGCGCAGTCGAGGAATCACGAGCCTATTTGGATCTCTAACCTGCCTATCGTGTAAATCACCCTTTTTTTTTGTAATTTAAAATATTTTGTCTGACAAATATTATGTTGTTATAAATATATTGTGAAGCTACTGTCAGAATGCCTATTTCCTTAAATTTTTCTCGAAGGGAATCCCGCGGTTTTAAATTGTAGATTGCGCGAATTGCCCTCTTCTGCAATACAAAAATTTTTCCAATGTCGGCTGCTTTACCCCATAGTAAGATTCCGTATGACATAATACTATGGAAATATGCAAAATAAACAATTTTTGCAGTATCTATCTCAGTTAACTGCCGAATCTTCCTAACAGCGTAAGCAGCAGAGCTAAGCCTGCCAGCAAGTGTTGTTATATGGGTGCCCCACTGTAGCTTAGAATCCAGGGTTAATCCCAAGAACACTGTGGAGTCCTCAGTTTTCAAAGGCGCTGCCGGCGCAACTGCCGTCGTGGTGCGGCGTGATGTCGGCGCGCCTGCCATCGTGGTGCGGCGTGCTGCTGGCGCGGCTGTTGTCGTAGTGCGGCGTGCTGCCGAGTGCTGCCGGCGCTGCTGCTGTCATTGTGCGGCGTGCTGCCGGCGCGGCTGCTGTGGTACGGTGTGCTGCCGGCACAGCTGCTGTGGTACGGTGTGCTGCCGGCACAGCTGCTGGCGTGGTACGGCGTGCTGCCGGCGCGGCTGCTGTCATTGTGCAGCGTGCTGCTGGCGCGGCTGCTGTCGTGGTCTGCCGGTGCGGCTACTGTCATGGTGCGGCGTGCTGCCGGCGCGGCTGCTGACGTGGTGCGGCGTGCTGTCGGCGCAGCTGTTGTCGTGGTGCGTTGTGTTGCCGGTGCGGCTGCTGTGGTGGTGCGGCGTGCTGCCGGCGCGGCTGCTGTGGTACGGTGTGCTGCCAGCGCGGCTGCTGTCGTGGTGCAGCGTGCTGCCGGCGCAACTGCCGTCGTGGTGCGGCGTGATGTCGGCGCGCCTGCCATCGTGGTGCGGCGTGCAACTGGCGCGGCTGTTGTCGTAGTGCGGCGTGCTGCCGAGTGCTGCCGGCGCTGCTGCTGTCATTGTGCGGCGTGCTGCCGGCGCGGCTGCTGTGGTACGGTGTGCTGCCGGCGCGGCTGCTGTCGTGGTGCAGCGTGCTGCCGGCGCAACTGCCGTCGTGGTGCGGCGTGATGTCGGCGCGCCTGCCATCGTGGTGCGGCGTGCTGCTGGCGCGGCTGTTGTCGTAGTGCGGCGTGCTGCCGAGTGCTGCCGGCGCTGCTGCTGTCATTGTGCGGCGTGCTGCCGGCGCGGCTGCTGTGGTACGGTGTGCTGCCGGCACAGCTGCTGTCGTGGTACGGCGTGCTGCCGGTGCGGCTGCTGTCATTGTGCAGCGTCCTGCTGGCGCGGCTGCTGTCGTGGTCTGCCGGTGCGGCTACTGTCATGGTGCGGCGTGCTGCCGGCGCGGCTGCTGACGTGGTGCGGCGTGCTGTCGGCGCGGCTGTTGTCGTGGTGCGTTGTGTTGCCGGTGCGGCTGCTGTGGTGGTGCGGCTGCTGTGGTGGTGCGGCGTGTTGCCGGCGCGGCTGCGATGCGGCTGTGATGCGGCTGTGATGTGATGTGAGTGATGGTATACAAGTGATGCGGTATGTTATGTGATGTGAGTGATGTTATGTGATGATATGACGTGGGTGATGTGATGTGATGTGAGTGATGTGAATCATGTGAGTTATATGATGTGAGCGACCAGATGAGACAGAAAGAGACCAGACCAGATCAGACCAGACCAGACCAGACCAGTCCAGAGGAGATGAGACCAGACGAAAGAAGACGAGAAGTGACCAGAGGAATCAAGACGAGACCAGACCAGACGAGACCAGACCAGACGAGACCAGACCAAACAGAGTGAGACCAAACGAGACGAGACGAGACCAGATCAGACGAACCCAGACGACACAAGACCAGAGGAGACAAGACGAGACCAGACCAGACGAGACGTGACCAGACCAGCCGAGACCAGAAGATGTGATATGAGTGACGTGAGTGATGTGGAGTAATGTTAGTGATGTGATGTGAGTGATGTGATGTGATGTGATGTGATGTGAGTGATGTGATATGAGTGATGTAAGAGATGTGATAAGATGTGAGTTTTGTGATGAGATGTGAGTTTTGTGAGTGATTTGATGTGAGGGATGTGAAGTGATGTGAGTTATATGATGTAAGTGATGTGATGTGAGTGATGTGTGTGATTTGATGTGAGTGGTGTGGTGTGAGTGATGTGACATGAGTATGGTGTGAGTGATGTGATATGAGTGATGTGACATGAGTGCTGTCATGGTGCGGCGTGCTGCCAGCGCGGCTGCTGTCGTGGTGCAGCGTGCTGCCAGCGCGGCTGCTGTCGTGTTGCGGCAAGCTGCCGGCGCAGCTGCTGTCGTAGTGCAGCGTGCTGCCGGCGCGCGCGCTGGACGTCTAGACTTGTGTCTTGTGTGGTGGTGCATGTGAGTGGTGTTGCATGTGAGTGATGGTGGCATTGCTTGCTTGGGAACTTAGCTTTCTTGCTTGAATGGGAAGGTGAGCGGTGCTCGTTACTGCGTGTTTGACCATACAGATTTATTCTGTTGGCGGTTTATAGCAAAATTATTAGCAGATACATGGAGTGACGTATCCCCGGCAGGCGGCGCGGTAGACAAATGACGTGCGCGGCTGCTGTCGTGGTGTGGCGTGCTGCTGGCGCGTCGGCGCGGCTGCCGTCTTGGTGCGGCGTGCTGCTGGCGCGACTGCTGTCGTAGTGCAGCGTGCTCCCGAGTGTTACCGGCGCTGCTGCTGTCATTGTGCGGCGTGCTGCCGGCGCAGCTGCTGTGGTGGGGCGTGCTGCCGGCGCGGCTGCTGTCGTGCATGGTGCGTCATGCTGCCGGCCCAGCTGCTGTCGTGGTGTAGCGTGCTGCCAGCGCGGCTACTGTCGTGGTGCAGCGTGCTGCCAGCGCGGCTACTGTCGTGGTCTGCCGGTGCGACTGCTGACGTGGTGCGGCGTGTTGCCGGCGCGGCTGCTGTCGTGGTGCGGCAAGCTGCCGGCGCAGCTGCTGTCGTAGTGCAGCGTGCTGCCGGCGCGCGCGCTGGACGTCTAGACTTGTGTCTTGTGTGGTGGTGCATGTGAGTGGTGTTGCATGTGAGTGATGGTGGCATTTCTTACTTGGGAACTTAGCTTTCTTGCTTGAATGGGAAGGTGAGCGGTGCTCGTTACTGCGTGTTTGACCATACAGATTTATTCTGTTGGCGGTTTATAGGAAAATTATTAGCAGATACATGGAGTGACGTATCCCCGGCAGGCGGCGCGGTAGACGGATGACGTGCGCGGCTGCTGTCGTGGTGCGGCGTGCTGCTGGCGCAACTGCCGTCGTGGTGCGGCGTGATGTCGGCGCGGCTGCCGTCTTGATGCGGCATGCTGCTGGCGCGACTGCTGTCGTAGTGCGGCGTGCTCCCGAGTGTTGCCGGCGCTGCTGCTGTCATTGAAAGAAAGAAAGAAAGAAAGAAAATATCTTTATTCACTAATGGTGACACAGACAAAACCAATCACAAAAATATAATTTCGTCTGTGACACCACCTAGAAAGGGTGTACAGCTCAGCACTATGCCTTGCGTCGCATGCAAAAAAAAAAATGCATACAATGCCAGGCGCTGATTTTCAGCTGTGACCCAGGTGACGTCACAGTTACAATATACAACAGTAAATTCAATCTATGGCAGATTTAAAAGGGAAGCAGTAAGTAAGCAGTAGTATCAAATATAATCACATTATTAAATAATATAAAGAAAGGTATTATCACCAGTGTTAGGGAGGAAGCTTTATACACATATAATATTATATACATATAACATAGGTAAATATATTTTATATAATATAGTGCAATAATATTTAAAGAAAATAATATATAATTGTGCAACATAACATATAAATTTAAATAACTGATATATTGACCGCTAAATTTTCATATTCATATTGTTTCAGAAGTAGAAACATTTTTAACTTTTTAACAAATGTAGTTCTACTCCTGGAATCACGTATGGGGGGAGGAATATTGTTCCAGCACCGGGTTGCAGCATATTTAAAACTACCCCTGAAAGCGGCAGTGCTGTGGTGTGGGACACTCAAAATTTTGCGCACCCCTCTGAAGTGCTCCCTACCCTCATACATCCTCCCTAGCTTATCATACAAGTAGTGCGGTTTACCATTCTTGAACATACCGAATAACAAGCTAGCAAGGTGTACCTTCCACCTCGACTTCATTTTTAGCATGCCATGCTTATTTAAAAATGGCGTCACATGAGTTCTAGGAGGAATACTAAAACAAAAACGTGCACATGCATTTTGAACCCGCTGCACACTCTTGCACGTTCTGGCCAGTAGACGAGGCCCATAAACTACGTCAGCATAATTGAGTTTCGATAGTATTAGACTTTCCACTAGACGAATACGCACCTCTTGGCTTGTATACTTACGTATATTATACAAAATTTTTAACCGGTAAAAACAATTGCGAACCACCATAGCCACGTGTTTCTCAAACCGTAAATCTGAGTCCATAAGCAATCCTAAATTCCGAGCTTCATACACACGCTCTAAATTGTTATCGTTTAAACATACACTCGCGGAATCAAATTTAATCTTATTAACTTGTGCCCTAGAACCAAAAATTAAAAGCTTTGATTTGCAAGGATTGAGAACCAACGAATTGCTATTTGACCAATCTGATATTCGTTTAAGATCCTCATTAATCCTTTGAACAGCCATTTGATACTCGTCTGGTTCAAAGGAGAGATACATCTGCAAATCATCCGCATAGATATGGAATTTACAATTTTTTATATTCTTAATAATGTCAGCACTATACAAAATAAATAAGAGCGGACCTAAAATCGACCCTTGTGGTACACCCCTAATCACATCCACAACAGATGAACAACATTTCTTACCATCACCCTGTGTTACTTCGACATATTGCTTTCTGTTGCTCAAATAGCTATTGAACCAATTAACGGTACTGACGTCAAAACCATAGTACGATAGCTTGGATAGTAGCAGCGCTGTGTTTATAGTATCAAATGCCCGAGAGAAATCTAATAAAACCAATATAGTACACATCCTTTGGTCTTGAGCCGTCAATATATTGTCTGTAACGTCCAAAAGCGCAGTAACCGTTCCCCTTCCAGCTCTAAAACCCGACTGCATTTCTGGCAACAAATTGTTCTGTTCCAAGTATTTAGAGACCTGTAAGTAAACCACTTTCTCCAAAATTTTTGATGCACAGGGCAATACACTGATCGGGCGTAGGTCTTTTACAGTTCCAGGATTATTTGTCTTAGGAATTGGGCGAATGACTGCTACTTTCCAAGCATCAGGGAAGGTTGAAGTTTCAATTGACTTATTGATGATTGATGTAATGGCACCAAGACTTTGCGGAAGGGTCAACAGCAGCATGTCAAGAGTCATCTCGTCAGTTCCCTCTGCATTGGAATGCAGATTTAAAATTATTTTATATATCTCTGCCTCACTAGACATACTTAATGAAAACGTAGTGGATGTACATCTGCCAAATTCATAAAAAGTGAGCTGTGAGAGAGTGACTTCATTCTTACCTGGTATATCTAAAAAGTGCTTATTAATGTCCTCAGGATTACAAAGGTGAGCAGGCAGATTTATCCCTTTCTTAGGGAGAACAGTGTTTTTAAGGTTATCCCATAGAACCTTAGGATAATTAATTTTATTATTAATTTCATACTCAAAATACGAAGTTTTTTCACTATCCAATGCTTTTACGACTAAATTTTTATATTGTAAATAATTATCTTTATTCCCTTCAGTTTTCATACCCCGCCACTTCAGATGAGCCTCATCTCTAAGTTTCATCATATGCTTCACTGGATATGTTATCCACGGCACATGACGATCCTTGACCAGTCTCGTCCGCTTGGGGGCATGAACATCAAAGAGAATTTTGAGGAAACTGTTAAAAGCCGACACCATTAGGTTAACATCATCCATAGATGATAGTAATACCCAAGGTATCATACCTAGATGTATCTTAAACAGCTCGGGAGAAATGTTTTGCAATGATCTATAGGTTATTAACTTAGGCGGTATTTTCTTTTTCTTGCAATTGAGTGAACATTCAAGAAAAGCATGACTGCTAAGAGTAGGTATAGGGCTTATACTTATTTTAACCACGTCAATATCAGTACAAATAATGTCAATTAAAGTTTCACTATTATCAGTAAAGTGAGTTGGAGCATCAACTATTTGCTTTAGTTGCACGTAATCTAAAAAAGTTATGAGTTTCCTTGTCTTTGAATCGTCTTTTTTTATTAAATTAATGTTAAAATCCCCGAGAATAACGGTGTAATCATGATTTGACAACGACTGTATACTCTCGGTGATTACGTCAAGAAAGAGGTCGGTGTCAAGCCATGGCGGCCTATACGCTGTGCCAATTGCTATCTTGAATCCATTAACTTTTACACTGATCCACATCTGCTCGACAGACTCATGCCCTGGCACAGCACACGCGCGAACGTCAATACCTTGCCTGATGTAAAATCCGACTCCTCCCCCCCGACCCCCGCGTACGGTCTCCGGGCGCGGCGTCCCATAGCCACAATTAATTCCTCATGCCTCGTCCCTACGGAACCAGCATTAAGGAAACCAACCTTAAAAAATTTATTTTCCTTGTATTTTGTTAAAATATATTGTTTCAAAAGTACATAAATTATGAGTGTGAATGAATATAATGACATATGCAACATAGACTATACCGTTACCTACTTGAATCATAATATCTATAATAAAGTTTTGATAATAGTGATAAGTAATAAATCTTGAATAAGATAATAAGTAACACCAGATTTTTGTTTTAATCAAACAATATATTATAATAATTAAGTTAGCCATGTGTATTGTAATGTTAACGTTTACGACATAGACTATACTGGTAATCAAATTATAATATCGGTAATTTAGTATATCATAATAATAATAAAATGTAAAAAATCTTAAATATAAATATGAGTAACAGATTATTAATATTTGTTTAATTATATCATATATAATAATAAATGAGATAAACACGTATAATATTCTGTTATTAGTTATGTAATGAGATATTAAGCTTTCTTCCTTTTTACGAATATTCACATCAATATTATTCAACAATAGTAATATAAAGTTTTCTGAAACTATAACAATATGCTTACTTACGCCAGTGAAACTATACCTAACTATGATACATAATGTAACTAAAAAAAATAATAACAACAAGCCTCTGCTAAAGAATAATGATATCAGCTTGAAGTGAAAAACGAATATACTCTTTATTAAATTAAATAACCATAACCCATTTAACCAGCTCGATCCGAAAAAAACCTGTTTAAATCCACATCGGAGCGTATGCGGTGCGCCGTGGAATTTGCATCGCGTCGTATGAAAATACGCCCACCGCTCGTCCACACATATCGCCACCCCTTATTCCGACCTTGTTCCCTAGCTTTATAGAATAGCTGCTTATTATTCCGGGTAAGACGTTCATTAATATAGAATCGACACGCAGCTCCTTCAATAATCCCAGAAGTATCAGCTCCTCGACGGACTCGGGCGGCGCGCAACAACTCATCGCGCAGCGCCCGCCTGGAAAGCTTGACGGCGACCGCGCGCGGCCGCGGCTGACTTTCCCCCTCCAACACTGCATGCCGCGGGCCCAGGCGTTCAGCCGATACAACATCTCTGTCACTGACTTCAATGCCGAGCTTCTTTCCAATAAGGCTGGTGATATGAATAAGGTTCTCGCCGCTCCGTTCCTGAAGTCCAGATATTTCCACCTCATTGAGAAAGTATTCCTGTTCGCGGTCATTCAGCTGGTTTTGCAACTTAGTAATAGTCTCGTTTAAGTTAACCTTCTCCTCACATGCAGCAGAGTTAGATACTCGTTCTTCCAGGATCGACAACCTAGCCTCTTCTTGCTCCTGACAAGCGGAAACTCGTTCCTCAAGGGCTGCCAGTCTTGTCTCAATTGCGTCTACTCGCCTGTTGAAATCTGTCATTGTAGCGCAAATGCGTGCTAACTCATCCTTAAAAAATGACATCTCCGCCCGTATCACCTGGCGAACTTCATCAGCAACGCTGCTTGGAGATGACTGCGCAGACTGACATAAATCCCTCTCAGCATCCTTATCACGTATTTCGGGAAGGCTCTGGCTACTTGGACTTTTAGGCGGCACCTTGATATCCATTTTCTCCCCTTTACATGTATGGCACCTCCATTTACTAGAAACTTGGTGTCCTGGGCTTAATTTAAGGCAGACAGGATGAAAAAGAGCCATACATTTCACACACTTAACGCCTTCTACCAGAGATATGAATTTTTTACAAATCTTGCATTTATTAGCCATGATGAATCATGAATTGATAGGTGTTGTTGTAGCCGCGCGGGTATATTTGACAATAAGATTTATTAATTATGCGAGTTATATTGATGCAGAAATAATATTTATATAAATTCAGAAATATAAATTCACAAATCTTATTGTAAATCACTCCAATATGATTATTACTCCGAATTTTGAAGTAGAATACCAAACTTCTGCATGTGGGTATATCGAGATAATATCAGCTGACCATCCACTTTGTTCACGTATTTGTTTTTCGCCGATTAATAGTTTCTACGCAATAATCACTGCTCACGAATAACTGCCCCATTCAAAACTCCACTCGTCATTACTTTAACACAACTGTCTTCGTAAAATTAGTGCATTAACTTATTTTAAAACAAAAATTTTTGTTACACGCAACAGCTGTTGTTCGCAACCGCGACGTCACTCCTATCACTCACGCCACGTCACGTGACGTCACTCCGCCATTGTGCGGCGTGCTGCCGGCGCAGCTGCTGTGGTGGGGCGTTCTGCCGGCGCGGCTGCTGTCGTGGTGCGTCGTGCTGCCGGCCCAGCTGCTGTCGTGGTACGGCGTGCTGCCGGCGCGGCTGCTGTCGTGGTGCAGCGTGCTGCTGGCGCGACTGCTGTCGTAGTGCGCCGAGCTGCCGAGTGCTGCCGGCGCTGCTGCTGTCATTGTGCGGCGTGCTGCCGGCGCGGCTGCTGTGGTACGGTGTGCTGCCGGCGCGGCTGCTGTCGTGGTGCAGCGTGCTGCCGGCGCAACTGCCGTCGTGGTGCGGCGTGATGTCGGCGCGCCTGCCATCGTGGTGCGGCGTGCTGCTGGCGCGGCTGTTGTCGTAGTGCGGCGTGCTGCCGAGTGCTGCCGGCGCTGCTGCTGTCATTGTGCGGCGTGCTGCCGGCGCGGCTGCTGTGGTACGGTGTGCTGCCGGCGCGGCTGCTGTCGTGGTGCAGCGTGCTGCCGGCGCAACTGCCGTCGTGGTGCGGCGTGCTGCTGGCGCGGCTGCTGTCGTAGTGCGGCGTGCTGCCGAGTGCTGCCGGCGCTGCTGCTGTCATTGTGCGGCGTGCTGCCGGCGCGGCTGCTGTGGTACGGTGTGCTGCCGGCGCGGCTGCTGTCGTGGTGCAGCGTGCTGCCGGCGCAACTGCCGTCGTGGTGCGGCGTGCTGCCGGCGCGGCTGCTGTCGTGGTGCAGCGTGCTGCCGGCGCGCCTGCCATCGTGGTGCGGCGTGCTGCTGGCGCGGCTGTTGTCGTAGTGCGGCGTGCTGCCGAGTGCTGCCGGCGCTGCTGCTGTCATTGTGCGGCGTGCTGCCGGCGCGGCTGCTGTGGTACGGTGTGCTGCCGGCACAGCTGCTGTCGTGGTACGGCGTGCTGCCGGTGCGGCTGCTGTCATTGTGCAGCGTCCTGCTGGCGCGGCTGCTGTCGTTGTCTGCCGGTGCGGCTACTGTCATGGTGCGGCGTGCTGCCGGCGCGGCTGCTGACGTGGTGCGGCGTGCTGTCGGCGCGGCTGTTGTCGTGGTGCGTTGTGTTGCCGGTGCGGCTGCTGTGGTGGTGCGGCTGCTGTGGTGGAGCGGCGTGTTGCCGGCGCGGCTGCTGTGGTGGTGCGGCGTGTTGCCGGCGCGGCTGCGATGCGGCTGTGATGCGGCTGTGATGTGATGTGAGTGATGGTATACAAGTGATGTGGTATGTTATGTGATGTGAGTGATGTTATGTGATGTTATGACGTGGGTGATGTGATGTGATGTGAGTGATGTGAATCATGTGAGTTATATGATGTGAGCGACCAGATGAGACAGAAAGAGACCAGACCAGATCAGACCAGACCAGACCAGACCAGTCCAGAGGAGATGAGACCAGACGAAAGAAGACGAGAAGTGACCAGAGGAATCAAGACGAGACCAGACCAGACGAGACCAGACCAGACGAGACCAGACCAAACAGAGTGAGACCAAACGAGACGAGACGAGACCAGATCAGACGAACCCAGACGACACAAGACCAGAGGAGACAAGACGTGACCAGACCAGACGAGACGTGACCAGACCAGCCGAGACCAGAAGATGTGATATGAGTGGCGTGAGTGATGTGGAGTAATGTTAGTGATGTGATGTGAGTGATGTGATGTGATGTGATGTGATGTGAGTGATGTGATATGAGTGATGTAAGAGATGTGATGAGATGTGAGTTTTGTGATGAGATGTGAGTTTTGTGAGTGATTTGATGTGAGGGATGTGAAGTGATGTGAGTTATATGATGTAAGTGATGTGATGTGAGTGATGTGTGTGATTTGATGTGAGTGGTGTGGTGTGAGTGATGTGACATGAGTATGGTGTGAGTGATGTGATATGAGTGCTGTGACATGAGTGCTGTCATGGTGCGGCGTGCTGCCAGCGCGGCTGCTGTCGTGGTGCAGCGTGCTGCCAGCGCGGCTGCTGTCGTGTTGCGACAAGCTGCCGGCGCAGCTGCTGTCGTAGTGCAGCGTGCTGCCGGCGCGCGCGCTGGACGTCTAGACTTGTGTCTTGTGTGGTGGTGCATGTGAGTGGTGTTGCATGTGAGTGATGGTGGCATTGCTTGCTTGGGAACTTAGCTTTCTTGCTTGAATGGGAAGGTGAGCGGTGCTCGTTACTGCGTGTTTGACCATACAGATTTATTCTGTTGGCGGTTTATAGCAAAATTATTAGCAGATACATGGAGTGACGTATCCCCGGCAGGCGGCGCGGTAGACAAATGACGTGCGCGGCTGCTGTCGTGGTGTGGCGTGCTGCTGGCGCGTCGGCGCGGCTGCCGTCTTGGTGCGGCGTGCTGCTGGCGCGACTGCTGTCGTAGTGCAGCGTGCTCCCGAGTGTTACCGGCGCTGCTGCTGTCATTGTGCGGCGTGCTGCCGGCGCAGCTGCTGTGGTGGGGCGTGCTGCCGGCGCGGCTGCTGTCGTGCATGGTGCGTCATGCTGCCGGCCCAGCTGCTGTCGTGGTGTAGCGTGCTGCCAGCGCGGCTACTGTCGTGGTGCAGCGTGCTGCCAGCGCGGCTACTGTCGTGGTCTGCCGGTGCGGCTGCTGTCGTGGTGCGGCGTGTTGCCGGCGCGGCTGCGATGTGGCTGTGATGAGATGTGAGTGATGTGATGCAAGTGACGTGATATGTTATGTGATGTTATGACGTGGGTGGTGTGATATGATGTGAGTGATGTGATATGATGTGAGTGATGTGAATCATTTGAGTTATGTGATGTGAGCGACGAGATGAGACAGAAAGAGACCAGACCAGATCAGACCAGACCAGACCAGACCAGTCCAGAGGAGACGAGACCAGACGAAAGAAGACGAGAAGTGACCAGAGGAATCAAGATGAGACCAGACCAGACGAGACCACACCAAACAGAGTGAGAACAAACGAGACCTGACGAGACCAGATCAGACGAACCCAGACGACACAAGACCAGAGGAGACAATACGAGTAGACCAGACGAAACCAGACCAGACGAGACCAGAGGATGTGATGTGAGTGATATGAGTGATGTGAGTGATATGAGTGACGTGAGTGATGTGGAGTAATGTTAGTGATGTGATGTGAGTGATGTGATGTGACGTGAGTGATGTGATATGAGTGATGTAAGAGATGTGATGAGATGTGAGTTTTGTGATGAGATGTGAGTTTTGTGAGTATGATGTGATGTGATGTGAGTGATGTGATATAAGTGATGTAAGAGATGTGATGAGATGTGAGTTTTGTAATGAGATGTGAGTTTTGTGAGTGATTTGATGTGAGGGATGTTAAGTGATGTGAGTTATATGATGTAAGTGATGTGATGTGATGTGATGTGAGTGATGTGATGCAAGTAACATGATATGTTATGAGATGTGTTATGTGATGTGAGTGATGTTATGTGATGTAATTAATGACTTGGGTGATGTGAGTGATGTGAATCATGTGAGTTATGTGATGTGAGCGACCAGATGAGATAGAAAGAGACAAGACCAGATCAGACCAGACCAGACCAGTCCAGAGGAGACGAGACTAGACGAAAGAAAACGAGAAGTGACCAGAGGACTCAAGATGAGACCAGACCAGACGAGACCAGACCAAACAGAGTTAGACCAAACGAGACCAGACGAGACCAGATCAGACGAACCCAGACGACACAAGACCAGAGGAGACAAGACGAGATCAGACCAGACGAGACCAGAGGATGTGATGTGAGTGATATGAGTGATGTGAGTGATATGAGTGACGTGAGTGATGTGAAGTAATGTTAGTGATGTGATGTGAGTGATGTGATGTGAGTGATGTGATGTGATGTGATGTGATGTGATGTGATGTGATGTGATGTGATGTGATGTGATGTGATGTGGGTGATGTGATATGAGTGATGTAAGAGATGTGATGAGATGTGAGTTTTGTGATGAGATGTGAGTTTTGTGAGTATGATGTGATGTGATATGAGTGATGTGATATAAGTGATGTAAGAGATGTGAGTTTTGTGATGAGATGTGAGTTTTGTGAGTGATTTGATGTGAGGGATGTGAAGTGATGTGAGTTATATGATGTAAGTGATGTGATGTGATGTGATGTGAGTGATGTGATGCAAGTGACATGATATGTTATGTGATGTGTTATGTGATGTGAGTGATGTTATGTGATGTAATGACGTGGGTGATGTGAGTGATGTGAATCATGTGAGTTATAGAATAGAATAGAATAGAAATATTTTTTATTCAAATAAACTTTTACAAGTGCTTTTGAATAGTCAATTAATCTACCAATGGTTCGGAATGCCTTTCCTGCCGAGAAGAACCAGCAAGAAACTCGGCGGTTGCTCTTTTCAAAACAGATTTACAATACAGTAAATACTATGCTATATATGCAGTGTTTCCACAATGAGGAAAGTTCCAAAAATGCATACAGACTAACTTCTATCTTAAGATGGGCAGACATAAAGTAGCCCCATTCCCGCCGGTGGCACCCGTTCACGAGCATGACGCATGACCCAGCCATTGCTTCGCTCAACCATATTTGAGGGAACGTAACAACCCGCATCACACGACACCACCACAGAAATGTTTAAAGAGTGCGTGACATACATATGCTACCCATGTCAAGGCATCAAACTGAAAACTAATATTCAAATGCTAATTTTAAGACATCACTTAGACACAAATAAAGTAGAAACACTGAATAGCACAGGATAATTTTGTTACACAGGTTGATTATTACTGTCTCATGAATCGCTGGAGCGAGTTATATCCACGCTTTTTTGTCATTAATATAGTCTTCAATTGTATAATATGCTTTTTCCATGAGAGAAGTTTTAATTGCTTTCTTAAACTTGTGTAAAGGCAAGTCTAAGATCGACTGTGGAATTTTATTATAGAACGTCACGCCCATTCCCACAAATGTCCTTCGGACCCTCTGGAGGCGCAGTCGAGGAATCACGAGCCTATTTGGATCTCTAACCTGCCTATCGTGTAAATCACCCTTTTTTTTTGTAATTTAAAATATTTTGTCTGACAAATATTATGTTGTTATAAATATATTGTGAAGCTACTGTCAGAATGCCTATTTCCTTAAATTTTTCTCGAAGGGAATCCCGCGGTTTTAAATTGTAGATTGCGCGAATTGCCCTCTTCTGCAATACAAAAATTTTTCCAATGTCGGCTGCTTTACCCCATAGTAAGATTCCGTATGACATAATACTATGGAAATATGCAAAATAAACAATTTTTGCAGTATCTATCTCAGTTAACTGCCGAATCTTCCTAACAGCGTAAGCAGCAGAGCTAAGCCTGCCAGCAAGTGTTGTTATATGGGTGCCCCACTGTAGCTTAGAATCCAGGGTTAATCCCAAGAACACTGTGGAGTCCTCAGTTTTCAAAGGTTCATTATTTATCTTTAGATTATTACTGACAGCTCTGGTGTTAGGCAATAAAAACTCAACACACTTGGTTTTTTTAGCATTTAAAAGTAAATTATTTGCCGTAAACCATTCAGAAACTTGGGGGGTAAGGGAGCGCAACTCCATCTAGCGCTCCAAACGTCAACCTCACCTGCCCGTGGTGCCCCCTGCTAGTTTACTGACGAGGCTATGACGACCGACAAATGGCGGTATAACCATTTCATACTGGCTAGACTGAGCAAATGGCACAGGCCGGTGTCGGGCAGCAGCGACACCGGTGCGATCAGTCTAGCCCTGCGATGACCAACACGCCTGCCCAGCGTGGTCATTATGGGCAAAACCTTAATGGATAATCACAGAAAACCATGGCCCCTAGTTCCCGGCGGCCTCGCTATTCCTGACCCTGGCAGCGGTCACGGTAATGGCGGGGCAGGGGGTGCTAAGAATCTCCGGACGAGATTCCGCTGCCAACCCCGACGACTGGACCTGGTGACGTATAACGCACGCACTTTGAGGACCGACGAGAAGATCATCGAGCTGGAAGAAGCAATGAACAAGTTGCGCTGGAATATTATAGGATTGTCTGAAGTCCGAAGAGAGGGGGAGGACTCGATAATCCTCAATTCCGGCAACTTGTTTTACTACCGGGAGGGCGATCAACAGTCCCAGGGTGGTGTCGGGTTCATCGTCCACAAGTCCCTCGTCAACAACATTGTACAAGTCGAGAGTGTGTCGAGTAGGGTAGCGTGCCTCATACTCAGAATCACCAAACGGTATTCGCTGAAGGTTATACAGGTCTACGCACCGACATCGACACATTCTGACGAGGAGGTAGAGGCGCTGTATGAGGATATATCAAAAGCCATACACGCCTCTGCCACTCATTACAGTGTTGTGATGGGGGATTTCAATGCAAGGCTGGGCGAACGAAGCGGTGCAGAGACGAGAGTGGGGCATTTTGGGTATGGGCGAAGGAACCAAAGGGGCCAAATGTTGGCCGACTTCATGGAGAAGGAGGGCCTCTTTATGATGAACTCCTTCTTCAGGAAGCGGCCACACAGAAAATGGACATGGTTGAGTCCCGATGGTTCCACGAGAAATGAGATCGACTTCATTATGTCGACCAAGCGGCATATATTCAATGATGTCTCTGTGATCAATAGGGTGAAAACCGGTAGCGATCACCGGATGGTAAGAGGCACGTTGAATATTAATGTAAAGCTGGAAAGGGCCAGACTGGTGAAGTCCACTCTCCGACCTTCTCGTGCTCATATCCAAAATCCCGAAAACTTCCAACTCGAACTGCAGAACCGATTCGAGTGCCTAGCAGACTGCGTTTCTGTGGACGATCTAAACAACAGGTTCGTGGAAACTGTCCATACTGTGGGGTCTAAATTCTTTAAGACCCATCGCAGGAAAAGAACCGAAAAGTTCTCTGACCATACTCTCAAGCTAATGAAGGAGAGACAAGAGATGAGGCTGCAGTCATCGGCAGACGCGGCTGCCTACCGGCGGATTAATAGGCAGATCTCTAAGGCACAAACTCGCGACCTCCGTGTCTTTAATACCAAGTGTATTAAAGATACCATTGAGCGGAACAAAGGCTCAAAAGTGTTCGCGAGAGATCTGTCTATCGGACAGAGCCAGCTGACGCGGCTGAAAACTGATGACGGCCGTCTCGTCTCTTCTCGACCTGAGGTCTTGGGAGAGGTTGAGAAGTTCTATGGACAGTTATATACCACGACACAAAAACCTGTTGAAGATTTGGCGAAAGATCCCAGAGCCAAACTGACCCGACACTATACCGAAGATATCCCGGACGTCAGCCTATACGAGATTAGAATGGCTCTCAAACAGCTCAAGGACAACAAGGCGCCAGGTGATGACGGAATCACTGCGGAACTCCTGAAAGCGGGTGGAAAACCGGTACTTAAGATCTTTCAGCGATTGTTCAATTCCGTCATCCACGAGGGTACAACGCCGGAAGCATGGCACAGGAGCGTGGTGGTTCTGTTCTTCAAAAAGGGTGATAATACCTTGTTGAAGAATTATAGACCCATCTCGTTGTTGAGTCATGTTTATAAGTTGTTCTCGAGAGTCATTACGAATCGTCTCGCTCGTAGGTTTGACGACTTCCAGCCTCCCGAACAAGCCGGATTCCGAAAAGGCTTTGGTACCATAGATCACATTCATACGCTGCGGCAGGTTATACAAAAGACGGAAGAGTATAACCGGCCACTTTGCTTAGCGTTTGTGGACTATGAGAAAGCCTTCGATTCGGTGGAAACTTGGGCTGTGTTGAGGTCGCTGCAGAGATGCCGGATTGACTACCGGTATATCCAAGTGTTGAAGTGCTTGTATGAAAACGCCACAATGTCAGTACGTATACAGGACCAGACTACGAGGCCAATCCACTTGCAGCGTGGAGTGCGACAGGGAGACGTTATCTCCCCGAAGCTCTTTACCGCTGCGTTGGAGGACGTCTTTAAGCTTCTGGATTGGAACGGGCTTGGCATCAACATAAACGGCGAGTACATCACTCACCTGCGATTTGCCGATGACATAGTAGTCATGGCAGAGACTCTGAGAGACCTCAATACAATGCTCAACGATCTCAGCAGGGTTTCTCAACAGGTGGGCCTGAAAATGAACATGAGCAAGACGAAAATCATGTCCAATGCTCATGCACCGCTCCACCCAGTAATTGTTGAGAACTCTGCACTCGAAATTGTCGACGAGTATATTTACCTGGGACACACAGTCCAGCTAGGTAGGTCCAATTTCGAGAAAGAGATCAACCGCCGAATCCAACTCGGCTGGGCAGCGTTCGGGAAGCTCCGAGATGTCTTCTCGTCCAAAATTCCTCAGTGCCTGAAGACTAAAGTCTTCGAACAGTGCGTGTTGCCAGTGATGACTTACGGATCCGAGACATGGTCGCTAACTAAGGGCCTCATAAGTAGGCTCAGGACCGCTCAGCGGGCGATGGAGAGAGCTATGCTCGGAGTGTCCCTGCGGGATCGAATCAGAAATGAGGAGATCCGGAGGAGAACCAGAGTCACCGACATAGCTAAGCGAGTCGCGATACTGAAGTGGAAATGGGCGGGGCACATAGTTCGAAGAGCTGATGGTCGTTGGGGTCCCAAGGTGCTGGAGTGGCGACCCCGCACCGGGAAGCGCAGTGTTGGCAGACCCCCCACCAGGTGGACCGACGACATCAAACGAGTCGCAGGGAGCCGCTGGATTCAGGCGGCGCAAGACCGAGGCCTGTGGAAGTCCATGCAAGAGACCTTTGTCCAGCAGTGGGCGTCTATCGGTTGATAAAGAAGAAGAAGAAGATTCAGAAACTTGTGATAATGCATTATTTACATCGTCAAAATTGTCTTTTTTCCTATCGACTTTGAAAATCAAAGACGTATCATCAGCAAATAGTACAATATCGCAAGTATTTTGGACAAAATGTGGTAAATTATTTATGTAAATCAAGAACATGAATGGACCTAGAATAGAACCCTGGGGTACACCCATTACTGAGGCTGATCCGGAAGATTTTACGTCATTGACACATACTCTCTGAACACGATCACTGAGATAAGACGCAATGAGACTAAGTGCAAAACCTTTAATACCATAGTGGCTCAGTTTAAGCAAAAGGGTCTCGTGATTTACGCAATCAAATGCTTTTGATAAATCACAGAAAATACCAATGGCATTCTGTGAGTTCTTCCATGCATCGAATATGTGTTGTAACAGCTTTGCGGCTGCATCGGTTGTTGATCGACCCTTAGTAAAACCATACTGCTCAGGGTGAAGAAGTCCATTTAAATTAAAGTGTAGAAGCAGTTGGTTGAGCATTATTTTTTCGAATATCTTGCTGAGGGTTGGCAAAATTGAAATTGGTCTGTAGTTATTCGGGTCACTTTTGTCTCCCGATTTAAAAAGAGGTATTAGTTTACTACATTTCATAAGGTCTGGAAAAGATCCAGAATCAACTGATTTATTAAAAATTAAGGCAAGATATGGCGCAATAATATCAATTATACTGTGGATTATTTTAACTGAAATTCCCCATAGATCTCCCGTTTTTTTATTTTGTAAAGCTTTAAATATTTTGATAATATCATATGGGGTAACGTGTTCAAACTTAAATAGTTTACTGCACTCAGAAACATTGCTCTTTAAAAGATTATAGGCTCCTGTTGGCGAGGAATTTAGAGAACTAGTTGTGGTAACTGGAATATTTTTGAAAAAGTTCTGTGAATCACAAATCAGTGTGAAGTTCTGTGAAAAAAGTTATGTGATGTGAGCGACCAGATGAGAAAGAAAGAGACCAGACCAGATCAGACCAGACCAGTCCAGAGGAGACGAGACTAGACGAAAGAAGACGAGAAGTGACCAGAGGACTCAAGATGAGACCAGACCAGACGAGACCAGACCAAACAGAGTGAGACCAAACGAGACCAGACGAGACCAGACGAGACCAGATCAGACGAACCCAGACGACACAAGACCAGAGGAGACAAGACGAGATCAGACCAGACGAGACCAGAGGATGTGATGTGAGTGATATGAGTGATGTGAGTGATATGAGTGACGTGAGTGATGTGAAGTAATGTTAGTGATGTGATGTGAGTGATGTGATGTGATGTGATGTGATGTGAGTGATGTGATATGAGTGATGTAAGAGATGTGATGAGATGTGAGTTTTGTGAGTATGATGTGATGTGAGGGATGTGAAGTGATGTGATATAAGTGATGTAAGAGATGTGATGAGATGTGAGTTTTGTGATGAGATGTGAGTTTTGTGAGTATGATGTGATGTGATATGAGTGATGTGATATAAGTGATGTAAGAGATGTGAGTTTTGTGATGAGATGTGAGTTTTGTGAGTGATTTGATGTGAGGGATGTGAAGTGATGTGAGTTATATGATGTAAGTGATGTGATGTGATGTGATGTGAGTGATGTGATGTGAGTGATGTGATGCAAGTGACATGATATGTTATGTGATGTGTTATGTGATGTGAGTGATGTTATGTGATGTAATGACGTGGGTGATGTGAGTGATGTGAATCATGTGACTTATGTGATGTGAGCGACCAGATGAGACAGAAAGAGACCAGACCAGATCAGACCAGACCAGTCCAGAGGAGACGAGACCAGACGAAAGAAGACGAGAAGTGACCAGAGGACTCAAGATGAGACCAGACCAGACGAGACCAGACCAAACAGAGTGAGACCAAACGAGACCAGACGAGACCAGATCAGACGAAACCAGACGACACAAGACCAGAGGAGACAAGACAAGACCAGACCAGACGTGACCAGACCAGACGAGACCAGACCAGACGACACCAGAGGATGTGATGTGAGTGATATGAGTGATGTGAGTGACGTGAGTGATGTGAAGTAATGTTAGTGATGTGATGTGAGTGATGTGATGTGATGTGATGTGATGTGATGTGAGTGATGTGATATGAGTGATGTAAGAGATGTGATGAGATGTGAGTTTTGTGATGAGATGTGAGTTTTGTGAGTATGATGTGATGTGAGGGATGTGAAGTGATGTGATATAAGTGATGTAAGAGATGTGATGAGATGTGAGTTTTGTGATGAGATGTGAGTTTTGTGAGTATGATGTGATGTGATGTGAGTGATGTGATATAAGTGATGTAAGAGATGTGATGAGATGTGAGTTTTGTGATGAGATGTGAGTTTTGTGAGTGATTTGATGTGAGGGATGTGAAGTGATGTGAGTTATATGATGTAAATGATGTGATGTGATGTGAGTGATGTGATGTGAGTGATGTGATGCAAGTGACATGATATGTTATGTGATGTGTTATGTGATGTGAGTGATGTTATGTGATGTAATTAATACGTGGGTGATGTGAGTGATGTGAATCATGTGAGTTATGTGATGTGAGCGACCAGATGAGATAGAAAGAGACAAGACCAGATCAGACCAGACCAGACCAGTCCAGAGGAGACGAGACCAGACGAAAGAAGACGAGAAGTGACCAGAGGACTCAAGATGAGACCAGACCAGACGAGACCAGACCAAACAGAGTGAGACCAAACGAGACCAGACGAGACCAGATCAGACGAACCCAGACGACACAAGACCAGAGGAGACAAGACGAGATCAGACCAGACGAGACCAGAGGATGTGATGTGAGTGATATGAGTGATGTGAGTGATATGAGTGACGTGAGTGATGTGAAGTAATGTTAGTGATGTGATGTGAGTGATGTGATGTGATGTGATGTGATGTGAGTGATGTGATATGAGTGATGTAAGAGATGTGATGAGATGTGAGTTTTGTGATGAGATGTGAGTTTTGTGAGTATGATGTGATGTGAGGGATGTGAAGTGATGTGATATAAGTGATGTAAGAGATGTGATGAGATGTGTGTTTTGTGAGTATGATGTGATGTGATGTGAGTGATGTGATATAAGTGATGTAAGAGATGTGATGAGATGTGAGTTTTGTGAGTGATTTGATGTGAGGGATGTGAAGTGATGTGAGTTATATGATGTAAGTGATGTGATGTGTTGTGATGTGAGTGATGTGATGTGAGTGATGTGATGCAAGTGACATGATATGTTATGTGATGTGTTATGTGATGTGAGTGATGTTATGTGATGTAATGACGTGGGTGATGTGAGTGATGTGAATCATGTGAGTTATGTGATGTGAGCGACCAGATGAGACAGAAAGAGACCAGACCAGATCAGACCAGACCAGTCCAGAGGAGACGAGACTAGACGAAAGAAGACGAGAAGTGACCAGAGGACTCAAGATGAGACCAGACCAGACGAGACCAGACCAAACAGAGTGAGACCAAACGAGACCAGACGAGACCAGATCAGACGAACCCAGACGACACAAGACCAGAGGAGACAAGACGAGATCAGACCAGACGAGACCAGAGGATGTGACTTGAGTGATATGAGTGACGTGAGTGATGTGACGTATTGTTAGTGATGTGATGTAAGTGATGTGATGTGATGTGATGTGATGTGATGTGATGTGATGTGAGTTTTGTGATGAGATGTGAGTTTTGTGAGTATGATGTGATGTGAGGGATGTGAAGTGATGTGATATAAGTGATGTAAGAGATGTGATGAGATGTGAGTTTTGTGATGTGATGTGAGTTTTGTGAGTATGATGTGATGTGATATGAGTGATGTGATATAAGTGATGTAAGAGATGTGAGTTTTGTGATGAGATGTGAGTTTTGTGAGTGATTTGATGTGAGGGATGTGAAGTGATGTGAGTTATATGATGTAAGTGATGTGATGTGATGTGATGTGAGTGATGTGATGTGAGTGATGTGATGCAAGTGACATGATATGTTATGTGATGTGTTATGTGATGTGAGTGATGTTATGTGATGTAATGACGTGGGTGATGTGAATCATGTTAGTTATGTGATGTGAGCGACCAGATGAGACAGAAAGAGACCAGACCAGATCAGACCAGACTAGTCCAGAGGAGACGAGACTAGACGAAAGAAGACGAGAAGTGACCAGAGGACTCAAGATGAGACCAGACCAGTCGAGACCAGACCAAACAGAGTGAGACCAAACGAGACCAGACGAGACCAGATCAGACGAACCCAGACGACACAAGACCAGAGGAGACAAGACGAGACCAGACCAGACGTGACCAGACCAGACGAGACCAGACCAGACGACACCAGAGGATGTGATGTGAGTGATATGAGTGATGTGAGTGATATGAGTGACGTAAGTGATGTGGAGTAATGTTAGTGATGTGATGTGAGTGATGTGATGTGAGTGATGTGAGTGATGTGATGTGATGTGATGTGATGTGAGTGATGTGATATGAGTGATGTAAGAGATGTGATGTGAGTTTTGTGATGAGTTGTGAGTTTTGTGAGTGATTTGATGTGAGGGATGTGAATCATGTGAGTTATGTGATGTGAGCGACCAGATGAGACAGAAAGAGACCAGACCAGATCGAGACGAGACCAGAGGATGTGATGTGAGTGATATGAGTGATGTGAGTGATATGAGTGACGTGAGTGATGTGAAGTAATGTTAGTGATGTGATGTGAGTGATGTGATGTGATGTGATGTGAGTGATGTGATATGAGTGATGTAAGAGATGTGATGAGATGTGAGTTTTGTGATGTGATGTGAGTTTTGTGAGTATGATGTGATGTGATATGAGTGATGTGATATAAGTGATGTAAGAGATGTGAGTTTTGTGATGAGATGTGAGTTTTGTGAGTGATTTGATGTGAGGGATGTGAAGTGATGTGAGTTATATGATGTAAGTGATGTGATGTGATGTGATGTGAGTGATGTGATGTGAGTGATGTGATGCAAGTGACATGATATGTTATGTGATGTGTTATGTGATGTGAGTGATGTTATGTGATGTAATGACGTGGGTGATGTGAATCATGTTAGTTATGTGATGTGAGCGACCAGATGAGACAGAAAGAGACCAGACCAGATCAGACCAGACTAGTCCAGAGGAGACGAGACTAGACGAAAGAAGACGAGAAGTGACCAGAGGACTCAAGATGAGACCAGACCAGTCGAGACCAGACCAAACAGAGTGAGACCAAACGAGACCAGACGAGACCAGATCAGACGAACCCAGACGACACAAGACCAGAGGAGACAAGACGAGACCAGACCAGACGTGACCAGACCAGACGAGACCAGACCAGACGACACCAGAGGATGTGATGTGAGTGATATGAGTGATGTGAGTGATATGAGTGACGTAAGTGATGTGGAGTAATGTTAGTGATGTGATGTGAGTGATGTGATGTGAGTGATGTGAGTGATGTGATGTGATGTGATGTGATGTGAGTGATGTGATATGAGTGATGTAAGAGATGTGATGTGAGTTTTGTGATGAGTTGTGAGTTTTGTGAGTGATTTGATGTGAGGGATGTGAATCATGTGAGTTATGTGATGTGAGCGACCAGATGAGACAGAAAGAGACCAGACCAGATCAGACCAGACCAGACCAGACCAGTCCAGTGGAGACGAGACCAGACGAAAGATGTGATATGAGTGACGTAAGTGATGTGGAGTAATGTTAGTGATGTGATGTGAGTGATGTGATGTGATGTGAGTGATGTGATATGAGTGATGTAAGAGATGTGATGAGATGTGAGTTTCGTGATGAGATGTGAGTTTTGTGAGTATGATGTGATGTGATGTGAGTGATGTGATATGAGTGATGTAAGAGATGTGATGAGATGTGAGTTTTGTGATGAGATGTGAGTTTTGTGAGTATGATGTGATGTGATGTGAGTGATGTGATATAAGTGATGTAAGAGATGTGATGTGAGTTTTGTGATGAGTAGTGAGTTTTGTGAGTGATTTGATGTGAGGGATGTGAATCATGTGAGTTATGTGATGTGAGCGACCAGATGAGACAGAAAGAGACCAGACCAGATCAGACCAGACCAGACCAGACCAGTCCAGTGGAGACGAGACCAGACGAAAGATGTGATATGAGTGACGTGAGTGATGTGGAGTAATGTTAGTGATGTGATGTGAGTGATGTGATGTGATGTGAGTGATGTGATATGAGTGATGTAAGAGATGTGATGAGATGTGAGTTTCGTGATGAGATGTGAGTTTTGTGAGTATGATGTGATGTGATGTGAGTGATGTGATATGAGTGATGTAAGAGATGTGATGAGATGTGAGTTTTGTGATGAGATGTGAGTTTTGTGAGTGATTTGATGTGAGGGATGTGCAGTGATGTGAGTTATATGATGTAAGTTATGTGATGTGAGTGAGTTGTTTGATTTGATGTGAGTGGTGTGGTGTGAGTGATATGACATGAGTATGGTGTGAGTGATGCGATATGAGTGCTGTGACATGAGTGCTGTGGTCTGCCGGTGCGGCTGCAGTCTTGGTGTGGCGTGCTGCCGGCGCGGCTGCTGTCGTGGTGCGGCGTGCAGCCGGCGCGGCTGCTGTCGTGGTGCGTCGTGCTGCCGGCGCGGCTGCTGTGGTGGTGCGTCGTGCTTCCGGTGCGGCGCCGTCGTGTTGCGGCGTGCTGCTGGCGCAGCTGCTGTCGTGGTGCGTTGTGCATCTGGCGTGGCTGATGTCGTGGTGCGGCGATCTGCTGGCGTGGCTGCTGTCGTGGTGCGGCTTGCTGCCGGCGCGGTTGCTGTCGAGCCGAGCAGGGCCGAGCCGAGCTGAGCTGCCAAGCAGTGCTGGGCCGAGCCGAGCGAAGCGTGCCGTAGTGCGTCGTGCTGCCGGCGCAACTGCCGTCGTGGTGCAGCGTGATGTCGGCGCGGCTGCCGTCGTGGTGAAGCTTGCTGCCGGCGCGGCTGTGGTGCGGCATGCTGCCGGCGCGGGTACTGTCGTGGTGCAGCGTGCTGCCGGCG
Organism: Oeneis ivallda; assembly: GCA_029955525.1. NCBI lineage: Eukaryota > Metazoa > Arthropoda > Insecta > Lepidoptera > Nymphalidae > Oeneis > Oeneis ivallda. The sequence continues at coordinate 13,864,261 of JARPMR010000023.1, forward strand.
CAACTGCCGCGGTGCGGCGTGATGTCGGCGCTTGCCATCGTGGTGCGGCGTGCTGCTGGCGCGGCTGTTGTCGTAGTGCGGCGTGCTGCCGAGTGCTGCCGGCGCTGCTGCTGTCATTGTGCGGCGTGCTGCCGGCGTGGCTGCTGTGGTACGGCGTGCTTCCGGCGCGGCTGCTGTCGTGGTGCGTCGTGCTGCCGGCACAGCTGCTGTCGTGGTACGGAGTGCTGCCGGTGCGGCTGCTGTCGTGGTGCAGCGTGCTGCCAGCGCGGCTGCTGTCGTGGTGCGGCGAGCTGCCGGCGCGGCTGCTGTCGTAGTGCAGCGTGCTGCCGGCGCGCGCGCTGGACGTCTAGACTTGTGTCTTGTGTGGTGGTGCATGTGAGTGGTGTTGCATGTGAGTGATGGTGGCATTGCTTGCTTGGGAACTTAGCTTTCTTGCTTGAATGGGAAGGTGAGCGGTGCTCGTTACTGCGTGTTTGACCATACAGATTTATTCTGTTGGCGGTTTATAGGAAAATTATTGTCAGATACATGGAGTGACGTATCCCCGGCAGGCGGCGTGGTAGACGGATGACGTGCGCGGCTGCTGTCGTGGTGCGGCGTGCTGCTGGCGCAACTGCCGTCGTGGTGCGGCGTGATGTCGGTGCGGCTGCCGTCTTGGTGCGGCGTGCTGCTGGCGCGACTGCTGTCGTGCGGCGTGCTCCCGAGTGTTGCCGGCGCTGCTGCTGTCACTGTGCGGCGTGCTGCCGGCGCAGCTGCTGTGGTGGGGCGTGCTGCCGGCGCGGCTGCTTTCGTGCATGGTGCGTCGTGCTGCCGGCCCAGCTGCTGTCGTGGTGCAGCGTGCTGCCAGCGCGGCTATTGTCGTGGTCTGCCGGTGCGGCTGCTGTCGTGGTGCGGCGTGTTGCCGGCGCGGCTGCGATGTGGCTGTGATGTGATGTGAGTGATGTGAGTGATGTGATGCAAGTGACGTGATATGTTATGTGATGTGTAATGTTATGTGATGTGAGTGATGTTATGTGATGAAGTGACGTGGGTGATTTGATATGATGTGAGTGATGTGAATCATTTGAGTTATGTGATGTGAGCGACCAGATGAGACAGAAAGAGACCAGACCAGATCAGACCAGACCAGATCAGACCAGTCCAGAGGAGACGAGACCAGACGAAAGAAGACGAGAAGTGACCAGAGGAATCAAGATGAGACCAGACCAGACGAGACCAGACCAAACAGAGTGAGAACAAACGAGAACAGACTAGACCAGGTCAGACGAACCCAGACGACACAAGACCAGAGGAGACAAGACGAGACCAGACCAGACGAGACCAGACCAGACGAGACCAGACCAGACGAGACCAGACCAGACGAGACCAGACCAGACGAGACCAGAGGATGTGATGTGAGTGATATGAGTGATGTGAGTGATATTGATGTGAGTGATATGAGTGACGTGAGTGATGTGGAGTAATGTTAGTGATGTGATGTGAGTGATGTGATGTGATGTGATGTGATGTGATGTGATGTGAGTGATGTGATATGAGTGATGTAAGAGATATGATGAGATGTGAGTTTTGTGATGAGATGTGTGTTTTGTGATGAGATGTAAGTTTTGTGAGTATGATGTGATGTGATGTGAGTGATGTGATATAAGTGATGTAAGAGATGTGATTAGATGTGAGTTTTGTGATGAGATGTGAGTTTTGTGAGTGATTTGATGTGAGGGATGTGAAGTGATGTGAGTTATATGATGTAAGTGATGTGATGTGATGTGATGTGAGTGATGTGATGCATGTGACATGATATGTTATGTGATGTGAGTGATGTTATGTGATGTTATGTCGTGGGTGATGTGAGTGATGTGAATCATGTGAGTTATGTGATATGAGTGATGTAAGAGATGTGATGAGATGTGAGTTTTGTGATGAGATGTGTGTTTTGTGATGAGATGTGAGTTTTGTGAGTATGATGTGATGTGATGTGAGTGATGTGATATAAGTGATGTAAGAGATGTGATGAGATGTGAGTTTTGTGAGTGATTTGATGTGAGGGATGTGAAGTGATGTGAGTTATATTATGTAAGTGATGTGATGTGATGTGATGTGAGTGATGTGATGCAAGTGACATGATATGTTATGTGATGTGTTATGTGATGTGAGTGATGTTATGTGATGTAATGACGTGGGTGATGTGAGTGATGTGAATCATGTGAGTTATGTGATGTGAGCGACCAGATGAGACAGAAAGAGACCAGACCAGACCAGACCAGACCAGTCCAGAGGAGACGAGACCAGACGAAAGAAGACGAGAAGTGACCAGAGGACTCAAGATGAGACCAGACCAGACGAGACCAGACCAAACAGAGTGAGACCAAACGAGACCAGACGAGACCAGATCAGACGAACCCAGACGACACAAGACCAGAGGAGACAAGACGAGACCAGACCAGACGAGACCAGACCAGACGAAACCAGACCAGACGAAACCAGACCAGATGAGACCAGCGGATGTGATGTGAGTGATATGAGTGATGTGAGTGTTATGAGTGACGTGAGTGATGTGGAGTAATGTTAGTGATGTGATGTGAGTGATGTGATGTGATGTGATATGAGTGATGTAAGAGATGTGATGAGATGTGAGTTTTGTGATGAGATGTGAGTTTTGTGAGTATGATATGATGTGATGTGAGTGATGTGAGTTTTGTGATGAGATGTGAGTTTTGTGAGTATGATATGATGTGATGTGAGTGATGTGATATAAGTGATGTAAGAGATGTGATGAGATGTGAGTTTTGTGATGAGATGTGAGTTTTGTGTGTGATTTGATGTGAGGGATGTGAATCATGTGAGTTATGTGATGTGAGCGACCAGATGAGACAGAAAGAGACCAGACCAGATCAGACCAGACCAGACCAGACCAGTCCAGAGGAGACGAGACCAGAAGAAAGATGTGATATGAGTGACGTGAGTGATGTGGAGTAATGTTAGTGATGTGATGTGAGTGATGTGATATGAGTGATGTAAGAGATGTGATGAGATGTGAGTTTTGTGATGAGATGTGAGTTTTGTGAGTATGATGTGATGTGATGTGATTGATGTGATATGAGTGATGTAAGAGATGTGATGAGATGTGAGTTTTGTGATGAGATGTGAGTTTTGTGAGTGATTTGATGTGAGGGATGTGAAGTGATGTGAGTTATATGATGTAAGTGATGTGATGTGAGTGAGGTGTGTGATTTGATGTGAGTGGTGTGGTGTGAGTGATGTGACATGAGTATGGTGTGAGTGATGTGATATGAGTGCTGTGACATGAGTGCTGTGGTCTGCCGGTGCGGCTGCAGTCTTGGTGCGGCGTGCTGCCGGCGCGGCTGCTGTCGTGGTGCGGCGTGCTGCCGGCGCGGCTGCTGTCGTGGTGCGGCGTGCTGCCGGCGCGGCTGCTGTCGTGGTGCGGCGTGCTGCCGGCGCGGCTGCTGTCGTGCTGCGGCGTGCTGCCGGCGCGGCTGCTGTCGTGGTGCGGCGTGCTGCCGGCGCGGCTGCTGTCGTGGTGCGGCGTGCTGCCGGCGCGGCTGCTGTCGTGGTGCGGCGTGCTGCCGGCGCGCGCGCTGGACGTCTTGACTTGTGTCTTGTGTGGTGGTGCATGTGAGTGGCGTTGCATGTGAGTGATGGTGGCATTGCTTGCTTGGGAACTTAGCTTTCTTGCTTGAATGGGAAGGTGAGCGGTGCTCGTTACTGCGTGTTTGACCATACAGATTTATTCTGTTGGCGGTTTATAGGTAAATTATTAGCAGATATATGGATTGACGTATCCCCGGCAGGCGGCGCGGTAGACGGATGACGTGCGCGGCTGCTGTCGTGGTGCGGCGTGCTGCTGGCGCAACTTCCGTCGTGGTGCGGCGCGATGTCGGCGCGGCTGCCGTCTTGGTGCGGCATGCTGCTGGCGCGACTGCTGTCGTAGTGCGGCGTGCTCCCGAGTGTTGCCGGCGCTGCTGCTGTCATTGTGCGGCGTGCTGCCGGCGCGGCTGCTGTGGTGGGGCGTGCTGTCGTGGTGCGTCGTGCTGCCGGCCCAGCTGCTGTCGTGGTACGGCGTGCTGCCGGCGCGGCTGCTGTCGTGGTGCAGCGTGCTGCCAGCGCGGCTACTGTCGTGGTGCGGCGTGCTGCTGGCGCGGCTGCTGTCGTAGTGCGGCGAGCTGCCGCCGCGCCTGCCATCGTGGTGCAGCGTGCTGTAGTGCGGCGTGCTGCCGAGTGCTGCCGGCGCTGCTGCTGTCATTGTGCGGCGTGCTGCCGGCGCTGCTGCTGTGGTACGGTGTGCTGCCGGCGCGGCTGCTGTCGTGGTGCGGCGTGATGTCGGCGCGCCTGCCATCGTGGTGCGGCGTGCTGTTGGCGCGGCTGTTGTCGTAGTGCGGCGTGCTGCCGAGTGCTGCCGGCGCTGCTGCTGTCATTGTGCGGCGTGCTGCCGGCGCGGCTGCTGTGGTACGGTGTGCTGCCGGCACAGCTGCTGTCGTGGTACGGCGTGCTGCCGGCGCGGCTGCTGTCATTGTGCAGCGTGCTGCTGGCGCGGCTGCTGTCGTGGTCTGCCGGTGCGGCTACTGTCATGGTGCGGCGTGCTGCCGGCGCGGCTGCTGTGGTACGGTGTGCTGCCGGCGCGGCTGCTGTCGTGGTGCAGCGTGCTGCCAGCGCGGCTGCTGTCTTGGTGAGGCGAGCTGCCAGCGCGGCTGCTGTCGTGGTGCAGCGTGCTGCCAGCGCGGCTGCTGTCGTGGTGCGGCGAGCTGCCGGCGCGGCTGCTGTCGTAGTGCAGCGTGCTGCCGGCGCGCGCGCTGGACGTCTAGACTTGTGTCTTGTGTGGTGGTGCATGTGAGTGGTGTTGCATGTGAGTGATGGTGGCATTGCTTGCTTAGGAACTTAGCTTTCATGCTTGAATGGGAAGGTGAGCGGTGCTCGCTACTGCGTGTTTGACCATACAGATTTATTCTGTTGGCGGTTTATAGCAAAATTATTAGCAGATACGTGGAGTGACGTATCCCCGACAGGCGGCGCGGTAGACGGATGACGTGCGCGGCTGCTGTCGATGTGCGGCGTGCTGCTGGCGCAACTGCCATCGTGGTGCGGCGTGATGTCGGCGCGGCTGCCGTCTTGGTGCGGCGTGCTGCTGGCGCGACTGCTGTCGTAGTGCAGCGTGCTCCCGAGTGTTACCGGCGCTGCTGCTGTCATTGTGCGGCGTGCTGCCGGCGCAGCTGCTGTGGTGGGGCGTGCTGCCGGCGCGGCTGCTGTCGTGCATGGTGCGTCGTGCTGCCGGCCCAGCTGCTGTCGTGGTACGGCGTGCTGCCGGCGCGGCTGCTGTGGTGGTGCAGCATGCTGCCAGCGCGGCTACTGTGGTGGTCTGCCGGTGCGGCTGCTGTCATGGTGCGGCGTGTTGCCGGCGCGGCTGCGATGTGGCTGTGATGTGATGTGAGTGATGTGATGCAAGTGACGTGATATGTTATGTGATGTTTTATGTGATGTGAGTGATGTTATGTGATGTAATGACGTGGGTGATGTGATATGATGTTAGTGATGTGAATCATTTGAGTTATGTGATGTGAGCGACCAGATGAGACAGAAAGAGACCAGACCAGATCAGACCAGACCAGACCAGACCAGTCCAGAGGAGAGGAGACCAGACGAAAGAAGACGAGAAGTGACCAGAGGAATCAAGATGAGACCAGACCAGACGAGACCAGACCAAACAGAGTGAGAACACACGAGACCAGACGAGACCAGATCAGACGAACCCAGACGACACAAGACCAGAGGAGACAAGACGAGACCAGACCAGAAGAGACCAGACCAGACGAGACCAGACCAGACGAGACCAGACCAGACGAGACCAGACCAGACGAGACCAGACCAGACGAGACCAGACCAGACGAGACCAGACCAGACGAGACCAGACCAGACGAGACTAGACCAGACGAGACCAGACCAGACGAGACCAGACCAGACGAGACCAGACCAGACGAGACCAGACCAGACGAGACCAGACCAGACGAGACCAGACCAGACGAGACCAGACCAGACGAGACCAGACCAGACGAGACCAGACCAGGCGAGACCAGACCAGACGAGACCAGACCAGACGACACCAGACCAGACGACACCAGACCAGACGAGACCAGAGGATGTGATGTGAGTGATATGAGTGATGTGAGTGATATGAGTGACGTGAGTGATGTGGAGTAATGTTAGTGATGTGATGTGATGTGATGTGATGTGATGTGAGTGATGTGATATGAGTGATGTAAGAGATGTGATGAGATGTGAGTTTTGTGAGTATGATGTGATGTGATGTGAGTGATGTGATATAAGTGATGTAAGAGATGTGATGAGATGTGAGTTTTGTGATGAGATGTGAGTTATATGATGTAAGTGATGTGATGTGATGTGATGTGAGTGATGTGATGTGAGTGATGTGATGCAAGTGACATGATATGTTATGTGATGTGTTATGTGATGTGAGTGATGTTATGTGATGTAATGACGTGGGTGATGTGAGTGATGTGAATCATGTGAGTTATGGGATGTGAGCGACCAGATGAGACAGAAAGAGACCAGACCAGACCAGACCAGTCCAGAGGAGAGGAGACCAGACAAAAGAAGACGAGAAGTGACCAGAGGAATCAAGATGAGACCAGACCAGACGAGACTAGACCAAACAGAGTGAGAACACACGAGACCAGACGAGACCAGATCAGACGAACCCAGACGACACAAGACCAGAGGAGACAAGACGAGACCAGACCAGACGAGACCAGACCAGACGAGACCAGACCAGACGAGACCAGACCAGACGAGACCAGACCAGACGAGACCAGACCAGACGAGACCAGACCAGACGAGACCAGACCAGACGAGACCAGACCAGACGAGACCAGACCAGACGAGACCAGACCAGACGAGACCAGACCAGACGAGACCAGACCAGACGAGACCAGACCAGACGAGACCAGACCAGACGAGACCAGACCAGACGACACCAGACCAGACGAGACCAGAGGATGTGATGTGAGTGATATGAGTGATGTGAGTGATATGAGTGACGTGAGTGATGTGGAGTAATGTTAGTCATGTGATGTGATGTGATGTGATGTGATGTGATGTGAGTGATGTGATATGAGTGATGTAAGAGATGTGATGAGATGTGAGTTTTGTGATGAGATGTGTGTTTTGTGAGGAGATGTGAGTTTTGTGAGTATGATGTGATGTGATGTGAGTGATGTGATATAAGTGATGTAAGAGATGTGATGAGATGTGAGTTTTGTGATGAGATATGAGTTATATGATGTAAGTGATGTGATGTGATGTGAGTGATGTGATGTGAGTGATGTGATGCAAGTGACATGATATGTTATGTGATGTGTTATGTGATGTGTTATGTGATGTGAGTGATGTTATGTGATGTAATGACGTGGGTGATGTGAGTGATGTGAATCATGTGAGTTATGTGATGTGAGCGACCAGATGAGACAGAAATAGACCAGATCAGACCAGACCAGTCCAGAGGAGACGAGACCAGACGAAAGAAGACGAGAAGTGACCAGAGGACTCAAGATGATACCAGACCAGACGAGACCAGACCAAACAGAGTGAGACCAAACGAGACCAGACGAGACCAGATCAGACGAATCCAGACGACACAAGACCAGAGGAGACAAGACGAGACCAGACCAGACGAGACCAGACCAGACGAGACCAGCGGATGTGATGCGAGTGATATGAGTGATGTGAGTGATATGAGTGACGTGAGTGATGTGGAGTAATGTTAGTGATGTGATGTGAGTGATGTGATGTGATGTGATGTGAGTGATGTGATATGAGTGATGTAAGAGATGTGATGAGATGTGAGTTTTGTGATGAGATGTGAGTTTTGTGAGTATGATGTGATGTGATGTGAGTGATGTGATATGAGTGATGTAAGAGATGTGATGAGATGTGAGTTTTGTGATGAGATGTGAGTTTTGTGATTGATTTGATGTGAGGGATGTGAAGTGATGTGAGTTATATGATGTAAGTGATGTGATGTGAGTGAGGTGTGTGATTTGATGTGAGTGGTGTGGTGTGAGTGATGTGACATGAGTATGGTGTGAGTGATGTGATATGAGTGCTGTGACATGAGTGCTGTCATGGTGCGGCGTGCTGCCAGCGCGACTGCTGTGGTGCGGCGTCCAGCCGGCGCGGCTGCTGTCGTGGTGCGGCGAGCTGCCGGCGCGGCTGCTGTCGCGGTCTTGTCTTGTGTGGTGATGCATGTGAGTGTTGGTGCATGTGAGTGATGGTGGCATCGCTTGCTTGGGAACTTAATTAATTTAATAAAATTGATTAGATGTGAGGTCAGGGGCCGTTGTAGGGGTGGTGGAGACGGCTTTAGGTGGGGTGTTGGTGTTTTAAGAGGTGAATTTTCTTTAGTTTTTGAGTGATAAGTTTCGCTTCTGGGTCGATGGCTAATAACTCAGAAGTGGGATATAGGCTCGCGTTGCCCTGATTTGCTCGAACTGTACACGGTTCTGTTGTTTTAAGTGATACGGTTGTGTAGGTTTAAGTGATAGTGTTTGACAGTAGGAATTCTCTCTCTGCCAGAGATTCATTGGACTAGTAGGTGCTTTTGCGTCTAGGTCGTTGTATTTGATTGAGGGATTGCAATAGTAATCGCACTCTAATCGAATAAATATTGCCTGTACGCTTAGATTAGTGTAATTGATTGATTAAAACATTGATATTTTTCATAACCACCCTCATTTTAGTGTTCACACAGCAAGATGTAGGTATACGTACTCCAGATCGTGAGTCATTTGTGTGAAGGTCACTTACAGAGTAGTACGTCAGTGAAGTGTATTATCAGTGTGTGTGTTATTACGTACTATAGAATGCATGGGTATTCTACCCTCACGTGCAGATGGTGGTTTGCTGTCATGTTGTGGTTAAATTGATTAGATGTGAGGTTAGGGGCCGTTGTAGGGGTGGTGGAGATGGCTTTAGGTAGGGTGTCGGTGTTTTAAGAGGTTATTTCTTATGAATTCTCTTAAGTTTTTGAGTGATAAATTTCGCTTCTGGGTCGATGGCTAATAACTCAGAAGTGGGATATAGGCTCGCATTGTCCTGATTTGCTCGAGCTGTCTACACGGTTCTGTTATTTTAATTGATACGGTTGTGGTGTTTTAAGTGATAGTGTTTGACAGTAGGAATTCTGTCGCTGCCAGAGACTCATTCGACTAGTAGGTGCTTTTGCATCTAGGTCGTTGTATTTGATTGAAGGATTGCAATAGCTATCGCACTCTTATCGAAAAAATATTGCCTGTATGCTTAAATTAGTGTAATTGATTGATTAATTAATACATTGTAATTTTTCATAAATACCCTCACTTTAGTGGTCACACAGCAAGATGTGGGTATACGTACTCCGGATCGTGAGTCAGTTGTGTGAAGGCCACTTACAGAGTAGTACGTCAGTGAAGGTTAGATCAGTGTGTGTGTTATTATGTACTATAGAATACATGGGTGTTCTACCCTCACGTGCAGATGGTGGTTTGCTGTCATGTTGTGGTTCAATTGAGTAGATGTGAGGTCAGTGGCCGTTGTAGGGGTGGTGGAGACGGTTTTAGGTAGGGTGTTGGTGTTTTAAGAGGTGAATTCTCTTTAGTTTTTGAGTGATAAGTTTCGCTTCTGGATCGATGGCTAATAAATTAGAAGTGGGATATAGGCTCGCGTTGCCCTGATTTGCTCGAAATGTCTACACGGTTCTGTTGTTTTAAGTGATACGGTTGTGTTGTTTTAAGTCATAGCGTTTTACAGTACGAATTCTGTCTCTGCCAGAGACTAATTGGACTAGTAGGTGCTTTTGCGTCTAGGTCGTTCTGTTTGATTGAGGGATTGCAATAGCAATCGCACTCTAATCGAATAAATATTGCCTGTACGCTTGGATTAGTGTAATTGATTGATTAATAAATTGATATTTTTCATATCTACGCTCACTTTAGTATTCACACAGCAAGATGTGGGTATAAGTACTCCGGATCGTGAGTCAGTTGTGTGAAGGCCACTTACAGAGTATTACGTCAGTGAAGTGTAGTATCAGTGTGTGTGTTATTACGTACTACCCTGTATATACTTATATATACTTAGTATTCTACCCTCACGTGTAGATGGTGGTTTGCTGTCATGTTGTGGTTAAATTGATTAGATGTGAGGTCAGGGGCCGTTGTAGGGGTGGTGGAGACGGCTTTAGGTAGGGTGTTGATTCTCTTAAGTTTTTGAGTGATAAGTTTCGCTTCTGGGTCGATGGCTAATAACTCAGAAGTGGGATATAGGCTCGCGTTGCCCTGATTTACTCGAGCTGTCTACACGGTTCTGTTGTTTTAAGTGATACGGTTGTGTTGTTTTAAGTGATAGTGTTTGACAGTACGAATGCAGTCTCTGCCAGAGATTCATTGGACTAGTAGGTGCTTTTGCGTCTAGGTCTTTGTATTTGATTGAGGGATTGCAATAGCAATCGCACTCTAATCGAATAAATATTGCCTGTACGCTTAGATTAGTGTAATTGATTGATGCATACATTGATATTTTTCATATCCACCCTCATTTTAGTGCTCACACAGCAAGATGTGGGTATACGTACTCCGGATCGTGAGTAAGTTGTGTGAAGGCCACTTACAGAGTAGTACGTCAGTGAAGGTTCGATCAGTGTGTGTGTTTTTACGTTCTAAAGAATACATGGGTATACTACCCTCACGTGCAAATGGTGTATTGCTGTCATGTTGTGGTTAAATTGATTAGATGTGTGGTCAGGGGCCGTTGTAGAGGTGGTGGAGACGGCTTTAGGTAGGGTGTTGGTGTTTTAAGAGGTGAATTCTCTTTAGTTTTTGAGTGATAAGTTTCGCTTCTGGGTCGATGGCTAATAACTCAGAAGTGGGATATAGGCTCGCGTTGCCCTGATTTGCTCGAACTGTACATGGTTCTGTTGTTTTAAGTGATACGGTTGTGTTGTTTTAAGTGATAGTGTTTGACAGTAGGAATTCTCTCTTTGCCAGAGATTCATTGGACTAGTAGGTGCTTTTGCGTCTAGGTCGTTGTATTTGATTGAGGGATTGCAATAGCAATCGCACTCTAATCGAATAAATATTGCCTGTACGCTTGGATTAGTGTAATTGATTGATTAATAAATTGATATTTTTCATATCTACGCTCACTTTAGTGGTCACACAGCAAGATGTGGGTATACGTACTCCGGATCGTGAGTCAGTTGTGTGAAGGCCACTTACAGAGTATTACGTCAGTGAAGTGTAGTATCAGTGTGTGTGTTATTTCGTACTACCCTGTATATACTTATATATACTTAGTATTCTACCCTCACGTGCAGATGGTGCTTTGCTGTCATGTTGTGGTTAAATTGATTAGATGTGACGTCAGGGGCCGTTGTAGGGGTGGTGGAGACGGCTTTAGGTAGGGTGTTGGTGTTTTAAGAGGTGAATTCTCTTTAGTTTTTGAGTGATAAGTTTCGCGTCTGGGTCGATGGCTAATAACTCAGAAGTGGGATATCGGCTCGCGTTGCCCTGATTTACTCGAGCTGTCTACACGGTTCTGTTGTTTTAAGTGATACGGTTGTGTTGTTTTAAGTGATAGTGTTTGACAGTACGAATGCAGTCTCTGCCAGAGATTCATTGGACTAGTAGGTGCTTTTGCGTCTAGGTCTTTGTATTTGATTATCAATCGCACTCTAATCGAATAAATATTGCCTGTACGCTTAGATTAGTGTATTTGATTGATTAATACATTGATATTTTTCATAACTAACCTCACTTTAGTGTTCACACATCAAGATGTGGGTATACGTACTCCAGATCGTGAGTCATTTGTGTGAAGGCCACTTACAGAGTAGTATGTCAGTGAACTGTAGTATCAGTGTGTGTGTTATTACGTACTATAGAATACATGGGTGTTCTACCCTCACGTGCAGATGGTGGTTTGCTGTCATGTTGTGGTTAAATTGATTAGATGTGAGGTCAGGGGCTGTTGTAGGGGTGGTGGAGATGGCTTCAGGTAGGGAGTTGGTGTTTTAAGAGGTGAATTCACTTAAGTTTTTGAGTGATAAGTTTCGTTTCTGGGTCGATGGCTAATAACTCAGAAGTGGGATATAGGCTCGCGTTGCCCTGATTTGCTCGAGCTGTCTACACGGTTCTTTTGTTTTAAGTGATACAGTTGTGTTGTTTTAAGTGATAGTGTTTGACAGTAGGAATTCTGTCGCTGCCCGAGACTCATTCGACAAGTAGGTGCTTTTGCGTCTAGGTCGTTGTATTTGATTGAGGGATTGCAATAGCAATCGCACTCTAATCGAATAAATATTGCTTGTACGCTTAGATTACTGTCATCGATTGATTAATACATTGATATTTTTCATAACTACCCTCACTTTAGTGTTCACACAGCAAGATGTAGGTATACGTACTCCAGATCGTGAGTCATTTGTGTGAAGGCCACTTACAGAGTAGTATGTCAGTGAAGTGTAGTATCAGTGTGTGTGTTATTACGTACTATAGAATGCATGGGTATTCTACCCTCACGTGGAGATGGTGTTTTGCTGTCATGTTGTGGTTAAATTGATTAGATGTGAGGTCAGGGGCCGTTGTAGGGGTAGTGGAGACGGCTTTAGGTAGGGTGTTGGTGTTTTAAGAGGTGAATTCTCTTAAGTTTTTGAGTGATAAGTTTCGCTTCCGGGTCGATGGCTAATAACTCAGAAGTGGGATATAGGCTCGCGTTGACCTGATATGCTCGAGCTGTCTACACGGTTCTGTTGTTTTAAGTGATACGGTTGTGTTGTTTTAAGTGATACTGTTTGACAGTAGGAATTCTGTCGCTGCCAGAGTATAGATGTACGTCACTTCGCGATGACCACGACCGCTCTGCCAAGAGTGTCACGAAGAAGAAGATAAATGTACGTATAAATGTATCAAAATCATACCTGTTTACACCTGGCTGCGAAGAGGTGCGGCCAAGTGCAACAACGGCAACCGTGATTTTTCAGAGTCTATATTATATTGCCGTCAAGCGGACTATATTTTATTTACAAAACAAGTGAATGAAATTTTTTCCAAAAATCAATTAACAATAAGTATGTCATTATCGTCATCATTAGCAACCCATCAACGGCTTACTACTGAGCGCAGGTCTCCTCTCAGAGAAGGGTTATAGGCCATAGTCCACCACGCTGGCCCAATGCGAATTGGCGAACTTCATACACCTTCAAGAACATTATTTCCTCACGATCTTTTCCTTCACCGTTGAAGCAAATGATATTTAATTGCCTAAACGCACTTGACTCCGAAAAGTCAGAGGTGCGTACCCGGGATCGAACCTGCGACCCCCCGAATAAGAAACCACAGTCCTAACTACACTAGGCTATGAGCAATCACTGCTTACATAAGTATGTAATTTAATTAAAAATACTAGCAGCCACATTTTGGTAGGCAAACTGGTAAATGTATAATGTAGGTATATTCTCCTTATCAAAAATATGCGTAAAAATTTGGTTTTTAGCAAACATTCGATGAGTGCACTATTTCTGCAGCCGGATCTGACTATAAATGGTTTGCTCATTTCGCCGGCCACTTAAGTCAAGTGTGCTCACTGCTCAGATTTGCCAGTGTTTAGAGCGAATATTGTTTTGAGGGCATAATAACTCTTGTTAAGGATTATACGAGTCTGGCCGAGAAATTCAAATTTAATTTGGTTTTTCGCAATTTGTAAACTAATACTCGGACAAACTAGGCTAATGGCATTCTAATTGCGCCAGTAGAATTATCATCTTCACATGTTTACATAAAAATCTTTACTTGAAAGTGACCAGTTTAAGAAATTAATCAAAATACTGAGTTGGACGTGAGTTACTCACAAATTAGTAGATACTTTGATTAATTTCTTAAACTGGACACTTTCAAGTAAAGAGATTTTTATATAAACCTGTGAAGATGATACTGCCATTGTCGCAATTAGAATGCCATAAGCCTACTTTGTCGTATTAGTTTACAAATTGCGAAAAACCAAATTTAATTTGAATTTCGCGGGCAGAACTGTGTCTTCCACCTTAAATAAAATAAACCGTTTTATGTGGTTATGCGATGCTTACCTTGGTATTATTCATATTTTTTTAACTTCTTTACAATTTCTTTACTTTTCTGTAATTTTCGGCTGGACTATTATGTAAATAAAATACATACTTACATAATATTAATTAAGTAAGTACTTACATACATGCTATACGTTTACCAAGTACTATGCCAAGAGCATGATGTTGGAGATAGAAGGTTGCTATTGGAACTCCCTACGGCCTAACCTTTGTACATAAGTGTAATAAAATTATTGTTTAATTTTTTTAATCATTGACTTATATGTTTTTAATAAAATTAAGCAAATTTTTTTATAGTGCAGCGCCATCTATTTTATCTGTACAGAACTAAGTCGAGATTTATGATAGCGCCATCTATGTCCTTAACTGTTAACTGTCTAGCAGCACTTTGTTTATGCCTGTCGTACCATGACGTAGTTCAACAATATATACCGGCATAGCACTAAAGATGGCAGATAATACTATTTTTCAAAGTGGTTCTACTACGCGGAGCTAGACAGCGTTGATAAAAAAACTTATGCACTCATAATTTTTATAAAATAGTTAATTATATTTTATTTATAAAGTATATGTTGCTCAAATAATTAATTGAATTTAAATTTCCCTTGTATTTTTTGTTGTAAAACTGGGTTACCGTTATAGATATTCATGCTTTAAAGATATTTAATGAAGATATTCACCTTTTCTTGAGTTTATTCTTGCTCTCATAGCCTCTTCACTACATAAATTATAAAACAAAGTCCCCCGCCGCGTCTGTCTGTCTGTCTGTTCGCGATAAACTCAAAAACTACTGAACAGATTTTCATGCAGTTTTCACCAATAGATAGGGTGAATCATGAGGAGTTTGTTAAGGTAAAGTGTAAATTAAGTAGTTGAAATATGACGATAATTGTTGACAATGTCGGAAAAATTCAAGCCGCTTGGGAGCTTTCATCGAAAACGCTGCCTAATACCTTTGAGATATATCAAAAAAATTTATGGTGGTAGTATGGTGGGATAAGTCTTTACAGAAAAGTCCGCGATGGCATATATCTTTACCTTTTAAGGATAGCTTACTATACCCATTTTAAATTCTAAAAATGCCGGCCAAGTGCGAGTCGGACTCGCGCACCGAGGGTTCCGTACTCCAAAAGTAAAAGTAAAACGATAATATTATTATATTAATTTGCTTATTTACCGTTAACTTTGTTTGTAGAGGTTTATTGTTAACTAGCTGATGCCCGCAACTTCGTCCGCGTGGATTTAGTTTTTAAAATCCCACGTGAACACTGATTTTCCGGGATAAAAAGTAGCCTATGTCACTCTACAGGTCCTCAACTATAGTACCCATGCAAAAAATCACGTCGATCCGTGGCTCTGTTGTGGCGTGATTGAAGGACAAACCAACAAACAAAAACACTTTCGCATTTATAATATTAGTATGATTAGAATATTAAATTGCATAGGAAAACACTGTAGCATTAAGTCCATACGATGTATTACATCCATACCTACTATGTAGTATGTAGGTATAATGATCGTTTGGCAAAATCTGGACGCCTTTGGATTTGGAGTAGTTTGACTTTGACAAAATAGGGCTATCCACGATGGCATTATACGATAAAGTACGCTTGCCAGCTTAAGATGAGCCGTTCATTCAAAGTATCTTGTAGTTTCCGGGGTTCAAGTTATTTGGACATTATACTGAAGATCGTGATGTCTATAATTTCTGAACTACGAAATTGACGACCTTGAAATAATTACAGGACAATCTCTAAAGAACCTGCTTTCTAACAAAAAAAGAATGGATTAAATCGGAATACGCCTTAATGAATTATAGCGAAATACCCATTTGGACTTTCAGCCCCTCTCCCAAGGGAACCGTGCTGAATTTCGGGATAAAAAGTATCCTATATTATACCTCGTAGTATTAACTTAAATCGAGCCAAGTTTCATTTAAATCCGTCCAGTAGTTTCGGCGTGATGCGCGGCCAAGATACAGACAGACAGACAGACAGACAGACAGACAGACAGACAGACAGACAGACAAAAAATTAAAAAAAAATTGTTTTGGCTTCAGTATCGATTATAGAGTGCCCTCAAACAAAAATTTTCAAAATATCTTCAATGTACAGAATTGGACCTGTTACAGTTTTATTATATTACTAGCTGATGCCCGCGACTTCGTACGCGTGGATTTAGTTTTTAAAATCCCTCGGGAACACTTTGATTTTCCGGGATAAAAGTAGCCTATGTCACTCACCAACAAACAAACACACTTTCGCATTTATAATATTAGTAATTATGATTAGAATATTAAATTACATAGGAAAACACTGTAATATTACGTCCATACGATGTATTACATCCATACCTTGTAGTATTCATAATTCATTTATTAATTTGTGAATATGGTACAGTCAAGATGTTATAATATACAATGTAGGTATAATGATCGTTTGGCAAAATCTGACGCCTTTGGAGTAGTTTGACTTTGACAAAATAGTATCCACGATGGCTATATACGATATATTAAGCAGCCAGCTTAAGATGAGCCGTTCATTCAAAGTATCCTGTAGATTCTGGGGTTCAAGTTATTTGGACCTATACTGAAGATTGTGATGACTATAATTTCTGAACTACGAAATTGACGACCTTGAAATAATTACAGGACAATCTCTAAAGAACCTGCTTTCTAACAAAAAAAGAATGGATTAAATCGGAATACGCCTTAATGAATTACAGTGAAATACACATTTTGACTTTGATCCCCTCTCCCAAGGAAACCGTGCTGAATTTCGGGATAAAAAGTATCCTATATTATACCTCGTAGTATTAACTTAAATCGTGCCAAGTTTCATTTAAATCCGTTCAGTAGTTTCGGCGTGATGCGCGGCCAAGATACAGACAGACAGACAGACAGACAGACAGACAGACAGACAGACAGACAGACAAAAAATTAAAAAAAAATTGTTTTGGCTTCAGTATCGATTATAGAGTGCCCTCAAACAAAAATTTTCAAAATATCTTCAATGTACAGAATTGGACCTGTTACAGTTTTATTATATTATAGATATAAAAAAAACTATGCTAGTTGGAGCGTTGGTTTTATTTTTCCTGTAAAATATACATAAACTTCTATTGACCATAATTATTTCAGATTTTTCGATTGGTAAACTTCGGAGATAAGGGGGGGGGAACGGTATTTTTTTCGACATTTTGGCAGATTACTCAAAAACCATTATATATAGAAATAAATAACAAACTGTTTTAGAATGCACAAGTAAAGGCCTTTTATATGATACCCCACTCGGTATAGTTATCTTACTTTGAAATTTCAAACCCCCGATTTTCCCCCTTTTTTAATCAAACTAAAATAATTTTCTCGTTGCTTTTATTTTTCCTGTAAAATATACATAAACCTCTATTGACCATAATTATTTCAGATTTTTCGATAGGTAAACTTCGGAGATAAGGACGGGGGAACGGTATTTTTTTCGACATTTTGGCAGATTACTCAAAAACCATTATATATAGAAATAAATAACAAACTGTTTTAGAATGCACAAGTAAAGGCCTTTTATATGATACCCCACTCGGTATAGTTATTTTACTTTGAAATTTCAAACCCCCAATTTTCCCCCTTTTTTTAATAAAACTAAAAATAATTTTCGATTTTTCTTTATTCCAATGATGTTGGGCCATTATTATACACAACTATGCCAAATTTCATGTCGATAGCTTTAATAGTTACTGAAATAATCGACTGTGACAGACGGACGGACAGACGGACGGAGAAAGTCTCACCATAAGGGTTCCATTTTTACCATTTTGGTACGGAACCCTAAAAAATGGTCACATACTATGCGATAATTGGAAATCTATTGGAAATCTATTTAAGGATGATTGATTGATGACTTGAAAGTGACAAACTACACTAAATTTGTGAGGAACTCACGTCCAACACGGTATTTTGATTAATTTCTTAAACTGGTCACTTTCAATTATAGATTTTTATGTAAACCTGTGAAGATGATAATTCTACTGGCGCAATTAGAATGCCATAAGCCTACTTTGTCGTATTAGTTTACAAAATGGGAAAAACCAAAATTTCGCGGGCAGACTCGTATAATCCACCTTAAATGAATATTTTAGGAGTTATCGCAAATAAAAACGAACGCGCGCCGAAATAAATACGCGAATTTCAACCCGATGCGATGGCGAGCGTGATGCGACCAGTGACCACCCCCGCTCCGCATCGCGCTGTTGCTATTATAATAAGCTGAGCGATACTTCTTTTATAAGCCTACGTACTGTTCAATATGCTGTTCAATATAACATAAGGAACATTTCAAGGAGTTTGCAAAGCATAGGCATAATATGCTCTACTACCCGTGCGAAGCCTGGGTGGGTCGCTAGTTCTAAAATATAGTACCCTAGTACCTACCTTTGTGCCTGGTAGATGAGTTTGATCACTTTAAATTAGGTTAAGGCGCAGCGCAGACGACAGACTATCCGTGACGCACTTTTTAGTCTGTGATACTATAACCTATGCAAATATATGCAATAACGCACACGACTCAAAAAATCCTTGTAATTCGGGCAGACCGCACCGCGCCGCGCCGCGCCGCTCCGCACAAAATGTGTGCGAAAAAAATTGAGCGTTTGCTTCAACGCGCGCTAACGCAGACGGCTTTAGTCTGCAATCTGCATTTGTTAGGGGTGGACGTAGCGCACGCGATCTTTTACCATGGCGCCAGAGGTCGATGAAACGATCTTAATTCAAGAAATACAAAATAGACCAGCAGTTTCTGAATGAGTCAAAGCAGGTCTTAAAATAAATAGCAACTCATTAAATGTAGTAACAGACATTTTATAAAATTTGAAAAATTTATCCGGATGTTGTTTCAGAGTTGAATGTTTAATATGGAACTGTCCCTTCAGTAATCTTTCCGAAAGTATAGAATGTACCCAAAATTATCTATTTCTTCTTCTTTTTCTGTACTTCAAGTACAAAATAATACTTCGCGTTCTCTGCACGATTTCCATAGCGTCTACGTCCCTAAATTTCTGCCGACAGAATCAAACAGAATGATCGAAGATGTGCGTCGTGTGCGTTGAGTCTGTGAAAAATCGGCGACCGACTTTTTGCGCGCTATGCAGACATTTTGTGCGCCGCAGACTCGATCACACAAAAAGTGTGCCGTCTGCGCTGCGCCTTAATATTTCTTTTTACTTTTGAACTACTTTTTTGACGAGTTCATTGGGCACACTGGGCCTAGTTATTTCAATATCGCTAATAAGTAATAACCGAAGAATAAATTTGATAGTTCTTGTATGAAATAAATAAAA
Organism: Oeneis ivallda; assembly: GCA_029955525.1. Classification (NCBI taxonomy): domain Eukaryota; kingdom Metazoa; phylum Arthropoda; class Insecta; order Lepidoptera; family Nymphalidae; genus Oeneis; species Oeneis ivallda. Next base: position 13,883,729 of record JARPMR010000023.1, read on the forward strand.
TAAAAATATTTTACTTCAACCGACTGTGATCATAGAATAATAATAAATAATAAATTTGTGTGTGTTAGCACGACGCACGATTGGAGTTTACTTTATACTCAACGTTGAAATTTCTACCCTAACGTTGAGTAAATAAGGTTGGTTTTCCGTGACACAATTTGTACCTCAAGTACCTAAGTTATAACACAACTTCACAACGATGCAAATCTCCACCCAACGTTGAGTAAACAAGGTTGGCTTTCGTTCACATGTATATCAGCGCCATCTTTCGGCTTATGTGTAAACTATTTCGAATGTACCACGGTGTTGTACTCCGTACAACACCGTGGCTATTCGAAATAGAAAATAAAATTTGCATCGTTGTGAAGTTGTGTTATAACTTACGTACTTGAGGTACAAATTGTGTCACGGAAAACCAACCTTATTTACTCAATGTTAGGGTAGAAATTTCAACGTTGTGAAAAAACGTGACAGAAAAAACGTAACGAGGTCATTGATAAATTGATTTTACTGTCCGGATTTTTCTCATACCGGGCTGCTAAAATCGATTCAGGAGTAAACTCCAATAAACTCCAAAAATAAAACTTAAACCTATAAGACTAAAACCTAAAACGGCACCGATTTGTCAGCATATGAACCACACTACAATGGTTCAAGTGGACAATGATTCTTGTCAGCAAATGCCCTCAGGACCCTCTTGGAACTAGCCCGGACTCTACGCAACAAGGATGTGCACCGCTTTCGCATAGTGGACTGTAGAAGCAGTTTACCCGCGCGTTGGCGAACATTCCTGATACGCTGCAGAATCGGGGTAGTCCCAACAGCATCCTGAACGCATTATTGTACTGTACACGTTACGTTATTACTGCTTATGCGTATAACTGATCAACAGGCTGCTCGTGTAAAAGTAGATGCAGTATGCTCTAAAGAGGGTGACTTTGACCGGCACAGAACAACGAGCAAACTTGCGGACAATCATGTTCGCCCTAAAAACATAATATTATAAAGCTTGCTTGTGGTTCGCCTTAACCTATTGATACTCTGTCAAAACGTCAAATTCATTAGTCGGTTGAATATTACTTGGAGCTGTTGAAATAGGCCCCAAACCACAGAATATAATATGAATTGTAAACGTCATCAATAGCCTATAACAGTCCACTGCTGGACTAAAGGCCTCTCCCAACGGGAGGGTTTGCCCGTAATCACCACGATGGGCAGACTGGTTGGTGATCGCAGTAGATGGTAGTAGTAGCACAGAGGACGCTACTGCCCGTTCTCTGTTATATTCCCTTAGTCGCCTCGTACGACACCCGCGGGAAGAGCAGGGGTGGTGACAACTGTATTCTGATCTGCCGTCACCACACGGCCACCGTCACCACACGGCAAAATATTATTAGATATTATTTATAAGGAACTTTGAGTAGCCATAGGACAAGTACCTATTTGTAAACCATGAATGCATAATCACGCATCTAGCTGTCACTTCTATCGACAAAGTAAATACGTATTACCTGGTAGGGTGATCAATTATCACACTACCCAGTAAAGGGAACATAGACCTGAATGTTGCTATCTTGGCATCGTAAACAGGTCCTTATCTAGAGGCTGCCATCCCGACAAAGATGGAGCGTTCTATCCAGTCTCCTGTCTTAACTGCTTAAATGCAAATCTGTTGGCTAACTTTGCAAATTAAATAAAGTATAATAGCAACCAGTACCTACCCACCACTAATACATCTATTAGACAGCTTTTCCCGCGATTGCTTAAATAAATTTCGCCTACCAGTGTTACTGGATTTTACATACCCATTCAAAAATCACAAAGATCTGTTGCTCCGTTGTTGCGTGATTGAAGGACAAACCAACAAACAAAAACACTTAAAAATAGAACAATTTTAATAAAATTTTACTAGCAGCATGCTCAAAGCATCTAAATTTTAAAAACAAGAGTTATTCAGCTAAAAAATAATTGATTTTCATTTGTTTTATGCCCTGAATTATTCCTGAAATACCTACATCACCAAACCGATCACCAAACGAAATAAGTAAAATGCCAATTTACCCAAAATTTGTTTATCTAGATTTCTACCTACGCGAGACAGGTAGATGTAGATTTTGAGATACGCTACGATGGAATAGGTAGGTATATAAGGTTGATTATACGGGTCTGCCCGCGAAATTCAAATTTAATTTGATTTCTCGCAATTTGTAAACTAATACGACAAAGTAGGTTTATATCCTTCTAATTGCGCCAATGGCAGTATCATCTTCACAGGTTTACACAAAAATCTTTACTTGATAGTGTCCAGTTTAAGAAATTAGTCAGAATATCTACTAATTTCTTAAAATGGACACTTTCAAGGAAAGATTTTTATATAAACCTGTGAAAATGATACTGCCATTGGCGCAATTAGAATGCCATAAGCCTTCTTTGTCGTATTAGTTTACAAATTGCGAAAAACCAAATTAAATTTGAATTTTGCGGGCAGACCCGTGTAATCCACCTTAAATATACATTTTACGCTCATTATAATCGTATATATATGATCGATCATGATCAAGATTGCGCGCTAGAATCAAAGACTAATCCTCTTCTACAAAAAAAATTCTGCGATCTACAATTGAGGCAGTAAGTAGGTACTCAGCATAGGTAGGTATGTAGCAGTGATAGCCTAGTGGTTAGGACGGTGGTCTCCTATTCGGGGGGTCACAGGTTCGATCCCGGGTACGCACCTCTGACTTTTCGGAGTCAAGTGCGTTTAAGCAATTAAATATCACTTGCTTCAACGGTGAAGGAAAACATCGTGAGGAAACCTGCACACCTGAAAGTTCTTCATAATGTTCTTGAAGGTGTGTGAAGTCCGCCAATTCGTATTGGGCCAGCGTGGTGGACTATGGCCTATAACCCTTCTCTGTTCTCTGCGAGGAGACCTGCGCTCAGTAGTGAGCCGTTGATGGGTTGCTAATGATGATGAAGTAGGTACTCCGTTCCGATTGAGTAAAAAGCTTATCAAAAGCTAGGATCGAAATTCCACCCTAAGTAGTAATTTCCCACACCGTCGCTGGTAATAATATTATTGTGATCGCAGAATTCCTGCGCGTACCAACGCGCCGCTCGCAGCTTTTGACAAATTGTATGTCGCACTCACTGATGACGTCACGAACGTGTGATGCGAGATGACGAGCGTACATTCGCGGCCAACGAAAAGTGTCAGCTTTAGGTTTAAGTTTAAAAAAAGAATTTAAAGAAATTATACGCAAAAAAATAATACAACTGGCTTAAAGATAACTGAAAACTATAAATTTATATCTTCTTCTTCTTCTTCTTCTTCTTCTTCTTCTTTATCAACAGATAGACGTCCACTGCTGGACAAAGGTCTCTTGCATGGACTTCCACAGGCCTCGGTCTCGCGCCGCCTGAATCCAGCGGCTCCCTGCGACTCGTTTGATGTCGTCGGTCCACCTGGTGGGGGGTCTGCCAACACTGCGCTTCCCGGTGCTGGGTCGCCACTCCAGCACCTTGAATAAATTTATATAAATTTATATACTTAATTAATATAACATACACAATCCTTACTAATTTTATAAATGCGAAAGTGTGTTTGTTTGTTGGTTTGTTGGTTTGTTGGTTTGTCCTTCAATCACGCCGCAGCAGGGCTACGGATCGATGTGATTTTTTGCATAGGTATAGTTGAGGACCTGGAGAGTGACATAGGCTACTTTTTATCCCGGAAAATCAGAGTTCCCCAGGGATTTTAAAAACTAAATCCACGCGGACGAAGTCGCGGGCATCAGCTAGTAAATAATAACTAATTCTATGCACAAGTATTAATTTGATATACGATATATATAAACTTTTTTTTATAAGTAAAAAAACATGAATTCTCTTTGTGAAAATCCTTTAACTAGACCATTACATTATACATAAAATAATATAGAAGTAAAATAGTTTTAAATAATAAGTCATATTTTTGTAAGTATATTTTCCTAATACTTTTTACAATGAATTTTACCATTGATTAATTCTTATCATCTCAGTTTCATAGTACCAGTGTTTGTGTTGATTTCAACGAATAAATCAGAAATTCTTTCATTTTTTATTATTTTATTCAATAAATCTAATCAGTACAATAAATATAAAATCCAATATCCATACCAATATTATAAATACGAAAGGAAGTAGAGACTTACCTAAATTTTCGACAAAATTTTGCAAGGAGATAATATCTTGCATCCTGTGAATAGAAGATAGACATAGAATAATTTTTATCGTGTAATATTACGGAGTTCTCACAGGATTTTAAAGAACCTAAATCCACGCGCACACCAGCGAATGAATTTATTTTCATTTCTAAACATTTATTGTTAATACTCAAACCTAATGATTCTTTATTGTCTGCGAACACCTAGCACAAATAGCAATCTCAATAAACATAAAACACAATACATTATTGTGTATAGTTATTTTGCAAGCGAGTGGATGGTGATATCTTATAGAAAATGGTCACATACTCCATTATGCGCCGCTAACAATAATTCTGTCTCATACTTTACAATTTTCTGAATAAGTGGCTGGTTATAAGCAGGTGGGATGACTTTATGCAATAATAATTTATCAGAACTCTCAGTAACACTCTAGTGGTGTAGTTATTAATTATGTTCCCAATTGATTTTAATATTACGAGATAGAAGCTGTCTTTAATGTATAGAATTCCATATTATAATATAGTAATATCACGGAATGGAAGTAAAAACAAAATCCTTTTTCTATACCTACATAATCCGCCAAACCAGAAAAATTTGTATGGAACAACGTGCTCGACGCGCTGCACTGTACACTGACTGATTTTGAAGGACTGCCCATACAAAAACTGTTAAAACGTCAACTTTATTCGTCGATTAAAGTTTTCTTGAAGTTGGTGAAACAGACCCTTAATGTATCAAAACTTACCTATTACCTACGTGTATTGAATTAGTAATAATATTACGGTAGTAAATATCATTCGTCTATGGTAATAATAGGAGCAAATAATAGTACATTGTTCAACGAGGGGTGAAAGTGACCGATTAGTGAAGGAATCGCACTTTCTCCCGAGTGATACATAGTGCTTTATACTACACCTACGAGGAAAATAATAGACAAATCACATAATTGAAATTCACATATCTATTATCTATTAATTTACAATTCTCAAACTCAACTCAACTCTAAAAAACTCATGGTAGAATTTTTTCTCGCTTTTCCACTGTAGTAAATCTTCATAAAATGCTTTGTTGTATTTATCGATTTCTAGATTTCTCGTATTCATTTTTCACTCATCACTATACACAGACATTTTGAATTCACACTGCTATCACCAATAGACATTTTGAGTTCTTAATATAGAGTAAAGTTTATGGTTTCTACTAAAAGCTTGATCTTATTAATTCTTATTTATTGAGCTTATTAATTCAAAATTTAGATATAACAAAATAATGCAACTCGCGCGAAATTTTTCATTTTTTTTAAATACGTAGGTATGACTTACAGAAAACGCAAGTGGCCAGTAACCACAGACCAGGAACAACTAGATAACAATTTGTTTTTTTTTTTTAACTTTGTAATCAGTTTTATTTTATTTCATAGAATAAGTATGTAATAGAATATGGAACCTCGTTTACTTATATAGTATATAGAATCCTCTTTATAAAGATTATTATTAGTTATAATTTAGTCACTATTTTATATATTTTTCTAATTATTTATTTATTAGATACTTACTATGAAAATAAAGAGTCTTGTTTGTTGAAACAGATTTCTATTTTTTTTTATATAATTTTTTAAGTATTGGTATTACTGAACCGATTTTATCAAAAATTAAAAAAAAAACCAAGTGTGTAATGGATTTTCATACAACTTTTCAGCCCGCTAAAGCACGTAAGTAATGAAATTTCATACATTTTTTCAGCCCGCTGATTTGTCTCCACGTAAAGACGTATTTTCTTTCTCGCTCTTTTTCGATATGACACAAATCAGAAGGTACTTTCCGAGCAGGTGTAGTATAAATAATAAAGTCTTTTTGTTTCAGTTTCGCATAACCTCATCGAGTCATCGCATATCGACAGCAATTCGATCTAGTAAACGAAAATGACTTGGACACGACGATCGTTGTCGTCCGCCCCACTATTTGCTGTACTGTGGGCCATCAAAATCGTGCACCTATTTTTGTATTAGATAAGGCTTTAATGCTTATACATTATGTTGAATATGGCCACCATCGTTTCTATTTTTAAGGATCTCTTCCACTTTTGTCCATCTAAATTCTAAATTAAGTGCATGTACCTACTGTTTAGTATAGTAGGTATAGTCCACCACGCTGCCCCAATGTGAAGTCACCTTCGAGAACGTTATGAAGAACTCCCAGATGTGCAGGTTTCCTCACGATAGTTTCCTTACCGTTAAAGCAAGTGATAGTTAACGCACTTTGACTCCGAAAGTCAGTGGTACGTACCGGGGATCGAACCTACGACCCCCCGAATAGGAGACCACAGTCCTAACCACTACGCCATTATTGCTGCAGTCTGTACATCATATTACAATCCTTAAACTTTCAAACAAAATCACGTGCAAGAGCCAGTTACAAAAGATCCATCACAATTTACCTACTAGGTATAACGATCTATAAGAAGTTATCACGTCAAAAACTGGTCACTTTGGTCACGCCAAAATAAATGCTATGAGCTTTATTATACCAAAGTATTAATTTATACATCACTAGAAGTAATTGGTCACATTGGTCATGCTCAAATAAATGCTATGTGCTATATTATTAGTACTATATTTCTTTGAAGTTTGATAAATCAAAATCGGTTAACTTCGGGTTTTGCGACGGTCAGGTGTTCTACTTACGGTAGTAAATATATAACGTCTATGGCCATGGTGGTCGCAAAGCGATCACATAATCATAATCCGATCATGATCAGTGACACGTCCGACGTGTGATTGGTGTTATTTTTGCAATCATTCGCAATAATATGACGGCAATAAGAAATATTTTCACGATGTTATTGTACTTGTTCACATGGATAACCACAACGACCTCTATCCGTCTTTTCAATTACTAAAAGTAGACAAATCTATCCTTTTGCCTTTACTTCATTTTCAATTACCTATCAGTAGATAGCGTTTCCTGACGAATCTAATTATCTGTCGTTGGGAGGACGGATAGCCTACTAGAGTTAGTAACGCTCATAGAAATCGTACTTACTTCAATATCAATTTTAAGTTACTCTCCAAAATAAAAAGCTAACTCTAGTAAAGTGATTCGCGTATCTATCCAAATCAGCCGGTAGCTTAGCTAGGTACTCTATTTCACTGTAATTCATTAATTTATACATCATAAAGTACATTTATTATATCTATGGATAACCATGATTTAGTAAGTCTAAATAATATTTTTATTTTCAGCGCAATTTCAGAGCAATTCTTATATAGGGAAAAACGCTAGGAAGAAGAAGAAGAAGAAGATATATATAATCTGAATATCGGAAACGGCTCCAACGATTTTCATGAAATTTAGTATGAAGGGGGTTTCGGGGGCGATGAATCGATCTAGCAAGGTTTCATTTTTAGAAAACGTCGTTTTATCATGTCGTCGTCATGTTTTCAGGCAATGAAAAGCCCCCTACAATATCATTAAAAACGAAGGTTAATTTCGCCATTAACTATAAAGTCCCAGTAGTTTAGTTAGGAAATCGGCGGTCCCGAAACCAGAAGACCCTGGTTCGACTTCAGACGATTATTTTTTCCCTTATGAATTTTATTATATTAATAAATAATATTTTTTTTTCTAAATATATAAAATCCAAAAACCACGATTTACCAAAAAAAACCGAGCAAATCTCAGTCACCCAGGTACAGGGTCAAAAATCTCACGGTGATCCGCCTTTGCGTTACTGCGTGATCGAAGAACAAATCAACAAACCGCAACAAAATAGTAGATTATTAACCAAGGGGATAAAGCAGTGTCTTCTGTCGCGGGTGACGATTTAAATCGCGAGCGTAATGAAGGACCCGAGGTTTACTCCCGAGCGTAGCGAGTGTGTTAAAAACTTAAATCACGAGCGAAGCGAGGGATTTAAGACGAGTCCTGAGTGTAGCGAGGGATTTAAGTTCACCCAAGACTAAGACAGCTTTATCACCGAGGAAAATACTCTACTTGTCGTACCATTTGCGAAAAAATTAACACAATAATAATATGAGATAAGCTTTTTTTAAAAATAAAATAAATTAAAATAAACTTAACGTTTATGTATTTGAAGAAAACAAAAACGCGGCAAATTCCTAGACTAATATTTTTTTGTCGGAAAAGCAAAGGCATCAAGCTCATACGGCCTCGTCGGTTTTCGTAATTTTATTTAATAATTATAACTGCATAATAAATGTGTTTTCCTTTGTCAAAAATAATTATGTATAATGCTTAATATACAAACTTAATGGTGTAAACACAGATGTAGTTCAGTATAAATTTCGGTAAGTATTCCAAATTTAAATCACATTCTCCCCCTAGAGGATGAATAAAATTCAGTACAATTTTCTTTCCCTGTTTTTAACAGATTAAAAATGACTATTGTTATGTTCGCTTTTTGTGGCACAGAATGTCACTTTTTTGAGCAAGTGGTACGAAAAACACGTTTTCAGATTTTATAAGTAAGTAAGCCTGTACCTTCTCTATGTCATTTAAGTCTTTGAACTATTGCAAGGTTGAAATATCTTTAATGCCCAAATGGTACCTAAACATTTATATCAAAGTTAAAAGTAAGCACCCCATAGTTTAAGACGTTACTTAAATCTAGACATATAATTCGTAGCGTTTAAGCACAGATCAAGTATCCCTTTGCCTTAAATGTAAGTTCATTTAAATATTTCGTGGGAACCCTTTGTTTTTCCGGGATGAAAATTACCTATCCTATATTATGGAAGGACAATTAATCTCAAAAAGAGAAATTTTTGTTGTAATGTAGTTACTTCTAGGTGATTGCGTTCTCACCTCATGATAAAACCGATGTTTGTTATAGTGATCTCACGTTCACAATCACGCGCCACCCGTAGCACTGCTGGTTAATAAACACAGCCTTCTAAACGCTTTACAGATAATTTACTTGAACAAATTATATACGCCACGGCCAATTGACAGGCGTCAAGCGTTTTTAATAGCGAATGGACTGAGAAAAATACAATAGAATAAAAAACAGCCAAGTGAGTGTCGGGCCACGCGCAGTGTAGGGTTCCGTAGTTGAAAGTCTCAACATACATTTTGAGCTCCATGGTTTAAATACTATAATATACTACAAAATATGCAACTTACACCACGTGTAATATCTACTTAGAAAAACCGATATAACTCCTTCACTAATGAACCCTACTTAGCTGTGATAGTTTTCCTTTAAAATTCATTATATATACTACTGCTATGAATTTTTTCTTGCATCCTATATACAACCATTTAGCTGGCAGAGGGGGGGACACTTGACTCTAATAAAATTTAGCACTCTAAAATATCATATTTCACAAACGGATCCCTGAATTGAAAAATGGTGTTCCCACACCCACAACGTTTTTGAAAGACCTATTCAACGACACCCCACACTATGGGATAGATGAGAAAAAAAATTCATCGCCACTTTACATGTAGGGGAGGTACCCTAAATAAAAATATTTTTCACAATTTTATTTCACCACTTTGTCGGCGTGATTGATATTTATACCCTTGTCAAATTACAGATTTCTAGTATCAATAGTCTCTGAGCTAAACCGCGGACAGACAGACAGACAGACGGACGGACATGGCGAAACTATAAGGGTTCCTTGTTTACTACGGAACCCTAAAAAAGGGATCCTTCGTCAAAGGGATCTTAGGAGACTCTTTATGTTTAACGTGTGTGGTCATTTATTGCTTGAAGGTACCACACCACATTTATTGTTCTTAAAGAGTAAATCGCTTATTGATACACCGCGTAATTTGTCGCTTGTACAGGCCGCACCCGAACCTAGTGTGCAGGGGGTTCCTGCATGCATGAGCGAACGGGGCATCCCTCCAAATTGTACTTTTGGAAAGAAAAGCCCCTCCGGCGAGCGTGTCTTATAAATATTAAAACATCCCCCCATAGAAATAACACCCCCCCCCCCCTTCTGTTTCTTTTTACTACTATTAGGGAAATGGGAGTAGTAGTCATGCTTAGCATGGCTAATATTCTTAAAAAAATTAAATGCGTTAGCGTCGTGGATCACTCTGTTGTAACGAATTTCCTTCTATTTTTAATAATAAATTAATGATAAAAATAAATAAAATAAAAAATAATAATAAGAAGTCAGGATTCGAACCCCCGAACTGATAGTTTCACTACTTCGTTTAGCCGCACCAAAGCTTAAACCAGAACGTGTGTATTATACGAAGGCAACACACAAAGGTCGTGACGGAAAAATTCTTTCACTTTTTTCGCCCAGCCCCAATCCGCCAAGTCCGTACCGTCCGATAAGGAACTTCGTTCCAAAAAATCAGACTACATTCCCGCTGTCGCCTTCAACTTGCCCGGTGTCATAGACAAGGATGCGCGGGCGCAGCGGGGCGCGATCTGACAGTAACAGACACACGGTTAACCTTTAGATTGAGACGTGAACCGCGCTATAATAGCTCCGAGATATTGTGATAGACAATGTATTATGTTAATTGTCTAGTGTAATTCGCTATGTGGTTTATTTGTATGAATACTCAAGTACAGTGCAATGTGCGTTTCGTGTTAATCGAACGTGTTTCTACAGAGCTGAGAATCTCGTTCTATCTATTTTAAGTATGCAGTATGCTATATTAACTTTTGTGATAATTTATTTATTTATTTTAGGAAAATACCTACTCGTGCAATAGATTAAACTAAAGGTTTTTTCCGTTAGTCAACGTAACGATACAAGCATAATTATACTAGACATACCTACAATCTACTTACTAATACAATTTATATGAAATTAATTCGATCTGAGTGTAAACCATTCAGCCGATTTCGAATAAAATCGGTTTTATAATATTATGCTACTTTTAATTTCAAATCATAAATGAGACATAAGCTCAGATGCAAGTCGCAAAGCAAAAGTTTAAATGGGCGGGCCACATGGTTCGAAGAATTGATGGTCCTTGGGGTCCCAAGCTGCTGGAGTGGCAAACCCATAACGGAAGGCGCAGTGTTGGAAGATCGACCGCCACTAGATGGACCGACGACAACAAGCGAGTCGAAGGGAGCTGATGGATACAGGCAGCACAAGGCCGAGGCCTGTGGTAGTCCATGCAAGAGACACTTGTCCAGCAGTGGACGTCATTCGGTTGATGAAGAAGAAGACTTTCAAAGATTTCACCTGAATGCGGACATCAGCTAGTACTTAAGTATTTTTTCTACATTTTTTTCTGATTCTTATCTATACATTCTGTCTGATTGCTTACAAATAATTACTTTAAGGAGCCTAGCTTTCACTTTTATCCAAACTAGTATCAAAATATATAAATCAAATTTTGCTTGTTTCGGCACACAGCACAAACATGTTTCATATTACGCCGAGAGAATAAAAGTTGATCTCGAAAAGGCATGACCCAAATAATTAGAGCTGCCTCACACATAAATCATCTTTCAAAAAATATTTACGAGCCAACGCAATCGGGTGGCCTTTTAGTGCGAATTTCCAATCAATAATGAAAGCTAAGCTTTTATCTGTGAGATGCTTACTAGCTCGTTAGTGCTGACCTAGTTCAATAAAACCATTAAATTGAAAAAGAAAAACAATAAAAAAAACAATTCATGTTCAGTAAAAAGTTTAAAAAATAAGAAAAAATAATTTTCACTAAACATGATTTTTTTTTATTCGACAAGTTAGTCCTTGACTGCGATCTCACCTGAGACGATGCAGTCTATGATGGTAGCGGGCTAACTTGGAAGGGATAATATGACAGTAGATATATTTCGAGAAAGAGATCAACCGCCGAATCCAACTCGGCTGGGCAGCGTTCGGGAAGCTCCGAGATGTCTTCTCGTCCAAAATTCCTCAGTGCCTGAAGACTAAAGTCTTCGAACAGTGCGTGTTGCCAGTACTTACGGATCCGAGACATGGTCGCTAACTAAGGGCCTCATAAGTACGCTCAGGACCGCTCAGCGGGCGATGGCGAGAGCTATGCTCGGAGTGTTCCTGCGGGATCGAATCAGAAATGAGGAGATCCGTAGGAGAACCAGAGTCACCGACATAGCCCAGCGAGTCGCGATACTGAAGTGGAAATGGGCGGGGCACATAGTTCGAAGAGCTGATGGTCGTTGGGGTCCCGGTGCTGGAGTGGCGACCCCGCACCGGGAAGCGCAGTGTTGGCAGACCCCCCAGGTGGACCTACGACATCAAGCGAGTCGCAGGGAGCCACTGGATTCAGGCGGCGTAAGACCGAGGCCTGTGGAAGTCCATGCAAAAGAACTTTGTCCAGCAGTGGACGTCTATCGGTTGATAAAGAAGAAGAAGAAGATATATTAAACGCATACCCCGATTCAGTTTCTATACGAGATCGTACCGGCACGCAAAGTCGTTTGGCGAAACATATTTGACGAGGATGGTAACTAGTGACGGCCTTATCCTCCCACCAGACCACCGGTAGGGTGCATGCTCTATCTCAGAGGCTATCGAAAGTTGCCAACGAACTGTCAAACCAGCACTTTATATTAAACTAGCGGCACGCTATGATGGCCGGTTTGACACATTACAATAGTGATGTGGAATGTCAATTTATTCTCGAACAAAAACAATTAAGTTTTGTTTTTGTACCTGATTAAATAGGTTTAATAAAACAAAAATGTATATGTTTATTTAATTTATTTGAACGAACTGAATATTTGAATGAAAATGAATATACATACTTTATATGCACACAAGAAACATATGAATACAAAAGATACCAAAAAAGGTGCCACAAAAGGCCATAATTAATCAGATTCGTCCATACTACTATTTTCACTGTCGTCACTGCTATCATCACCTACATTAATAATTATATGTTCGTTTTCTATAATATTATCTATTTTCACATCTCTTTCATAATCTTCCCTTATTAATTTAACAGTTCTATTCACAACCTTTTCCCAGTCTCCTTTAGTCACATGTTCACAAGCTTCTTCTAATAATTTTAGCATTTTTTTTGTGGTAAATGGGGGTTCTGTATTGTGTCTTGCAGCATATCCCTTAATTTGAGCCCACACCAACTCAATCGCATTATACTCACAATGGTAAGGCGGTAACCGTATAACTCTGTGCCCATGTTCTAATGCTATTTCGTCAATGACGTATCGGATCTTGGTTGGTTTGTTTTCTTTTAAAAGACGTACTAATTCCGCTTTTAACATATTCATGTTTGCATCTACGCCATTTTTACGAAGCCATGCGACGATATCAGCTTTCTTTTGGGATTGGGCAGGTGGCTTGTCAATTTGCATCGAGTGGTATGGGGCGTTGTCCATAATTATAATAGATGGTTCAGGGAGGCTACACAACATTGAGGTAAACCATTCAGTAAACTTTTCTCCATTCATGTCTTCATGATAGTCTCCAGTGGTTTTTGACGCAAAAGCCATGAGAGAACCTTCGACAAACCCGTTGATGGTTCCGGCGTGACAAATTATAAGTCGCAATCCTTTTCCTACAGGAACTTTGGAAGTAGATGCTGCTGTGTCATCGTTCCAAGAACGGCCTACAGTATGGTTAGCATTAAGCCATGTTTCATCCAAGAACACAACATTTTGCCAATTTTTGATTTCTTTCACTTGCCGTAAAAAAGTATACCTTGCCATCGCTATATCAAATCTTTCCATCAATATTTTGCGTTTGTTACATTTTTTGTATCGAAATCCAATGGTCTTCAAAATCTTCGTTAAAGAACTTTCCCCACCGAAGAATAATCCAGCTTCCTTCAGTGAATGCACCAACTTTTTTCTTGTTGGATACTCCTTCTGTAAATAGTAGCCGTAAACATGTCTTCGGATAGCATCGGCATCAAAGCTATCGATGCCTACGACTGGTTTTGCTCGTTTTCTCTTTTTTGGTGTGTGAAGTTTATTTTCTTCTGTGCCAGTCTCGCCATATTTTTTTTTAGTTATCCGTCTAACAGTTCGTTGTCCAATATTAAGCGCATCAGCTACGCGTTCAACCACTGACGTTATAGGTAAAATTGGCCCTCCATTTTGAGCTTCACGATCGAAATAGTTACGAAGGCGTATTACGAACTCACGTGTCTGACTATTTAGAACAGTTCTCTGCGTACGTTCGGTCATATCGACGAAATCCACAACAAAGGGCTTGAACAGAGTCCAAATTAACGAGCAAGGGTCAACAGTAATGCAGTATCAATATTTGAAATCCAAAGCCAGGTCAAAACTATATCACAATCGCATTGCACTGACAGTTTATACTTTTCGAAGCAACGTCAATTCGAAACTGCTTTGTTTTGCATTGAGCATTGACGCGAGTTTGCCGGAGGTAGTAGTTGTGCTAGCCAGCGATCCTATGTGACGATCGTATTAGATTCCATTTTTAAAAATTTTCAATTTAGAAAACCAAATGCCGAGTTGTGGTATATATCATATAAAAATAAAAATTTTACCTTTTGTATGAAACAGCTGATATTTTTTTGCGATTTCAGAGGTTTGTCCACATAGTGAAAATTGTTCATATTCACAAGTACATTCACCCCTTAAATGGTGCAAACTGATTTTTCTACACTTGTATACATTTTAGAAATAAATTTAATAAATAAATTTTGAGTCCTAAACCTAAAACTACATTCGATAAAATTTATGAATCTCTGCACATCACTATCGTCAATAAAGTAATACAATTATTTCCTTCAAAGTCGTTATCAATTAATATGGAACTTCATGAGCGGACAAACGTCAAACCGGCCATCATAGCGTGCCGCTAGTGTATTGTCCGACTAGGTTCGACGACGGTTCAGTAGTGTAGGAGTCCATCGCGGACAAACAACGTGGCACGTAATTTATATATATTAAGATTTGAAAATCCATGTAAGTGCAATTTTAGTGCGCCCATTATGAAATGCGGATTTCATTCTTAGTTAGCAACTTTCCATTGTTTTCCATAGTCACTGAAATCTCCTGAGACAGAGAATAGCTCCTCTGACCAGCGATATATTAATTAAGAAATTATAAATTTTCAAATAGCTATTCGTTAACCAAGTGGCTTGAGCTCGCTTCGCTCGTCAATGGTTGCTCTACCTATCACCAGCAGGTGGTGATAATTTAAAGCTTACAGCGTTATATATGAATAAGCGCATAAAACAGTTTGAGGTAGGCATTATATGGCATTACTTTTAACGGTAAAGTTTATTTAACTGCGTTTTCGCAAGACATACGCCGAGTATTAGACAGGAAATTGATTGGCCCGAGGCGGCTTTATACTTTTCGATTGTAATATAATCAGTTAGTTGTCTACTATTAAGATATTAAGCAAAATTAGCATTTTATATTGATAGATGCGAGTCCATTTATCAACGTTGTCAGTAGGCAATTTATATTTTTAATAAACTTTTTACAAATAAGTATAGCAAAAGAAAGTTCTTGATAGAGAATCTGTATAGTCTGTGTACACGAGTTATAATAAAATGACAATGCACTTTATTGTAGTAAACTATAAATAATCTAAATAAATACAAACTTTCAATAATACAAGAGTTAGGTAGATTGCTTTTGCCCGCAACTTCGTCCACAAGGAATTAAGTTTTTAAAAATCGTGCAGGGAGCCCTCTGTTTTTCCGGGAAACGAGCCAATAATATTTTACTCCAAGTCCTCAACTATATATCCAAGAATATTGTTAATCCTTTGCTTCGTTGCTGCGTGATTCAAGGACAAACCAACAAAGAATAAACACCCTTTCACATGTATGATATTACTAGGGATATAATTATAGTACATACTAAGGATTTAACTCTGTTACTAGTGTACTTGTAAGCCATAAACAATTAATAACATTTAAAACAAACCAATTGTCAATAAGTAACCGGGATGTTCGAAGCGACAGATTTGCGAGGCACCGACGGAACTCTATCCCATATTTCTTTCATTGTGGGATTTGCATACAACGCATACAGTTGCAGAGTTGGGAATGAATAGAACTGCCAAAATCACTCTAGTGTAGAGACTAAAAACTAACCCAAAGCTTTATTTCTATTGTAAATTGTTTGTAATATTACATTTAAATCATTCGTTACCCGTGTTACTACCAGTCTTAATACCAGTAGTAACACGGTAAATTATTTCCCATGTTACTACTAGCTAATTTCTGTTAAAAACATGGTATTTATTATGAAGAATATTGTTTCTCGTTGACTTTCACTATACTTAGAATAAAATATTTAACTTCATCTATTTTTCTTAGGATGCCGTCTTATAAAAAAAAATCTTCTAGTGCTCAAATATATCTTATGTCAGTTCAACTTGTTTTGTGTATAGTAATATTTAAACGCAAAATTATTTTTTCGATTTCGACAGGGGAAGAAATTGCTTGCTTTCTGAAGACCTCAGAGAGGAGTTGAGGGCCTCTAGTGTGACATTTGAATGTTTGTTAGTGGGTTACCGAGATTTATAAATAATATACGCGTACCTATGTTATCGTGGACCAAATCTAGGTTTTAAATATAACTCTCAGTTATTCTCTTGATATAAACTTTTTGAATACTACGAGGATTACCTACTAGACTCCGTGGACTTTTTGCTAGAACTTAGCTAGTAGTAACTTGGGAATTAATAATTTCCCATTTTATCACTGAGGCAGTTATTAGCAATACGGGTAAAAAAAATACCCATGTTACCACTGGTAGATTGGTAGTAACACGAGTAACGAATGGTAGGTATAGGATCTGGTCCTGTGCGCTGTCTAGTAGGTACTAGGTAATAATTTAACGTACCTATAGCCAATTCTAATTGTTTATGCTCGTTGATTGAGGTGGTGCACACAACAGAGGTGTCATAAATTTGACTTGTTATCGCTACACTCACGATTTATCGATGATAAAGCCGATACGAAGCTGTGTGCCTTGCCTAATGAGGAAGATTTAAGATGCATGCTTTTTAAATATTATCTTTACTACATACATAGATATATATATATTTATTTCTGTAGATATGAAGTAGATAGGATATAATAGTATGTATGAATCATATCCTACGTATCAAGAGAAATCTTAATAGTTAGTAATTAACTAATTAGTTACTTTGAGTAATTTAAAAATAATTTATTTTCAAAATTCGTACACTTACGTAAGAAGAAAGCGGCGGAAGAAAATGGAATTCGTTTAATTTTGTGAGTAAGACTTTTTATCCTGGGAAATGAAAGAGTTCCCACGGGATTTTTATTAATCTAAGTCCATGCGAACGTATTTCCGTGCATCAGCTAAGTTTTTAAAGTTGAAGATTTATGGATTAAATTGACTTAAGTATTAGAAAATAGATGTTTGAATCTATGCCGACTCTATTCTTGATGGCTCTTCTTAGCAGAACCCGTTTTCTGAACGCGGTGGTAGAGTCATTACGTGCCATAGAGCCACAGGTTGGCCTAGGTGAAATAAATAATTTTGATGTTTTGTACATGAATTAAACTTATTAATTATTCCAAGATTAGTAAAAAAAGTATGCCTCTTGACAAAATCTACCTTTCCTACCCCATGCCCTATTTTATTATCCATCCCTTAACGTCAGTTCGTGACTCTGATTTGCTGTAGCAAAACAATCAGCCAATCAATTCTCATCGCCTGTCAATCAAAACGCGGAAATTCCTTGATAGAAGGCTGATTGTGGCGGAGGGGCGGAAATACGCGAAATTGTTCGCAGGTTTGTTGCAACGCCCTGATGACGGTGCGATAATAATATTACCTAATTGATAGGCTTTTTGTCTGTTGCTCTTTTCGTTATTTATTGGAAGCAAGAGCGCTCAGTGTAAGTATAGGTTAAAGCTAAGAATTTATGTAGCATAAGCGTCGATGTAAAGGGCTTATTTCTGACGAAATTTAAATTTCACCGACGAATTTGGACGTTTTTACAGATTGCCAATACTGTTAAAACGTAAACATTATTCGTGCATTAAAAATTATTCTGCGATTGTGGTACATACTAGTACTACATAGGTCCTCAATCTGTCATTTAGTAGGTAGGCGCCTTAGTAACGGTGGAACCACATTTGTGAGGATCGATTCGGATTTTGCCTATACAAAACTGTCATTTTCCATACATTCGTGTACGCATCGAAAAGCCGATTTGATCCGTACACGTTTCTATGGAATTTGACAGTTTTGTATGGGCGAAATCCGAAACGACCCTCACAAATGTGGTTCCACCCTTAATATCATTCGTCTATGGTAGACGCTGACAATCGTCGTGATTTGACTTTTCCAAACATAGACTTATTATATTTACCACCGTAAGTTTCCATACGCCAAATTAATGTAATTAAGGTTTTTAGCATGGAAACATTCACAACACTTTTCCTAATATTATCTATGTGTTTAGCTATGTTGGTAACTCTGGTTCTCCTACAGATCTCATTTCTGATTTGATCCATACGAATACTTACATAGCTCTCTCCATTCGCCCGCTTAGAGCCTTCTTGTGAGGCCCATAGTTAGGGATCATGTAATCTTGGTCAATCGAAAAACATGTACCCAGTTTTATAAAAAGTAATGAAAAAAGGTCAATTGGGTATCTGGTATACCTGTTGAGATTAGCATGTTACATTGTCTTAATTGTCACGCATTCCTCCAATAAAATTAACGTACGGAATAGGTACATAAATAAAAGCAAAAATCTAATTGGCACCTGCATCGTATAACTTCATTAATTATCACATTTTTCGCGGTTTTCATCGCTGATTCAACAATAAATTACTTTTATTGCGACATATACATTGAAAATAACGACTTATACATTGAAAGTGATTTTATGGACACTTCGGGAATACGCACGAGCTTACATTTAGGCCAAAGTTTAGTAATCATGTAGTTGGATAAACTTTTTTATACGGGGAGGTAGTTTAGCTTCATATCACTGCTTGATGTTTGCTCGCTTACGATCGTATTAGTTAGAAAAAAGGCTTACAAACAACATTTGCATTAGAAACGTTTGCGAAACTACGAATAAAATGACTTATAATCCTTAATTGGGGCATATTTATTATTATGTATTAGGTAAGATCTATTTAAGGTAAGATTAAGATTATGTATTAGGAAATCTGATGGATGGAAATAGTACCAACGCCCTTTGAAATTGTAGTCTACCCTCTTAGCCACTTTACTCGAAGGCCGGTATTTTTGTCTTCAGGACAATCAGACCAGATATTATGGTCTCGTCCCTGTAAGGCACACTCTCTCAACGCAAGCAAATTCATTGCCCAACTATATGATTACTAAACTGTGGTTATTCCGAAGGAAAACTTACTTCACCTAAAATGCGCATAGTTAAAAACTGATTGGTTAGAATGCATAACTGGTAATACCATTTATATTGCAAACTATTTAATTATAGTGACTTTTCTTGCAGGACATACGAGTTTCTGTTTACTTTATTTTCGTTTGGTTCCTTTAAAGAAAACTAGTTTTTACCCGCGACTACACCGTAGCTCTTTTGCTGCGTGATTGAAGGATAAACCAACTAACGAATCCACTCTCGCATTTATAACATTAGTAGGTAAGTCTCCCTATTTAAGGATGCAAAATTTTCAGTCTTTCATTTAAAAAATTAATACTACAAACTAATTGGAAAATTGTTTTCTTATTTAAGGTCATTGTAACAATTTTCTTGTTCAAAATAACATATTTCTTCCATATAAAGTAAGAAACGTACAAACGGCATACCAACTGAAATATAATGCAACCTCCACATTAGATTAATGGTGAATTTTGTTTCGTATACAATCAAAGATCTTTGTACCAAAACGGGAGTGTCCCAGTTTTGTTTAGGCAAGTGTCAAGTGGCCAGTAAATTGAGCTGATTAGCTCGTCTAATAGCCGAAGAGCTGGTGGAATAATTACTTATAACCATAGATAATTTATCTATGAGACCCTACCATGACACAGGTTTCTTTTCCAATCTGCACCCCGATTCAGAACCTTACGATAACATAATTATCGATCGATTCGGTTTGTTAACGTACGATAAGTTGAATTTTCAATTCAGAATAATCGTATCGACAGAGAAGTTGTCGAAATCGAAACCGAATCGAACCGACGTAGATATCGTTCGATAACTTCCATCAAACGCTATTCACAACATCCGTATCGAATAAGATTTTCCGAACGTCCGATAATTTTAGTTGGTTACTTATCGAAAGCTACAGGCTTTGAGTAATAAACCAGCAATGGAGAGGACTTGACCCCTAATTTATTCGCAAAAAAGTCTGTCAATTACGGTGGGGGGCGAGGTAGCACACATGAAAACTTGCTTACTACAGTTGCATTTTTCCATCACGTCGCTATGCACGCACACAATATAATTA
This sequence comes from Oeneis ivallda, assembly GCA_029955525.1. NCBI lineage: Eukaryota > Metazoa > Arthropoda > Insecta > Lepidoptera > Nymphalidae > Oeneis > Oeneis ivallda. The sequence continues at coordinate 13,904,280 of JARPMR010000023.1, forward strand.
GCAAACACTACCTTAAAGTATATGCACACTATCACATTCACACACAGGGACGCTCTATCATTACATGAAACAATCGCATCATTTGTGTAAGCATTTTAGGGATTTGACACTATCGATTATCGACTTTCGATAAGTTTTTCTAATAATTATTTACAACAGAGTTACTTTATTCGAGAGTAAATTTTTTTGTTCGAGATCTTTAACATGGTAGGTATATAGAAGCGCTAGGAAACGAGGTTCTTGCCGTTATTTTAGTCATAATATGCCTTTGCTATTAGATTGACTCTTTGTAGGCTTTTAGTACTTGCGTAAAGATACAGCTAGAAACTTTGGACTATATTGACGCTGGAAAGCGATCTAGCTTATTTCGAAAAATAACAAAATGACTTTTTTATATATTTGGAAGAAAAAGATACTGCGTCGGATTGTCGGATTTTCGTTTTCCTAGGACATTATTTTTCTAAGATACTATTTTTTGATTATTATTTGACCTTCTCTACATGTTTATATTATATTTTTTGTTATTCATATTTTTCAACGTACTCAAAAGTGCTGTAAATACTAAGACACCATCTATTTTTCAATATTATACAGATACTTCAAAAAAGTTATCAATACTTTTTAGCAGTGCAGTGCACTTAGGTGTACCTACTGTAAGGACTTAGGATTATCTGATTATTATTAGATTTTGTAGATACCAAGGTATTTACTCCGTCACTATACTGTCAATCTCATGCTGAAAGCATGCTGTAGGTACCACAGTATATCACCTTAGAGCAGCTGTTTACTTATGATTTAAGGTTATAAGCCACCAGGGAGTGCTGTACTTTGTCATAGATTTTTAATAATATTGTTTATTAAGTTGAGAGACATTTAATTTTTATTTGAATACGTAGTGGGTATTAATATTGAACACATTGATTTTTTAAGTAATCTTGTTTAAATAAACATACAGCATTTTTAATGAAACATCATTTGTTTTATTTATGTTTAAAGCGAAATTTACGATGTATATATTTCTAAAAAGTATATTAAGTACAAACTGTTAGAACTACATCATGTTTCCTTAAAAATAAATACAGCATAATTAGCATTTCAGAGTTTAGAGTTATTTCGTGGTTTCATATGTATCAAATACCAAGTTACAGCAACATTGCTTCTTGAAATTGAAAAACTATTAGTCGAAATTGATATAAAACTAATGTATAAAACTAAAGTAATTCTACTTTAGAATTATATAATTAGTATCATCTGATGTGTTACATTAAAAAATATGCTTTTTGAAAAAAATCTGCTCCTGATAGCTTATTATGAGCTGTTATGATTTTTTAAAACGTTATTGGCTCTGGTTTAAAGTTCACTTTTTCGATTTACAAGATCGTTTTCCAGCGTTGAATAATATTCTCTCAGTCCAGTATGGAGGAAACATAAAAAGGAAAAACTGAACCCTAAAAAAAAATGTATTTAAAGTTATGATTGGTAAGTTAAAACTTGTACCTACATACTTTACTTGGAAGGCTTATTTTTTTCATCTACTTCATCTGAACGAAGTGTATATTTGTTTGTAATGCTAGGCTGCCGCCATGGCTATAGTGGCCACCCCATCTGTAATAAAACACCGCCAAGCTATTTAGCTTTCCGGTAAACCTAGCGGGATGAATAAGAAGTATGGGTACTTTAATTCAATTGCCAAGTTTTAATGAACCAAATATGTATAGAATTTAAATATTTTTTTTCGTCAATGAACCATTAGTAAGACGATAAAAATATCTCGGTATAAATAATTTATACAATCCCCCCACCAATATCGACATATGAAATCTTGCTGTCCAGCCCTAATTTTATTGCGGTGTGGCCGACTTCATAAAATTAAAGTCCTAATTTTCGAGTAAGAAAGACTTACGTAGAACTTATCATTATTATTAAACAATTTTTTAGTCTCGTTTTCATTATTTTTTGTATTATATTTGTAAAAATCCTTTCTTAGCGGATGCCTACGTCATAGTAGATATGCGTTGATAAATCAGTGAGTCAGCCACCTTTTCATTTTGTATATTTAGAAAATCATATCACACTGGCTATATGAAAATATATACCTATAAATTTTGAAATAATTGAGTAAAAAAACTAATTTTATGAATTCGCTGAGTTTATGGAGCTCTAGCTGCATCAATGCATTTTAAACAATAGTGGGAGAGTACCAGCCAATCAGACACCATTGCGATCGTTATAATAATGCAATCATTTTAACCGACTTCAAAAAAGGAGGAGGTTCTCAATTTGAATTTTTTGTATATTTGTTACCCAATTATTCCGCCTAATAATGAATGGAATTTGATAAATTTTTTTTGTTTAGTAGGGCATACTTCAGAGGTGGTTCCCATATAAATTTTTGTTGATATAATGTTAGATGTTACTCCATAACTACGTCAAATCTGAACCGATTTCAATTTTTTTTGAAAGAAAGCATAATAAGGTTGGGCCTATTTAAAAGGTGAAGAGAAGATGATTCATATCTTCGGTGATGGAGGAAGGAACTCAATGATTAAGAGCAAATTGCTCGCGATCAGAGATATACACAAAAAAGCTTAAAATAATAATGTAAAAAAAATATCTTTAAAAAACCGACTTCATACGCCGATCGGGCAAAGTTGGGCTAGCGTCGCGCATTAGTTTCATCATTTATATTTAGGCCCGCCCGACTTCAACATACATGTACAAATTAAAATTGTTTTATACTTTGTAGTGGCGTTTAAAGTCGGTTTTATAGAAAGAATTTTTTATCATTATTTGATAATCCCACAGACGATCAAAGTTCGTATTTATATATCTAGTCATATTTTACTTAAAGCTTATAAATTAGTCGTTCACCCCTTCCTATTCTATCGTGATTTTAATTCTATGGGATCAATTTATAATGCAGTTCAAGATAAAGGTCTCTAAACGAATAGTAAGTAGGAAGATTAATTTTCAATATTTTCCCCAAATTATTTCATGTACGATTAAGTAGCAACATTTTCAGATCGACAGTTTTCTTAAGTTTTCTGCATAAGTATTGCATTATTTGGATAAAATAATACATCAGAAGTAAATAAATGTTATCCTTTAGTAAACTGGATGTTTTAAATATTTTTTTAGAAGAAAATACTCTCATATTCAGCATTTATAGCGGAGCTCATTCCCCGCTAACCATACGTAGTTGACAGGCGCGTGACTCGAGTCAAACAGTTTTATATAACGAGTAGGACCACTGCTCATACCCAACTTACAGAGGGGTACGCGCGTCAATTCTTCTCCTGTGTTGGTTTATTACTCAAAGGCTACAGGGCATCCGGTATCCCTTTGTTTACGTACTGCGTTTACTGTTTTTCGTATAAAAATGATCATAATGAATGATTTTGTTATGTAAACGTTTACTTACCATACTGTACGTATTTTAACATTAAAATAAAATATTATGTGTATCACAAAAAATAAAATAAGAACCCAGATGGGTGAAACATGAACTTAGCGCCATCTATCGACGAGGATGAAAATCGGCCGTCAAAAATTTAACAAGTTATCATTTTAAATAATTACTTCAATGGCCTTCAAAAATGATGAAAATCTATTTATTTAGTGCTAACATGAATTTAATAAGAAGTGAAATTTTGATAAAACAAGAAACTTCGTAAATCCACATGTAATTTAATGTATCTTGTCGATACCCATAACGAAGCCGATTCCGTAGTCGACATCGAATCGAATTCTCTAACCGAACGTTCTGAATCGCACGACAAAAAATTTTCGATACGAGATCCATATCTAATCGTATCGAAACGGGAAGTTATCGAAATGTTCTGAATCGGGGTGCAGAAGGGTCACAGTCTACCACGATGGCTAGCTGGCAGACTTCACACATATTTGAGAACATTATGGAAAACTTAAAGGCATGCAAGGTTTCCTGACGATGTTTTCCTTCACTTGTAAAGCAAGTGATATTTAAACGGACAATATAATTCCGAAAAGTCAGAGATGCTTGTCTGGGCTCAAACCCTGGACCTCCTGAGAAGAATGAGAAGAAAGAAAGAAGTCTTAACCACTAGGATTTAATCGAAAATTTCCTTTAAGTGTAGGTTAGGTAATAGAAATATAAAATCTTAAGAATATGACTATTTCATCACCCGTGAAATAATTAAGTTATATTTTCATTTATTAATTATTATATTATGGATGTGGATTTCAACACAGTTAAATTATAAAATCGCACCTTAAGTTTCAGCTCCTACCTGGTACTTCTTGAAAATTAACCACCAGCTCTTAGACTAAAGTGATTGAATCGTCTAATGGTGTAATAGAATTATATCAATTTAGATGATTACTGTGTCGTATATATGAATTTATAAAGTTAACTTTTTATAGGTTTTTTAGTTACGATTTTAAATCTAATAGACGTTGATTGGCGATTTTCCACGGTTTGTGTAACATGGTGTAACTTAATTAGATAAGGTTTAAAACTGCAGTGGATGTTAACTACAACTCTGTTCAGTTTAACCACTTTAATAGGCATGATGACAGTACCTAAGTAAGAATCAATGGATTTATGAATTTATCTAATGAAATAGGATCCTCGTATTATAAAAAAATCGGCCTAGTGCGAGTCGGGCCTCGCTCTTTTAGGGTTCCGTTAAAAAAAAATTAAATAAAAATATTTCCATGTACCCATGGAAATATTTTAATTTAATTTTTTTAGTTTATTTTAATTTTTATTATTTGTTGTTATAGCGGCAATAGAAATACATAATATGTGAAAATTTCATCTGTCTATCTATTACGGTTTACGAGATACAGCCCGCTGACAGACGGACGGACGGACGGACGGACGGACGGACAGCGTAGGCTTAGTAATAGGGTCCCGTTAGTACCCTTTAGGTACGGAACCCTAAAAACGTATTTATTCTTCTATTTTGACTTTTGAGCGAGATTGATATTTATTTTGATAAAATAAAACTAAAATACAGCAATCAGCAATATTGGATTGAACACCAATCAGAGCGATACGTTACACAACGTCTTCTAACTTGGGCAAATTACTATAAAAAACATAAAGGTGACGTCACAAACGACTCCTTGACACCATCGAGTGAAACTTAAAATTTAAATGGCAATTTTATCTGCCAAACCTTGTTTCGCTGAAATAGGATATTTTTTCGAAATAGCTTAGATACTTCCGAATATTATCCAACAGTTTTCTGCAACAGTATTCTAAGATGCTACTTACGGAAAGTGAAGTAGGCACTTAAAAGTAGAAATACTTTCCTCATCATCAGCAATCTACCAACGGCTCCCTACTGAGCACAGGTCTTCTCTCAGAGAAGGGTTATAGGCCATAGTCCACCACGCTGGTCCAATGCAAACTGGCAGACTTCACACACCTTTGAAAACATTATTGAGAGCTTTCAGGCGTACAGGTTTCTTCACGATGTTTTCCTTCAGCGTTGCAGCATGTGATAGGTATTTAATTTTTTTTTATTCGATGACAAGCTAGTCCTTGACTGCGATATCACCTGATGGTAAGTGACGATGCAGTCTAAGATGGTAGCGGGCTAATTTGGACGGGGTATGGCAGTGAACATTTAACCCATACCTCTAATTGGTTTTTGCACGCCATCTTGCCGGAACGCTAAATCGCTTGGCGGCACGTCTTTGACGGTAGGGTGGTAACTAGCCACGGCCAAAGCCTCCCACCAGACAAATGCTGAAACGCACATAACTCTGAAAAGACTGAGATGCGTGCCCGGGATTGAATAGGAGACCGCAGTGCAACGGCTTGGCTATTAGGCCGCGGCCGCACTGGTAAGGCGACTGGCGACGCGACGCGAAGCGATAAACCGTGTATCCGCATTGCAGCGGCGATAAACTAGCGAATTGCGCTTACATCGCGTAATGACTGGTCGTACTCAGTGCGGACACATTCATTGGTTTGTAGCACTATTGAAAATTACGCGCGACATAAACAAATGCGGATGCGGCTGCCCCCAATTGCTTATAGGAGTTTTTTTTTTTTTTTGTAAAAAGAATATCAGTCGTTTTGTAAAAAGAATATCAGAATATCAGTTGAAGTTGACTAATAATCTCCTCTCCCCTCCAAATAAGCAGAAAGCTTGTGTTAGGAGTGGGTACAACAATAGTACAACGGGTGGGATTCGAACCTGCGACCTTTCAGTTTTCAGTCCTTTAACCGTTGGGCGATTGAGGTTGGTTTGGGCTATTGGGGTTTGTTTCAAAGACATCGGCGTCGCGTCGCAGTCGCCTTACCAGTGCGGCCGCGACCTAACTACTCTAACTAAGAACTAACAATTAACTACCCACACCCATGTTCGAGCTAATCTCTATCTACGCAATATTATGATTATCACCAGCTAACATATTTTATCAATTTCTCACATACATGCTCGTCTGAGCAAGCAGGTACATAGAGCAAGTCTGGAACAGGTTAACAATAACACACTTTAATGACACCGCCATACACGACGTCGCCTGGAGCCCGGATAAATCAGGCGCGGGTGCCGATGGAATAACGGCTCTTATGCTGCGCTTGAACGGGGAACTTGGCTTGATATTTGCTTGCTTACCGCTCCTGCATCAAACGTATTTGTCGCTAATTTAATACGCTTAAGCAAAAAAACCAATCATTCATCATCATCATTAGCAACCCATCAACAGCTCACTACTGAGCGCAGGTCTCCCTCTCAGAGAAGGGTTATAGGCCATAGTCCACCACGCTGGCCCAATGCGAATTGGCGGACTTCACACACCTTCGAGAACATTATGAAGAACTCTCAGGTGTGCAGGTTTCCTCACGATGTTTTCCTTCACCGTTGAAGCAAGTGATATTTAATTGCTTAAACGCACTTGACTCCGAAAAGTCAGAGGTGCGTACCCGGGATCGAACTTGCGACTCCCCGAATAGGAGACCACAGTCCTAACCACTAGGCTATCACTGCTTCTAAACACAAACAACCAATAAGTCAATTTATTTGATTCCAAGTCAGTTTGCTTTCGTTGTAGTGTCTTTGAATCCCTACGTAAGAGAGCCAATTTGTAGGAATTAGTTTGATATTTCTATGTTCTGTATTTTGTTACACTATTCCAGCTAATCTGTATTTACATCAAAGTATATGCCAGTCATTGATATTTTTGCTATACATGTTTTTTACTTGTAAGTCTCCTTTATATATTTTTGGCTTGTTAAAAAAAACTAAAAAAAATAGATTGAACCAAGTTGATTTTTATCGTTTCCATTAGACATTAACTGTAAACAGGTACATTATTATGTGCCTGTCTAGTTATATTATGTTGTGAAGTAGTAGCTTCGTCTGCGTGGATTTAGGTTTTCAAAAATCCCGCGTTAACCCTCTGCTTTTTCGGGATAAAAGGTAGCTTACAATGACACTCTTCAAGTCCTCAACAGCTATAGATCGACGTGATACGGTGATAGATAAAATCGAGTTTATCTATTGCTTCGTGATTGAAGGAAAAATAAACAAACACACTCTCGCATTTATAATATAAATGAACCAACGAGTGACTGCTGTGTGGAATGCAAGTGTCCTCTATATTATATGAGTAAGAAGAAAGTAAGTAAGCTTCGTGATTGAAGGAAAAATAAACAAACACACTCTCGCATTTATAATTATAAATGAACCAACGAGTGACTGCTGTGTGGAATGTAAGTGTCCTATAAATTATATGAATAAGAAGAAAGTTTACTTACCCGTTTAAACGCAGCACAACGCGTAAGTGAGCAAGTTGATGATAGGAAATACCCTATTGTTAAGTAAATGAACACTAGCTAGATGTAAACTAGCTGGTTTCTTTAAGCATCGATTATGGGCGCTGCGAAATGACACTTTTATTGCCAGTAGCACCTTAAAGTCAGTCAGTTGCTTTATGCTTAGTTTATTTCGTTAGTAGGTTTGCCCGTGACTTCGTCTAAGAGTACGTACCACTTTTATAGGAATAGGAAACCGATTTAAAAGCCAATGAAATTGAGCCCTTGTTAGTATATCTTTCAGCTCACAAAAAATATACAAATGTTACTGCAACGCAGGTAGTAAAATATTTAATGTTTTTTATTTTGTATTTCATCATATTATTATATTATCATTATTCAATGGCTTTTACAATAATTATGTATTAATCTTTTTTAAACTTATAAGTAAGATTTATTTACTAGAAATGGAGCTACAGCAAAGTGAAATTAAAAACCAGCAAAGAAATATTTTCACGTAAAAAGAATTCCTCCACATTTTTCAGCCACTTGGAAACAATATCCGTTGTAAAATTACGTTACGTTGTGTTATTTTCCAAAATTACCCTAACAGAGGGGCTGGAGAATTGACAATATTAGCTTTTCTTTACCTATTGATAGATGGAATGAATTTATAAAGTGGGGGCTCAGTACATAATAATGCCTATCACCAATTTTGATTTTAAGATTTTTGAGTTATACTTGTGGGGTTTTTGTTTTTAAACCACCACAGGGGTAGTTTTTAAAAACAAATTAAGGTCAACAAAAACAAATACTGGGTCAAGACGTTTTTGAGTTTTATCCAGACTAACGAACATCAATTGATTTTTAGGGTTCCGTAGTAAACAAGGAACCCTTATAGTTTCGCCATGTCCGTCCGTCTGTCTGTCTGTCTGTCCGCGGTTTAGCTCAGAGACTATTGGTACTAGAAATCTGTAATTTGACAAGGGTATAAATATCAATCACGCCGACAAAGTCGTGAAATAAAATTGTGAAAAATAATTTTTTTTGGGGTACCTCCCCTACATGTAAAGTGGGGATGAATTTTTTTTTCTCGTCTATCCCATAGTGTGTGGTGTCGTTGAATAGGTCTTTCAAAAATATTGTGGGTATGGGAACATCATTTTTCAATTCAGGGATCCGTTTGTGAAATATGATATTTTAAAGTGCTAAATTTTATTAGAGTCAAGTGTCCCCCCCCCTCTGCCAGCTAAATGGTTATATAGGATACAAGAAAAAATTCACAGCAGTAGTATATATAATGAATTTTAAAGGAAAACTATCACGGCTAAGTAGGGTTCATTAGTTAAGGAGTTATATCTGTTTTTTCTAAGTTAGGTATTACACGTAGTGAAAGTTGCATATTTTGTAGAATATTATAGTATTTAAACCATGGAACTCAAAATTTATTCAATATTCATAAATAAAACAAAAGCACTATCCTAGGTCAGCAATAATATTTGAGACTTTCAACTACGGAACCCTATATTGCGCGTGGCCCGACACGCACTTGGCCGGTTTTTAAATATTTATAGATAAGATAGATATACCTAAGTATTTCAGGTATACATGGTTTCCTCACGATGTTTTCCGTCACCTTTAAACTGTAATATTTAATTGCATATAACGCCGAAAATTCAGATTCCGTCCTTCCGACCGAACCCGCAAACCCCCGAATAGGAGCTGCAGTCCTAACTACAAGGCTATCACTGCGCTTTACCTTTTAATTCTTAGGACTGAAATAAATTCAAAAATTCATAGCAAAAATCAATTTTCCTCATCACTAAGATATTTTTTCCAAAGAATAGTAGCCAACCTGTATTTTACTGATATTCATCCTTTCCCCTCCAAATAAGCTGAAAGCTAGTATTAGGGATGGATACGACAATAGAGCAACGGGTGGGGTTTGACCTAGCGACCTTTCAATTTTCAGTCCGCACCATTAACCGTTGGGCTATGGAGGATTTATTAAGAATATCTCCATTCTCAGTGCCTTGATCTCAGTGCTCATCATATATTTAACGAGGAATCTCTATTGATGCGTTACATTCATAAGCGAGTGCGCGGGAAACAAAACAAAATGGCCGCCTGTCCGCAACAATCACTCTTTTTAGGGTTGGCAGAAATCAAATAGCAAAACACTGCCTTATAATGTATTATTATTATTATCTTAATCTTTATTAATCCTACTAATTGTGAGGATGGATGGGATTTCGAAATTCACAATGTACTCAATAAATAGCTTAAGATCAGAATAGCACTCAGGCTATATATTTCATCTCGGACAATTAAAGAATTAAGAAGTTTTTGATGAGGTTGTAGCCATTGGGAGGTGATCGAGTAGCAAAGGATTGCATATTTAAAATGACTAGAAATATGATATCCAGTAGATATCATTAAAAATAAGAAGGCCTTGAATACTCTAGAAGTCAGTTGAATATTAGCAATTAGCAATTATTTTATTATTATTTTATTATTAGCAAGCAATTAAATTATACGGCGTTCCCACGGGGCGAATTTTGTTGAATGTCACCATAGCCATTGTCTCGAATGTAGAGCCATAGCAGTCTCTACCTCCTATAATAATTTACGTATATTAGGTGAAGAATCACTTCTGTGGTTTGTGTTGCCAAAGATTTGTTGAGGGTCGTTATTAAACCATTAATTTTCGACCCAATATTAATATGTGTGTTATGTTCAACCCTGCAAATCTAGCCGGCAATTAAAACGAGTTTAAAATCTCGTTCCGCTGACAAATTGCAATAAATAAGAATACTTAAATCTGCACGGCGATTTAGACTGAAACGGGAGTAATATGTGATCTTTAGAGTATGTTTTATGACGTAGAAAATACGGTCCAAAGTAATACACCTATCATTAAGGCAGAAACTGGATAAGCGGTTGCAGGATGAGTCATTACCGCATCTTTAACGGATAGACGCTGCGGTGACAATTATTATAAACATATATACATCTTAGAAGAGAACCCCGGCAATATTTATGCTGTAAAGATAAGCTATAAGAAGCTTAAAGCGCCCAAGCAACAATGTATTAAGCCAAATAATAAAGCTAATTGATGTATCGAATTTATCTCGGGAGTTTGTCATCGATATCTTGGTTTGAAATTCCCATATCTGAAGCATTTAAAACTTAGCTAAAGGCTAAAGAAGTCTAAAGTTCAGCATATAAAGAATGCAGCTTACGTATGAACAGTTTTCTATGATTCTGACAATGTTTTAAAGAACATTTTTGTCGACTAAAAACTAAAGACTTGGATATTTTGATAATATGACCTACCTAATGGTGATGGTGAGTTATTGATTAATTATAATTTATCAGGCGAGATTGTTATCAGAATGCTGATTTCACATTTCAAAAACAAGAATCCAATCTTTTTTATAAATACGAGTATAATGATCCACATCGAAAAGTTTAACATAACAAACCAATCATTATAACATTATGATAAAATTGTACTTAATAAGGCGCGGACCAGTTTTGATAATTTCTCATTCTTTCTTTCCACCCATCAACTTCGCATTGTCGGCTCTAGAAAGGCAGCGGAACTGTATCAAAATGCGTATATAAATCAAATTGACCTCGAAACGTTTTGCTTTCAGCAAATTTCGCCCGTTGTCGGGCACCTCGGGCGAAAAAGAGGCAATTCGGGTCAGTTTTTTGGCTTTTTCCACGTCAAGTCCCGTAAGATTTGCGCACGAGTCGATTGTAATTGTACTTGCGCACTCATTGTTCTCCGCAGATAAAAAGAAACATGGCCGAACGTTTAATTAAAATTTTGTTCCGAGAAAAGGGGAATTTGGCTCGGTTTTTGCAAGACATTTTGTTACATATTCATACATTAATGAAACGAAATTTTTGGTGGTCCGCCGCTCGCAACTTTCGCAAATGTTGATGAGGGAAATTGCAGAGCCTGTTTAACGGTTGCTTGCGGTAACTATTATGTTAAATCTATATAATTATAATATAACTTTTTAAATCTGATATGCTAAATCTATGTAGGCATTCTAATTTTTTTATCTTGCATGCATACAGATACAGAAACAACACATCCTTATATTATAAATGCGAGTAGTATAAAGTGTGTTTGTTTGATGGATTTGTCTTTCAATCACGCCGCAACAGGGATATGGATCGACGTGATTTTTTGCATGGGTATAGTTGAGGACCGGGAGAGTGACATAGGCCATTTTTATCCCGGAAAATCAAAGAGTTCCCGAGGGATTTTAAAAACAAAATCCATGCGGACGAAATCGCGGGCATTAGCTAGTTTATAGCTTTATATAATCCATTAGTAAGAATTTGCAGAACGTACAACGATCTGGCATCCAAGGAGGAGCTAGATATCTTTGACCCTCGCGAGGGTCGCTACAAGAAAAAAATAAAAAATGCGTTGTTTCGCATAGCAAATTCCCCATTGTAAAATATTATTGTTGCAATCTGTTTTAGGCGCGTAAGTAAATAATTCAATTGTTTTTATATAATTCGTGTTAACTTAAATATTTTTATTGTGATTCTAATTATAATTAATTAAACACACATATTTGATCGCGCAGCCGGTTTTGTAACCTATCTGTTTTGTGTGTCAAATAAAATAAAATAATTTAAATAAAACCTTTTATGTAAAAACTTGGCAATTGGCGCTGTGCTTGTGCTCCCACCACACCACAGCATAGCATACAACAGCATAGATGGTGAATTTCGTGGTCGTCATCCAAAGTAATCGTACCTAATCTAATTCAATTAAATTCATTCGTCACCATTATACGGTAGCACTAACTGTTAACGATTGACAGTTAATACGAAATAATTATACGGCATCACACTAACAAATCACCTAACAGCTTTATAATGAGACATTACAATTATTTTTCTGTTTATACAAATTGTCGGTAGTGACAGTTTGGCTCCGGGCGCCGCTGGCGAACGGTGAGCGATGCTATTGATTGGTAATCATACAGTTGAGTAATGCATATCTAACTAATTTATTAGCCCTAATACATGTATTTGTAGATGTATTTTAATAAAAATCAGACAGAAATAGCGAAGGAAATACACTTTTTGTTAGTATGTACCTATTTAGTAACTGAATGAATTTATCCAAATTCAGAAAAAACTAATTTATAATGATAAATGCTGAAGTGAATGTGTCTGTAGGTAAGTTTTACATAATTCATCCGATGTTTACATCCGAACGTATATATACAGGTATAAGTGTATATTATATTATCTTATATCCCAGAAAATGAATTAGTTTCCACAAGATTCTATAAAAACATAAATTCACGCCTATAATGTCGCGTGCAATAAGCTAATATTTGCGAAAGTGTGTCTGTTCGTCACGTTCTGAAGGCTGAACTACTAAACCAATCTTGACGAAATTAGGTACCGGTAGAGAATAAAAGAATTGACATAGGATATAAACATAGGATATTTCATATTTTATATTTTGGAAAATGAAAGTTTTTCATGCGAATTTTTAAAACCTGAACTCCCACAAAGTCGCGTGCGACAACTTGTATGAGTTAGTCGCGGTATAAAATTTTTGTCATCAGCAGACTTGAGTATGTACCTACCCTAAATTAAATTGTTGGTATAATATTCTATAGACAAGCCTGCCTTCTGCGCCTTAGTTCACTGTTATATTGCTAAACGGTGTCCGCTGCCCGAGGGAAAACTATGATAGACATAAGTTATTGTTTTAAGTTAAGTTACGTTTTAAGTAGGGTCTTAAGCGTTTACCGTATTAAGGACAGTTTATGTATTGTTTTTAGAAGACTGCATAATTATTATGATGGATTCAATAAATACTTATATGTTATTGAAAATATTTTGGCCTAATAGGTATAGTTTTTGACAATAATTATAATCTTAGAAGCAATGCTAAGGTAGGTATTATATTATTGTAATTTAGTATGTGGAATAACATTTAAAGTAGTACGGTAGGGAAGTATGGTAGGTATTTGTACTATGAAACTACAATGCGCTTTAACGGGATTGTTGTCGACTTTTTACCGACGATGGCCGTAAAAAATCCATTTTATTTGCTCCGCTCGTCGGTGTTTATCGTCGATTAATATCCAGTGGTAGTAGTTCGGTCTAAAGTCATTTTACTTTAGTACTATTTTTAGCTTTATGGAATATGGTATAGTGCAAGAGCTGTGACAAGATAAGCTCTACAAGAGCATAATATTTTATGGGAACATGTTCAATTTCATTTTTTATTAAGTTCCTTAATCATCTTAATAAAAATTAGGATTCGTAAGTAGTTGAATTAGACTAATAAACAGATTGATGTTAAATCCTAATAGACTAGTGGTTCGCCCCGAACTGAGACCTCGCGGTAACGGTATCCCATGATTATTCATTCAATCGATACATGATAACCAAAACTGACATTATTATTATGCCCGTTTTCACCTAACATACCTAAATCATCCCCTAAGTAGGAGTCTCTTAACGTAGGTAGCTCCTAAATACAATCCTAAGTCCTAACATCCGTCCCAATATCCTTTTAGGTGTCCCGTACAGGATCGTGATAAATAAGTTGACAGAAAACATCAATCACCTAACTTATAGGTAGCCCGTAAAGGTTAGGGAACGTTAGTGAAAACATTGAATTATTTATCAAACATTGAATTATTTATTTATTATGTAGGTACTAACGAGTGAAACCGGGTTACGGGCATCTGTACAAATCGTCATCTATCGACTCGAATAGAAAATATACAATATTTAACTAAAATTTAACTAAAAAATAATTTTAATTGAATAATATGGTACAAAAAAAATTACAATACAATTATTGTATTATAATAAGTAACTAAATAATAATGGTCGACGCAAAACTGTTTTTGGGATAGGTCGTAGTCGTAACTCGTAGTTCCATGGGAATAGTTACTGACTGCGCCATCTATTAGCATTATTGTGAAGCTATGTTGATGCTATATGAATTACTGATGCCCATTAAAAATTAAATAATCTCGTTTCTTTATAATATTCATATAATTTTAGTATTTGTTGTTCAAGGACAGGATATAAGTGATCTAAAAACATAAAATCAGTTTGAAAATCCATAGCGGATTTTCCTAGAGAGCGTCTTCAAGCGAGCGTATAAAATCGCCACTTTGAAAGCCCCCCATTTCGTCAATTTTAAGGGAAAAATTAAAAAAAAAAAAATTTTTGTACTCAGTTCAAAATTATCTTTAAAATGATACGTAACAATTTTATGTAACGCGATATTTTTTTTTTACTTCGCATTCGCTTCTATGAGAGCCCCCCTGAAATAAAGATTTTTATAACTTTTTAAGCCATTTTCGGCTGGAGGCCATCGGTTTACATATTATATCTAAATTTGAAGTAATTACGTTCAGTAATTCAAAAGTTATAAGGCTCTGACAGACGGACGGACGGACGGACGGACAAGTGCAAATCGCTCTAGTTAACTCAAAGACCTTCGCTTCGCTCGGTCGATAAGGCTACTCAGTAGGGTTACAATGCAGTTTATAACCCAAGTTGAGTTAAAGTATAAAAGTTAGTGACATTCGTTTTTGATTGCTAATTTCAATCTCGGTAGAGTGGAATCTGCTTTGATTGAAAAATAAATTGACCACTGTGATTTACAGCAATCACACAATGATCGCACAAAATTGTTTATGAGTTATCAATTTGAACGAGAATTAATATAATCGTTATTGTAATAACATTGCTATATCGTTGCTTTGTATTACTGCAGGGACTTAAGTATAAAAATCCCTGCAAAATAACACTAATTGTCACAGTACAAACATGATATTTGCGACGCCACACTTGCATGAGCGTGGCGAACAACTCGACGAAATCACTACACTGCGCCCACGCACCGCAGCCTGGTACATTGGTCCTTTTTTGTGCTGGCTCTTAGACTACTCGTAAAGTATTGTTATAGTCCAAGAGGTTATGATAGCAACTAATTATCGTCGTAAAATTCTTGATCATCAGATAGCGCCGGGCGGACTTGTCAACGGCATTCTGTTTCTGATCCAAGATGTTCACGAATAGAATTTGTAAGAAAAAGGTTAATGTTTTTTATCACTTACGTTTTTTAAGTTCCATTACGCTCTCATCTGATGGTTAGTGAGGCATGATGCAAATTAAGGTCATTGGTACACGTGACCATAAAATGAACTTTTCAAAAAGCTATAAAGATTAGAATTCTCTATTTCATCTGAAAATATTTTTTTTTCCAACTGAATTTCCGCTACAGCAGCATATCATCAAATGGACTAGCCATGATTGCGGAAGGGAAGTTTGTTCTTCAATCACGTAGCAGTGGAGCAACGGATCGACGTGATTTTTTGCAAGTGTATGTTTGTGGACATGTGTACCTACGCGTTTAACTTTTTTAACGTTTAATAACTATAAGGCATGATTGTGTTACATAAAGGTACATTACAGGACATAAGATACAGGACATACATTAAAGGACATAAGTTTCCTTTTTTACTTTATTTTTTGTAAGAATTGTGTGTTTTAGAGCCTCTGTGAAAGATAATATAACAAGTGGAGATTAGTGATTATTAAGTAATAGTATTTAAGCTCTAATATACAAACATAATCTCATTGTATTCTAAAACTTATTTTAAGTATATTTTAAGTAACCGATGTGAATAGAATAAGAATTTGTACTGTTCTTCTTTTTTTCAGTAATAAAAGGCTTATTTATTTATTTTATGTTTGTGTACTTGGATAGTGGCATAGGTAACTTCTTTACCCAATTCAGGACACCCAGGACCCCGAGATCTGCAACATAATAAGCAAGCCGTAAAACATATAAACAAACTAGCTGACCCAGCGAACTTCGTACCGCCAACTTATCTATATAAATAAAACAAATAAACTATCCCAATCCAAAAAAACTATCCTATCTTTTAAGTTGGACCAAATTACAGATAGTTACGAAGTTTGATAAAAATCGGTTCAGTCGTTTAGGAGTCCATCGCGGACAAACAACGTGACACGTAATTTATATATATTAAGAAAGATAATTATGCTTAACTCTGAATATCTGTAATAAGGTATGCGAAATGCTATAACACCTGCGTTAATTTCAGTTTTACCGTTACGGCACCGTATGGTCATAATACCACCCGTGACACTGAAGGATTTGTGAACACCGCGCGCTCAACAAAGCGCCTTCGAGGTAGGCAATAAAATTTCATTAAAACAAAGTAAATAACGCAAATGCCGCACGTTCCTCTTCCTTTTAATTTATGCGACAAAACCGAGCTTATGTGGCATGGGAATTATTCAAACTGGCATCGAGCATTCATCTTTTACTAAAATAAAATCCCCGAGCATTTGTATAAGCGATAGCTGTTGCTAACGATCTTTGTAGTCTTTAAGTCCGTACCTACTTGATCTTTAGTGATCACGATCATGTATCATGTAAGTCTAAAAAGCTATTTGTAAATAAGGATATCCGTGCCTTATGGTGGAGTATCACTCCGGGATCTTATGAGAAATAAGATCTGTAGGAGAACCAAAGTTACCAAAAATCTCCACAGAGTCGCGAAGTTAAAGTGGCGCCTAACTCGAAGACTTATTTAGGGTCCTAATATGCTTAAATGGAGACCAACTTAGTGGAACACATGCACTTAGAGTACAGACGAAATAATAATCAGGAAATCGCTAGATTTAGGCGACGCAAGAGAGACTTCTGGAAGTTATACCTGAGATATTAAGGCATTTATTAGGTGGACGAAAAAGATTAAGATTATAAATATTTCTTGTTTGTAAGTGTAAGTAGGCACATAATTCGAAGAACCGATGATCATTGGGGTTCTAAGGTGAACCGGAAAACTCAGTGTTAGCGGATTCTCCACTTAGTGGATAGACTACATCAGGGGGCCGTTAGATACCGAGTAATACCGAGTAATGTAGAAGTAAATACAAAAGACCTATTTTCAGCATAGGAGAAGAAGTATGTAGAAGTACCTATGCTATTAAATTCTACTTCAAACTTCTCCTTCAAAGCACAATCATATTCTTCTTCTTCTTCTTTATCAACCGATAGACGTCCACAGCTGGACAAAGGTCTCCTGCATGGATTTCCACAGGCCTCGGTCTTGCGCCGCCTGAATCCAGCGGCTCCCTGCGACTCGTTTGATGTCGTCGGTCCACCTGGTGGGGGGTCTGCCAACGCTACGCTTCCCGGTGCGGGGTCGCCACTCCAGCACCTTGGGACCCCCAACGACCATCAGCTCTATTCAATCATATTAAAATGACAAATCAAATATTAGATACTAATATAATTATATTATTAATACCTAAAGACGGAGATGAAGAAGAAGATAAAGACTCGTAGCCAAGCCCGAAAATATGTTAACTTTACCATTTACCTCTTAACAATCATCCATTGCGTATTGTGTGAAAAAGGGGACACGGAACTAAAGCCCTAACAGAAATCGCAGGCTTCGAATAGGCCCCGAACAGGCTTTACTTTCAATAAGCGCGCAATAAAATCACAATAGAGCACAATGGCCGCCGTCAGGTACTTGTCCCGGAGATTTATAGCTCGTCACTTAACAATAAATAGTGATTTTAGAGTTCCTGGATACGGATAGACAGAACGTATAGCCACATGAGTAGCTAACCTGACAGAGGCAACGTATCTTAATAACAGAGTATCTAAATCGTAGGGTTATCACAAGAGGACAGGATAAATGAAGCAAAATATTTCTTTCTCAGTATTTTTATATGCTAGGAATACTGGCTCCATTTCCGCGTTGAAATAGCATTTCATTAAAATAGAGCAAATACAAAACAAAATGTGCTCCGTACTGAGCTTGTCCACTGGCTGAGCTAGCATAGTATATTGACGTTGATGAGGTCAGAAATTAGAATATTATGGCGTCACACATACACGTATAATTATGATACACAGTCCCAAAGAATTCTTTGTAGAGACAACAACTGAAGATGCTCCCGTTTGAAACATTATAATTTTATATAAAAAAAAACTTTTTAAAAAACCGACTTCTCGCCACTACAAAGTATATTGTTGATTTTTAAAAAACCGCTCGACTGATTTCGATAAAATTTAAATGGGACCACCTGGGAAGTATAGTAAAAATAACATTTCCAAATCAGTTCAATCGTCTTCGAGTAATCTGTGAACAAACATAAAAAAAGACTCCGACGAATTGAGAACCTCCTCCTTTTTTGAAGTCGGTTAAAAATAAAGTACAAGAGTGTGTTTTAGTGAATTTCTGTGTTATTTCTAGTTGGGTGCCTTCTTGGCGGTGCCTAGCTCGTGCTACAATTTGTACTATGCTGATTTTTCGAAAATCATAGCAAAATCAAGTTTGTTTTTCCTTGTGAATGGTAAATTACTAGTGTACGATCTGGTAAACGGTAGTTAATAACGGCAGTCAAAAGTTTCCATAAGATCTGTCTTTATTATTGAACTAGCTTCCGAATTTTTAAACCCCTATTTTACCCCCTTAAGGGTTAAATTTTCAAAAATCCTTTCTTAGCGGATGCCACCTTAATAATAGCTATATGTCTTTCAGCGCAATCCGCCCAGTGTGGTTTGAACTGTGTGTTGATAGATCAGTCAGTCAGTTTTTCCTTGTATATATTAAGACTAGCTGATGCCCGCGACTTCGTCAGCGTGGAATTAGTTTTTAAAATCCCTCGAGAACTCTTTGGTTTTCGAGATGAAAATTAGCATAATTATGTCACTCTCCAGGTCCTCGATTATACTATACCCATGCAAAAAAATCACGTCGATCCGTAGCTCTGCTGCGGCGTGATTGAAGGACAAACCAAGAAACACACTTTCGCATTTATAATATTACAAGTAATAGTATGATAGTATGATGTAAAGAGCAGTGATAGCCTAGTGGTTAGGACTGTGGTCTCCTATGCGGGGGGTCGCAGGTTCGATCCCGTGTACGCACCTCTGAATTTTCGGAGTCAAGTGCGTTTAAGCAATTAAATATCACTTGCTTCAACGGTGAAGGAAAACATCGTGAGGAAACCTGCACACCTGAAAGTTCTTCATAATGTTCTTGAAGGTGAGTGAAGTCCGCCAATTCGCATTGGGCCAGCGTGGTGGACTATAGCCCTTATACCCTTCTCTGAGAGGAGACCTGCGCTCAGTAGTGAGCGGTTGATGGGTTGCTAATGATGAATGATGATGATGATGTAAAGAACATAAAACTCCTGAAACTTACTTTCAGAAAAAAGTGCTTCTATCCTATAATAAAGACTTCAGTACGGAACTCAGCTAGCTTGTAATAGTTGTAATAAACCAAAGTACAATTCTAACCTATAACCACGCACGTTTACATTCTATGTCCGTTTAGTTGTCCCGCAACCACGTCCACTATTGTCCCACATATAAGGCTTTGATATTTTTATACGATAGGTGCGTACCAGGTCTCATTGTACCGAGCTAACTGTACGAGTACGCCTGACATTCGATGACTGCCGCTTTATATCATGTGTTATAGAGTAGTGGTACCAATTTATTAGTTTATTTGAGGTACTGTTATTTAATGCTGATAAAATCTAATCTTCTTCAGTATTTTACGAGTTTTTTTTGGAACGAAGTTCCTTTTCGGACGGTTTGGTAGATGGAGGCTAGGCGAAAAAACGTGTATAAGAATTTGCCGTCACGACCCTTGTTGTCTTCGTTTATTACACACGAAACGTTCGTTTATTAAATGAAGGAGTGAAACTATCGGTTCGGGGATTCGAATCCTAACTTCAGATTATGTCTTTGTTCTTTTTTTTTTTAATTTTTGGGATGAAGTTTTCTAGAAGAGAAATTCCGAACAAAATATTTGCGGCAAAATTAACGCCGTCTATTGTGGACAGCGTGAACTTGCTTTAATGTCAGCTCATTTTTTACGAAATAATTCTAACATGTGGCGAGAGATGGCGTTGATTCTAAAAGGTAATGTTTTAAAAGGCACTTCGTTCCAATCGAGTGTAACACGACACTCACGCATTTTTTGTTTTCAGCATCAGCACATTAGTCTGTGGACGGCCACTGTTGATTCATCTCAACCCATCTCTGGGCCATTCATTTGGAACGGGGTAGGTTTAGGCCAAGATCTACCACGAAGGTTAAGTGCGGATTAACAGAACTTCACACACCTTTAGAACATTATGGAGAACTCTCGGGCATGCAATGCATGAATGCTCGCAGTCATAAATAAATAAATCAAGTTATTTATCTAAATTTATTTCCACAGACAACAAAAACTTGAGAGGTGTCAAGGGACACCCGGGTGGAACGTAGTTCCTTTCGATTAATTTTAGTGAAGGAATTGTAATAAACTAGTGGTGTCATCTAGTATTAAATTGATTAACTACGATGAATTAAATTTAGTTGAACGATGAATTATTTCTATTGCACTGTTACAAAACCAAAGAGTTACTCTGGTTTTTTAACAGATGGCGTTAGTAGTACAATAACATTTTATCCAATTTATACAATAGAGAATTAGGGAAAAATTCCACATGTAGAAATTATTTAAAATAAAATTGAAAATAGAAGATTCAGTCTGTCGAGCTGGGATTCGAACCATCGACGTTGAACTTTTAGGCGACTGCCGGAACCACTAGACCATGCAGACGCCGTGTTATATGGCGAAAATAATGAACACAATGCAAAATTCACATTCAACGAAAAAGTGTCGGTTTCAAAAATGTGTCGAGTGTCGGTTCCTTAATTTTTTCCGTCTAGCCCCCTTCCGTACCGCGCGATAAGGAACTACGTTCCAATAAATTCAACAATGAAACAAAGCAACATAATATCACTTTTAAAATCAAAATAACACGGGCCCGCGATTGTAATTCAATGCAATAATTGTACTAATGCTATTATTCGACTATCTGAAACTAGCTAAGTCGTAAAATTGTGAAATGCCGTTCGAATGAAACAATAAAATGTTTGTTGTTTGGTTATTAGCTGTAAAATCGATCGTTGGATTTAATATAAAACAAGACCCTGGATTGCAAAGTAATCTCAAAAACGGTTGCTCAAAATCAGTTAAAGTATTAGACAAAGTTAAATTCGTTTTTATAATAGGTATTTAAGGACATTGATAGTCATCTTTTTCGACTGTCGGTTATCCCCGCTAATTTTGGTCTGCTTTCCGTCCTTTATGGAATAGAATAGAATACGTTTTTATTCAAATAAACTTTTTTACAAGTGCTTTTGAATCGTCGATGAGTCTACCACTGGTTCGGAATGCCCTTCCTGCCGAGAAGAACTAGCAAGAAAATCGGCAGTTGCTCTTTTCAAAACAAGTTTACAAGAGATACTATGCTATGTATGCAGTGTTTCCACAATGAAGGGAAGTTCCACAAAAGCATACCTAATTATAATTCAACACATGTTAAGACGGGCAGACAGAAAGTAGCCCCATTTCCGCCGAGCATGTTCACGAGCATGACGCATGACCCAGTCATTGCTTCGCTCAACCATATTTGAGGGAACGTAACTTAACCATTTAGTACATTTTAACCGATTTGAGCACCGTATATTGTACGATTTAAAATCATTTTTCAAAATCATCCTTATCCCATCCTATCTTCGTTGGATAAGTACTAAATCAATGATACAATAGCTCATTCGCTTCAATAAGGATAAATTAATTAGTCAATTAAAATCGTCCCGTTCCTTTAGTTCCTCGCAAATAAGGCTCATATAAATAAGACAATTGTATTTAAGCTGCAATACTATGTAGGCCTTTGAATTGTGCATTGGATGTCAGATGCATCGATCCCACTACCATTGGTCCTAAGATTCGAGTTCTGTGAACAACACATACTTCGTTTTAACTGACTTCCAAAATGGAGGAGGTTCCCAATTCGTCCGGTATCTTTTTTAGGATTCCGTAGTAAACAAGGAACTCTTATAGTTTCGCCATGTCCGTCCGTCTGTCTGTCTGTCTGTCCGTTCGTC
Organism: Oeneis ivallda; assembly: GCA_029955525.1. Lineage (NCBI taxonomy): Eukaryota > Metazoa > Arthropoda > Insecta > Lepidoptera > Nymphalidae > Oeneis > Oeneis ivallda. Next base: position 13,927,052 of record JARPMR010000023.1, read on the forward strand.
CGCGGTTTAGCTCAGAGACTATTTGTACTAGAAATCTGTTATTTGAGAAGGGTATAAATATAAATCACGCCGACAAAGTGGTGAAATAAAATTGTGAAAAATATTTTTTTTAGGGTACCTCCCCTACATGTAAAGTGGGGATGAAATTTTTTTTCTCATCTATCACATAGTGTGGGGTGTCGTTAAATAGGTATTTCAAAAATTGTAGGTGTGGGAACACCATTTTTCAATTCAGGGATCCGTTTGTGAAATATGATATTTTAAAGTGCTTAATTTTATTAGAGTCAAGTGTCCCCCCCCCCCTCTGCTAGCTAAATGGTTGTATAAAGGATACAAGAAAAAATTCACAGCAGTAGTATATATAATGAATTTTAAAGGAAAACTATCACGGCTAAGTAGGGTTCATTAGTTAAGGAGTTACATCTGTTTTTTCTAAGTTAGGTATTACACGTAGTGTAAGTTGCACATTTTGTAGTTTATTATAGTATTTAAACCATGGAACTCAAAATGTATTCAATATTCATAAATAAAATAAAAACACTATCCTAGGTCAGCAATAATATTTGAGACTTTCAACTACGGAACCCTACACTGCGCGTGGCCCGACACGCACTTGGCCGGTTTTCTTTCTTCTATGTACCTATGTCAACCGATTTCTCCGGGATACTGAACCGATTCGCGTGATTTTTTCATCGACAGATGAATCTTGCGGGTTGGTCCCACAATTTTTTTACTTTGATCTTTGATATAATTTAATATCAAAACAAAGCTTTCAAAGGGTCTCCAAATGCCAGAAGGCTAATAAAAACAAAAGTGCAAGGTTCCATTTGTGTAATAAAGGGGACAAATGAAATCGCACACTTACCTCTATCTTTGTTAAGATGATGTTGAGACAAAGTGGTAATTTTAGGCTAAGGGTTGACAAGAGCTTCGAAATATATTTAATGTAATAAAATAAAATATACAGAGTAGATGTCTATAAAAAAATATTTAAAATAATCAGCTATAATCACATAATTATTCTATCATAACTTATTTTATCATTTGTAATTTCTATTATAATTATGGTTGTTCAAAGAAAAAGATTTCAAAGTACCTATTGAAGACTAGGTGGAGGGGCAAAGACACCCGGAAAGTGACAAGCATCGATCTGATGCAAAAGGAGAAGGAAGCTAACAGTGGATGCATATTGGCCGTTGATGATAAAGATGATGATGACATTATACATTCAACAAAAATTTAGATACTGGTGCCAGAAAGTGGCAAGCATCGATCGGATGCAAAATGGAGAAGGAGGCCAACAGTGAATGCATATTGGCCGTTGATGATAATGATAAAGATGATGATGATAATGTACAATCAACAAAAAGATAAGATACTGGAGCTAAGTATTACCCCTTGGCATAGAATAGATTTTTAAGCTATTGCATAGCTTTTATTGCGGGCTTTGAACTAGGACAAACAGTTTGAGCGCGGCGACCGAATCAAGAAATTCCGTAACGAAAATAAACCAAACACCTTCGTTCAGTAAGCGTTCAACATTTTAGAGGTTCACGAGTAGCTCTGTTTGGCGCAGTGGGCGAGCAGCCGCTTTCTTTACCGTATGGTGTATGATGTCGCAGGTTCGAATCTCACTCGCGAAGAAGTGACAGTGCGCTTCTCTTGTTTGTTTGTTTTTTAATGATTTTTTTGCATAATTTTTATGCAAAAAAAATATTGCATAAATATTATAATTGCATAAGTTGATAAAAAATGCTATGCAATAGCTTTACCGCGGCAGTCCCCCAGTGCCACTTAATTTTTTTTTATTCAAATAAACTTATACAAAGTGCTTTTAAATCATCAAATGAATCTACCACTAGTTAAAAAGATTAACTTTGGATTAATAAGACCCAAGGGTTAGCACGCGCTAGGTACTAATCAGACTCATGATCAACTTTAATGTTATCTACGAGGCACCGTTAGATATCATAATATGGAAGGTAGTGATTAACTTTTCCTTGTTATTTCCGCATCAGTGTGAAACATGCGCTAAAAGTATGAAAAGCAGACATAGCCGGTATCGCAATATTGGAATAATCCGCGAACAGGTAATAGTATCCCGGGAGAACTGAGAACTGAGAACTGCGAGATAAAGAAAATATCAAGACTATTATAGCCCGTCGCACGCACGTCGCTCCGACGTTGGACTCTTTATGGACATGGCTTCTTTAGCTAAATTATATTATACATATACAAGTCTTTTTATAAGTATGTATTAAAAATGGTAGTCTTGAACTCATTACTTGTCATATGAGCCACAGTTATTTTATAACTTTGAATTTTGCAATAGCAGAAATAAATGATTAAAAGACTTAAACACTATCAAACCATAAATGTTTTAAAAACATTATCTAATGTATTATCTTCTTTTTTGCAATCGGTCACTCTTGACACACTTGACTTGAGTGGTCGTGGTTGCTGGGATTATCTGACTTCACATTGGGTCTCTTTGGTTTTGGGAACCACCACCTTTCCACTCGCTGACTGCTGGCAGCGTTCGGGAGCACTCCAGTTGTCTGGGTAACCTGGATATATTTTTGTGCGTAGAACCGTAACCGTGTGCGTAACGAAGTTTGACATAGAGGTAGCTTCTTTTCTAGTGGTCAAAGAGTTCTTAGGGGATTAAAAAATCTTAAAATGCGGACGTCGCGTCAGCTAGTGCCTAAATATATAAATTAGGCAAGACAGTCGTATCCACAATATTCTCATGTTCACGCTTCACTGTACCTTTTGTAGTTCGCACGGAGCGGCTGTCATACGGCAGGTCTTAGCGAATTAACACCGGAGTGAAGGTGCGTTACACCGCTTTACTGCATCGCGTCAGGTACCACTGAATGCAACGTGAGATTAGTGTGCACCTGGCTCAAATCTCATCCTTATAATTAACCCTCAACGGGAAAAGAGAGGTGTTAAATTTGGAACGCTTTGCTGGTCTGATTTGAATTTTGGTAAATAATTTTGAGTTTGATTTTTTATTCAAAAGCGGAATTAACAGATGAAAATCTGTCCAACTGTTTAAGGACTACCTGCTCTATTTTCAAGTGTTAAGATCTGGTCTGGCGGTGGAACTTTCAATTATCTAATCGGATTGAAACTTGGTAAATTAAATATACTTGATGATATTACAATAGATAATAGTAACCTTGACCTGATGCTACAAACAGGACAGTTTTAAATTACTTTAAAGATTTCTAATAGAAAAAACAGTAAACTATTGTAACACCTATTTAAATTGTTTGTAGTTATACCGTAAAACTTCGAATCTGTGACCTACATTTAAAAATTTATTGGATCTCACAAGTATCTAGCTTATACAACAAAGGCAATAAACATGTTGTAATAAACATAAGAAACTGCCGAAATTAGAACCTTAAAAGTAATAGAAACCAGCTCATTATGCATGTGTTATAACAGGGCATTCAAATCATTATACTTATAATTAGGTCTCACGCTGAGCATGTGATTGAAAAATCTTTCCCAGACGGTGTGCACTAGCCTTAAAATATGATTTGTTTGTTTGGAAGAACTTTTAAATTGTACAAACTATACATTGTTACGCCTTAAACGTTGAATAATGGATATTATTAATTTTATATTCGAAAATAGACTAAGGATATTTTTTATATTTTTAGGCTGTTTACCATAGAGTAAATATAGGCAGAAGAATAATATCACCTGGTCTTTTGAACATAGTGCCTTCACAGTTGAAGTAATTTATTTATTGATTCTGTAAAGATTTAAACTATGTAGAATCCTATCTATCCGTAATCTATCGATAGGTTAGTGAGCAAAGTTGTCAAAAGTTAAAATGGATACTGATAGGTCGAAACACTATCGTTAGTTTTATTATTATATATTAATGAATGATAAATTGAATATAAAATATTAGAAAGAAAGAATATTTAATATTATATAATATTTTTCAGAGTATTTTTCTGTGTAAACCTCATATTTTTAGAAGATGGGGATCAACAATATAACGTTACATGACAATACAAGGTGAATATCTTTTTTTTCCCAACTTTATTTGATAGACTTTGATAAATTTTTTGTTAGTCTGGTTTACTAGAACAAGTATGAGAAGTTTGATTCGTGAACGTGGGCGTTCAGTGTTCAGTTCAGTTCGTCCGGGTCAGAAACTCTATGGAATTCGCCAATCTCCTTTGCTTTGTTCAGGGGAAGCAAATGCTGAAGCAATACCAAGGCTAGACTTCAAGCTACTATGTTGTAGGTACAAGTAATATAAATTCCGTCTATATCTACAAAGTATCAACGGGCAAAATGTATGGAGAATAATTCCATCTCCACTCAATATGCAGGTTTCATTAAGAAGCTTCCATATTCGTAAACACAATAACAATAAAACAATGCAGCTAATCACGCACACAGGGAAACTTAAAACCTGCATAAATATGAAGACGGCAAACGGCAGGTGGACCCACTGATTCCTCGCAGATAATTTGCCTAACTGGTTCTTACTCTGACATATTGCCTTACCAACAACACTGCCATCATCAACTATTTCTCTAAAACTAAATCCACTGTTGAATTTAAAGCAACCATCACAAAATGATCACTGTCATAAGCAGCAATGTATAGCTCCGTGGATGAGTGGTAGGGTAAACTAGTTGTTTTTACAAAATGACATGCTCTGGTCAGTAGCCCCATCCATACGGTTGATAAGAGCTCCTTATTGCGACATTTAATTATTATGGGTACGTTTCAAAGAATATCACCAAGTTTTTTGCTTTTGTTTACATAAAATATGTACCTAAATTGTCTTTTGTTATAAAAGTGTTGATAAATTCGCGTAAAGTGTTACACAAGGAGGGTCATTAGGACCGTTACTCTAAGTAGTTTACATTAATATATTAATAAATTTAATGTTAATTCTCCTAAGAAACCAAATAATTTTGCTGAGAATAATATTTATGAAATAATATTAATTGGCACATTAACAAAAATATAAGTTTAAGTCACACAACACAGTAACACACAGTTACACAGTTAGTACAGTTTAAGACACAGTACTTTGACCACGAGAGTACATAGGGAGTGATCGTAGTTTTCTATAAAGCTTAACCTTTCCAACCTCTTAAGATTGTATGTCAAGTAAATAAACACTTGGTTTGGTAAATTATTAATTACAATCGTTTATTGTAAAAGTAAGACAACAAATTAAAACGTTAGCCATAAGGTATAAAAACAATGGGCGAGTTAAGCGTAGGGCAGCTGAGGGCAGCCAATATTGTAGACAATGGCCAATTAACGCTACCTGCAATTAAACCAGACGGCCATTATAAAGAACCTTAACGATTTATATAGAGTTGTTGCTACCTTCCTTAAAACTGCGTTGCAACTGCAAGTGTATTATCAGTTAGAAAACTTCTATGACTTAAAATGTAAACAGATAACTAGGCCAAAGAATTAGTTTGGCTATCTAAAGGAGCAATGCTGCCATCAGTTTGGCTACTACACCGCGCTAAATTCCTATCGATAAGGTTTTAGATTTTAGTTTAGTTTATTTATATGTATGGATATTGATTATTTAAAAAAAATAAGTTATAATTAATTAGTTAATATTGAATATTAAAAAGAATGTTCACTAATTTTGACTTTCAGCTCTCCGTATTTTCTGTTAAAATTAAAAATTAACCAATGAACGAAGTATCTCGATACGTCAAGTAGTTTCGGAGATATGGAATTTTAAAATGAGTGCTGGTGACTAATGCGAGTGCGAGTGAGCGGAGCGTTTAGAAAATGACGTCACACTGGTCACAGGACTGTTAGCTGGACTCAATATTTAGGGGAATATTAAATGTCCGTGAAATCCTAACTACATACTTGGTTTTTTTAATGAAACAAAAACTTTTGTTTTTTAAGCTTTACTGTGACAAATTTTCAAGCGGTTTAGCATACCTAGAAACAGTCTCCTTTATAATTACAAATAAAAACAGTGGTAAAAACAACTCTACATTTATATTTCTCATCAATACCCCGATAGTACCCGCCGCCCACGGCCGCGTAGTATTGTTTCAATCGAATCGAGTTATTGTAGATAATGCCTTATTTATTATTAAACGGTCCCGTTTCAGACATTAAGAACAATGCGAGGTGAATTTCACCCCATTGTTATTTGTTAAGGTCCCGATGAGTAACATTTTTTGTCTCGAGCCTTTAGATTTATAGGTCGACCGTTTAACTCGCGTATCGCCTGCGCGGTAAGAAGGGAGCGGAGGGAGATGTTAGAGATGTTAAAACTTAAAAATAAGTACTTAATTCTTTACCAACAATGTCTATCTCGAGATAAATCTTTGGATTATTGACTCCGTGTGTAGCGTTACCCGCCCCCGCTCCCTTCTTACCGGGCAGGCGATACGCGAGTTAAACGGTCGACCTATAGACGAGATATTTCGACCTACTTAATGTGATGCTTTAAATCTAAGTCAATACAGGTAATAACTTAGGTTTAAGCTCCGCGGCTGCTTAAGTGCTTAGTAGTGCACCTCATTGAAAGAAATTCCGCCTACGCATCACCTTGCTCATATTCATACGGCTTCCGGTATGCAGATGAGCAAACCACTAAGATGGTCGCTTGCTCATCTTTAAATCACATTTTAAATTACATTTTAAATCCTATAAAAACTAGCTTTTGCCCGCGGCTTCGCTCACGTTAAGTTCGATTTTCGCACATATTTTACCCCCTCTTAGGGGTTGCATTTTCAAAAATCCTTTCTTAGCGGATGCCTACGTTATAATAGCTATTTGTATGCCAAATTTCAGCCCGATCCGTCCAGTGGTTTGAGGTGTGCGTTGATAGATCAGTCAGTCAATCAGTCAGTCACCATTTCCCTTTATATATTTAGAAGATAAAGAAACAGTTTTTCTCTTAATTTTTCTAATGATGATTTTATATTAAGTACTTACCTAAATATCTTCCTTCTACGTGGCTTCTTTGTTACCAGTAATTATTATAATATTAACGTTAGATGCCCACGGCTTCTTCCGCATCAATTTAGTTTTTAAAATTCCATGGGAACATTTTGTGGGATAAAAAGTAGCCTATGTCACTCTCCAGGACTTCAACTATATTCATACAAAAATCGCGTTGATCCGTTACTCCGTTACAGTGTGATTGAAGGACAAACCAACAATCAAACACACGCATTTATCGCAATTTAAAATGAAACCCACACGCACCGACCATGAAATCAAAGCTTGGCCCTTGTCTACTCATACTTTTCATTCTTTTCCGATATAGAGCTTTATTACACAAAAAAAATCGAAACAGCCTTTAACTATTAGATTTAATTTTATAATCCGACTCATTAAGCCGGTGTATTATAATCAGGTTAATTAAGTATTACCATAGCGTTGCATGTTCGAAATGGATTTGAGATAGAGCCGGTTCAGTTTGAAACAAGTTAATGCGTCCGGGAAGCTAACCCTTCTATGTCTTCACTTGTGTAACTGTCGTTAGGCTCGAGGTTTCGAAATAATCAGCTAGTGTTACGCTTTAAGTGTCATTTTATAGTCAGAGCAAGTCGAAGTTTAGAACTTACCTTATTTGACATATTATCTAAAGTAGTGTAAAAAGCGTGGATTTGATTTTTTTTTAATTTGATCATCATGAGCAACCCATTAACGGCTCACTACTGAGGGCAGGTCTCCTCCCAGAGAAGGGTTATAGGACATAGTCCACTACGCTGACCAAATGCGAATTGGTAGACTTCTGACACCTTTGAGAACATTATGGAGAACTCTCAAGTGTGCAGGTTTCCTCACGTTGTTTTCCTTCACAGTGGAAGCATGTGATATTTATTTGCTAAAAGGCACATAACTCCGAAAAGTCAGAGGTGCGTGCCCGGGCTCGAACCTGCGACTCCCTGAATAAGAGACCGCAGTCCTAACCACTAGTATACCCTGTCCAACCGTTTATTTTCTTTTTGACAGCTTAGTCTCACTCACTCTCGCTAGTATATGCTGTCACAGCTTCTTATTGCTTGATTGCAATGCGTGAGATGACAATTATACACAACATAATAAATATTCTTATGTAATTTTTTGGGTGTTAGGGGTAACTTTTTTACTGTAGGAGCATTTTACTTTAGTAACCTACAAAGATTAGAAATATCTCGATCTGACTGAAAATTTTAAACAAATTTTAAATTAAAAACACCCCCACATTTGAATGTAGGTATGGCTGGACTATGTATGATATACCCGACATCGTATTACCCAGTTTTCTGCTTCATCATTCCATCCACTAGGCGATCACTGCACTGGGAGTGACTGCTCTATCATGTATTATTATGAACACTATGCTTCAGTAGACTCTCACTCCCATCACTATGCTAGCAATGATAGCTTCACGGCTTCACACTCCGTTGACATGGGTTTATCTTTCAAGGATCTCTATACTCAGAAGTCTTCCATTCAGGTAAACCAGTAATCGTTACTAGTAATGTAAGCATAAGGTACAATCAATTTATCGAACAATAACATCGACTGTCGACACAAACATGGCTTCCTGCGGAAGGCAGATAATGTTTAATTGGCGTGAAAACTCAATAACTGGAGATAAAAATCAGCAGGTAGGAACCAATTACTGCACTAGCGGTGTGGTACTACGCATCCGCGGTCGCCACTCGATGGACTAGTCCGCTATAATGAGTGATGTGATCATTGAGTATCGATATCGATTGTCTTTGTTTTTTATTAACATTTCGCATACCTCAATCAATCTAAGGCACACAACGAAAGTAGGTACGTTCGTGTGTTTTATTTAAAAAGATCAAAGGATCTTAGCGCAATAATTCATAATTAGTCAATTCAATTCAAATCAATTCGTCAACGCTAGCCGGAGGACAATTAACATGATTTCGAATGAAAAAAGCTATACAAAATAAAACAAGTGAGAGTATAAATAGTGCTTACTTATTTCTAGGTATTAAATATTTTCAGTCATTATCCCTCAATTCAAATGTCACTCTATTACAGATTATTACGTTTTTTGGCCAATATGAAGCCTGAAATCCGAGTAATTTTGTATCATAACGTAAATAATGTAAAACTGTCCATACTTATAAAAAATAATTCGCTCTTATTTTTGTCTTGGTCACATAGATTTGGTGATTACTATTCATTTAAAAATGCCTAAATGAAAAATATTTTTCTATTTATTAAACGAATTCAAAAAAAGGAGGAGGTTATCAATTCGTCGGAATATTTTTTTATGTATGTTCACCGATTACTCGAACACGCCTAAACCGATTTGGAAAATTCTTTTTATGTTTGAAAGGGTATACTTTCTAATTGGTCCCATATAAATTTCATCGTAATCGGTCGAGCGGATTTTAAAATATCAACACCAAATTATATATTTTGTATAGTGGCGCGGGAGTTTGAAGTCGGTTTTTTAAAAAGAATTTTTTATATTAAATTATCGATATAAATAAATCCCATCCCTAGGATTTCACATGCGGTTTTCAACGTGCTCGGCTCTGGCTCTAACAACTCATTAGTCTGCCCGCGATCACCGGCCTTTATTTGTGGTTGCATGCCGAGGTTAATTGTTTTAATTTGACCCCATCCACTTTTTGAATATTGTCGACAGACTATTTCCTCATCACTATTATTTTATAAATGAAAAAATATATAATTCCATATGGTTAATTTTTGGATCATGCACGATATTTTTGAGATTAAAATTTAAATTAAAAACGATAATATTATGATTGTTCTGATTCTCCCAACGAAAACTATTAAAAGTCGATAACTTTGAATATTTTATTCATTGAATACCTCTGCCTATTGTGTCGCCTACGAAAGAACAAATAAATATCTATATTATAGAAGGGTAAAAACATATGGGTATGATGATGACGAATGATGATTATAAGATTATTTTGCCTTTAAGACTTTATAAACTTCAACAAACACTAGATAGCTGATAGATGTTGAGTCCACAACTTCAATCGAATTATGATATTCTTTTTTCAAAATCCCACGAGATGGAATCCATGGAACTAGGAATTACGACTATGGAGAATTCTTAGATTTTCAGAGATGACAGATTCTCACAGATTCTCCGGAATGTAATTTTTACTGTGGCGCAGTAAAAATTACATTTCATGGAGATAGCTGAAAGTTACCTTAAGTTACTTTAGGTAGAGGGCAGAGGCCATAGGATTTATTATTATTGAAAAGACAAGACTACCAACCATCATAATAATTATATTTGCATAGATTGCTACGAGAAAACTAAGAGTAAAGTCTTAGAATAAATACTTAGAATAAAGTAGAAACGCAATAGTCAACGCGGTGATAAGCCATTTTTAGTAAGCCTTTAAAGGCCGACTGTGCAGTATCGTCGCGTTAGTACGACGAGCTCGCAGAAAATTATTAAAAATAGTGTACTGTGCTGTAAAAGGGTGTCATAATTCATCACAATAACCATCAAAAACGTGATTATTATTAACAGTACAGAAAATAATAATATGGCACCCACACATTCGTTGCTTGTTTTGAGTTGAGCCTACGTTTGGAGCGGAACTATGTTAGAAGCTTCCGATCTATGAGTATTTTATTTTGAGGCATTTAATCTAAGGATTTACTTCTTTACATAATATTTATTTTGCAGTTTATACACACATATGTACAGACATGTAACATAACTTCTTTTAATACACAAAAATAGCCCACTATGAACGTTTTTATCAACACACAATTTCTCAAGCAAAAATAAGTTATGAGAAAAACAAAAATCGAACTTCTTTATTTGGGCCAATTAAAGAAACATTACAAAAATGTTGCGTCGCAACAGCGAAATCGGCATTTTATCGTTCCGTCGAGAACTGTGGATGACACGCTCCGTTCAATATACAAAATATTCAGCGTCGTGTGCAGATATGATCGCGTGAATGCGGGTATCGAATTTGCATCTGGAACGCTACCACTTGTTGCAAAGTCACTTTCAGAAATCCAATCGACTTCGAGCTCAGATCATCATAAAAATGTATGAAGATAAATCTGGACTCAATCCGAAATCGAATCAAAAAATAGCAGTAGTAATAGTAATAGTTGATCTCTATGCTCTGACGACCTCCCTGGCTCAGTGGTGAGCGCTGAGGTCTTATAACTGGGAGGTCTCGGGTTCGATTCCCGGCGGGGTCAATTTGGGAATTTATAATTTCTAAATTGTCTCTGGTCTGATCTGGTGGGAGGCTTTGGCCGTGGCTAGTTACCACCCTACCGTCAAAGACGTGCCGCCAAGCGATTTAGCGTTCCGGCACGATGGCGCATAGAAACCAATTAGGGGTATGGGTTGAATGTTCACTGCCATACCCCTTCCAAGTTAGCCCACTACCATCTTAGACTACATCGTCACTTACCATCAGGTGAGATCGCAGTCAAGGACTAGCTTGTTATCGAATAAAAAAAATGCTATTCGTGGGATGCTGCCACCGTTGTTAACTTTGAAACCTAATTATTATGAAATTAGGTTGCATTGAGGACTAAAATAGCTGCCACCGTTACGATGCTTGTTCTTTGGAATGGAGCGAGTAAGTTAGTGGAGCGGATGACACCAAACCCCCCTCTCCTACCGGTGGTACCCTTTATTCTACCCAGTCCAAACTCTGCAAACTCACTCCGCTGCCTATCTTGTTAAGCAAGCATACATACATACATACATACTAGGCAATGTATGAATCTAATCTCCTCTCAATTAAATCCATGTCCACCGAAGCTGGGCGGAACGGAGAAGTGAATTTGGAGCAATTCCATCGCCTCACATTTTTATCGCTCCGCTCCTCTCCGATTTATTGAAAAGGTACTCTTAATAGGGATAGCTATTTCGGTCAACTAAAGTGTGAGTGCAACCGGCGTTGTTTTAATGAGGCTTTCTTCTTGGTCGCATACATAATTGCTGAAGGTGGTGACCATATTATTATGTAAGTGTAACTTCGTGGTGTTGGTAAGCAGGTATAACCTTTAACTCTGTCCGCGCCTCGGCTTTTCTTATTGCGGTTGTAAATGGAAGTCCAGTGAGTGACTTGACCTGGTCAGACCAGCGGTCAACCACGTGGTCTTTTCACTCCATTTTACCTACAACTATAAGTTATAATGAGACCACTTAATCACAGTTCGAAGAGCGAACGGGGTCTCAAGGTGCTGGAGTGTCGACTCCACACGGGAAGCGCAGTGTTGGTAGACCCCCCACTAGGTGCGGACCGACGACATCAAACGAGTCGTAGGGAGCCGCTGGATTAAGGCGGTTCAAGACCGAGGCATGTGCGGAAGTCCTTGCAAGACACAGTGGACGTCTATTGTTTGATAAAGAAGAAGAAGGAGAATCACTTTTTCTTAAAATAATTAAAAGGAATTCTTCTTTCCTTGCGGTTAGTCAAAATGTTCCCATGGTAGCTACCTCCAAACGTCCAGTAACATCCGAAGCTCGCGTGAACGATGCGATCGTCCACTCCCAAATCGAATACATTATCTCGCCGGTATTCGTGGTCGTGTAATTTGTATTCGACCGTCCCGTGAGCGCGGACGATATGGTAACGCGGTCAATTTGACTAAACAAGGGCAAAACTGAACGGAGAAGTTCACAATTATTTTTTCATCATACCTATTCGAAAAACGAATATTGGCTTCAGAGGACAGCGGGAGCAAAATTTCATTTTAACCCCATGGGACTTTTCATTTCTCTCTTCTGATTGGTCCGCGTTATAGTGCTTTAGCATACTAAAGCACTAACGTGGACCAATCAGAAGAGAGAATTCAAAAAGGTGTCGAAATTCAAAAATGTTTGAGAAGCTGTTGTCTACGATAAGTCACGTGATCAAATTTGTCGATTAGACATATACGGACATACTTCCAACATAAATATTAATGTTTAATTATTTCATAAAAATTTATTTGTGTTTTATTTAAACTTTCAATATACGTATTGGTAATGTCTATACTCTATAGATAGATAGTATAAAAACTTATTACAATAATAAAAACTTATTACAATGTAATAGCTACTTAATAATATTGTTAAATGATTATTTTGAAAAGAGCAACTGCTGAGTTTCTTGCCGGCTCTTCTCAGCAGAATCCGCTTTCCGAACCGGTGGTAGAATCTTGACGTGTCATAAGAGCCACAGGTTGGCCTACATGAAATAAATAATTTTGAATTTTGAATTTTGATTTTTTTTTTGAATTACATAGTAGGTTGATAATCCTAGCTTTTTCTCATAGGTAATGATGAAAAATAGTGTGTGTCATTCGGGGCCAAAATTTTTTGTTCTCGGGCGGCGTATATTGAATTCCTCGCTACGCTCAGGATTCTACTTTAGAATCCCTCGCTGCGCTCGGGAGTCTACTCTAGGATCCTTCACTTCGCTCTGAATTCAAAACAACGCCCTCGGGGAACAAAAAATTCCTTTGGCCCCATATAACACAAATAACTATATCATCATACCTATTCGAAAAACGAATATTGGCTTCAGAGGATAGCGGGAGCAAAATTTAACTTTAACCCCATGGGACTTTTCATTTCTCTCTTCTGATTGATCCACGTTCGTGCTTTAGTTTGTGTCGAAATTCAAAAATGTTTAGAAGCTGTTGTCTACGATAAGTCACGTGATCAATTCTCATAGGTATGATGAAAAATAGTGTGTGTCATTCGGGGCCAAAATTTTTTGATCTCGGGCGGCGTATATTAAATTCCTCGCTACGCTCAGGATTCTACTTTAAAATCCTTCACTTCGCTCTGAATTCAAAATAACGCCCTCGGGGAACAAAAAATTTCTTTGGCCCCATATAACACAAATAACTAATAAGGAATAAAAAAAGCCTCAATGCATGCTTATACGAAACATCTATCTAGGGAAACATATCGTAGGTGTTGAAGTTCCTGGCGACAACGAGTATCGGCAAGTAAATTTAATAGTGGCGAGCACAACAGACAACCTCCCTGGCTCAGTGGTGAGCGCTGCTGTCTTATAACTGGGAGGTCTCGGGTTCGATTCACGGCGGGGTCAATTTGGGAATTTATAATTTCTGAATTGTCTCTGGTCTGGTCTGGTGGGAGGCTTTGGTCGTGGCTAGTTAAGTACCATCCTACCATCAAAGACGTGCCGCAAGCGATTTAGCGTTCCGGCATGATGGCGTGTAGAAACCGATTAGGGGTAGGGGTTGAATGTTCACTGCCAAACCCCTTTCAAGTTAGCCCGCTACCATCTTAGACTGCATCGTCACTTACCATCAGGTGAGATTGCCAGTCAAGGACTAGCTTGTAACCGAATAAAAAAAAGATCGCCAACGGTCGAAGTTTAACAGGGATTCCAGCACCTGTATAGAACAAGAAAGAAGAAATAGATAGACTGAAATAAAAGATATTATGCAAAATAAAACACAACAGTAAAAGAAATAAATTATCTCCAAAAATACAAGACTTATACCTAATTAGACGTATGCATAGTATTTTTTATTCGATGATACGGCAGCCCTTGACTACGATCTCACCTGATAGTAAGTGACGATGCTGTCGAAGCTGGTAGTGGACCTTAGCGCAAAGGGATGTACCGTGTAGGTAAATTAAGCAATGTGCAGATCGTCAGCAAACATGTCGAGCGTCCAATATCTTAAAATCAAAATCATATCGCCTGTTACTATACAATGAAACGAAACAATATTAGAACATGATTTACTTACGTAGAGGTCGTTGAACATAGTAAGTATTATGTATCTATTCTAATAGTGAGCGTTTTGATTAGCTTTCTGCTGCAAAGGTCTATTGTTATCTAGATATTTTATGCGTTCAGTTTCTTCGTATAATAACGATAAATACCCACTACAATGGAAACCCCTTACAAACGACACAGGATCTATGATCGATTTCCAGATTCTCCGTCACTGAATGGCGATTCAAAATCGATTCCCAGTATTTGCCACCGCTTCAACTTTACGATTATACTTATTTGATATTCAATCCAAAAGTACACAAAGGACACAAATACTGGTGTCTGCTAGTGTATTGAATTTGGCAAAAGTTTATCTGTGAATGTGATACTAAGATTGGATAAATCGCAACCTTATGTGTTTGTTTTCAAAGTTCATTTTATCTTTAGTGTTAGAAAAGGAACTGAATATTAAGTTTTGTTAATATTAATGCGCTTTTCATAGGATGTCGATGGAATCTGAACATTAGAGGGGTTGTAATGTAGCTAGATAAATTAGGAATTGAATTTTTTTATCGTCACAACAATAAAGATTAGATCTGTCCTTCCGTGGAAAATTAATTAGTTACATAATTAAATTTTTAAAGTAAATTATAAAATCGACAGTTTTAAAATTCATCAGCCTTTTATATTATAAACAAAAACTTTAGTGCACTTGAGTTTTGCTTGGTAACTTCAAAAGAGTAAATTAATGTTTACAATCATTGACGATTCCGATGGGTAAAGATTCTTTTCTTTTAAATTAATAAGATTAAACTTATCGATAACCTAACCTAATACATTATTATTCTATTAATTATATATCGATATTTAGTATTTACTACACGGTATAGTCTTAACTCTTAAAGATACCTGTAACGACCGCCAAAGGTTAATAAAATAACATTTTTAGGGTTCCGTAGTAAACAAGGAACCCTTATAGTTTCGTCATGTCCGTCCGTCTGTCTGTCTGTCTGTCTGTCTGTCCGCGGTTTAGCTCAGAGACTATTGGTACTAGAAATCTGTAATTTGACAAGGGTATAAATATCAATCACGCCGACAAAGTGTTGAAATAAAATTTTGAAAAATATTTTTTTTAGTATAACACTTTGAAATATGATATTTTAAAGTGCTAAACTTTATTAGAGTCAAGTGTCCCCCCCCTCTGCCAGCTAAATGGTTGTAAAAACATTCACAGCAGTAGTATATATAATGAATTTTAAAGGAAAACTATCACGGCTAAGTAGGGTTCATTAGTTAAGGAGTTATATCTGTTTATGCTAAGTTAGGTATTACACGTAGTGTAAGTTGCATATTTTGTAGTATATTATAGTATTTAACCATGGAACTCAAAATGTATTCAATATTCATAAATAAAATAAAAGCACTATCCTAGGTCAGCAATACTATTTGAGACTTTCAACTACGGAACCCTACACTGCGCGTGGCCCGACACGCACTTGGCCGGTTTTTTATTGAAATAAATTTCATTAAACACCTAACACCTTTAGATCCGAAAATGACATTCACTAAACACAATTATCTGTATTACTATATTAATTATGCAAACTTTATTATTCATTAGACTTTTAATTGAGAAATTAGATTTAATAAACTTTTAAAACTTAGCGGGATATCCAAAATATTATTGTGTATTTTTTGTGTAAAGTGTTTTTACACCCGCGGTGCGGTTTGATAAAAAAATAATGCACTTATGAGTTAAATTAATTATATCTACCTACGCTCACTATTGGTATTTATGTTTCAGCATCGGGAGAACTCAAGAGTCGTTGGCAGCCACAGTATACAGGCGGCACAAGATCGAGTTGTGTGGCGATCCCTTCAAGATATATATATCCAGCAGTGAACGTCTTTCGGTTGAGATGATGATACAGAAAATGTTAGAGCATCAGAAATTCATAAAATCTTTATCTAAATGAAACTTTCACTATCCGACTTCAAAAAAGCAGGAGGATATCAATTCGTCGGAATCTTTTTTTTATGTATGTTCACCGATTACTCCAAGACGCCTGAACCGATTTGGAAAATGATTTTTTTGTTTGAAAGGGTATACTCCCCGGGTGGTCCCATATAAATTTCATCGAAAACGGTCGGGCGGTTTTTAAAATATCAACAATAAATAATATACTTTGTTTAGTGGCGCGGAGTTTGAAGTCGGTTTTTAAAAATATTTTTGTATTATGGTGGTGATACGAGTATGTTCGTACCACGATAATTAATATTTTAGTTGGTCAGTCATGACTGGGGCCCATGCAACTGAATCGAAATATCGACAGTTTCAACTAAAAAAAACCGGCCAAGTGCGTGTCGGGCCACGCGCAGTGTAGCGTTCCGTAGCTGAAAGTCTCAAATATTATTGCTGACCTAGGATAGTGCTTTTGTTTTATTTATGAATATTGAATAAATTTTGAGTTCCATGGTTTAAATACTATAATATTCTACAAAATATGCAACTTACACTACGTGTAATACCTAACTTAGAAAAAACAGATATAACTCCTTAACTAATGAACCCTACTTAGCCGTGATAGTTTTCCTTTAAAATTCATTATATATACTACTGCTGTGAATTTTTCTTTGAATCCTATATATAACCATTTAGCTGGCAGAGGGGGGGGACACTTGACTCTAATAAAATTTAGCACTTCAAAATATCATATTTCACAAACGGATCCCTAAATTGAAGAATCGTGTTCCCACACCCACAATATTTTTGAAAGACCTATTCAACGACATCCCACACTATGGGATAGACGAGAAAAAAAAAATCATCCCCACTTTCCATGTAGGGGAGGTACCCTAAAAAAAATTTTTTTTCACAATTTTATTTCACGACTTTGTCGGCGTAATTGATATTTATACCCTTGTCAAATTACAGATTTCTAGTACCAATAGTCTCTGAGCTAAACCGCGGACGGACAGACGGACAGACGCGACGGACGGACATGGCGAAACTATAAGGGTTCCTTGTTTACTACGGAACCCTAAAAATTATCGTGATACGTCTACGTATTCGTATTCGTATAATACATCATAATGATGTCATTAAACCACGAAATAACTCTTCTTGAAAATCTTTAGAAACGTTCATATATTCTAACAAGAATTAACACAAGCCGTCTCCGCCAGTGTTTCTTTATGGAAATAGGAATCCATATAATACGGGAACTCTATGGGAAACGTTCCCACGTGAAGTACTATGTAGTATCACTGTTATGTTAATGGTAATTAAGTAAAAATGGTCTTGTGAAAGAAAGTGTACTCTGGCTATGCAGGTGGCTGGTGACAGTTTAAAGTTTGGATTTATAAATTTGAATGCTTATTTTATCTTTATGCCGTACCATCGATACATATTCATTATTCATGGTAGAAAATCGCTAAATTATGAAAATTGTGCTAATTTTGCCATACAAATACTTTAAAGCCCTTTAAGCACATTAGGTCAATTTCTTCGATGACAAAATATTTTATTATTATTTATTTATTTAGTGCCAGAAAACATAAATAAATAACATAATCGTAAAGGACGTGCACAAGGACAGATTATCTTTAAGGAAGAGATCGCAAAAATAAAAACGTTAATAGACAAAGGCAAATTATTTTTCAAGTATTTTAAAGGTGATCAACCGAATTAGCATCAATTACTATATTACAATTCAATATTTGAGAATAGCCCAAAGCTCTTATTTTGGTTAGGGATTTGTACGAGTACTATGTCCAGTGTCCACAAAGCAAACGTTTTTTTAGTAGATTCAAAAAGTTACCATATCTGCATATTTTCTTATTTTTAGTAAGGTTTTTACTCAATACATTTTTTTATTATAAGCACAATTTGTAAACTACAAGAAAAATTTTGATAAATAAACCTTTTACGTGTAGGTGATATTTCTAAGGATGTTATGTAAATATCTTGGTTTTCTATAGCAATGGCCAGCACCTTAATCAATGATCAATGATACCTACGTTTCGAATGAGATTAAATTTCGTGTATATCTGATAGAGATAATGGGTTAAGGAATTATGATTAGATGGTTGCTTTATCACATTTCTTGAGATTTTATGAGCATCTAGGTACGAGTACGAAGAGGTACTTTGATTAAAAAAAAGTTAAATAAGTCGTGAAGCCTAGTGGAGTAGTGATACTCGTAGTCTGGTGGTTAGGACCTCGGCACGCACCTCTGACTTTTGAGTTATATGAGTTCAAGCAGTTAAATATCACATGCTTCGACGGTGAGGGAAACATCGTAGGGAACTTAACTATAATCTCCAAAATGTTCTCAAAGGTGTGTGAAGTCTGCCAAATCGCATTGGGCCAGCGGGGTTTACTATGGTCTATTACTTCTATAACCCTTCTTTGAGAGGATCTATGGATCTCTATCGATGGGTTGCTGGTGATGATACGTCGTGAACAGGACCATGCTCGATTTTACTAGGGAGTATCAGCTAAAATCTAATATATTCGTATGTATAGGGATATGTTTTGAAATGGAATAGTGGTATGGGTTATGGCGTTTAATTGAAATAGTCGTATCCTCTTCCGAGTAAGCCCGCTGCCATTTGAGACTGCGACGTTACTTACCATCAGATGACATTGGAGTCAAGGGCTGTCACGTCATAAAAAAAAAATCTACTTAAGGTGGAAGATACGGTTCTGCCCGCGAAATTCAAATTTAATTTGGTTTTTCGCAATTTGTAAACTAATACGACAAAGTAGGCTTATGGCATTCTAATTGTGACAATGGCAGTATCATCTTCACAGGTTTATATAAAAATCTTTACTTGAAAGTGTCCATTTTAAGAAATTAATCAAAATATCGACTAATTTTTGAGTAACTCACGTCCAACTCAGTACGTCGCGGGCAGACCCTTGTCTTCCACCTTTAGAAAAAACAATCCATAAAGTACGTATTACGTATATTTAAAGGCAAAAAGCTTTCTACTACAGACCAATACGTAAAGATATTAAATGGAATATTCCAGTAGGTTCCTTACCCGCTCAATCTTACCCGGTGATTGATGAACGACTGAGCGGAATGACCGAATGGGATCGATTCAGTAATGGCCGACATTTGCATCTGTATAGGCGAGATGGGTGTCTTTCACTGATCTAAACGATTCTTTAATACTGCTAGTTCTCTATTGGTATTCAGAAACATCTACATAATTCATACGTAATACGCTCCTATATCATATATTTAATGAAATTAAATAAAAAGATTAAAAGTTTGTAAAATGTTGTTATAACTTTAGCTAGTGGTTTCATTCACGTAAAGTTAGGTTTTTAATAGTCTACCTATATCCTGCGGGAACCACAATATTTTGTTTTTTCGGGAGAATAAAGTGACATAGACTACACTTTCTAGATCTTCAACTTTACCTATCCCTTAGAAAATTACGTCGATCTCTGCTCACTTACTGCGTTAGTGAAGGAAAATCAAAAACAAACATTTTCGGATTAATAAGTACTTATTGTCTAAAAATATTTTTTTTTTTCATTTTATTTATAAGTAGGTATATCAGACCCATGAATTGTAAAAAATTACAATACTATTCAAAATAGGTGATAATATTAGAATAATCAATTATAATAATACCACTAGGGTGGTACGTACATTATTATTTTATTCATTTATTCAATGAGTTTTTAGCTCAAAAACCTGTATATTATTAAATTTATTATTGTTATAGTCCTAGAGTTGTTGAATGTTATACTGTTCGAAGTGACAAAATTTATAGAAAAGTACCAAAACCAACTTTAGATATTTGCTGGCGAGTGGGCCCTGTCAATATAGTTTGACAGGGACAGTCACAAAAATTGGCTTGGCCCTGATTGGCTGAACCTTTCTCACTATTGGCTTAAATGCACACTTTCAGCAAGAATATCATAAATGCAACCAATTACAACAATTGCGATTGTAGAAAATTAATATTCACAACTTTCGTTTTAACAGCCAGTAGGTATTCGTAATCGATAATCGTACAAAAGAATGGCAAAGACCAGTATAAACACTTTGAGGAAATGTTCACCGGCTCTCCATCTATGTTTTTTAAGTTAATGTAAATAATATTACGGCCACACAGCGTGGCTTCGGGAGGCAATATCTGTGTAATGTTTGGGATGATTGCCGGACGTGACAGACAGACATACCATTGTCTCTCTGTATGTGCATTGTGAAATTGCATGTTTGTATTACTACTGACTGTACGCGACTGAATTACGCAGTTCGATTGGATTGCGAAAGAATTATGTGGACTTGTCCAGTCCACATTTTTTTAAACCTACACGTGTTTTTTTTAATACACAGACTAACGCTTGACTCTCACCTGATGGTAACTGCAATGAAGATTCAGTCTAAGATGGAGCGCGCTTGCCTAGAAGATTTACCTATTCACTCTTGATTTTTAGCTACCCAAGCTATAGTTATTAGTATTTTGTGATAGCTTAGTAGTTAAGATTTGGCCAGTGGTGGCCTTAAACACTTCACATTCTGAGACCTTTACCTAGTTGTAGTGGGTAAGCGATGGGTTGATGATGATGATGACACGTAAAGCTTTTGCAGAGTTTATATAAGTAGTTACGATAATCGTCAAACAATAATTATAAAAGAAATAAAGGAAAAGTTGTATAAAAATAAATACAAAGACAAATGTATACTTACTAATATCGTACTAATATTATAACTGCGAAAATGTGTTTGTTGGTTTGTTTGTTTTTCCTTCAATCACGTTGCAACAGAGCCACGGATTGACGTGATTCTTTGCATGGGTATAGTTGAGGACCTGGAGAGGGATATAGGCTTTACTTTTATACTTTTTATCCCGGAAAATCAAGTAGTTCCCGAGGGATTTCAAAAACTAAATCCATGCGGACGAAGTCGCGGGCATCAGCTAGTTAAAATTAAGCTTTCGGTTTAAAAAAATTGAAGGAAAAATGTATTTTTTACTTATTTCTTGTAAGTGAAAACCTATTTTTGAGTGACACTTCAATTGGTTTTTATATGCGACTGATGCATATCTGGTAAGTAACTGTATTATTGTACGAAATTATAACGAAAGATAATAAGATAATAAACATCCTGAATCTACATTATTCTATCGTCCCTCAGTAATGACGGGCTATTATGGACGGCTCCCGATGTTACGGTCCACGAAAATTGACCGTTTGATCAGCGAATCATTCAATTTCATTCATTCGTATTGCTATCATTTCGCTTACGATCGATCCGGAATCGATCTTTGTTGGATAACTTATGAAAATTATGATTCATGGCAAGATATAGACGGCCAATAAATATCGTTATAAGTAAGTATAACGTAACCTATACACCTGCAAGATGTGTCAGTTTTCAAGTTTACGCGATGAACTGAGAATTTTTCCTTCACATTTTCCTTCCACACTAGACCAAAAACTATTATATATATATATATATATATATATATATATATATATATATATATATATATATATATATATATATATATATATATATTATATGTCTATTAACACGTTCACTGCGCATCAGGCCCAAATCAGCCTGCCGCAGAATTTCAACTGGTGCGGACGAAGAAAACTATGTCCCTCTCGCTGGTGCGGAACGATTATCTCAGGTATTTGAAAAGGTATGACAAAGACAAATATATATTTGAGATTGTGGTCAAAATTATAGGTGTTCCCTATAAAAACATCACGGCAGGCCTTTATCGGCCTATCACGCACTGACGGTAAAAATATCAACGTCGGTGCGGGAGGGGGCCTATTGTGGCCCGCCGTCCGAACAGGCAGTTGGCGGCCCGATACCGCACAGAGCACCCGCCTCGCCAGTTAGTGTTGGGCAAGCTATCGTAACTGACGTACGTCGCGTTTTTTTCGTTTCAGTGATGAGATTTGACTATTTCAAGACCTATGTTAACTTTTTCATTTTATTTGAGAATGTATTTAATACACAGTGAGCCCTCTAGTCAAACTCATACGGTAAATTAATCACAGAATTTAAAAAATCATTTCAGGAAAACGAGTAACACCTACGGCCGATCATATCCTTGAGATGAGCGCTAAACGGCGAAATTGTGCAGGGTGCTATGAGAAACTGCGGGAAACCATGAGGAGTTCAGAAGCAAAAAAAAAAAGTAAAAAAAATTAAAACATACTGCAGAATGTGCAAACATAATCTTTGTGCGAAATGTTTTAAAGACAGGCATTAATAAATAATTAAATAAACTATTTTTCATTTCCTTACTATAAATCTGTTTTATTTTCGATATCCCCTTATTTTTGTCTTTCCCATCACTACTAAAAATACTTTCTAGTGCGGTTCTGGTCGATATCGACCCGCCACTTTCCCTGGTTTATTTCTCATTTTCTGGTCGGCAGATCCCGGGGCGAATCAAATCTAAAGAAGTTGAGTTCAAGGTTGTTCCAACAGTCCAAAAACTGCTCACCTACATTATGTTTTCGCAAAGTTATAGCAATTTAATCTAACCTTCTGCTGACAGGTCGAAAAAGACCTACCACGCACTGACGAAAAAATCATTGGGGTCACAATTTGGCCCGCCGCCGCACCAGACGAAGGTTTAAGATTTTACTTGCCGCAGCCAACGTGTTAACAAAAAGTTGTCAACGTTCAGTAGCTGTTAGCTTTCAGTAACAACTAGCCCGGGCCTAGCTAGGGGTTAGGAAGACAGTGTCACGATTAGGTGAGAGCGTGTATATATTATATCGTCAACAATATGGTCGAACGAAGCAACGGCTGGATCGTGCGTCATGCTCGTCAACTAGTGCCACCGGCGGGAATGAGGCTACTTTCTGTCTGCCCGTCTTAACATGAATTGTATTGTAGTACATTGTGGAAATATTATATTCTATTCTATTCTAACAAAGTTGCATGGGTTTAATCGGCTTGACATCCAGCTGCCCACAAGATAGTATAAAAAACTTATTACAATGTAATAGCTACATAATAATATTGTAAAATGATTATTTTGAACAGAGCAACTGCTGAGTTTCTTGCTGGCTCTTCTCACCAGAATCCGCTTTCCGAACCGGTGGTAGAGCCATGACGTGTCTTATGAGCCACATAAATAATTTTGAATTATATAATGTGTCTCCATCTTTAGTGGTTCATTGTAAGCTTAGCCTTTGAGTATTTAACCAACTTAGAGCAAAGTCCCTCGGCTGTAATGTGATGTAACAACAGGTTGTGTTTATTTGTCAGTTGTTCGCCGCACAATAACCGCTACCTGCGTGCAATTCTCGCCGATAGATAAGTATATAGAGTTGATATTACACTCATAATTTTTTTTCTATCTCCAGATATCCAGACAATATTGGCTGGGTGCGTGACCCCAGCGCCATCTAACGATACGACTTACGGTGGCTCTTTTGAGAAAATAAACATGTATTGGATGTCAAATAGCTATTGAAAAAATAAAATAAACTAGAAAAAAAATTTTTTTCAATGTTAAATGAATTGAAAATGTTATATTACAGAGTGAATATTAAATTAAAAATTTTTCCGTGGGTCAGCTAAAAACAGTAAGTAAAATAATTACAACAACTAAAACAAGTCTCAATAAATGAATTAGGTTAAGTAGTGTTAAAATCTGTCAAAATGTTTATTGTAAAATTAATATTGAATAAAAAATCATTATTAATATTAAAAAACAATCTAAAATAATATATAAAATAACAAATAGCTCTATTTAACATAATTATATATTTACTTTACGTCTTCTATAAACTGATGGAAAAATAGTTGGAGCGTAATTAGGACTTGATTCAACCTCTGATTTTTCACCGCCAATGAAGTGTTAACTGCATATAACATCCATAGGTTTTGGAGACCATAACGATCCATCAATACTTTACAAAAAAATAATAATTGAATTATTAATTTATTACTCCGTTTTATTACACGATATACACATGTATATGACATTATTCTATAGAATACGGTTGTAGGTTATAGTAATACTTACTTTGCCTTTTAACAGCAGTTATCCATTTTTTTCGCTGATTTAATTTCCACTTGGCAACCGGAAACTTATAAAATTTACAATTACTATTTCTCCTAGTATTTTTGCAATCGACTACACAACAACTTTGATGACCCATTTTATTTTATTTATTTAATTAAACTGACACACGTGTTATTTTTATGGTCATAGATAATAAAGAGCCACCCGTAGTTCTATAATTGTCCGCAGCGGGCGCTGACATCACTTTTGTGTCCCCCACTATGCCCTATGCACCCAGCCAATAGAGCTGCCAAGTTTTGACAATTGACATTTGACAATTGATTTGACATCAAGATGACGTAATGTAATTACAAACATAGACAACAAAAGCAGAAGGATGTACTTCGAGCGTTGCTATTCTACAAATGTACCCAATTATCAATTTTATATCTTTACCTCCTTTTCACTGTAAAACTGCAAAAAAGCATATTTCATTTTAACTTCTATGATTTTATACTATTTTTTGGTATAGCGTACAAGTACCTGGCCCAAGATGAAATGATGAAGATGGCCCTTTCAGCCTGATCCGTCCAGTGCAAGTGGTTTGAGCTGTGCATTGATAGATCAGTCGTCAGTCAGTCACCTTTTTTCTTTTTATATATTTAGATTATAATATAATAATCTAATTATACTCCGCTTCGTCCGAATATATTAGCAGATAAACACATATAGTATCGTCTAGCGATCGCCATTCGCACACTATATTGAGGGTAGATATCTTCTCGGCAGGAACGGCATTCCGAACCAGTGGTAGACTCATCGACGATTCAAAAGCACTTGTAAAAAAGTTTATTTGAATATAAAACATTTCTATTCTATTCTATTCTATTCTTCCTCAACTTTTCATTGTAATCTATTTTTATTTTTCTTTATGTGGGTAGAAAACTCCCACCTGTCGGCAACACGCCCCGCTCCGCTTCATTTCGCGTTTTAGTGCTCGGCCAGTTCGCACAATCTTTCGGCAAATTGTCTTCAAGTGTAAAAACAGTGCTGTGTTTAAAATATGCCTAAAAGAAAGCATAGTGATGTTGATTACGAAAGTTTACGTAAAAAACTAAAGAAAATTGAAGAAATGTTACATCGCAAAACGACGTCGTAAACGTGCTATATCGAGTTCGTCGTCTTCGTCATGGGATTCTTCCACGCTCCACGCAGCAGTGTTCAGGATCAGAAGGTTAGTCAGTTCATTATCATAAAGTGTACCTACATAACCTATACAAGTAATTATGAAACTACTTTTGATTTGTTGTCAACAATTTATTGCGCAATGGCTAGTGGGCAGTTTTTTGATTAAATCGGCTTGGCATCCAGATGCCCACAAGATAGTATAAAAAACTTATTACAATGTAATAGCTTCATAATAATATTGTAAAATGATTATTTTGAAAAGAGCAACTGCTGAGTTTCTTTCCTGCTCTTCCCAGCAGAATCCGCTTCCGCTACGTGAAATAAATAATTTTGGATTTGAATCATAATTGTAATAAAAAACTTGAGAGGTGTCAAGGGACACCCGGATGGAACGTAGTTCCTTTCGATTACATTGTGTTCGGTATTTTCGCGGTACAACATTGAGTCTCCGTAGCCTAGTGGCTCCGGCAGTCGCCTAACAGTTCAAAGTCGATGGTTCGAATCCCAACTCGACAGACCGAATTTTCCATTTTCAATTTTATTTTAAACAATTTCTACATGTACAACCTTTCCCTAATTTTTTATAACTTATAAGTTATAAAAAATTAGGGAAAAATTCCACATGTAGAAATTATTTAAAATAAAATAGAAAATTCAGTCTGTCGAGCTGCGATTCGAACCATCGACTTTGAACTGTTAGGCGACTGCCGGAGCCACTAGACTACGAAGACCCAATGTTGTATCGCGAAAATACCGAACACAATGCAAAATTCACATTGAACAAAAAAGTGTCGGTTTCAAAAATGTATCGAGTGTCGGTTCTTTAATTTTTTCCGTCTAGCCCCCTTCCGTACCGCGCGATAAGGAACTACGTTCCAAAAGGGTCAATTTGTAACATCTCTTTGTAAATAATAAATCGATTGCAATTAGATTGTCAATAGAGAAGTGTCCCCGGACCCGTTCGGTACCGACGCGGCGGACGGTGGTTAAGAAACGTTACCGCCACTATAAGCTATCCAGTAATTATTGACTGGTTTTCCACTATTTATACTTTTATACTTTCTTTAATCTGTAGGGCAATGTCCTCTTACTCAGGTATACTCGTATGATTAATCATAACTCGCAAGAGCGTCGCTAGCCGATGGTCAAGGCAAGTTGACAGGGTTCCCACTGCATTTTTACAAACCTTGCCCTATGCGGACGAAGTCGGGGGCAAAAGCTAGTTAAGTATAAGTTTTTTAGCTTCACAGTTGAAGATTTGGCAACGGTATCTGGATTTCAATGATGAAGTATCTACTATATTTTTCAAATGTCTAGGGGGGGCAGCTGCCCTACCTCCCCCCCCCCCCCCCCTTTGCGACGCCCATGACTCTAGTGACACAATTCTAACCTAAAATTACCACTTATTATAAATGTGAAAAGGATGTTAAGATGTTTGTTACTCCTTCACGCCACAACGACTAAACCAACTGAAAAAAAAACCGGCTAAGTTTGTTGTGATGTCTTCTAATACAAACATGTTTGAAACCTCGTAGATTAAATTTTAGATCGTCAGTAATATTAGTAGTTGTCAACTTGTCAGTAGTACCACGCACTACTATAACTGTGGAAACAACTCCTATCGACGGTGTCCCCGCCTCATTACAACATTTAGGAGGTGCACCATCAAATTCCTGAAAAGCCGGCAAAGCATAATAATTATTATTGACCGAGCGAAGCGAGGTCTCTGAGTCTACTAGAGTGAATTTGCACTTGTCCGTACGTCCGTCCGTCCGTCCGTCCGTCCGTCCGTCTGTCAGAGCCTTATAACTTTTGAATTACTGAACGTAATTACTTCAAATTTAGATATAATATGTAAACTGATGGCCTTCAGCCGAATATTGGATAAAAAATTATAAAAACCTTTATTTCAGGGGGGCTCTCATAGAAGTGAAGTTGCGAAGTAAAAAAAAATTTATCGCCTTACATAAAATTGTTACGTATCATTTTAAAGATAATTTTGAACCTAATACAAAAATATTTTTTTTTAAATTTTTCCCTTAAAATTGACGAAACGGGGGGCTTTCAAAGTGGCGATTTTATACGCTCGCTTGAAGACGCTTTCTCTAGGAAAATCCGCTATGGATTTTCAAACTGATTTTATTTTTTTAGGTCACTTATATCCTGTACTTGAACAACAAATACTAAAATTATATGAATATTATAAAGAAACGAGATTATTTAATTTTTAATGGGCATCAGTAATTCATATAGCATCAACATAGCTTCACAATAATGCTAATAGATGGCGCAGTCAGTAACTATTCCCATGGAACTACGAGTTACGACTACGACCTATCCCAAAAACAGTTTTGCGTCGACCATTATTATTTATATATTTTTTTGTACCATATTATTCAATTAAAATTATTTTTTAGTTAAATTTGAGTTAAATATTGTATATTTTCTATTCGCGTCGATAGATGACGATTTGTACAGATGCCCGTAACCCGGTTTCACTCGTTAGTACCTACATAATAATTCAATGTTTTCACTAACGTTCCCTAACCTTTACGGGCTACCTATAAGTTAGGTGATGTTTTCTGTCAACTTATTTATCACGATCCTGTACGGGACACCTAAAAGGATATTGAGACGGATGTTAGGACTTAGGATTGTATTTAGGAGCTACCTACGTTAAGAGACTCCTACTTAGGGGATGATTTAGGTATGTTTGGTGAAAACGGGCATAATAATAATGTCAGTTTTGGTTATCATGTATCGATTGAATGAATAATCATGGGATACCGTTACCGCGAGGTCTCAGTTCGGGGCGAACCACTAGTTATTATTATTATATTTTAAAAACATTAATTGCTGTTATATTGTAAAATAATTTTTACAATCAAAAATTGTAAGACTAGGATCGGTAGCTTAGTCCTACTATAGATAGCTATCTATCCCTTCCTAAAAACAATAGCTCCTTTTAATGCGGCAATGTGATATAATAGTTTTGAAAACGTCAAACATTGATTGCTACGAGACTATGTGGGTACGTAGATTCAGGCGTACCATGAATTGCCACAATTTACTAGTACGCCGACGGTATCTAGTAGGTGCAAAGGAAGCGACTGCCAATCCTAAATCTATATTATAATAATAATCTAATTTCATTAAACAAACTATGACTTTGTCTTTCGAATTTATACTCGTAAGTTACGGTTAGGGGTAGAAAAGGTGATCATAGAAACGAGACCATTAATAAGAATGCAACGGTATTAGTATTTACGCTTATTTATAGTTGGTCGTTATGGAAAATGCCAACGCTCACTTTACTACCCATAATGATGATTCTATTCGATATGTATTTTGTGCTGTGATGACCTGGTGATTAGACTCAGTAGTATAGTGTAATGTAACAAATAATTATTTCTCACCTCCGGGCGGAAAGCGTCAATTTTCCTCCCGCTGCGCTAAACGAAAATGTCGCTTTCCGCCTCCGTCGAGGAGAAAAATAGTATACACACCACGGGCAGTAAATAAGAAAGCCTCAGATCACATGTTTATTGACCTCGGCTTCGCCTCGGACAACAATTACATGTGATCTGAGACATTTCTTATTTTACTGCCCTAGATGTGTAATATACTATAGAAGTATTACAAAATATTTTTTGCGAGTCCACGGACGCCCATTAAACAACAGCAAAAAAAATTGTTTAAAAAAATTAAAATTGTCTCTAAAATATCATCTAAACCAATTAACTAAATCAATGGAATCAAGAAATATACAAAAAATTTGTAATCGATGACAAGATGGTTGACTAATTAACTATAGTTATAGGGCATAGGTCCACCACGGTGGCCCAATGCATATCGGCAGATATATCACTCCTTTGAGAATATTATGGAGAACTCTCAAGCGTGCTTCCCTCACGATGTTTACCTTGACCGTTGAAGAATGTGATATTTGACTGCTTAAATGCACTCCGAAAAGTTAGAAGTGGATTGAACCTGCAACCCGCCGAATAGGAGACCACAGTAGTCGTCGCAGGAGCCGCTGGATTCAAGCGGCGCAAGACCGAAGCCTGTGGAAGTCCATGCAGGAGACCTTTGTCCAGCAGTGGACGTCTATAGGTTGATAAAGAAGAAGAAGAAGATTAGCAAATTAATAAACTGGCTGAAATCGTAGATCGTAGATGAACTTGAGCCGCAATTAGCCTGGTGGGCTTATAGTGGTTTCTAAGTAATCCTTTGTATGCAGTTGGTAGTGAGTAGTGCGGTAATACATACATAATAAGCGCGATTAGCTAAGACGAGCCCTGGGCAACGGTAGCCGGGATGTGCCAATCTTTTTCTTGTTAGTGCAGCGGTTACATGCCGCTGTGCTGTGGATTATATCGATTTAAAAAATATGTTCTCTTGAGGATTTGCAATTTGTTATTAATTATTTTACTATTATTATAAATGCGAAAGTGTGTTTGTTGGTTTGTCCTTCAATCACGCCGCCGTTTATCCCGGAAAATCAAAGAATTGCCGAAGGATTTTAAGAACTAAATCCACGCGGACGTAGTCGCGGGCATCAGCTAGTTTCTTAATAAAATGTTTATCTACAAAGGGTCTTTCTTACGTAAATATAGAATAGCCATGCTATTTCTACTCAGCGGGCGATGGAGCCAGCTGTGCTCAAAATATGCTTGCCAGATAAAATCAGAAATTAGGAGATCCGCAGGAGAACCAAAGTGACTGACGTAGTTCAGCGAGTCATGAAGCTGAAATGGAAATAGGCGGGTCACATAGTTATTAGAATGGATGGTCACTTGGGTCTCAAAGTGCAGGAGCGGTGAGCACGCACCGGAAAACGCCTTGTTGGCAGTCCCCCCACTAGTTGGACCGACGATATCAGACGAGTGGCTCCTTTGTTAGCAACCTTTGTTCAGCTGTGAACGTCTAGCATTTGATAAAGAAGGAACCGCACCATGTAAACGCGGTTCTAATAGCACTCGTACGTAATATACTATTAAAAGGAGTCAACGCACCCGTATAGCTACGGCATGTAATATTAACAACGGCTACTGTTTTCCAACTAGTCCTAAACCGGCCGAGCGACATGCAGGACACACTACGAGTTGTCATTACCACCATAACTGCTTTTACAGAGCAGATATACGATTAGCGTAATCGATAGATGTAATAAAACATTCCAAAGAAGGGATTTACAAAAGTCGGTTGTACATTTCAAGTCCAGTTAAAATCGGCTACGAGTAGTGAGGGATCATGTTCGTATTTTTAACCGACTTCAAAAAAGGAGGAGGATTACTCGAAGACGCCTGAACCGATTTGTAAGCTTTTTTTTTGTTTCAAAGGGTATACTTCTCAGGTGGTCCCATTGAAATTTTATCGAAATCGGTCAAGCGGTTTTTAAAATATCAACAATAAATTGCATACTTTGTAGTGGCGCGGGCACGGGTCAGCGTGGTGGACTATGGCTTATAATTATAACCCTTCTCTGAGATGAGACCTGCGCTCAGTAGTGAGCCGTTAATGGGCTGCTAAAGATGATGATGATGAAATCTAATCGAAAGACTTTTCTTTGAATTAATATGGATAGCAGAACTCTAACAACTACCTACTAAAGCGGCTCGTGTAAGCACCCCTCAACTTCGATACCTAGGTATAATAAAGTATTCCGAAGATGGTATTTACCACATAACAGGCATAAGCGAGGTCCATGTAAACCTAC
Organism: Oeneis ivallda; assembly: GCA_029955525.1. Lineage (NCBI taxonomy): Eukaryota > Metazoa > Arthropoda > Insecta > Lepidoptera > Nymphalidae > Oeneis > Oeneis ivallda. The sequence continues at coordinate 13,958,690 of JARPMR010000023.1, forward strand.
CTACCTATGTGTAATGTCTGCCCGTGATATTTTATTGGAAGAAATCAATGCCCCCTTTAAGGTTCTGTGTGTGTAATTATAACAAGAGCTACTGTTTTTCAACTAGTACTAAACTGGAGCTGGATATAACATGAGATGATATTACCACCATTAATATTTATTGGACTTAAATAAAAATAAAATATAGATTAATAACTAAATAAAGTAGGTATAGTATAAGTCAGTACGTCAAGGGAAAAATTTTTGAAATCCGTCAAGAAATTCCGGAGAAATAAATAATTATTATCAAAATTATCGTATTTTACCGCCTAATGGTTTTCCCGTAAAGACATGAGTTCTGAGTTTTGACTTGTGACGTCAAATTACCGTGTTCTATTCTTTTTCAATTCAATTCAATTTCTTTCCGATTTTTAAATAAAGGATCTTCCAAAATAAGTTAGTTCTAATCACCCCGCTATTAGTTCGAAGTGTGATAACCACTAATAAATAAACAAACTCCCATACGTTTTATAAAGAGTTGCTGGTTTGATTAGATGGTAACATCCCTATATTCAGTAGGTATTTCGATTCGATGTAAGAAAATTATCAGGACTTTTATTAGGTATCTACCAGATAATACAAGTTGATAAATAATAAGTAATTTATGGGAAGGCCCTCCCGGCTGTGACCATTTTAATAATATTTACGAGGTATTAACAGAGTCGCTTATTTATTGCAAACCAGTACTTATACTAATGCAACAACAAGTCATTATTAATTCCAGTAGTGGTTTAATATTATCCTTAGATAGCAGAGATAGATAGCCTAGTGGTTAGGACTGCGGTTTTCTATTGGGGGGTCGTGGGTTCGATTCTGGGCACGTACTACTGACTTTTCGGAGTTATATGCGTTTGAGCAATTAAATATCACATGCTTCAACGGTGAAGGAAACATCTCGTGAGGAAACCTGCGCGCCTGAGAGTTCTCCATAATGTTCTCAAAGGTGTGTGAATTCTGTCAATCCACACATGGCCAACGTGGTGGACTAGGTATATCCTAAGCCTTAATTAAAAATTAAAAAATTATTAATTAAATTAATTTAATTAAAAAAGGTTAAAGATAAATGTACTTCCGTGAATACCGTTATTAAAAGCAAATCAAAAATTAAATCAAAATGGCCCTTACATAATACCCTGGTTACTCCGCTGTTATCATTGATAAAATTAAGGCCTCTATACACTTGCCACATCATACTGCTAAACAAGTTCATATCCTACCAATGGAAGCCCACGGGAGGCCAACCATCACCCACTCACTCAATCACTCGCTCACTTTTTTCACATCATTCACTCCTTTTTTTAACCCCGACGTAAACAGAAGGGTGCTAAAAGTCACCGCTGTTTTTAAATTATTTATGCAAATATGATAATACTTATCATATATTGTTAAATTAGAATTAAAGAAATATAATATTGTCACAAATATCGATACTTTGCCCATTTTTAACCGAGCTATTCAAAGATAAATCACTAACTGACTGTCCTCCGCTCTCGACCATCCGGCACTCGCTTTATCCCCTCCCATTTTTCCCACTCTTTGCGTCATTTTGTCGGGGCTACACGTGCTTATTCCTGATTGGCCAACGCAACCATGTTTGCCAACAACTAACAAATTACCAACATAAACAAGTGTTGCCACACTGAAAGAATTGCCACTTGAAAAATTCATTTAACACCGTCTTTTTTATAAAATCATGACAATATACTTACATAAATTAAGAAAAAAAAAGACAATCATTAAATCCATTTTCAATTAAAACCAAAAACAATAAGATTATTGAGCAGTGTTTGGAAAATCTTTTATCTATGAATAAAAGCCTATGAAGGCTTTTTGTTGGTATTCAAAAAATGCATAAATTCTTGTTAGGCTTTTTTGTCCTATTAATGTGTCTCTACCTTTATGATCAAAGCGTCATAATTGCGAGTTGCGTGTGTCCCGCCATTCAATATCTATTGAAAGCAATTTTATATGTAATAGCTTTAAGATACTTCGAAGAATCGGTTTTCATAAGAGCAGCAATTTTTTATAACCATAAGAAATAGTTCTTGTGCCTAGCAATCTTGTTAATTAGAATCTGTAGCAGAATCGATTGCCGCTGGTCTAGGTGGGGGAAGAGTTTATATATGTAGTCGAGCCCAGTGTTGGACTACCTTTAAATGGATGCATGAGCTGACTAAAGTAACTAACAAAATATAAAAAAGAAAAAAGACGAGACATCGGAACACGTAGGGTAAAAGCCGGATAGTTGCCACACTTTTTGAAATTACTTTATATGTCTCAGTACAAAAAGCAAAATACTATATTTGTAAAACGGATGGGTACCTGCTTTGGTTTATTATCTTCAAAGTAAGACAACTATCCCATATAGGGGCTAGTTGTCTAATCCATATAAATTACATTTATACAAAACAAAAAAAACAAAAACTGTGTTCGCACTTTACCTTTCCATGCAATCGCACAGAGACATGCAACACGGCCAACTTAGTGGTAGTTGTAGTCTCTCCATATATAAATAAAATTCTTTTTAAAATACCGACTTCAAACGCGCGCGCCACTGCAAAGTACATTATTTTTGATATTTTAAAAAGCGCTCGACCGATTTTTATCAAACTTTAGAATAAAAAGAATTTTTCTCACCTCCGGGCGGAAAGCGTCAATTTTCCTCCCGATGCGCTAAACGAAAATGTCGCTTTCCGCCTCCGTCGAGGAGAAAAATAGTATACACACCACGGGCAGTAAATAAGAAAGCCTCAGATCACATGTTTATTGACCTCGGCTTCGCCTCGGACAACAATTACATGTGATCGAAGACATTTCTTATTTTACTGCCCTAGATGTGTAATGTACTATTCCAAATCGGTTCAGGCGTCTTCGAGTAATCGGTGAACATACATAAAAAAAAAAATCCGACGAATTGATAACCACCTCCTTTTTTGAAGTCGGATAATAAAATAACATATTATAATATTATTATAGTAAGTATATTCATCCGGGAAACTAGAGTAATTACAATGGAGACAACAGACTATACCACTGGGGCAACTGGCTGGAGTGATCTGGCGGGGAGACATACCAGTGGACTCACGCAAAACGGGTGGTCTTCGCCTACATGCGCGAACAATTCAAACGATGAAGAAAATAGTAAAGTGAGAAAAATATACAAATAGGGGATCTTTTTAGGGTTCCGTACCCAAATGGTACCAACGGGACCCTATTACTAAGCCTACGCTGTCCGTCCGTCCGTCCGTCCGTCCGTCCGTCCGTCTGTCAGCGGGCTGTATCTCGTAAACCGTAATAGATAGACAGATGAAATTTTCACATATTATGTATTTCTATTGCCGCTATAACAACAAATAATAAAAATTAAATTAAATTAAAAAAATTAAATTAAAATGGGTAGGTGGGTAGATGGAAATCTTTTAATTTAATTTTTTTTTAACGGAACCCTAAAAGAGCGAGGCCCGACTCGCACTTGGCAGATTTTTTATGTGTTCCTGCCTTTTTTCTTCTACAGGGGGGTTGAAGTCTGTTTTAGGTAGGTACCCAGTATTTGCTACCAAAGTCGCCTCCTGTTTAAGAAATAGAATGTTGTGACAATTATAACTAAGTAGTATAGTACTTAGTTATAATTGTCACAAATTAAGCCAAACAAATTAAGCCTCAGATGCTCCAAATAAAGATTATTATTATTATTATATATTATGAGCAATTTTCAATCTGCCTTATGACTCAACTATTATAAATTTTGGTGCTAAAATTAAAATACCTGCATGTAAAAATTAAAAATATACATTTACGTATCGGTACTACCTTTATCATTGATTTTGATATATTATAGACATTGAGTAGGTACAATTAATAAAAAAATTGTACTACTAAATTATATAAAGCTCTATTAAACTAAATGTCTGTCTATTTCATCCTTAGATAAAATATTCATTACAATAAACTGCATACCTACTAATGGCGTTATTATTCCGATTGGCTGTTATAACCTAGGATACATAGGTTTTGTGTACAGCTACCTATTATGTAGATTACGCCTATGGCTTTACATAAAAGATACATTACTTTATGTAACTACAAGTCTATTTATAAGTATACCTAGATAATATCATAATGAATACAACTATATGGGAGCCAGCTAGCTACTGAAGGGTTACCACAAACCATTAACCAATTGAAGGGTTGATAATTATGTCTATTTATATTTTATACATTTTTACGATATTAATTATGCTTGACTGACTAAATCTCAACTAAAGAAGAAAGATAAATATATATAATAAGAAAAATAGGTATCTCTCCTATGTCATAACTCACTATACATCATTCGTCGTTGTACATTATACATCTCATTGCTTAACCCATAAGGTAGGGGTTTTCTCAGGTTTGTGTCACTTACTATGCTCGCTTGTCAGCTACTTAAACACTCGGCTTTATTTTTCCATTTTGAGGTTCCAATCCTACTTCAAACGTTCTAGAGTTTCACAGTTAAAACTGATTCATAATATTTTCACCTCTTGCAGTGGAATCGATGTCTAAAGTAACACAGAATAAAAATAAATAACACTTAGCTTAATTACATAATACTCTACCTGTGTGGGCAAAATTCTTGATACAATTTATGTATTATAGCTACCAGCCTACCAACAGATCGTATCGAAGTGGGCCGCGCAAAAATGCCTATAATCAAAAAATTGCCCAACTTAATAATTACTGTATAAGCTCTGGCTGTCATAATTTATTGTGTTGGTCACAATAGCGGTCCACATTGTCGTAATTTCCTCGTTAGGGTGTAGTCACATAAAGAGTAGGTATAATTTTATGGTGATTTTCACATCAAATAACAATCTACACTACAACAATCGACCAATCCAGACGAATAAATCGTCAAAGCCATTTTATGTTTTCTGTAAACTATGCAGAATAATTTTTTATTTGAAATTTAAGCCAGGCGAATATCAAGTCGAATATTAATTAATTCATTCATCAATCCCAACCCACCTACGGCCCACAATTGGGAACACGTCTCTAGAATGAGAAGAGTAGTCGAATATTTATAGTATTTTTTGTATACAAAGCGGAAATTTGCCGTCAGTTGTTTATGTGCAATTTATGTCATTTAACTTATTTGAACAAAATTTAATTAACGTTTCTGTTATTTAATGTTCACCGATTACTCGAAAATGCCTGAACCGATTTGGAAAATTCTTATTTTATTTGAAAGGGTAGGTATACTTCCCAGGTTGTCCCATTTAAATTTTATCGATATCAGTCGAGCGATTTTTAAAAAAAACAACGCTAGCGTATCAAACTAAGTGGTGACGCGGGCGTTAGAACTGTTAGAAGTCAGTTTTTAAAAAAGAATTTTTTAGATTAAATTATATTAAAAACTTTAGCGTTCGATTTAATGTGGTGCTACCCTACTGTATAGGAACAAAATCTAATAAGCACTCTGCTATGCAAATCAATCGCTACATTAAGTTATGGCTTTGTCATTCGAGTCACAATGCAGGAAACCTAGGCCGTGGAATAAACTATTTGTAGGTACAGGATGTTATTAAAAGAGCTGACAGTGAGGCGAAAATTTATGCCTATTTTCAGAGACTATTCTTAAAATTATCCCAATTAGGTGACCCTTAACAACGTTTTTATTTTTTCCGGCCCCGTTGTCCCCGTTGACCGTGTCCTCGTTAACGGGAACAGCGGGATTTGAATACTATAATTATTTAAAAAAAATCCCGCTATCCCCGTTGACCAGTCCCCATCAACGCAGACTTCGGGATTTGAATTTATCTTTAAAAATATGTCCGGGAACAACAACAAAAAAAATTGGATAGAAGCAGGCGTTACTTTGCGAAAGTTCATGATTAGCATAATCCGCCAATAGATTTCTGTTGGCGGATTATAACAAAATAATTCTAACCTTTTCTTGCTAAAAACAAAATAATTAAAAATAATGCAAGTTAACCAACTTTTAAGGAATAATTTAGCGGTCTCATAAAAACATTTTATAGTGACTACCAGTGTTAGACAAAATGTCTAAATAAAGATGCGTAAGACTGAGTTACCACGGCGCGGCCTCCGTAGAATGCAGATTTGTATGGAAAATGAAGTTTCAATTTCCACGGCGCGGTTTGCGCCCGCGGCGGGCGCAGTACTAGCGGTACCGCAACCGCTGCGGGCGCGGGTGCGAATCGCGCCGTGGAAACCCAGTCTTATACAGTCACTTTAAAATGATTTAAATTTTTGCATTCCTGACCGCTTTTAAAAATATAACACCCTGTATCTGAGGAATCAGATATGAATACTTGTTATTGCTGTTAAATAATGATTTATATTGGCATACTGTTGTTACAATTAATTGATTATGCTGTGTAATTCTGAGGTAGATAAAAACAAATTAACATAATTTGTTTGGTTTTATCATAATATTTAATTCTTAATCGACAAATCCTCTCTACTCGTCTACGTTTACATCGCACTAGCCAGTATCCAGCCATCGCACTATTGAGGAATTGGCACCCCGAGCTTACTATACGTTTTTCATTAAAGGTTGTTAAGACCACAGAATGCAAATTCGATATAGAAGTGCCAAAACGATCAGCAGCGCTATTCAGTAAATTACAAACTCACTTCGAAAGCAAACTCAATTCACAAATCATGGAATAGGTAAAGAAGACTAGAACGATTGACACTAAAGATTTTCTTATTCTGTGTTACCAATTATGTCAAATTATCCCTTATCTATATATATAAAAGAAAGTGGTGTTAGTTACACTATTTATAACTCAAGAACGGATGAACCGATTTGGCTGAAAATTGGTGGAGAGGTAGCTTAGAACCAGGAGACGGACATAGGATACTTTTTATCCCGTTCGACCGCGTTTCCGTCATGTCACTATAAAACGTGGTATAAGAAAAACGCATCTGACATGGAATAACAAAACGCAAATGACAGTGGAATAACAAAACGTAAATGACAGCTAAACGTAATTTTGTCTTTGGTTAAGTATGGTAAAAAATTTGACAATTATAGAAAGTGTTATAATAAAGCATTACTGATATTATAAATGCGAAAGTGTGTTTGTTTGTTGGTTTGTCCTTCAATCACGTCGCAACAGAACAGCGGATTGATGCGATTTTTCGCATGGGTATACTAATGGATGTAGTAGTGGTTCCTCAGACCGGGAGAGCTACTTTTTATCTCGGATAATGAAAGAGTTCCCGCGGGATTTTTAAAAACTAAATCCATGCGGACGAAGTCGCGGGCATCAGCTAGTCTATATATATAAAAGAAAGTGGTGTTAGTTACACTATTTATAACTCAAGAACGGATGAACCGATTTGGCTGAAAATTGGTGGAGAGGTAGCTTAGAACCAGGAGACGGACATAGGATACTTTTTATCCCGATCGACCGCGTTTCCGTCATGTCACTATAAAACGTGGTATAAGAAAAACGCATCTGACATGGAATAACAAAACGCAAATGACAGTGGAATAACAAACGTAAATGACAGCTAAACGTAATTTTGTCTTTGGTTAAGTATGGCAAAAAATTTGACAATTATAAAAAGTGGTATAATAAACCATTACTGATATTATAAATGCGAAAGTGTGTTTGTTTGTTTGTTGGATTGTCCTTCAATCACGTCGCAACAGAACAGCGGATTGATACGATTTTTTGCATGGGTATAGTAATGGATGTAGTAGTGGTTCCTCAGACCGGGAAAGCAACTTTTTATCTCGGATAATGAAAGAGTTCCCGCGGGATTTTTAAAAACTAAATCCATGCGGACGAAGTCGCGGGCATCAGCTAGTTTGATATAATAGTCGAGTGAGTTCGCTTTCGAAGTGAGTTTTATATCAGTAAGTAGCTGGTAACCGTACAGTTAACTTGTAAAGATTGCTTCACTGCAAGTCATTCAACTAACCGATTGATTGATTGTATTTACAGAGTAGGTAGGTATTATGATTAGCTAAAAAGAGTAACGAACTGTTACGGTATAAAAAGAGAAGTCATCCGAATCACGCAACGATGTATTCTTAAAATTGAGAAATCGCGGCTTCGATACCTGGGTAAGATAGTTGAAAATTTTATAATTTCGAAATTGGCAAAAGTCTAATCTGGTGAGAGTCTTAGCTAGCTATCCTTCTACAAACTAGTTCAGCATTCCTCTTACGATGCTGCATAGATACTAATCGGAGTATTGATTTAAAAACTGACATATCTCTTCCATGATTAGTCCGCATGAAAATGTAAGACTGACTAGTCACTTACTTATTTAAGATCCGAGGACTTACCATCGAATTAAAGTAATGGCAAATACCATTTCTATTATTTTCTTTATAATTCTGTGATCTCCTATAATACGTCTGTGGTAATAAGTAACAGCAGCACAGCCGCGGGCTCAAATAAGCTACTTCAAAGCACATTACTGTCCTCATTGCCCCGAGACGTGGACTGCGCTCGGTAGCGAACGGAACGGATTGCCTTACACGCAAATCATGCTGTTATACGCAGGTTACACGTCTAGGGATCCCTTGGTGTGATTTATAAGCTGCATAGGCAAGTAATGATTCCGATCCGTTAGAACAAAAAAAAATCACGTCAGAAATGAGGAGATCTGTAGAAGAACCGTGTCAGCGACATAACTCAACCGCTCCGAAACAGTCACTAAGTATCTATGGGCCTCATAGGAAAGCTTAGAGTCACTGATGAGTGACATCACTCACAAGTGACCTTTTTCTATAATATGTCTGTGGAAATAGGTAACAGCAGTAGCCGGGAGTTCAAATAAGCTACTTTAAAGCACATGTTATATTATAGATTACTGTCCTTATTGCCCGAGGCGTGGACTGCGCTCGGTAGCTAACGTGAAACGGAACGGTTTGCCTTACACGCAAATCATTCTGATATGAGCAGGTTACATGTCTAGGGATTCCTAGTGTGTTTGATAAGTTACAGATCCACCAACTTATCAGCTATTCAGAAGACAGAGTCGCTTGTGGAGCGTGGATTGCCTTTTAAGTTTTAAGAAATTAAGTTTTTCATTTGTAGCATGGTTTCATTGTGTATGCCTACTTGCGAGAAACCACTCGTTCACTTATGTCCAGCAATGTCCGTCTAAGTATATGCCGGTAAATGCTGACGCCGACAATAATCCGTTGGTATTTTTCCATTACACTTGTCCCTGGATTAGCCATAATTATACATAATTGCAATGGTGGCTATAAAAATACATCGATACATTAATGGCCTTTTTGTTTTTAAGCCTCATTCAAGAGCAATCGCCGCGGGTGCCAGATCCAAAATACCAATAATTTAGTAAATTTATTCCCTCCATAGCTCTTTTGTTCGCTCGTAATGAGCGGTTACCGATTTAAAATCGCATTGCCTCTATACAATCCGGTGTTTTAGGGCTATCTACACACGCGATATTTTTAGCACTTGCCAAAAAATAAGTCGTCCTCATCATCAACCAATAGACGTCCACTGCTGTTGGATAGGCAACAGTCTGGGAGAAAGGGAGAATCTTCACTGGGAGGTTGCCAGTTCACCACTTTGGAACCGCAACCTGCCCTGCCCTGCGCCTTGCTAAACCAGCTTATCAACTGATTGAGCTACTTCAGTTACTCATCAACACATCATTTAAAACGATAACGTCCACTGCTGGATAAACTATAGGTCTGTTGAAATGGTCTGGATCTTGTACCGCCTGCATCTGCGACTCGTCTGAGATAGTCCGTCTACCAACGTTGGGAGTCTACCAATACTGTGCCTTCCGGTGCGAGGTCGTAATTTCAGCACCTTGAGACCCCATCGCCCATCGACTCTTCAAGCCATGTGGCCCGGCCATTGCCACCTCGGCTTTGTCGGTTGCTCTGGATCTCTTTATTTCTAACTAGATGATGCCCTTCTTCGTCCGCGTGGATTAAGGTTTTTTAATTCCCGTGGGAAATCTGTAATTTTCCGGGATAAAAAGTAGCCTATATGTTAATTCTGGGTATGAGCTATCTCCATTCCAAATTTCAGCCAAATCGGTTCATTCGTCGTGGAGTAAGAGTAACAAACATCCAAACATCCATACATCCTCACAAACTTTCGCATTTATAATATTAGAGGATTAAATAATAATAATCATCCCCTAATTTCTAATTTGTTGACTATAGAGAAACTCCAAGCATATCTATCTTTTCATGAAACTCTGAGCTTTATTAAGACACACCAACTCCATCAGCATCCGCCGACCATGCCTTGGACCCGTATATCAACTGCCAACATGTACTATTCGAAGACACTGAAGAATTTTGGACAAGAGAACATATCGATGCTTGAACACTTCCCAGCTAACACTGCTTGAGGAAACTTAGGTAACCCGGAATCCCCTTTGGAAACCAGCCTTATTACATTTATCGAGCAATTTAACTTATTATAACGTGCGAGTATACAGTAATTTGCGGGCAGGGCGTATTGTGTAATGGTCCGAGCGTACAGATTGTTGGTTTGACGTGTGCCCAATATGTAAAGGTGTGTTCATAATGAAATATTTTAAACTTATTAATAAATGCAAAAGTGTGTTTGTTTGTTGGTTTTTCCTTTTATCACTTAGTGCGTTAGGATAGTTGAGAACCTGGAGATTGACACAGGCTAGATGTTATTTAGTCACCGACATAGCTCAGCGAGTCGCGAAACTGAAGTGGAAATGGGCGGGGCACATAGTTCGAAGAGCTGATGGTCGTTGGGGTCTCAAAGTGCTGGAGTGGGAGGCCCCGCACCGGGAAGCACAGTGTTGGCAGACCCCCACCAGGTGGAACGACGACATTAAACGAGTCGCAGGGATCTGGATCCAGGCGGCGCAAGACCGAGCCCTGTGGAAGTCCATGCAAGAGACCTTGGTCCAGCAGTGGACGTTTATCGGTTGATAAAGAAGAAGAAGATATTATTTTATTTCGGAAATAGAATGGGAAACTTTCTCCACGCGTATGAATTCATGGGCAAATACTAGTTAAAAATAAATACCCCGTTGATCTAGTGGTTAACTTCTTCTGCTGTAAATTTTGAGAGTCTCGGATCGGACCAGGATTTTTTTTTGGGTTTTTCTGTCACGAAATTCTTAAAAACATGGAATTGGCGGTGTATTTATCACGCGCGTCTCTAGCATAAAACAGTTGATCCTACACTTGATCTTCTCTGGTCGTTTCAGGTAAATGTAAGGAAACGTAGCGTAGGAAAACTTCCACTAAATGGAAAGATTATCTCAAGATAGTCTCGATCAGCTGCTTGACATTGAGTGTCAAGCATCAATACAAGCGGCACAAGAACATGCACTGTGGCGATCCTTGCAAGAATATGATATCCTTGTAAGAAGTATATTTCGGTTGAAATGACGATGAAGAATGTTGATTTTCTTTGTGTGTGTAAAAAAAGCTATTATGTAACTTATTCCTGCATAGTTGGCTATTCTTAAGAGAGATTGGCCGATATATTACAATAAACTAGCTTTATCCCGCGACTTCCTTCTCGTGGCATGAGTAAAAACAAACCAACCAAAAAACACACTTTCGCATTTATAGTAGGGATAATTAGAGAAAGAAATATTATACCTAGTAATTTTTGACGTGATAACGTCTTATAAATCGATGAACACCGGCTGCACGCACGAAAAAGTGTCACGTTCCGCCTGAGCCTGAGCATGTAAGCGAGAGCGCGGAACAAGCGATAGAGAGGCACGATGGGCCCAAGCGTTGGCTTACTAGACTAGAATAGATACAGAGAACGCCCGCCGCCGCCCGCCAGTCATCACGTGCGCGCTGTGGTTAGCGGATGTTTCGCCATTATGACGTTATCACGTAAAACTATCGTCCGTAAACCGACTTTACAGACAACCAATTTTTTTTTATAAATATGAATGTGCAATCCAGTATAAACGCTTCCTAAACCAGCTAATTATACATTGTGAAGTCAATCCAATTTTCCCACAATGCCAGGAAAGAGAATGGACGCGCGTGACACACTTTACATAAGCTCTCATTAATCATTGCACGAAAAAACTTAATATTGACAGGTATAAGATTTTACGGTTAAAGAACTTTATTTCTCATTACGAATCACAACAAATTCACTTACATGAGAAACTTATTAACAATCGGTAGGTATCTTATTCTTAAAGTTACTGCGATTTTTATATAAAACAAAGTGGGTAGAAATAAACGGTCGATTGCGCGGATGGCGCGGACATAACATAGATTCTATGTAGATACGGCTTGGCACTTCAGGGTAAGTAAGTATGGTATTCATTTATGTATACTTAAATATGTTTATAATATATACTTTATTTTTATAGTCGCGTATATAAATGTATTACTTATATTTCTATAAAAATATTATATATAAATATAACTTTATTGGTAGTAGTGTTGTAGTATGATATTATTATTTTATATGTTAAAGTTATTTTTGTTAATTTGATTTTTATAGTTTGGTTCCAGAATAATTGTTCAGCATATAATGTTTTAAAAGTTTTTTATAGGTTTGTAAAGATTGTGTGTTTTTTATGTCACTGGGGAGCTTATTATATAATTGCACGCCTTCGAACAAAATATTTTTCTTACCGTATTTAGTTCTTGGTGCTCGACATATTAGATTATTTGCATTTCTTAAAACCATTTTTTGCACTTGCACTTTTTTTGGGAAAATTATTTGTGTATTTATATTTTTCGATAAAATTTTTCTTATTAATAGGCAAGTATTATATATGTATATTTGCGTAATATTTAATAATTTGGTTTTTTTTGTAAAGTATTTCGGTGGGCGTTAGGATATGATAGTTAAATAGTGCCTTTATCAATTTATTCTGGGCTCTTTGCATTAAGTTTAGATTGGCTTTTGCAGCTGAGCCCCAGATCTCCACCAAATAATCAATATGAGGTTTAACAAGTGTGTTATAAATAAGGTAACGTACTTTTTGTGGATTTTCATTTTAGCTCCTTTTACTCGCCGACGAGTGGTTCCTTGCTACTCGTCTGATGTCGTGGTCATTTTAGCTCCTTTTACTCGCCGACGAGTGGTTCCTTGCTACTCGTCTGATGTCGTGGTCCACCTAGTGAGGGGTCTGCCAACACTGTATTTTCCAGCACGTTGGGACCCCAACGACCATCAGTTCTTCGAACTATGTGCCTCGCCCATTCCCACTTCACTTCGCGACTCGATGAGCTATGTTGACAACTTAGCTTTGTACCTATAAAGAGGTGGTATTGTGATGAGTTGATTCTTACAGGTCGCGATGCTATCAACGCTAATTTACTTTTGGCAACGGAACGCAGAACTCTTTGAACTAGAATTCTAGACCGTTTTCTGAGGGATTGACGCCTTATACTGCTGAGCTATTAAATTGTATTGAAATGTTTAAACATTACAAATTATACGACATTTCGTTATTGCCTACCACCTACCATTAAATAGGAAAATTTGTGTTAGACTATGACCAGTTAATTCCCTATAACGTCGTCACTAAATAACAATAGCAATCTTGTAATAGCCATGGTTATTAGAGGGCTTTACATAAATCGCAATTATGGAACAATATCGTTATAGTCCAGGAGACGGAGTGACAATAAGGCCGACTTGCACCAAACTGCTTACTCAATTTTAGTTTAATTTTGTAATGCTGTCCTCATGTCAACTCTGAAATAGTATTGTCATAAAGTGACAGCATTACAAAATTTAACTAAACTTAAATTAAATGACTAAGATGAACAAGAACTTTAAAGAGTTATAATTAATAAACAGTTGAAAAATAAGGTTTTGAAATAGGTTGTTTGGTGGGCCTATGCCTAATAAATATCATTTATTATATAGCAAAGTAAATTAGCTTCTATTATGTCGCTTATAGGGCTGTCAATAAAACTTTTTTAAAAAAAAGGTTGGTTTAGAATAGGTTTGCTATGGACTGTACAAAAACCTCGTGGATAAAAAAAATTGAGTTGAATACCCATAAATATAGTTATAGAGTGACTCTGTTTCTAAGAATAATTTATGTATTCAATAATTCTTTTCTCATTGGCGTTTCTCTTTAAACTACCAAAACCTTTTCTAATGGTTTTTATTACTTTCTACCTTCTAAAAATTTTTATTCTATTTATTATGATATAATATACGTGATATGATATATATCCAATACGTGCTATTCGAACAATTAGTTTATTTAAAGTCAAACTTAAAATTTATTTACCCGCGCAGCAAAAAGATAACTGAGCACGGGATTGATATTGATTTGATATATAATTATTATTAATTAAATTAAAAAAGAATAGAATAGCTTTTGGTCTGTCTGCTTGCAATGCATTCCACATTAAAGCGTGGCGGCAAATGGCACAAGCTTAAATTTCTTTTGTTTTATGTATATTTGTTGGACAGTGTCTAGTACGATTAAAAACTCCTGGTAAGCAGGCACATTTAGTGAATTAGATGGTTCTAACTTCGGAGAGTTTTGCTTGTAATTTAACAGTTAATGTTTATCCTCAGTTATAGTTATATTGTTTGTTATATTTTATCTAGTAATTGTTATATTTTTATTCTAGTAAATGTTATATTTTATCTAGCAATTGATAATATTATGTTTTAGTTATAAGAGGCTTGTTTGTCGGAAACACGTCTGTGGACACTTTAAGGTTCCTCCTGAAAACCAGCGTTGCAGCTTGCTGCAGCTTTGTGCTGAGTGAGGAGCCTTATTTGTTCACGAACTACTTTATGAAATAGCCTAAATCGTCTTTAAGCGAATATTGTAAAATTGAATTGTGTTCGTGAACAAATAAAACTTTTATCTATCTATCTATCTATTTAATAAGTATTGAAAATTGTTATTGCTTTGACATAAATAGTAGTGTAATCATTCTACAAAAAAACGTTTCGTTTAATTAATTGAGCTCATCGAACTTTTCAAAATTATGATGAGTACCTAATTTAAACATTTGCATGCTATTTAGCAGAATATGGAGGAAATTTTATGACATTGTTAATAACATCTAATTGTACTCATATTCAGCAAATAAAGTTTCATTTCATTTCATTTCATTTCGTTTTAGCAGTCGTCTCTTACACTATAAACTCATACAGTCCATCTCAAGATCATCTTATTAATAGTAACGGTGTTAATCGTTGGATTCTCATAATAAAAACGTATATTGATGGTAATACCACGAACTTGAATATCAGATGTCATATTAGAGGTATTATGGGAAAACTATGGAATTAAGTTTTCAAACAAAATTATTATAAGCTTGGAATTAATGCTCTCGGAATAGTGCAACCATTCTCCTCGGAAGTTAGTTGTGTTCAATTCTTGGTAAAGCTCTGGTAAGTTAATAACATTTTTTTCTATATCTACCTATTTCTTATTCAGTGCGAGTAATATGATGAGAAAAATTTAATTTAAAAAATCAGCGAATTCGTAACTCTTAGTAAATAATTATGGGCGAAGTTGTAAGCAATTCGAAGGCGAAGGAAAATATTCTGAGGAAAACATCATGCCTGTGAGCTCCCTATAACTAATGTTCTCAAAGTGTGTGTTTTTGAAATCTGCTAATCCCTTGTTCAGCGTGGTTGATTATGGCCTAAATCCTTCTTATTAGAATAGAATAGCATAGAAATGTTTTTATTCAAATAAAATTTTTTACAAGTGCTTCTGAATCGTCAGTGAGTCTACCACTGATTCGGAATGCCCTTCCTGCCGAGAAGAACCAGCAAAAAAACTCGGCAGTTGCTCTTTTCAAAACAAGTTTACAATACAATAGATACTATGCTATGTATGCAGTGTTTCCACAATGAGGGGAAGTTCCACAAAAGAATACCTAATTATAATTCAAGAAGAAGAATGTCGAGATCTTCATGCGAGAAGAAACCTGTCTTTAAATAGTGGGCGAGCGATGGGCGAGACCTGAGACCAAATAATGAATGAAATAGCTCGCAAAGTTATAATTTTATGATTGTAACACAAAAATGATATCGCCAATTCTTAATACCCCGGCTCATACTTGGGCGGTGGTATTATTTGATTTTTTCGCTGATTGTAACGAATATTGGGGTACGTGCACACTGCACAGTTAGCCCGGAGCCAAATCGGCTCGGTCAGGCCTCGTGCGGCGAATACAAATGTTTATTATGGAAGAGTAGCGCGCATTGTGGGGCCCCGGGCTACTCCACTGAAGGAGTCGTGTCCGATCCAAGAACTAAGATAGGCGTAGAGTTGCATTTGTGGAAAAATTTCCTACAAACAATAGATTCATAATTGCGGCAACGTAATATAATGTTTGAAAACGTCAAACATTGGTTGCTACGAAACTATGTGGGTAGGTACGCCAGTTCAGGCGTACTATGAATTGCCGCAATTTACTAGTACGCCGACGGTATCTAGTCTACGGTGCATCGGGACCACCAATCCTAAATCTATGGGCGATACAATATTTTTTCACTGATAATTGTAACACATATTATATTATCTTACGTACACTCTAAGAACTAAGATGTGCAACTATGGAAAAAAGAAGCATTTATGGAAAAAAATTTGGTGCAAATAAATATTATCAAATGGGCGTTATAAATTGTTTTGCATCTTTTAAAGAATATTGAGCCTAAACAGTTAGCCATAAGGTTTTTTTTGACGAGATCGCTTTTTAATGTAAAGTTTTTGTGTTACCTAAAAAAGGATAACTTTTCTTCCTTCATTCATCTCAACATATCTCCAGTCCACTATTGGACACAGATATCCTCTCAAACGAGAAGGGTTCAGGCCATAGTCGTCCACGCTAGTCAAGTGTGGATAAGCAGATTTCACACACATTGAGAACTCTCAGGCATGCAGGTTTTTTCACAATATTATCCTTACCGTTCAAGCAAATGATATTCAATTCCTTGAAACGCATATACATCCGAAGATTCAGAGATGCATGCCTCGGATCGAAGCCGGACCTCTCGAAAAGAAGGCTGAAGTCATCAGCAACCCATCAACGGCTCACTACTGAGCACAGGTTTCCTCTCAGGGAAGGCCTTAGTCCACCACGCTGGCCCAATGAGAATTGGCGGACTTCACACGCCTTACAAAAACATTATGGAGAACTCTCAGGTATGCAGGTTTTCTCACGATGTTATTCTTCACCGTCGAAGCGTGTGATATTTAATTGCTTAAGGGGACGCAAGCCAGTACCTTCTTCATACAAACGTAGATGAGTGATTACTACATTATTTGATATTGTACGCTCAAAACTAAGTATTATGTCGATTTGCCTCGTCATTATCTAGGTTTATTGATATATAAAATAGTGAAAAAAATATTCGCTAAAAAGTTACGAGCCTCGAAAGATCGTCATTTTCACACTAAATTTATGACAACTTTTGGCGCAAATAAATAACATTAGGAGTATGAAAATTCCAAAAAAAATTATCATTAGACATAGTTTATTTATTCATCAGTTCAAATAACTTTACTTTGTAAACATACATTTAGTATTTTTTCTCAAAAACACTTTTCCCAAACGACTGTTCAACCCTTTTCGCGCGCTTGATTTCGGTGTAAATTATCGCGCCTCTCACCCGACACGGAGCGGGAGCGGGACGGTAGCACGGAAGTATGCGCGCATGCACTCGCTGCACTGAGTCTATCTCTTTCTCACACAATGTTAGGTGAAATAGCAAGCAGGTTACCCACGTGCGCTGGCAACTTCGTTCGCGCATACTGAGCCCCCTTAAACGCACATAGCTCCCGAAAAGTCAGAGGTGCGTGTGCGGGATCGAGTCAGCGACCCTCCGTATAGGAGACCTCATTCCTCACTACTAGGCTATCAGCCTATCACTGCTTAGCAGTATATCAACGCTCCTCTTTATGTAGGTAGGTACTTTTATTTTTTTATATTTTCGTATGTAACCTACTCTATGCAGGTCTGTATCCATCTGTCGTCTTACGCTTTAGCCCGGCATTGTCTGCGGCACAAATATGATCAAATTATAAAGATGGCGGCCCGGGGCGATCGCTCCCGACCAAGTGCGAACAATCGCAACCGGGACGGGTATTATAACCCTGTTATCTTGCCGTCTTATCACTGTGGTCTTATCGAGTTGCTCAGGTAATTTTGTTGCACACTGCAATTGTAATTTGTGGGTAGTGCAATTGTAATTTGACAATTGTAATCGTTATTTATATTAAGAATAATAATATGAAGTTGACATGCTTAATTTTTTAAGTAGCTAAGTCTTCTTTTATCTCTATAACCTCTGTAGTCTTTCTTTATCAACCGATAAACTTCCACCTGTCCAGCCAGTCCAGTCCAGTCCAGTCCAGGAGAGGAGGTTTAATTTAATGTTACTTAATGCAAAAATCAAATCAATCCGTAACTTTATTGCGGCCTGATTAAAGGATTGTTAACCACCAACACACAGACATGCCTATTTGTTATATATATAAGTAGGCTGAGTACTATAAACTTTTCGCTGTTAAAAAATTAATTGGCGTAGTTAACGTAATTATTTCAAGTTAATTAATAATTAGTATCAAGGAATCTTTATGCAAAAAAGTGGCATCATCGCCTAACAATAGAGGCTTTTTTTGTCAGCGGAATGAAGTTTTTACGAATATCCATGTGTTTTATGTTGCATTCTTAGTAGGTATTATGCAGCCGTAGTAGTTTCATTTTATTTCATTAGGGCTTAATTAACGGCTTAAATAAATGAACAGCCAATTAAGTATGATATACCGTAATATGGACCTTATTATTTTGTAATTAATATGTTATGTGACGATGCTAGAAACAAGACTAGGCCTTAGTATAATTTTAAAGTTCAATACGTGACTTGAGTGCACAGTTATTTTTATAGGGATATGTCTGTCTATTTGTATGTACCATAAACATAGTATTACTTTACCGAAAAGGTTTGTGCGGACTTCGGATTTTGTATAAAATTTCTATTTAGGAGAGCGCTAAATCTGCGCAGTCAAAACGCGGAACATGTAGGTAGGTATTATACGCGTCAAACGGTCATACAGTTACATCTATCCTGGCTTTAAAATATAAATAAACCGTCGATCGGTAGTGTTCTAAAACTTAATTATTGATGGTGAAAGCCGCAATGAAACCAAATAAAAACGTTTAGAAATCACAACTAAATATTACACTACATAAAAACGCAGATGCCAACATTGTTTAAAAAATAATATTTATAGAAGATGCCTCTATTTAATTCGACGGTAGTCATTACTTTTAAATATTAAAACCCACCCACTCAGATGATACAAATTAATGCTTATCCGATAATTTAAAAAAAGAGGTCATGAGTTTAAGCCGGCATCGTTTCGTTTACGCGCGATGTCTCACTTTAATGTGGGAACGAGGCGATTGGGCAGCTCTAATAGAAAAGTTAGAGGCAACGCTCACTGCTCGTAGACCGCAATAATATTAGGTCTAAGTACACTTGTGCGCTTTCAACTTGCGTTAGACGTATGTGCAAACACTCAGACGTATGCTTTTTTGCATGCATCATGTTAGCTGACAATATTGCTCATGTTGGCTGGCACACGTCAGCGCATGGGTAGACGCATGCACTATTGCATGAAGTGAAAGCATGAGATCAATAGGTATTTTGAATTGAAATACTGAGTTACTCTATTAATAATTCTTTATCGATGATGGGCTGGAAATGGACAACAATGAAACAGTTAACTCTCTAGATGTTTTGATAATTGTCGTGGTGTGGAGTGGAGAGTAGTTTTACTGACATTTGCGAATTCTCACGTGAAACTGACAAGGTGGCGGGCGACCCACATTAGCTTAATTATGTTATTTTTTCGCCTTAAGTATACCTACAGTCGTGACTTACGCTTATGTGCGCAAATTTTAAAACTTCGCTGAAATATTTTGGTACAGTAAAAGGAAAATATGACGTAACGGTATTATAATAACCTTTAAGAGAAAGTTGTGCGTCAGTGTCCGTCCGCCTTTATGCCCAGACCGGCCCGACCACTTGACAATGATGTATTGTGGTTGGGAGTCAAAGGTTCGATTCTATTAACATTTTATAATTTGTTTATTATTAAGAGTGTCGATTTTGTTGGCGTGTTGGCCAAATGTAATGTACATATGGGAGAAAGTAAAAGCGTTTGCAAAAATAATGTAGAGTAAGATAAGTTGAAGATACACTGGTATATATTGATATAGCTACCAATCGATCACGATTATTGCAACGTTTAATCAAGTCAGGAAATGGATGGGTGTTCAAAATTTGAAGCTGTACCTATTAATAATAATATTAAATTAACCATCACGCACAGCTATTCAGAATCTAATTAATTATTAATAATAATAATTAATTTGTACAAGTGACGTAAAACCGCAGTCTGAAACCCTACACGAGACCAATGCCCAGCTTTGATCTGGCCAACATAATTTATACAACATAATTTAATACATTTTCGCGGTTTAACAGGTAAACTAGTCTTGAGGACACTTAAGTATCCTTGATTAACGGTCAGGGAGTAACCTATATCCGTATTTAGGGTACTTTTTATCCCAGGAATCAAATAGTTCCCGAGGGATTTTAAAACCCGTGGACGAAGTGCTGAATTTATTAATAATTTAATATAAAAAATTCTTTTTAAAAACTGACTTCAAACGCCCGCGCCACTACAAAGTATAATTTATTGTTGATTTTTTTAAAAACCACTCGACCTATTTCGATAAAATTTAAATAGGAACACCTCGGGAGTATACCCTTTAAAAAAAAGAATTTTTCAAATCGGTTCAGGCGTCTTCGAGTAATCGAGGTTCATTCAGGACATTCATAAAAAAATAAAAATAAAAAACTGACGAATTGAGAACCTCCTCCTTTTTTGAAGTCGGTTAGTAAAATTCGATTTATACTTCCATGGATTTGTTTGTTCCAACGTTGGTTGATTATTCAGCTTGGTCCGTCACATTGGTCTAACGATCACGAAACAATCAATTTGTCAGGAAGTCGAGCGGAGTCTATTTGTTTTTTATAATGACAGAGAAACGCGGGTTTTGACACGGCCTCAAATTATGGCTCACATCAGCTTAGATGTGTATTAAAATAATTGATTATTGTAACATACAATCATTATAAATATAGAGGTCTAAATCAATTTTTTACAAGAACTATTTACCGATTTGGGTTAATACTGCTTGATTGATTCTATTTGACGTAATTTAGTGCAGACTGTATGTATCTAGGTAGTTATCTACCGCAGTTTTGACTTTTGGATGGTGTCACAAAACACAGTATAATTTATTCACATAATATTATTAACAAGCGAAACTATATTCCAAATTCAAAATTATTTCATGCTTGATCAAGACTACCACAACACTGCACCGGTTCGAAAAACTACAGCTCTATCTATCTATTACAGCTGCAACTAAGTCGATTGCATCCATGTAACTTTGTAATTATTTACGGAATTCGCTAAATAACTGCATGATAAAATTTATATATTTATTGAAATACCTGCCTATGATTTAGTGAGAGAGTTTTGGCCCGTGTTATACATGGAATTACCATACTCGACCATATTTTGGTTCTAAATAAAACCAAATAAAAAGAATGTTAATCCGGCAATACCATTAATGTTTCCATTAAAATCAAAGTAATTAGCGGCAACAGGCAGCGCCCCCGACCGGCAGCGATATTTACTCGCATATTTACATGCAACATTACAATAAATCACTCGATTCACTTTTCTAAATTGATATTGTAATCCGCTCCGTTTTGTTCTTGTTGCTCGGAATAAATGAAGACGTCGCCGTGATGCGGCTTCGTTAAATTGCTATCTCCTCCTGTTAGAAACCCATGGAGTCGCTATATTATTATAATATTAGAATAAAATCCTTCTTCTTCTTCTTTATCTGATGTCGTTGATCTATCTAGTAGGGGTTGACCGGTACAGGGTCGCCATTCCGGTACCCTGGGACCTATGACCTTCAGCTTTTCGGACTACGTGCTCCGTCTATTTTCACTTCAGCTTTGCAATTGGACCTGGAGGGGGGGATCTGGAGAATGACATAGGGGATTTTTAAAAAACAAACTTATTGTAATGAAAAAATGAAGTAAAAGAAAAATCGGTCAAGTGCGAGTCGGGCCTCGCTCTATTAGGGTTCCGTTAAAAAAAATTAAATAAAAATATTTCCATGTACCCATGAAATATTTTAATTTAATTTTTTTAATTTAATTTAATTTTTATTATTTGTTGTTATAGCGGCAATAGAAATACATAATATTTGAAAATTTCATCTGTCTATCTATTACGGTTTACGAGATACAGCCCGCTGACAGACGGACGGACGGACGGACGGACAGCGTAGGCTTAGTAATAGGGTCCCGTTGGTACCCTTTGGGTACGGAACCCTAAAAATGCTTCTACGTAAGAACGTACAGACCGGTCACTATAACTTGTCCCTTTCTATCATGTTGGCACCATTGCTTCATACTATGAAAACTCAAAGGAAAACCCAGACAACGACTTGAGATTAAGCAATGGTGCCAACATGATGGCACTGGACTAGATAATTATAGTGAACGGTCTTACGAACATTATACCTACCTCCTCTCTCAGGAATCTGTCAGCCCGTCTACTGGTAAACATCTACTATAAACTCTGGTAACCATCGCGGCGGGCTGATTGTCACCTCACTCAACATAATATTAGAAGTTTTGACTATTTAGCGAGATAACGTGTGCTAGTAATCTGGGCATATTTCCTCGTTCCAGTGATTTCTATGATAGGTATGGTTGATATAATATAACTTTTTGGAACGTAGTTCCTTATCGCGCGGTGCGAAAGGGGGCTAGACGGAAAAAAATTAAGGAACCGACACTCGACACTTTTTTGAAACCGACACTTTTTTGTTGAATGTGAATTTTGCATTGTGTTCGGTATTTTCGCGGTACAATATTGGGTCTCCGTAGCCTTGTGGCTTCGGCAGTCGCTTAACAGTTAAAAGTCGACGGTTCGAATCCCAGCTCGACAGACTGAATTTTCTGTTTTCAATTTTATTTTAAATAATTTCTACATGTGGAATTTTTCCCTAATTTTTTATTGTATAAATTGGATAAAATGTTATTGTACTACTAACGCCATCTGTTAAAAAACCAGAGTAACTCTTGGTTTTGTAACATTGCTGCAATAGAAATAAACTAAATATCACATCTACTAAACATCGAAGTTAATCAATTTAATACTAGATGACACCACTAGTCTATTACAATTCCTTCACTAATTAATCGAAAGGAACTCCGTTCCATCCGGGTGTCCCTTGACACCTCTCAAGTTTTTTTTATTTTGAATGTTTAAGATTTTGTTTATTCAACTTAAATTAAACCATAAACCTGGAATCCCGTGGTTTGATGTGTTATCTAGCAGCATGACTAATGATGACTAAAATTACTACTAAGCTAAGCTAACATGACTAAAACTGACATGATGTCAAGACGAAGATGACAAGTCATGCTTAGATGACTAAAATTAGAAGATTTTCGACTCTACTCCATTCCGAACCCCCACTTATCGCATACCGATACAAAATGGAGAATCACGATGAACAGAAGCTGACTTATGTCCCGGTCCCATTCTGTGATATGTTCATCTCAACAATAAATATCCGAGTCCAATTAACGGTGGCGAACCGCCCAACTGGGTTATGACATATCAACCGCATCATGATCTCGCTTGATATACTATAGTAATGTTTTACATCTGCATAATATAGCGGCTCTGGTAGAACTTAAAACAGGCTCGTATAAAACGTTAGCTTCTAGTATTTAGAAGCAGTGATAGCCTATAGTGGTTAGGACTGTGGTCTCCTATTCGGGGGGTCGCAGGTTCGATCCCGGGACCTCTGGCTTTTCGGAGTCATGTGCGTTTAAGCAATTAAATATTACTTGCTTCAACGGTGAAGGAAAACATCGTGAGGAAACCTGCACATTCTGAGAGTTCTCTATAATGTTCTCGAAGGTGTGTGAAGTCCGCCAATTCGCATTGGGCCAGCGTGGTGGACTATGGCCTATAACTCTTCTCTGAGAGGAGACTTGCGCTCAGTAGTGAGCCGTTGATGAGTTGCTAATGATGATGACTATATTTTTCTATTCGATGTTTTCATAATATAATAGAAAATATTAAGTAATCTAAACTAAACCATAAGTCATCCTTAACTCATCGATTTCGATGTTCAATATTTTTATTAAATAAGATATAAATATTGTTCTGTTGGTTACAGAACGAAAATAAATCAGGGGGTCTATCGCGTAACTTTTTTTCAGTCCTTATAGGACTGCATCAATGTCAAAATATGATTTTGGGCTTCTCCTAATGGCCTAAACCATGTTTTGACATTGAAATAGTCCTTTAAGGACAG
Source organism: Oeneis ivallda (assembly GCA_029955525.1). Taxonomy (NCBI): domain Eukaryota; kingdom Metazoa; phylum Arthropoda; class Insecta; order Lepidoptera; family Nymphalidae; genus Oeneis; species Oeneis ivallda. Next base: position 13,983,147 of record JARPMR010000023.1, read on the forward strand.
CGATAAAAGTTACGCGATCGCCAGGCAGTTCTATAATTTACTAATTAGTCCTACTTTAATGGCCTGTTTCACCACTTGCTGATAAAGTGCCTGATATATATCTAACAGGTAAAGTATCTGCTGGATTAATCTGTGTGATATCTTTTTGAGTTTAACTGCCAGATTAACCTATCAGATACTTACGAAACAGAAATTTAAACGATATCCGTCAGATAAGTTGTGGAACCTCTAAGCCTCCTTAGTTTATTTGAATAGAACATGACTTTTTCCGTATTTTGCAAATTAAACATAAAAATTTTGTCCGCGCCTTAGCGTGGTGGTCTTTTATAAACCTATTTCTCTTCAGGTCTTTGTTTTCATGCAAAAATCAAGTCGATTCCTTGCTGCGTGATTACAGGACAAAACTACACACACTTTCGTATTTAAAATATTCAAGTAGGTATTATATTAGAAGCAAAACAAAACCCCAATAAAAACATCTCTGATAAGAAAGGCTTTCTTTGGTATAGTAAAATCAAAATCATGTACAGTTCAATGTACCTAATAGTCCTTTTTATGCTAGTTTTTAATTTAATACAACAGATATCCAACGTGAGAACTCATCTGCATATTACACACGAGTAGAATAAATTGTTTTACGAATCGATTAACTTCTCAATCTCGTATCGATTCTGCATCGATTACTTTTTGTTTGACCTCCCAGTTAATGCTTTTCGCTTGGTAGGTATGTCTTTATGACTTACTTATAAATAAAATGTACAGTTGTGGTAGATTGTTATCTTTACGTACAGCGTAAATCCATAGTAAAGATTTGTTCAATATAATATCGTATTTAATAACAAAATCTTGAGTCAGCTATGCAATTTTGTAAAAAAATTGCATGTTGCATTTGTAAAAAAATTGCATTTTTCCCATTAACATTAGTGAACTCCAGACTGCCTTCCAATAAATTGTTCTTTACGGCTGGTAAACCCTTGTTTAACATTAAACCTTAATTAGTCCGAACCGGTGGTAAAATCTAGACGTGTCATAATAAGAGCTACAGGTTGGCCTACATGAAATAAATACCTTATTTAGAATTTGAATTAGAAAGTAATCAAACTCTAATATTCTCTAACAATATAAAAAAAGGATTTCGACCTTAACCAATCTATATATTTTGTTTTACGTGGATTATAAATACTGGCCATAGCCCATAAGACTGCAACTAACATCACTTACCAGAGGTCAAGCGTAAAACCTGTTATAATCGAAAAGATAATAACCATATTTATCTCCTTACAAGACAGTGAACGGTAGTTAGACAAAATTCCATGTTATCGATAGCTCAAAATTAGAACAGAATTTAAAATGAATTCATTTTTGATACAACTATGCCAAAAATATGACTTTTTAATACATCAGTCAAAGAGATTTACTAAATATTAAACCATTAATCAAATGCTTTCGGGCAAAGTTTCACACCTCTGGCTAACTTCACTCACAAGACGTATCATCATAATAAATAGTTGTAAGTTAAGTTGTGCGTGAAGTTAGCAGGAGACGTCACACTCACATGGTGCCTTTATTATTCCATACCGGCCTACGAGAATAATACTCCATATCTGGCTCTTAAGAGGCACTCGTAAAGTAGTCTTCTATACTATCAAAAAGCTGTGCTTTCTGAAGGCTCGTGTAGTTTTTCTAACGGATAATAAGTTCTGTTGCAGCGATTTTGACTCTTTGGTTTTCTAACAGATGGCGTTAGTAGTACAATAACATTCTATCCAATGAATACAAAACTGTAAATGTTAATTTTTTTAATGGTCATAAAATTATATTTTTTTGACAGATAACACATCTGGATATGAAGTTAAATTACTATGTTAAAGCACAAATCTATAGGAGTAATAGTTTTTCAGTAAAGTGTACCACAAAAATGCTCAGGTTGTGGGAACAAAATGTGAAATTTCTACGAAGATTGGGCTGCATCGGGGATTTAGAAGAAATGGCGAAGACTCAGCAGGCGTTAGCACTGTGGTGAATCCTGCTCCATGTATTTCAACGATACGTCGGATGCTGTTTATGTAACTTACACTTTCACGACTGAAAACTGCTAAAAGCCTTAAAATTCCTGATGCTTAAGAGTAAGAGCTGTTAGAACAGCTGCAAAGACCTGTGAGTCTTGTGGGGTTTGCAGCTTTACTATTGGCTAAATTGGCAGCATTACTTTTTACTAATGGCTAAATGGCCTCTTTTCCTGACTTATCTACCTTAATTAGGTTTTAATTTTGTCATATCTATCACATAATAATTAAATATCTTAGAACTTTTTCATAGTTATCAATCATTGTTCGACATCATATTAACGAATGTAATAAATACAAGAACCCGTAGCTTTATATGGACAATTTCTATATACGATTGAAATGACTAACACTGCAAGTTTGCAAATGAAGCGAAAAATAAGCTTGAGCCTTTTTATTCTATCTTGGAAATGAATGGATCATGTCAGTTACATAATTTGTGGTCCAAGAAAAGAACGTAAGCACTTAAATTCTTTGGAACGTCACATTGGACGTTTAGGGAAGTTGGACTCTCCGGGCCATATGGATAAAAAATAATTACTTAGAGGTTTTTTTTTTTCGGAAAATATTAATTTTTAATTTGCTTAGTATTCATAATTATTTGAGTCTGTATAATAATTATAATAACCTTTATAGCTTAAACTATCTCGATAGACCAGTGACATAAGTAAGCATGTGGGAAATCTTGTCCTGTAGCAGACTCAGCCCAATATCGAGAAAAATGCCGCACACAATATGAACAGGCCTCTGTTACAGTGTGATATGTGTGTGGTTGGAGGACAACCAGCAACCCAACAAAACAATAGATCAATAAACCAACTTACAATATAAACAACATTGAACAATTGGTCTGTATGTATATCTACTACATAGCTTCTGCATGAAACCGAGGTGATTCCATAAGTGTTATTTTTTTTTTCAAAGGAGAACTTAAAGTGAACACCCGGATTCAAGGATACCTACAATACAATAAACATAGGATACAATAAACTTATATAATACTTTTTTTTAATAATTTTTTCCGTTATAATTGTGACATTTCAGAATACTTACGACAGTTGAAAAAGATTTTGTATACTTTGCATATACCTAACTATTAAAATGCTGTTTATTGTTTATATTGTAAGTTGGTTTTTGATTTTTATGCTATTGCGCTTTGAGCGCGGCGACCGAATCAAGAAATTCCGTAACGAAAATAAACCTAACACCGTCGTTCAGAAAGCGTTCAACATTTTAGAGGTTCACATGAAGTAGCTCTGTTCGGCGCAGCGGGCGAGCGGCCGCTTTCTTTACCGTATGGTGTATGATGTCGCAGGTTCGAATCTCACTCGCGAAGTAGTGACAGTGCGCTTTTCTTGTTTGTTTGTTTTTTAATTATTTTTTTGCATAATTTTTATTATGCAAAAAAATATATTGCATAAATAGTATAATTGCATAAGTTGATAAAAAATGCAATAGCTTTACCGCGGCAGTCCCCGTGTGCCACACGTATTTTTTTTTTGTTTTGTTGGGTTGCTGGTTGTCCTTCAATCTCACTGAAACAGAGCCATGAATTAACTTGGTTTTTTGCACGGATATATTATGTAGTTGGGAATCTGTGGAATGAAATAGGCTTTGTCCCGGAAAAATAAAGATTCGGAATTTTTAATGCCTCCGGAACTCCACGCGGACGTAGTTAGCCAAAAGCCCTAAAAATTCGTATATTTTATTACTGAAAACGCTACATCTTGTGCCTTGGATTGCACATGAACGAGCTAACAACCACTCTGTCATCACATAGATCTGGTTGTAGGTATGCAGGTCGTTGCACCGCCGTTTGGCAATAAGCGACATTTCCAACGGTAGGCGGTTTGGATTTACGCATTTTAATAGGAGAAGAACTAGAATCCAGTCAGTGTGTTACAAAACTATCACGCTTATGTATCCCTGCTATAATTTGTTTGTGACACAACACTTAAGATAATATGCGAGGTCTAATTAACGCCGGGTTTTTAATACCGTCTCACGGAATGGAATAAAATGGGGTTTTATTGGAAGGTTACTTTAATGAGTATGACATGAGTCATAACTCATAATAAGTACGTGCTCTTGATTTAAAAATACCTTTTCCTTATTGGAACGTAAGTTAAGGAACCGACACTCGACACATTTTTGAAACCGACACTTTTTTGTTGAATGTGAATTTTGCATTGTGTTCGGTATTTTCGCGATACAACATAAGGTCTCCGTAGCCTAGTGGCTCCGGCAGTCGCCTTACAGTTCACAGTCGATGGTTCGAATCCCAGCTCGACAGACTGAATTCTATTTTCAATTTTATTGGAACGTAGTTCCTTATCGCGCGGTGCGGAAGGGGACTAGACGGATCGACACTTTTTTGAAACCGACACTTTTTTGAATGTGAATTTGGCATTGTGTTCGGTATAAATTATAAAAAACTAGGGAAAAATTCCACATGTAGAAATTATTTAAAATAAAATCGAAAATGGAAAATTCAGTCTGTCGAGCTGGGATTCGAACCATCGACTTTTAACTGTTAGGCGACTGCAGAAGCCACAAGGCTACGGAGACCCAATATTGTACCGCGAAAATACCGAACACAATGCCAAATTAATTAATCGAAAGGAACTTCGTTCCATCCGGGTGTCCCTTGATACCTCTCAAGTTTATTTTAAATAATTTCTACATGTGGAATTTTTTAACTTATAAGTTATAAAAAATTAGGGAAAGGTTTTATTATATAAAAGGCCCATAGATTTTATTTTTATGTATTGTGAAAGATTGTGATTCATTTATCTTTTCTGTTTCTTTTTGAAAGAAAGATGTTCTTGATATGAGTTAACATAGGTACCTACTAATAATATTTCAAATGTGATGCGTTTGTTTTTAGTTTATCCTTCAACTAGCTGATGCCCGCGACTTCGTCCGCGTGGATTTAGTTTTTAAAATCCCTCGGGAACCCTTTAATTTTCCGGGATAAAAAGTAGCTTATGTCACTCTCCAGAGGTGCTATTGTCTAAAAATTTCCGATCAAAATCTTATTCATTTCATGGCATTAGCGTCAAACTAAAATATTCCTGACGGTATTGATTTTAAGTCACAAATTCAGTACAACCGATTCTAACATAGAGCATTATAGAGTGTTATCGTACATACGTTTATTTTACTTTGACGCTAATGCCATGAAATGCATAAGATTTTGATCGGCAACTTTTAGAAAATCGGGGGGCAGATCCTCAACTATAGCGAAAATTCAAGCCAATCCGTCGCTATGTTGCGGCGTGATTGAAGGACAAAGCAACAAATCAACAAACAAACACACTTTCGAGTTTATAATATTAGTAGGATGATATGATAACGCAGCAACGGAGCATCGGATTGACTTAATTTTTGTATAGATTTAGATAGGTAAGCCTTCTTCCAGACTAGGCCATAGGTGCTCACCACTGCGCCTAGGAGGTCGTCAAAAACCTCTCTTCATCATTAACTAGCTGATGCTGGTCGCCACTTCATTCGCGTGGATTTAGTTTTTACAAGCTTTCATTTAACTGGCAATGTTTGTTTGGGTCAAATCTTGCAAGATGAATTAGACCCACTTCCCGGTTTCTGATCGAACTGAAATTTTGCATGTATGTGTAAATCGGATGACAATGCAATATTATTGTGACATGGAGCTGATCTGATGATGAAGACGGAAGATGGCTATCGGAACTCTGTAATAAAACGACGTAACCCCATCGAGTTTGTGCTCGTTTGTTTCGTCATAACAAGTACTCTGATCCTAGATGATATCGAGAGTCTAATGATGTAGCTACTAAAAGTTTGCATTTAAAAATAAAATTTTTAATTTACACTTGTTAAAATTCCGCAGGAACTCTATGATTTTCCGAAATATAAAGTAACCTATTTCAATCACCACTGGGCTTCTGACTTGGACTCAATTTGAACTTCTTTACGTTCACTGCTGAACAAAGCTTTCTTGCATGAGATGGCAACGCATTTGCATGCTCGCTTTCTCGATATTTATTAAAAATAACAATACCAAACTAAATGTCTCGTGTTTGACGACCTCCCTGGCGCAGTGGTGAGCGCTGTGGTCTTATAATTGGGAGGTCTCGGGTTCGATTCCCGGCGGGGTCAATTTGGGAATTTATAATTTCTGAATTGTCTCTGGTCTGGTCTGGTGGGAGGCTTTGAGCGTGGCTGGTTAGAGTAACCACCCTACCGCCAAAAACGTGCCGCCAAGCGATTTAGCGTTCCGGCACGATGGCGTGCAGAAACCGATTAGGGTTATGGGTTGAATGTTCACTGCCATACCCCTTACAAGTTAGCCCGCTACCATCTTAGACTGCATCGTCACTTTCCATTAGGTGGGATCGCAGTCAAGGACTAGCTTGTCATCGAATAAAAAAAATACGTGTGGCACTCGGGGACTGCCGCGGTAAAGCTATTGCAAAGCATTTTTTATCAACTTATGTAATTATAATATTTATGCAATATTTTTTTTGCATAATAAAAATTATGCAAAAAAATAATTAAAAAACAAACAAACAAGAAAAGCGTACTGTCACTACTTCGCGAGTGAGATTCGAACCTGCGACATGATACACCATATGGTATAGAAAGCGGCCGCTCGCCCACTGCGCCGAAAAGAGCTACTTGTGAACCTCTAAAATGTTGAACGCTTACTGAACGACGGTGTTAGGTTTATTTTCGTTACGGAATTTCTTGATTCGGTCGCCGCGCTCAAAGCCCTCGATAAAAGCTACGCAATAGCTTAAAAATGTCTCATTGCACTCTCAAAGCTTGGCGTTGCACCAGGCACACTAGCACGTCCATTGAACACGCAACAAAAATAAGCGCACAACGAATCTCGACTTTCCCATCGCATGACTTAAGACAATACAATACCAACACGCGTTCTTTTGCTTTCCTTTTATACTTTTTACTTTTAAAAGCTTTCAATCAAGCGGCGTTTTGAAAGAACAATATCTCGTGGCTACTCACGAACCCAATCAGCAGACACTCCGCTCCGGAGATAAATAAAATATATGCATAATAAAATTTAAATGTGGCTCTGTTTTTATGTTCAGCTGACACGTATGTTACGCTTTTTTTTAAGGTGTTAGTAACTGTTATCCTACAAGTACAACAAAAATAATATATACCTAACTAGTTAATTGATGATAGGCCTTATTGAGGAGAAAACACTTTTCCTTACTTTTAAATTAGGAAGAACGGAATAAAGATTTTGTAGCGGCCAAAAAGTAACAATATTATGTAGTAAAAAAACAACGATTTCTAATTTTCGTTAAAAATAGAAAAGACCAAATTGTTTGTATTTCCAGGAGAAAAAAAATGACGTTGATCCGACGGACGGATGGAGAAAGTCTCACCATAAGGGTTCCATTTTTACCATTTTGGTACGGAAACCTAAAAACGAAACGATTCTACCACTTACGATCTCAATAATGTATAATTTAACGGATATAACTGTAATTTAAAAATCGGGCAACATTGTAAGGAAAAAAGGTACGAAAACAAATAAAAGAACAACTAAATTGCATAAGAGTTCTGCATTGGAATTTGCATTTAGGCTACTGCCTGTATAAAAGTAGCACTCACAAACAAAGTTTGAAAATGACTCAGATACGACACCTCTTTTAAGGCAGGGCACACAATTTCACTTTTAATTAATCGTATTTGTCAATAGAATTGAGGATGACTGATAGACAATAAACTACTAGCTACTGGTGGTAAAATTCAATAACCAAATTAACAATAACCTTAGGTTAATTAATACTCATAGACCGGAAGTTTCTAAGTTCCGCTCCAAACGTAGCGTAGACTCAAAACAAGCAATGTAAGAAAAAATGAAAAAATGTGAGTGTCATGTAATTATTTTCTCTACTGGTACTGTTAATTACGTTTTTGATGGTTATTATGATGAATTATGACACCCTTTCACAGCACAGTACGTTATCTATATATCTATATACATATAATAAAACAGTAACGAAACTAATTCTGTACATGAAATAGATTCAAAAAAGGGTTTTTGCTTCTAATTGTGTTCAAGATACAGATATCAAAACAGAAGCTAAATTTTTTTTTGTCTGTTTGTCTGTCTGTTTGTTTGTCCTTCTTTCACGTAAAATCTACCGCACAGATTTCTACATAATTTTATACCGTGGTAGCTTATTACTCGGGTCAACATCTAGGCTACTTTTTATCCCGGAAAATCAAGGAGTTCCCGAGGGACTTTAAAAACTAAATACACGCGGACAAAGTCGCGGGCATTAGCTAGTTTTTTAATAATTTTCTTCGAGTTCGTCGTACTAACGCGACGATACTGAGTAGTCGGCCTATAAAGGCTTACTAAAAATGGCATATCACCGCGCCGACTATTGCGATTTGGTTATTTTTTGTAATATATGTTGCCGTGTTAGTTTATGTTGCCCAAAACAGTCAACATTCTCTAACAATCGATAACATTTCCATTGCCTGCAGCAGTTGGAGAACATATTATGCCGTGCTACTTGATTGTTGCCGAAAGTAATTCTATGTTATATTTTGTTAATTTATGTAAGTGGCGGTGTAGAAGCGATGAGTAACAATCAATATATAGTAACAAGTAGCCACAAAATTTAGAAATAGTTACCTAATGTTACCATGTTGCACAGTGTTGCTCCACAAAAGTTAACTGCGGTGTGGATGCACGTTACGAATATCTATTTAAAAAACAACAGAGTTTAGGCAAAAACTTATTTAAGCATTAGTGTGCTTGAAAAGTTGTGTCCTTCAAAAGAAATTATGTAGGTGCAAAACTAATTAATCAATTAGTAAACATTATTCATCCAGTATGCACACCCCCTTACAACTTATCGCGTACATGCAGGTAGAAAAGTGTTAAATCGAGGTGATTACATTGATTGCCTCCGGCGCGGCCGCCGACTTAGGAATCCTATGGAGCAATTTCGAACCAAATCGAGATCATTAGCCGATCTTTTCAAGATCCGTTCATCTTAGAAAACCTTTAATAAAGTCCTTATTAAAGTTTCTGATGAAATTAATTAAAATTGTATGGAGTGTAATAAACTTCACATACGGTCTGTTTTCTGCCACAATTGAGTAAAGTTAAATTTTTATATCTACAGTCTTATTTAGGTTCTTTATTATTCTACAAAACGATTACAACAATATTGCACACAAGACCTAAAATAAACATACTCTAACAGTATCAAGATCATTTTCATTTTTCCAACAGTAAAGTTGTCACGAAATCGAAAGGTAAGTCATTCAATAATAATAGTTCTTACCTATTCTTATTATCAAAATCAGTGATAGCTCAGTGGCTTAGTGGGTGACTGCGATTTCCTATTCGGGGGGTCGCAGGCTTAATCCCGGGTACGCACCTCTGACTTTTCGGAGTTATATGTGCGTTTAAGCAATTAAATATCACATGCTTCAACGGTGAAGGAAAACATCGTGAGGAAAGTTGCACGCTTGAGGGTTCTCCATAATGTTCTCAAAGGCGTGTGAAGTGTGAATTTGCATTGGGCCAGTGTGTTAGACTATGGCCTATAACTCTTCTCTGAGAGGAGACTTGCGCTCAGTAGTGAGACGATAATGGATTGCTCATTATGATTCTTATGATTTAAATATAGAAAAAGAAAAGACGACGGACTGACTGAAATGAATGACTGAATGACTAATCTATCAACGCACACCTAAACCACTGGACCTTTGAGTATTAAAGTGATGGTTTAATACTCAAAGCATACTGGACGGATCGGGCTGAAATGAGAAGGGTTTTGGTCTTTTTTTACGACTATAAGGCCAAAATCCTTCTTACCACGCTGCTGGCCTGTGCTGATTGGTAGACTTCACACACCGTTGATAACATAATGGAGAACACTCAGGTTTCTACAAGTTACCTTCACCGATAAAGCAAATAATAATGGTATATTATAAATCGAGCGAAAAAAATAATGACTGAGTGACTAAAATATTAATTTGTGTAATCGAATATATAATCGGCTATATAATGGGTACTTAGGTTCCATTGGGTTAATATACCTACCTAACTTAAGTAAAAATAAAAATAATAACATAATAATTACCACTAGTTTACATATCTTTTTAAATATAATATTAGGTATATCCCGAAAAAAATTTACGTAAATGTATGTTAACCTACCTTTCTTAAACATAAGAATGTTAGCAGAGAAATTCTATCGCGTACATATTTTTACTACTGTCAAATCATTCTTTAAACTACCCTACATGGTAGTTTTAGTTTGATAATCATTCATTCGATTCAAATAATAATAAATGTGCTAAAATAAAATAATAGTTCCGAGAAGTCAGACAGTAAGAGATGTATACGTTCCTGGGATCGATCCCCGAACCCCCGCGGAAAGGAAGCCGAAATCTAACCACAAGGCTATCACCGCTTCGCAATCCGATTCCGATTGTCGAGTTAAAGTTGCATTTAAAATTTAATTGCGCCTCAGATCATTCCGCATGATTACGGTTGCTACTCCATTAGTAACTGACTTACTCGATGGGAAGCTCTTTTGTCTTTTGGCCGGTTGTAGCTTTTTTGTCGCCGCTAAAAGGTGGCGCGTGTATGCAGATTTGTCATTGTCTGGGGTACTTGGGTTTCTTGTTTTGGTTTATCTCTTCAACTTCCAAGGCCACCTGTTGTATTTATATTGCATCTTGTACATCAAACGGGACTACTTCACCAAGATTTCAACATCCTCGAGAGTCCCCAAGTTAATAAACGACGAATTTTGACGTTCACGCCGACGGGTTTTGTATTAGCTATCAGATTCTAAGGTCTGAAGTTGCGATTGTCTAAAGTTATTCCATTGATCGTAATCGTATTCGATGACATTATCATCAAACTAAAATAAACCATAAAAGCATTGAATTAGAGCTCAATTTCGTGTATGCATTCTTATACGTTTACGTATGTACGATACGCTCCATAACGCTCCATATTAAAATCGGTTGTACTGAATTTGTGACTTTAATTCAATCCAATCAAGGATTATTTTACTTTGACGCTGTCATCGAATACGAATACGATTAATGGAATAAATTTTTGTTAAATGGAATACAAATTACACACTCTTTGCTCAAACAAAAGAGGATATTGAAGAGCTGCTAACACGTCTGGAGAATTTGGACTGGCCATCAACAGGGATAAGACCAAGATGATGATAGTAGATCGCGCAAATCAAAACAGTACGGAAATCCAACGCATTGCCAATTGTGAGGTGGTGCCAACTTACATCTATCTAGGTTCAACTATCTCCAATACCGGGGGTTGTGAGCTAGAAATCCGAAGGCGATGTGCTATTACTAGGTCTGCGGTGGAGAAGCTCAATAAAATCTGGAAGGACGGAAGGATCACCAAAACCACTAAGGTTCGACTTATGAGGTGCCTCGTCTTCCCAATATTCCTCTACGGAGCTGAAACCTGGTCCCTTAGACTGCAGGACCGCCGTAAAATTGATGCCTTAGAGATGTGGTGCTGGAGGCGCCTTTTGAAAGAAATGGAATAACTTTTTGTTAATAATTTGACAGTTTTTGTTTTCTATTACAATCATAGTTAATATTATAAATGTGAAAGTGTGTTTGTTTGTTGGTTTGTCCTTCAATCAAGCCGCAACAGAGCTACGTGATCGACGTGATTTGCATGGGTATAGTTGAGAACCTGGCAAGTGACATAGGCTACTTTTTATCATACATAATATAATAATTATTTATTTATTGGCATTTGAGGTGTCCACGAGTCAAAAATTCACAAAAGTTATCTTCCGTTACTTCTACCTAACGAACAATAATACCTTCCAAATGAGTGTGTCAGTGATCTATTAAATAAGTTACATCAGTTGATAAAGGTTCCCTAGAGAGGAACTGGGGTCGAAAGGAACCGGGGCATATAGACAATGGGGACAAATTATTACAGCCGGCCAATTTAGCCACTGATCCCCTATTGTTTCCGTATGCCGTGTATACTGCACGGGACAGTTCTTGAAACTTTAATTTTATTATATTACTAGCTGATGCCCGCAACTTCGTCTGCGTGGATTTAGTTTTTAAAATCCCTCGGGAACCTCTTTGGTTTTCCGGGATAAACAGTAGTTTATGTCACTCTCCAGGTCCTTAACTATACCCATGCAAAAAATTACGTCGATAGCCCTGTTGCAGCGTGATTGCAGGACAAACACACTTTCGCATTTATAATATTAGTAAGGATTATTATCTTCATATTTATTTTTGTTTAAAATTAGTTGTACCAAATTAAATATGAAACAGGATGAATAAACGAGTGCACTTAAAATCTCTATTCACAGTCAACACTAAAGAATCATCATCTCAAATATCCTTTCCCTGGACGTCTGCTCTGTCATTCTGAAACGTGGAACTAGATGTTCTATGAATTCTAAAATGAAAATAAAAGCTAAGTAATCTTTCACGAATGCCGATTAACGTTTAACTGAGGAATAGATGATATTTTGCCAGATGTCCAATACAAAAACTGTCAGAACGTTGAAGTTATTCTTCGGTTAAACGTTATTCGGTGTTTTGGAAATTGGCCCTAGAATTAATTTACTATTCCCACGTGGTAGAGTATTAAAAATAATTCTAAATTCTTACTTAGCTTTCTCTTTATGGTCACCAAAATGATTTAACAGTGAAGTTACAGTTATGCGCGAAGATATAGCCATTAGACACGTAATTATTACATTTCACACATGTATTAATCACAGTTCACTCAAATTTTAAACAGACTAGGTTAATTTCTGATTTTAATAAGTGCAGCTGCTCTGTGCTATGCTCTCTCTGGTAAACGAAGAAACCAATCAACGAAAACAAGCTCTTACAATAATTTTAAGGTGTGTACAAACTTACATCATACTGAAAGTCATATTATAATTAAGTCATATATGTTTTAATATTATGTACTCCACCTTTATTTTAATTTTGAAACCTTTCTCGAGATATTGACAGATAAAACAAATAATTTGCCATATCAATGTATCAGTTAGAAACTTTACCACTCCAATTACAGACCATTAACAGTAGTATTACTGACATTTACCGTTTCCCATTTCACATAACGCAATAACTTTAATATGATAATAACGAGCAATGTACATGCTTGTCAACCAAACAAAATGACATGACTTTCTATGCGGAAACCTCGGTGTTATTGAAAATACACGGTCGGTCGATCCATCATGGCGGCGCTTCGTTGGACGTCGTTCAAGAGAATATTGGCCCGCTGTTCTGTAAGATGCATGGTGTGCCCGTAATGTTTAGACATATAAATCATGTCTTAATATCGTGGTACGGCGTGTTGTGCAAATTGTAATGTTTTCTTTTTTAACTTTGATATACTTAGTGTTAATTTTGATTTAATTTAAAAAACAGCAGGTTCTCGATTTCGCCAATTATGCTTTTTATACCTACCTCTTATGACTGTACAATTTTTAAACATCACAAAAATCTTGCTTAGGGAGTGCTTTTGTACTAACTACAAACTATTAACTTCAACTAGCACTTTGAATTATTATTGATAATATCAACCTTTGTTTGTGTGTGTTTCACAGATAACAGATCACTATTATTATTCATTTGTCATCATCGAAACGTATTAAAGGACAGTTAATTTTAAAATAATTACAACAGATGAATGATTTATGAATTACTATTGTTTTACTTTCATTTACCTATTTTCAAAAATGAAGAAATGGGGGGTCATCAAAATTGTGACCAAAACAAACGAGCATTTTTTCCCCATAATATGCTAGTTTAGTACTATCTAAGAACTAAGATATCTAAATAAGTATGTATCTAGTTTAAAAAGCGAGGCCCGACTCGCACTTGCGTGATTCTTTTTTAGTAATTATTTTATCTAATTTGTAATTTAAATATTTTAATGTAATATTAAACCTGAAATAATTACAGAATTTTGATTTGATTTGATTAATTAATTTGTTATTAAGTAATTTGATAAAATTGCAGCCAATGCAATGCAAAACTCTTAAAAATGAAACTTTATGATGTACTTACCTATTAGCTAAACTCCTACACAGTCCTAGCTATGATTTAACTACTGTCAGGCAATATGTTATTTTTATTGTTTGATTTTTTAATATTTAAGTTAGTTTTTGTATATTTTTTTTTTTATAATTATATAGGGTGTCCCCTTTCATAAAAAGGGTCCTTTTTTGCTATTCCTATATTATCGTTCCTATTTTTATCATTTTAAATTGAGTGTATATTCTCTTTTTAACAATTCGTCAATTTACAGTTTATAATCATTTTAAATTCTGGTTTATAATTCTTATATTAGACATTATTATTATTATCAATAATTTAGGAAGAGATTCAACATTGCAACCAACTGTCAAGATTAATCAATCCCGATACACGGTAGGTGCTACACTTGTCGCCAATTCGTTCGCATCAACGCGCGTCTATTTAGACGATGATTGTTCTATGATAGTAAATTAACTTTGATTTGAAGCGGAACTATCTACATTTATGTGTATCTATGTTATCCTTTTGATTCTAAATAGTAGATAATATGTCGCGATCGAATCCCAGTGTTCATATACTTTTGCTTAAACCACCAAAGCATAAGTAAATTATAATTTTGCTATGCTACGCATCATTATGTCTCTATTATACAATTACATATCACATTTCAACGGTGAAAGAAAGAAACCATCGTGAGGAAGTGGTGTGTGAAGTCTGCCAATTTTCCACAGCCTATAATCGTAGGCCTATAGACCTGAGCTTATTGGTAAGCTGTTTGTGGGTTGCACTTGCTGATGATAAAGTTTATCTCAAAAACCTCCTTCCCCGTGAAAAAAGAAATGAAAATTCAGTTATATCCTGATGTTCAGTAGACATCCCTGCAGAATAAAATTGGAAATAACTAGATCCCACCAAAAATATTTTCATATTGTAAAATGTTGCCAAGACGAGACCATAATATAGTTCGCAGTGTCAAAAAGTTATCAGATCTCATGTAGAGCCAAGCTTCTAACTCTGCACGCCCTAACTCTACAAGTCCTAACTTCACAAACTCTACAACTTAGTCAAAACATGTGGCTTGGCCAGTTCACTACATTCACATGGGCGTAAGCTGAAAAATTTGTTCACTGTTTTTCTGTTAAACAATAGTTCTTGTAGTAACAAAACACGGACACTACCGTGTCTCCTGATCCGCAGGAGAATGGGTTATCCACGTAGCTCTTCGAGTCGCGAAGCTCTTGATGAAGCACATTTGATGCGAATGAAGCCATGCTAGTTATCTCATAAAAGAAATGAAGCTGTGTCTTGATACACAAATTATCCTATCTGAGATTGTAATCTTAGTTCAACTACAATAAATACAAATATAGCTCATATCGTCTGTCCTTCCCCGCTAAGTACCACTATTAATGCACAGGATATTGAACGCTTATCTATCGTCGTTATAATCCGGGATTACGTCTGTCCAGATCCAGTTCTTGTAACTACCATGTTTACAGGTTGTTTTCTTGTTAGATAGTTGAAAAACAGAAAATGCTACTTTGTAAGTTTTGTTACAACTTTAACTTAAAACTGCCAGTATCTGCTACTGCTAGTTTTAAGTATGGAAACAAAACATTTCCAACATCATATCACAGGTATAGTAAGCACTGCTATGATTATTATAACCAAATTGTTATCTGTAATCGTAGATTGCAGATTCAGATTTAATCATCACGTTCAGGTTAAAAATCAAAGCCGTACTCTTCTGTAAATAAGCAAGCAGCTGCGCTACTCAATCTAAGGTATTAATAAATTATTAGAAACCATGCGCACCCTTTGTTCAAAGAAAAACAAACACATTTCACCCATTCCAATCAGTGCCACATCACCGCTAAAAGAAATGTCTCGACAACGTTTCAGTGACAGCCCTGTTTGCTTGAACACACTGTGACATTATTCATCAAACACCAAGGAAAAGTAAATAGAAAGCTATTATAGCTATAACTTTAAAAGATCTCGTAGGTGTTGAAAATATACAAAATACCTAATTACCTTATTAATTAACAGAAACTAGGCTTATCTCTGATCTGGACGAAGGTACATTTTTGCATATAATTTGCTGCTTCATCATCACAAATTAAAAATTTACTAGGCCCTGTCAATCTTTTCTCATTTTAGATAGATATAGGTATAGGTACAATATATGTATTTCATATTGTGTACCAAAGAAGAGTTAATTATAATTAAAGGAAACAAAATGCCGGCTTGCTATCGAATCGCTCTCAAGCGATCTTTACCAGGCAGCTAGAGTGAGGAGAATATTTGTTTAGCTGAATTATTATGCTGAGTTTTAACTCATCACCCAGCTATAACTCCATCACATATATAGATAGCACAGTAGTTATTATATGACCTCTTTCGAAAAGAAATGGAGTCATGACGATGATATGAATAAGGGAGTTTGAAAGCGTTTTTTTCACTCTGTCCAGATTAGAAAAGGTTGACTGGAAAAGTATTAATCTCCTTTGTACATTATTATTGTATTGTGCAATAAAGAACTTAAAATAAACAACAAACAACTTTGATTGTTTTTGTTGGTTTGGTTGGCGCGAGCGAGAGGGATATTCACGTTGACTGAACACGTGGCCCGTGTGTATTATGTAAAACAGCACGACACCCAATTAAGGGGGTGGAAGAGCAAATTTTTCACCACGCCGCCAACCCTATTTGGTTAACGCGTTCGTCAAAGAGATACTCTTAAGTTGTACTCATACAAACGCCGATCAAGTGCGGATTCTTAACACTCCTCTCACTTTATAAGGTACCGACTTAAATTAGGGTTTGCAATTGTACTATACAAGTTTACGTCGTTAAGCCTTGTTTCCTACATTGTCAATCGTCTCGATTTATCAGGTTGTTATGTTTGTTTTAAATAGTGTTTATGTCGTGCGAAGTGCAATGCTGGCAAAGACTCGACAACTAACAGATACGACTTTCGAATATGTTATGGCTTTTTAGGGTCCCTTAGTACGACAACAAGGAATGCTTATAGTTTCGCCTAGCTAGTTCGTCTGTCTGTCCGTCTGTTCGTGGTTTAAGTCAGAGACTGTATTTTGGAATGATTATACATAATTAATCAGGCCCACAAAGTTTTTTATGGGCACTGTACAGTGTACAGTATACGTCACTTACCTACACGTAAAGTGGTGATGATTCTTTTGGTCTATTCCATTGTGTGAAGTGTCGTTGGACAGGTCTTTCCAAAATTGGGGGGTACGTATATTATGAATAATTTTCTTTCGGGGATCCGTTTACGTTGCCGTTTTTACATAAGAGAAATCCTCAAGGAGGAAGTAGCCTGTCCAATATGGGATGATTTAAAATTCCTTGTTTTTCTAGCTATAGATATCACAAGTTTTCAAACTACACATACCTATGAAAAAGTTACGTCTATCCGTAACTCCTTCACTGCATGATTGAAGGATAAATCTAGAAACAGACAATATTTTGCATTTAGAATATTAGTACTTATTCTTATAAGTACTAATATTCACACGAACTAACAACTGAGAAATATTGCACTTCATAAATAGGTTTTAGTCAAGTTTCCCACTTATTCTTAAAAAGTATAGGTAGGTAATCTTAAAGAAATTGGTCTGTCAAGCTAGCGACCGGTGTTAAAATAAGGTAATTGTTGCACATCAGTTTTGCTTGTCTTCACTTTATTCTTAGGTAGTTTACACTTTACACTTTGATGCTCAAGATCGTGCAAGTTGAAATAGAAGTATTAATTAGCGGTTCATTGCCAGTTTAATTTAGTGACTGAGATTTTTTAGCACGAAGTTCCTTTTCGGACGGTTTGGCGGATAGAGCCTAGCCGATAAAAAGTGTGAGAATTTTCCGTCACAGCACTTGTTGCCTTCGTTTGGTGGTAGCGAATCCTGACTTCAGATTATTATTATTTTTTTATTTTATTTAAGTTTATTTTTAATATATTTTTAGAAGGAGCTTCGTTCCAACCGTGTGTTCCTCGACAGTCAACTTTTTATTATTTCTTTAATTCGAAGACAAGTTAATTCTTAACTCTTTATCTTAATTGGTAATATAGTAATCTCAGTAAGGTGCGTATTGATAACTGAAGGCTGACGGTTCAGTCCCTAACCATTTATCTTGTGTCGTATCTACTCAGTCCTAAATAGCTATTTATGCAACTGCATCGTAATGAGGGTCATTTTAATTCGAGTGCTGTTTTTTGATACGAGGCTTGCCGAGTATCAAAATAGGATAGTACGAGAATTAAAATGACTAATTACGTTCTGTTGCATACAAGATTTTATCTACGACAAGGAAAATAAAATCATTAACAAAATACGCCGTAGGCTCATTAGAGTAACAAAAAGTAACTCCGTAAGCCGCCTCCAGCCGCCTGTGGCGCCTCTGTCAACAAAAAGTAACTCCGTAAGCCGCCACGAGCCGCCTGTGGCGCCTCTGTCGTATGAACGGTACAAAAGTGCCAGAACTCAGAGCCTTAGCTTTAGGTATCCTATTTTAAGAAGATAACTATTTCGATTCAGCTCCCATACAGAGAGCTGCATCGAAATGAGAAGCAAAACCGAAAGAGGGTCCATTTCGATTCAGCTGTCAAATTCGAAATTGGAACTTTTCGATGTTGGAGTAGATAAATATTATAATGAGATACTTAGTATCATAGTAAAAAAAATAATATGCAGTACAATCTTGGTTGATAAAAAACTAAATTGAAATCGCTCGTATTATTTTTCAGGTAGTACATGGTGACAAAAACGCACAAAAACACACACAAATCACAACCTCTTTAGGAAACGCATTGGTCGCAGCATGCCGTCTACATTCTGTCATGGCTAACAAAGATAAATTAAAAATTTTAATATTTAAATACAAACTTTTAGTAGCTATATCATTATAGACCCATGGACATTATCTAGAATCAGAGTATCTACTTGTCAAGACGAATCAAATGAACCCAAACTTGGTGGGTTTTATGTCGTTTTATTACTGAGATCCTATAGCCATCTTGCAGCTCCATCATCAGATCAGCTCTATTTCCTAATAATATATTGCATTGTCATCCGATTTACATATACCTACCTACAAGCAATACTTTGGCTCAATGGGAAACCGGGAAGTGGTTCCAATTCATCTTGCAAGTTTGAATTTTGACCTAACTTATATACATTGCAAGTTAAATATAAGCTAAAAAAAATGAAAAATGTACCTACTTGACAAAAAGAGAAGAGAAAGAACGTAAAAGACAATACATTTTTGCTTTGACTGCAGTTAAAATTAAAGAATACCGTTGTATCACTTATCATAACAAAGTCCTACCTCGTACCTATTGATAAGCATCAAACAAGTTTTATTGTTTTTTCGTATGTAGGAAAAGATCTTTTATTTCACTTACTTCTTGTTGCGCAGATTGGAGAGTGGAGACCCACTATCTCGGACTATGACAAAATTACGCAAACAAATCTCCATTTTAAAATCGACGCAAAATATATGCCCACAGGTGAAATCTACATAATGTATAATGATTGTAAAAGGTATTTTACATAAGCCCTTATTTCCAAAGGAAATGTTATCTGTCCAGCTATCACACTATCATTCATTCTAACAAGCTTTCCTGTACGGTGTACCGTTAAATTTTACTCACAAAAATAACCTTTACTATATAAGTAATAAAGGTTATAAATTAATCGTTGCAGGTTGTACAGCATATGTGGGAAATGCCTTGGTTGAAGCGTAAATATGAAACTAGTTTGTGTAATTGTTCAGGAAGGGAGAGGTTAGGTTATTTAATAGGTATTAGCTTGGTCTAAGCTCAATAAATACGCAGCGGCTTTGTGCAATAAACAAAAGTGGTGTACGACTTCCTTTTGTACGAATGAGGGTAGACCCTGATTATTTAGAAATCTCAGATGGGAAAATTGCAAGGAGAGTATTTCAAATAAGTATTAATAGATATTAGATAAAGCCTGTATAGCCCAAATGTTTCAACAGTGAAAACAAGTTGTGCAAAAATTTTTGCAATGGCGGAAAAAATTAATCAATTTTCCTATGCACGCGCATCTTATAATGGCGATCGGCCATAGACTAAAAGAATGAGGTTTCTTTCCTTTTGGCTTTTCGCGGATAGCGTTTTAGCCACGTACAAAATGGGGAATTTCAAGTTTTTACAGAAAAAACAAAAGTTATATTTGAGTGAAAGTTGAAATTATCTATTTAAATAGGAAGTTGCATGAAATGAGCAAGCAATAGGTACATTAATTTATTTGTACTATTGAACACGATCTTTTTTGTATCGAAACTTTTTTAAGAACAAAGCAACTCAACCAATAAAAAAAACTCTATAACTCACTCGTGAATAATAGTAATGAAAAAGTCACGGTATGATTATAGGTGTCATTATGTGCCTAATTGCGGCGAACTTAGAGCCACTTTATGAGCAAGTGTGTTGAAAAATATTATTATATTATGGAATATTGAATCAAGTTCAGCATGGCTCACACTAATATTATAAAGACGAAAGTGTGTGTTTGTGTGTGTGTGTGTGTGTGTGTGTGTGTGTGTGTGTGTGTATGTAGGTTTGTTACTCTTTCACGCAAAAACTACTGGACGGATTTGGCTAAAATTTGAAATGGTGATAGTTCATACCCAGGATTAATACATAGGTTAAGATACAATTTATACCGGAAAAGTAAAAAAGTTCGCGCGGGAATGAAAAGAAACATAATCCACGCGGACAAAGTCGCGGGCATCGTCTTGTTCCTAAAAAAAAAGAAAAATACTGCTGTTCTTGGTCCTATCGGTTTTGGATGCTATTTTCTCCATAGATTACGATTTGAATGCTTTATTTAGGATTCCTTACCCAAAGGGAGCCAAAGGGACCCTATACGTCTTGTACTATTATTGTATTCTGTGCTATTAATAAGCCTCCGCTGTCCATCCGTGCGTCCGTCAGTGTGTCAGTGGGCTGTATCGACCGACTGTGTCGTCGATCCACCTACTGGGGCGGGGGGGGGGGGGGGGGGGGGGGTCTGCCAACACTGCGCTTGCAAGTGCGGGATCGCCACTCCAGCACCTAGGGACCCCAAAAACCACCAGCTCTTTGACCCGTTATATTAGGGAATTAAAATAATACTTAACGGGATATGAACTTAAAACTTCTTGTATGCAACACGGCGATCGGCGATCTTGCATCGCTGTAGAGGCTCTAAATGAACCTTGGGCTTTCTACATCGATTTGCTACTTTATTTTAATTAAGCCGCATACCGTCCCTCTACATCGCATGCCCCTTGTACGCTAAATTCGTGAATAATAGACATGGCGTATGTAAATAGTGTTTAGATCTACATACATCGATCTCAGACGCTGTCCGATACTGTAGAAGGGACACGAATGTGCGCGTGTCCAGTGTTTCCGACATTTTTTTACTTTTTTAACTATTTCTTTCATTCATTCATTAACAACCCGTCAACGGCTCACACTGCTGAGCGCAGGTCTCCTCTCAGAGAAGGGTATAGGTCATAGTCCACCACGCTGGCCCAATGCGAATTAGCGAACTTCACAAACCTTCGAGAACATTATAAAGAATTCTCTAATTCTCAGATGTACAGGTTTCCGCACGATGACATTTAATTGCTTAAATGCACATGGCTCTGAAAAGTCAGAGGTGCATACCCGGGATCGAACCTGAGATTCTCCGAATAGGAGACACAGTCCCAACCACCAGCTATCACTGCTGCATTGCTGCTGTAATTGTTGCTGTTTTTAACTATTTAATAAATTCGATATCATTTCTGTCTCTTTCTATCGAACTCAAAGTTTTCTTTATACAATTGCTTAAAAACCTAAATATATCTTATTATAGAGTGGTATTTATCAACAGAAGCATTCTTAGTAGGAATTTAACTAAGTGATAATTTAAATGCAACTAGGTAAAAGAAGTTGGTTGTGCATGTGCTTGGTAATTGAATTGAAAACGTTAAAAAGCTACAAAGTGCTAAAAAAATTCACACCTCGGATGAAGTATTTCAATATTTTTGAAATATTCAGTTCATCGTATGATAGATAGGATTTGATAGGTTTGACATTTAAAGTCACCCAGTTTAACACTTCCATACAAAAAAGTCTTAAGAATAAAAAAATTGTATTCATTTTAATAGTCTTTTCTAGTTTTAGTCTAATGTCCGCGGTGCACCTAAAATTGGGGTGTCGGCTAACACTGCGGTTAACAATGCGAGGTCATACTCCACGTTTTCAATTTATACTTTGTACATTTGACATTACTACGGTAAATAAAATTAGGTAGAGCAGAAGTCGGAGCAAATGGAAAACGCGTATAAAGTAAGCAGAATGTGGGAATGTCCCCGGCTAGATCTTCTCAACTAGTTTGGTATACGGCACGGTTGGCCAGTTTTTGTGCAGGTTCATCCGAGATACGCCTTTGTTATCTCCCTTCCTAGTTCATTATACTGATAGCGTCCATGTTAATAGGGTTGCAAGTTGTAACATTATATTAA
Organism: Oeneis ivallda; assembly: GCA_029955525.1. Taxonomy (NCBI): domain Eukaryota; kingdom Metazoa; phylum Arthropoda; class Insecta; order Lepidoptera; family Nymphalidae; genus Oeneis; species Oeneis ivallda. The sequence goes on from JARPMR010000023.1 coordinate 14,005,814, forward strand.
AATATTAGTATTGATCTTGTATTTGAAAGGGAGAACATCGTAGCTAATATTAGAATAGAATAGAATAGAAATATTTTTTATTCAAATAAACTTTTAAATCAATACCTATTATACCTAAATGGGAAAGTGTGTTTGTGCGTTGGTTTTGCCCTTCAATCACGCAGCAACCTGAGCAATGGATTGAAGCTATTTGCATAGTTGCATGCATACGTATAGTTGAGTAGTTGGAGAGTGACTGGCTAACTTTTATCACGAAAAAATCTGTTTTTTTAACCGTCTGGAATTCCCGCGGGATTTATGAAACCGAACTCCAAGCCGACGTAGTCGCCGGCAAAAGCTAGTTTACTTTAAAAAGTGGTCATTAACATCATCATCAGCTTAGTGGTGTCCAGTGTAGCTAGACCTTTCGAAGGACTCACCAATCCTCTACCTTTCATAACCAGCCATTTCCCAACATCTTCAGTACCGATTAACATCTGATTTTTAGGGTTATTTTTATTAATACATCTATGTTTTAATTACCTACCATTTTTTTGTATATACTTTTAAACACGACTGATATTTATTTGTACATGGCAAGACCAACAATGTGTCAAAAAATGGTATCTTGTAATGAAAAGGCTAAGAACCCCTGCTTTGGATATACACCTAACTATTTTCGCCTTGAATTTACCGCGTAGGCCCTAATATGGCCGCTACAACATCACCGGGGGGTTGGCAAGCGTGAGGCTCTGCCTGGAATTGGAAAAGAGCTCTAGAGCTCGAAGACATCGGGGGCAACGTCTTCCTAAGGGCGCCTCCAGTGAGGATCGGAATACGGCTTAGGATGACGTTGGGACGAATGCAGGAGTGGCTGGACTATATTATTTAGTCCGTAGAACAACTGCGCTTAAAAACCCATTATAAAGCCCGTTGAACGATTTTGAATTTCAAGTCCTCAAGACCAAGAAATTAAGACCTAGAGGGTTCTCCTACGTCATCTTTCCCGGTGCGAGATTGACATTCGAGAACCTAATGCCATATACTTCTTACGAAATGCAATCTATGCGAGTATTGCTACAATCTATGTATTTAAAGTTAGGTACGATTGCGTGGTGTGGTAGTAGAACAAAGTTAATTATCGTCTAATACAGTAGCTAGCAATCGCCAATAGGTAGGTTGGTACGAAATAATAAATAATTCCAGTTACGTAACAGGTTTCATTAAGACGGTACTAAATCAGGCTGGCTGAGAGGCGCCCGCGCAACCATCTTGCTACGTAGCGATAGCAAAAAAAAAAATTATTTTATAGAGTAACCGTAGTTTTAAAAAATAAAATTAAGTGGCACTCGGGGATCTGTTTTTCGGATTTAAAGGCAAAGTAACCTAAGATCAAAGATAGCCTTTGCCACTCTACTCCAGTCCTCAACTATATTCATGCAAAAAATTACGTCGTTCTGTTGCTGCGTGACTGAAAGGCAAACCAACAAACCAGCAGACAAATACACTTTTGCATTTTTATTATTAAATATAGAAGTCGCTGTACCAGTAACTCCACTCACATAATATTATTATAAAAAAAATTAAGTTGCACTCGGGGACTTCCGCGGTAAAGCTATTGCATAGCATTTTTTATCAACTTATACAATTATAATATTTATGCAATATTTTTTTTTTTGCATAATAAAAATTATGCAAAAAAATAATTAAAAAACAAATAAACAAGAAAAGCGCACTGTCACTACTTCGCGAGTGAGATTCGAACCAGCGACATCTAAAGGAAGCGGCCGCTCGCCCACTGCGCCAATGAGAGCTAAATGTGAACCTCTAAAATGTTGAACGCTTACTGAACGACGGTGTTAGGTTTTTTTCGTTACGAAATTTCTTGATTTGGTCGCCGCGCTCAAACTGTTTGTCCTAGTTCAAAGCCCGCGATAAAAGCTATGCAATAGCTTAAAAGCTTCAATATCTCAACGGTGCAGACTCAAAACTGAAAGTTCGACGGTTCGATTCCCACCGTTGCATTATTGTCGTAACATAACATTCTTCTTCGTTTCTGCTAATATTAAAAAAAATCAATTTCTGGACTTAATCTTATAAATACCCATTGTTCAAGCACAAGTTGGTAAACAAGGTAAAGTGAGCACAGTTTTGAACACAGAGCCTGATGATGAAGATGATACTGATTAATAGGGATAGTACGGATTTTACCTGTTGCAAAGAGCTGCTGAGCTTTTTTTAGCTACTAAAAAACTTCATATTCCCAAGCAGGTGACGCTACATATCACATTATTTTTTACATAAAAAGCAATAACATTATATTTATTTATAAAACAAGTATTAGTTATCTAATGCTTACATCTAATAAATAATTAATACTCTGCAACAATTTTATATCTCTTAATAAAGATAAAATCTCTACAAATATTTCTGTAGGTAGGTACCTACATAAAACTTAACTGTAAGCTCTTACGTCGTTAAAACTTTTGTGAAAGTACTTTGTAACGTGTAAAATAAACTTCTCTGTGAATTACTAAATACTTGGTTAATTGTTTTGCTCCCTCTTACAAACAGCTAACTTCCTTTATTGCCAATAGTTCAAGAGACAGCTGTAAATTTCTAATAGGTAGGTAATCTTCTAAACACAATACAGACGCACTTTTACTATTTTACACAAGTGATGTTAAAGTACCTACACAAAAGTGTCTAATTCATAAGTAGCCGCTTTATGATTTCAATATTGTTAAACTATTCATTTCACTATGACGTGACTAAGTTGCAAATCTCGAATAGCGACGAATTTTTAAGTTTGCCTGAGATGTAATTTAGAGTAGGTAAGTTATTTAAAAATAACTTTATAATAGACACTAGACATGAGTTTATTTACAGAGTAGGCCATAGAACTAATTGAATTATTGACGAATGACGTAGCAGAGGTGATAGAATAAGAGAATTTTTATTTGCTAGAATATATGGTACAAATATCAAATAGGATCTAATAGATACATTTCTAGAGATCTAATCAGATAGACATAAAATTAAGTTTTAATGATAAAACACCTACTCTTTACATTAAGATAGATAGACAGAGTAGATTTAGCAACCGCCTCTTACACTATAAAATTACTCGGCGTAAAATATTCCCTGTGTGAACTCCAACTAAGTAAGGGGAAAATTTATTATTATAAACGTATTAAAATCATTGCGAAGATGTCTAAGGCTTCCCGAGAAACCTCTTTATGGTATATTTAGATCATTTATTGTCGGAACACTTTGATCTTTTATTGAAGCTTTCTATTAAAGATTTTACGACTTTATTATACAGGTTAATAGTAAATAATTAATGCCCTTATCAATAAAATTTTACACACTGCTTAGTCCATAGTTTATCACTTATACACGATCTACATACCTACGTGAAAATTATTTAAAAAATGTGAACACCTATTTTTAAGCATTTTTTAATATACCTAGCTATTTTATATTACCATTTCCTGTTCAACTATGCTTAAAGCTTGTTTTAGGAATATTAATCATAAAATAAAATGAGCGTTGACATCTATTGTATGATTTCTATGTACAAACTGTCATGTTCATAAAACCCTCTTGTCCTCTATTGTCGTAAATTTTATCAAAGCTGATCAGAAATATTATGTACGAGTATGTACGTAACTATTCAGGAAAATTGTAGATAATAAAATACACATAAACATAGAATTTGCTACGCTATATCCATAATACAATATACGTTCTGTCATAGGTTCTACCTTAATATCCTAGGAAACAAAAGTTTCGATTTTGCTGTCTGTACAAAAAGTGTAATCTTTTTAGCTATTTGTGTAGTACAGTGAGTGGAAATGGTTATTAAAAGAAAATTCCTTCATGGTTTATCCCTTACCTGTGTACTTACCGACTAGTAGATAGATGTCGCTTTTAGCAAACCTCATTATGCCTACTTGTTTTAAAACACCAGCCGCTTCTACAAAAAATATCTATTTACACAAATCCATAGGAATATGATTAATCCCTACTAACACCTATTTTAAAGGCGAAATGGTTTATTTGTTGGTTTTTCTTTCAATCACGCAACAAGCAACGGACCATTAATAAAATTGATCGGCGTAATTTTGTTGTCTTTACATGGTTGTTGGGTTGAAGACTTGGAGAATGACATGGGCTACTTTTTATCTCAGAAAATGAAAGAGTTCTCACGAGATTTTTACAACTAAATCCACGTGGACGTTTCGCGGTAGTATCCTAGTATTACTGTACTAGTACTATATTTAGATCTATAATCTAAATATAGTACTAGTACAGTAATACTAGGATACTACCGCGAAACGTCCGATCTAAATGCGACAGCGTATCTGTCCGTCTGTTATAAGCCATTCATCCGTAGCCGGCCTGATGCTGTGCACAGGTATCCCCTCGAATAAGAAGGCTTCAGGCAATAGTCCACCAAGTGCTTCACACACCTTTGACAACATTATGGATCTCATGCGTGCAGGTTAATATTAGCAGGAGCAGGTAATTTTATTTTAATTTCTTCAAAAGAACATAACTCTGAAAAAACAGAGATGGTTGGGATCGAGCCCCGGGGCTTCCGAAAATACTGCCGGTATCGTAAACACTAGGTCATCACCACAAAACTATACCTGCTAATTGCGAATCGTTGAAATGAATCTAGAAGATTTGGTATTGATAGAGACCATACTATGAGAGGTTATTAATTGTGATGATCGCAGTCACTTCTGGGTACCAATTGTCTAAAAGTTATCTCATTGATGGTATTCGTATACGATGACATTAGCGTCAAAGTATAATAATCCTTGATTGTATTGATTTAAAGTCACAAATTCAGTACAACAGATTTTAATATGCAGCGTTATGGAGCGTATCGTACATATCAAGGATTTTTTACTATGACGCTAATGTCATCGAATACGAATACGATCAATGGAATAACTTTTAGACAAGTGGTACACAGATTGGCTGGTAGGTACAGTCTCGCTTTTGGTTAAAATGCATTGCTGCAGCAAGAACGCCATAAATTCAGCCAATCAGAGGTGCTTCCGATCGCCAGACTGATGCAATATTTTTAGACAATCCCATAGCAGGTACTTTCATAATATCGAATCCGATCTGATACAAGTATCGATACGATATCGGAACTCGTAAATAAAATAAATAAAATGCCTAACAGATAGTGTTGTAGTGAGTAGCGTAACAAAAAACAATAAATTACACGACGGAATGTGATGCTTGTGACCCTCACTCGACCCGAGATAAAGGGTTAATCTACGGGGGTTGCCCTATAAATCATGTTACATTTGAAGTTGTTAGGGTTGTCGACTCATAGATAAATGTTTTTTCATATTTATTTCATGGTCTACTACACTTTCCCTCTTCACTTTGTTCGCGTAGAGTCAAGTTTTTTTGAAAGTCCGCAGGAATCCGTCGTGTTTCTGTGATAAAAAGTGCCTAGGACACGTTCCAAGACTTTAACTATACACATGTAAAAAATAGGATAAGTAATAGGAAGTAAAGATGACTAGGTCCTTGTCTACTAAAATTTATTATAAATTACTACCAAACTATAATATCATAGATTCAAAAATAAGAGCTCTGTCTGTATGTGTGTTGCCTAAACTGTTAAACCCACAATTTTTTTTCGACAGACAGACGAAAGACTTCGTTTAAATTTAGCAAGTTAAACCAAGTTGCCCGTAGGATTTTTATAACCGAACTCAACGCGGACGAAGTCGCGAGCATCAACTAGTATTAATTAAAAATAGAGTATCGAGTACTCTATTTTTAATTCACAATATTTCAAAATAAAAAAAATCATGAAAAGGTTATAATTTTTACAGTTACCTAACCAATTACTGTTTAAAAATACGAAAAGAATGTAACTAAAAACATTTTGGCAACCCTATAGTTAAATAGTAGGATAATAACTCATTCAGTTGACACAGATGGCGTTGTTGTACATCAAAATGGCCGCCGATTACTGTCCTTCATGATTTATTCACGTCAACTTAATATATTATGCAAATTATATTAGCTACTTTAAGTTGGGAAGTATAGATTTTTGCAAAAATTAATAAATCTATATTTATGTAAGATGACAGCGGGATGCGATGAACCCGGATGTTTGAAATTATTTTCTATGTCAATATTTAAAAATAAAACTTAGCTCTACTCATTATTAATAATATTATATTTGCTGTCTGCACATTTATTATTCTATGGTGGTACACGTATGGTTCATTATGATTTCTTTTTGCACATTACTTATTAGCTTCATTTGTTTAAGGAAACATATTATATTTTACGAGTAGTTTATAGCTTGATGAATGTGCTAAAAATTATGTTTAAACGATTATTTACAACTAGTTGAAAACCCGTGGCCTCGTCCGCTTGGAGTGTGGTATTTCGGAATACAAAGGATCTATTTTTCCAAACTTTTGACATCACTGGTCTACAAAAAACATTTTTGTTTGCCTATTAATTAAAATATCCTGTATTTTTATACTATTGCACAAAATTTACTTTACTTAACAGGTATATTTTTTAAATTTGCTTTAGTTTAAAAATTAATTTCAAGTAGGAATAAAAAAATTTCTGTATTTAATTGTCAAATATATTTAACAATAATTAATTACAGACACTACAGAAACAGCATTATAAGTAGCTGCAGATTAAGTACCTACCTACTTAGGAGTCATAACTTTTTACATTGCATTACCTACAATTATACGTTTACATAAAACAAGCCCTCTGTCGGCGCGTATTTGTCAAAACAACCGCTTAAAGGGGGTAAACCCTTCACTGATATCAATTAATCGGCTCAATTTATGAATTATTGCGCGGGGTCCCCAATACGGCATATCCGATGAGATGGGTGCATAATTGTAGAACCGCGATGTACAATGTTTATATTTAAGTGTGTGTGACAGATGATTTATTGCGAACACAAAATTTTCATAAGTGGTCAACATATATTGTGACATATAATATAGAAAAATCCGTGGAATGCTAAATAAGTACCAACATGGTGACTTGATAGTGTGTAACTGTGACACAAAGCGACGTTCGTTGTCTCTGCGACGTTTTATGTACAAAAATCCGTAGTAAGTTACTACGCGTTCGTTTGAAGTTGAGCCCTGCACCATAGAGTAAAGTAATCGACGTAGTCGTAATTCCTAGTTCCATGCCGACAGTACGGACACAGTATAGGATAATGCAGTAGTTTGACACCTTTGATCTAGTGGTACTACGCGTTACAAATTTCCCCTAGCTCTCTCGCGCTTCCCCGCACCGCACCTCAAGTCAGACCCACTTAGTAAACCGCTCGCGAAGCACCGCTTATCTATCTTCTATCTATAATATAATAAAAATGTAACAGGTCCAATTCTGTACATTGAAGATATTTTGAAAATTTTTGTTTGAGGGCACTCTATAATCGATACTGAAGCCAAAACAATTTTTTTTTAATTTTTTGTCTATCTGTCTGTCTGTCTGTCTGTATCTTGGCCGCGCATCACGCCGAAACTACTGGACAGATTTAAATGAAACTTGGCACGATTTAAGTTAATACTACGAGGTATAATATAGGATACTTTTTATCCCGAAATTCAGCACGGTTCCCTTGGGAGAGGGGATGAAAGTCAAAATGTGTATTTCGCTGTAATTCATTAAGGCGTATTTCGATTTAATCCATTCTTTTTTTGTTAGAAAGCAGGTTCTTTAGAGATTGTCCTGTAATTATTTCAAGGTCGTCAATTTCGTAGTTCAGAAATTATAGACATCACGATCTTCAGTATAAGGTCCAAATAACTTGAACCCCGGAATCTACAAGATACTTTGAATGAACGGCTCATCTTAAGCTGGCAATCGTACTTTATCGTATATAGCCATCGTGGATAGCCCTATTTTGTCAAAGTCAAACTACTCCAAAGGCGTCAGATTTTGCCAAACGATCATTATACCTACATACTACATAGTAGGTATGGATGTAATACATCGTATGGACTTAATGCTACAGTGTTTTCCTATGCAATTTAATATTCTAATCATACTAATATTATAAATGCGAAAGTGTGTTTGTTTGTTAGTTTGTCCTTCAATCACGCCACAACAGAGCCACGGATCGACGTGATTTTTTGCATGGGTACTATAGTTGAGGACATAGGCTACTTTTTATCCCGGAAAATCAAAGTGTTCACGAGGGATTTTAAAAACTAAATCCACGCGGACGAAGTCGCGGGCATCAGCTAGTGATATAATAAAACTGTAACAGGTCCAATTCTGTACATTGAAGATATTTTGAAAATTTTTCTTTGAGGGCACTCTATAATCGATACTGAAGCCAAAACAATTTTTTTTTTATTTTTTGTCTGTCTGTCTGTCTGTCTGTCTGTCTGTCTGTCTGTCTGTCTGTCTGTCTGTCTGTCTGTCTGTCTGTATCTTGGCCGCGCATCACGCCGAAACTACTGGACGGATTTAAATGAAACTTGGCACGATTTAAGTTAATACTACGAGGTATAATATAGGATACCTTTTATCCCGAAATTCAGCACGGTTCCCTTGGGAGAGGGGATGAAAGTCAAAATGTGTATTTCGCTGTAATTCATTAAGGCGTATTCCGATTTAATCCATTCTTTTTTTGTTAGAAAGGAGGTTCTTTTGAGATTGTCCTGTAATTATTTCAAGGTCGTCAATTTCGTAGTTCAGAAATTATAGACATCACAATCTTCAGTATAGGTCCAAATAACTTGAACCCCGAAATCTACAGGATACTTTGAATGTACGGCTCATCTTAAGCTGGCATTTTTAATTTATCGTATATAGCCATCGTGTATACTATTTTGTCAAAGTCAAACTACTCCAAAGGCGTCAGATTTTGTCAAACGATCATTATACCTACATACTACATAGTAGGTATGGATGTAATACATCGTATGGACGTAATATTACAGTGTTTTCCTATGTAATTTAATATTCTAATCATATTTACTAATATTATAAATGCGAAAGTGTGTTTGTTTGCTGGTTTGACCTTCAATCACGCCGCAACAGAGCCACGAATCTACGTGATTTTTTGCATGGGTATAATTGAGGACCTGGAGAGTGACAAAGGCTACTTTTATCCCGGAAAATCAAAGTGTTCCCGAGGGATTTTAAAAACTAAATCCACGCGGACGAAGTCGCGGGCATCAGCTAGTTAAAAATAAATTTCAAATTCAAATTCAAATTATTTATTTGCACAGATTGAGTAGTACAATGGAGTTACATTATAATAAAAGTCCGTACAATCTGCCGGATAGGCATGCAAAAATAATATTTAATAATAATTCTTATTCTAAGTTTACGTATTAAAAGTTCAATTTATTAAATTGAACTTTGGATATTAGGAGTTTTGGTAGGTTTGGTTAAAAAAAACTAAGAATGTTGTATATCGTAAAGCATTAGAATAATAAACACTTTTTTTTATATATTTTTTTATTATCGACCGAGCGAAGCGAAGGTCTTTGAGTCTACTTGAGTGAATTTGCACTTGTCCGTCCGTCCGTCCGTCCGTCCGTCCGTCCGTCTGTCAGAACCTTATAACTTCTGAATTACTGAACGAAATTACTTCAATTTTAGATATAATATGTAAACCGATGGCCTCCAGCCGAAAATGGCTTAAAAAGTTATAAAAATCTTTATTTCAGGGGGGCTCTCATAGAAGCGAATGCGAAGAAAAAAAAAATTTTGCGTTTCATAGGTTTACAGTACCTCATTTTAAAGATAATTTGGAACAGAGTACAAAAGTATTTTTTTTTAAATTTTTTTCCTAAAATTGACAAAATGGGGGGCTTTCAAAGTGGAGATTATATTTGACCTCAGAACGGAATAACCATTGAAAGCTGGGGCTTGAAAGTTTTACAATTTTAGCGTAATATCATGTACTTGAACAATAAATACTAAAATTAGATAAATGTAATAAGGAAACTAAATTATTTAACTTTTAATGAGCAGCAACAACAGAACTTCACAATGATGTCAATAGATGGCGCTCTCATCTCATATAGCAAATGCAGCTTTATGTAACATACCTATTATTCAATTAAGATTATTATTTAGTCATTTAGCAAACATCAATAAAACTTCACGTTGCAGTTTGTTTTTACATATTTCTGATCGTGTCAATAGTTGACGCTGTGTACAAGTAATTTAATTTGAATGTTCCAAAAAACTATACCTAAGTTTGATTGAGGCCTTGAGGATTTCACTATAACAGTTCCCTAACCTTTACGGGCTACCTATGTTAAGTTAGTTGACACTTTCTGTCAACTTTGTTATTACGAACCTCTACGGGACAACTAAAGGTGAAAATGACATTGGGATGTTAGAATTGTATTTAGGGGCTACCTATGTAAAGAGACTTCTACAAATGGGATGATTTAGGTATGGTTGGTGAAAACGGGCATAATAATAATGTCAATTTTGATCGTCAATTATGGGAAACCGTTACCGCGAGGTCTCAGTTCGGGGCGAACCACTAGTTTATACCAATTCAAATTCAATATTCATAGTTAAGACAGGTCAGCTAGTACTTAATAAATAAAACAATAGATAAACTATTATACTGCATCTTCTTATACTGTGTCTTTAGGTACTGTGGGTCTGACTTGAGGTGCGGTGCGGGGAAGCGCGAGGGGTGAAGATTTCTTTACTCTATGGTGCAGGGCTCAACTTGAAGCGAACACGTGTTGCACTGCCAAATGTCAAACGCTACGTCAGCAGGTGGTTTTTGGCGCCGCAACGCACCGTACGCCATTGCTCTTAGTCGTGACATGTTAAAAATAAAACATACATTATATAAAATAACATAGAACTTCAGAGCCTCGATCACCGTCGAAAATTTGCCGGCTTATCGGTGTTTTATAGGATATATTTCGGTGTGTGTGCTCAGGAGCTCTTCGACCTTGTCCCCCCTTCACCTTTTTACCACCGCACTGCAAGACATCGGCAGGGCTTCCATCCCTATATCGTTGATATACCATCCACGCGCACGAAGCGGTTCAAGTCTTCATTTCTGATTCGCACGGCTAGGGTCTGTAACGCTCTTCCGTCATCACCGTCGAAAATTTGCCGGCTTATCGGTGTTTTATAGGATATATTTCGGTGTGTGTGCTCAGGAGCTCTTCGACCTTGTCCCCCCTTCACCTTTTTACCACCGCACTGCAAGACATCGGCAGGGCTTCCATCCCTATATCGTTGATATACCATCCACGCGCACGAAGCGGTTCAAGTCTTCATTTCTGATTCGCACGGCTAGGGTCTGTAACGCTCTTCCGAGATCTGTGTTTCCCAACGCGTACAATTTGGGTATCTTTAAAGCAAGGGTGAATAGGCATCTTCTAGGCAAACGCGTTCCACCTTAGGCCACATCATCACTTTGGTCAAGCGTGTGCCTATAATGTATAAAATTAAAAAAAAAAGATTACAATATAAAGGTACATACTTAATGTCATCAACTCATTACAATTATTTCGACATTTTCACAACACCATATTGTAATTGCGAAACGTACCCCCAAGGATTGCCAGCGACGCTTTATTGAATAATTGAGAAGCAAACTTTATTAAAATCAAAACTGAATTAAAACAGGCAAATTAGACATAATGCGTTTTAATGCTTTTCAAATGGGGTCACAAAATCACTGTTTAATAATGCATTTCATTATGAGGGTGATTTTAGACCCCCAAAACTGGACTGTATCATTTAAGTGTTAAAGTTTATTTTGCAATGTTTGGATGTGGAAGATAAATCCCATGATAGATGACTCGTCTTTTGACATGTGCTTTCATTGTAGATTGGGATCTATGATGCTGATTTGAATCTAAGATTTTGTCAGAACAACTGTGAGATACTTACGCCGCGTTATTTGTTTTGTGCCTTTTTTGCGTTTTGCATTATAACAGGAGCCTTTTGGATTTGTACAAAAGTTACTTAAGTAAGTAGGTATTTATTGAGTGTTGGAAAAAGCAACCCAGTAACAATCATTGCGACAAATCTTTCTCGTCTCTATTGCATCGTTTTACATATACAAACTTACCTTGAAAGTAATACCGTTCACGATAACTAGACACTTGCCTAGATTGCGACTCCCCGCTCGCTACCCTTCAATTTTCCCGCGGACTCCCCTTTACAGGCAGCCACGTCATTTTTGAGCTCTTTTGACCCTTTGAATTTTCAAAAAATTCACTATTTTACACTTAGATAAAATACTAACATTAGGATTTTTCACGGGAGTTTTTGCAATAGGTAACTACTAAAAATGTACGCCCTAGTTTAATTAGGTACATATTATACTAACCACTATTTATTTAAACATATTATTTAAGTGGGTGAGTTATGGTAGGTACTCGTAATTTTCTATTTTAGCTGTTATTTTTTTAGTTTTATTAAAATACCATAAGGTTTGTTGTTGAATTTTGATTTTCGTGTATAAGTCTTACTGTAATCCGTATTGCAATGTTAACAAGTGTAAATTAAAAAAATATTTTTAAATAGAATCTTTTAGTAGCTAGTTACATCATTAGACCCTGGATAGCATCTAGGATCACAGTAATTATCATGACGAATCAAACGAGTCCAAACTCATGGGTTACGTCGTTTTATTACAGAGTTTCCATAGCTACGTTCCGGCTTCATCATCAGACTCTGGATAACATCTAGGACTAGAGTACTTGTCAAGACGAATCAAACGAGCCCAAATTCGATGATTTAAAGCGTTGTATTACAGAGTAAAAGAGGGAAATATAAAGTTCCATTCTTGGTTGAAGCAGATTTTTGGAATTCAGTCCATAGAATGGTCAACTTCAATTGAAGGTGGACAAAGTGCGGTGTAATTGGTGATTGACATGTGAGAGCTTCCTCATTGGCGAGCAGAATCAAAGAGCTTAAGGACTATAGAAGTGGCAGTGTTGAAAGTTAGAATTGGTAATTAAATTTTTTTTTTTTTTTAATTTTTTATTCAGAAAATATAATAACAAGTATTAGTAAACTTATTCTACCCCGCCAAACTGCACATGCAGTTTGTTGGCGAGTCTGCGCTCATACAATTAATAAACTTATAACTACATATTATATTCTAATGCTAGCCTACTTGTGTCGGTCAGTCTGTCAGTCGGTCGGTCAGTCAGTCGGTCGGTCGGTCGGTCGGTTTGTCAATCAGTCAGTGAAGGAGTCCTTAATGCTCCTTGTAATAAGTCTTAATAAGAAATTCCTTTAATTTCTTCTTAAGGACTCCCTCACTTACCTTTCGACCTTCTCTTACAAACTCCAAACTAGAATTAAATATATTTGGCACTAGATAAGAATTCAATCTTTTACCATAATAATTAGTTACTCTTGGCAAAATGTACCTTATCTTTCTAACAGTACGTGTATGGTCTTTAATAATTTTTCGCTTTTTGTGTTTGTCACAGTAATAATTTTCCAGTACTAGTAAGTAGTTCAGTCTAATATTTACCGGTAATATGTTTAAATCTTTATATAGTAACTCATAATCACCTTTATAGTTTTTCTTCTCTTTTTTGTTTACAACTTGTTTTAATAATCTTATTTGTATTTTTTTAATTTCGTTTAGGTAAGTAGTGAACGTTCTCCCATATATACTAAGCCCATAGTTGATAACAGAGTCTGCCAATGCATAATAAACCACAAGCATTGTGTGTTTGTTTAGCACTCTGTTTAGGTGATGGAACTTACTTAGCACTGATCTTAATTTATTGCACACTACCCCAACATGCGTCTTCCAATTAAAGTGTCTGTCAATATGTAACCCCAAATATTTATAGTTATCTACATACTCTAATTGTTGACATCTACATGAGTCCTTGTTATTATGGAGGCAATCATAACTATGTCCAAATATCCCTATGTCTATATATTTTACAGATTTGGCTCTTATATTATGTGGTGAGTATAATGCATGCATTTAGTTTTTTCCAAATTTATAATGATCCCATTGTCATGTGCCCATTTTATAATATTTTCGAAATCCGACTGAATATAATTTCGTGCCTCGCTGATGTCTTTGGAATAATATCGCTCTTTCGTGAAAAATCATAATTTTTATGAGTTTTTACAATAATTCAACTATTCGCATTCTATACAAGTATAAAAACACTACACGTGTTGTTTTTTATTTTTTATTAATCCTCTTCGGGACCGGCTTAAAAATTATTGAATTAGATAAATCTTTACCAGAAAAACATATAATTATGTCCGAGTTAATAAAACTATACCCCTATTTCGATATATTTTACCGTCAATTTCTAGCGTGTGTGGATTGATTTTGATAGAGATCAATATAGGTACGTCTTTTTAAAGTTTAGATGTTCGCTCCGATTGACTTTCTGCGTCAGTGAGAATCGACGATAATTATAATGAAAATTAGTTAGTTTTCTTTTTTGATGTTCAATTAAACACGAGTTTTCTTTAATGGCCTTCAGTTTTTCACTTCTATTTTAAATGCAAACCAAAGTAGTTGTTCCACAATACTGTTAATCAGTATTTTTAACCGACTTCGAAAAAGGAGGAGGTTATCAGGAATCTTTTTTAAGCTATTGCATAGCTTTTATCGCGGGCTTTGAACTAGGACAAACAGTTTGAGCGCGGCGACCGAATCAAGAAATTCCGTAACGAAAAAAAACCTAACACCGTCGTCCAGTAAGCGTTCAACATTTTAGGGGACTCAAGTAGCTCTATTTGGCGCAGTGGGCGAGCGACCGCTTTCTTTGATCGAGGTGGTCTCATTTAAATTTTATCGAAATCAGTCGTGCGGTTTTTGAAAAATCAACAATAAATTATATAATTTGTATTGGCGCGGGTGTTTAAAGTCGGTTTTTAAAAAATATTTTTTTAAATTAAATTATATTGTTAAGAGATTTGTTTATAACAATACTTATTTTTCCTAACAGTTCTACTACACTTCAGTTCTGTAGCCACATTGCTAATATGGTTGTATCGTTATATTCATTCTGTGTAACCAACGGAATCTTATGGGAAAATAATAGCAAATACTATTTCAAGATGAAACTAGCTAAACCAGAGTTGAATACGACGTTAAGCTGATGAATAGCTTACCATTATCTGTTGCTTTCTGCTTTATGCCCCACAATTGTATGTTGTACGTTTTATTTAACTCGTTTAATAATAATAGAATGGGTAGGTTGATGGGTTTTGAGACGTGAGTCCCAACTTTAGATCACAATTACTAAGATATTTATTGCAATATTTTTGTGGGATTTTGGGGGTTTTATTTAGATAGTTTCACACAAATGTGGTCATTCAACGCTTCAGTTCAACGTTTCTGAATCGAACCGCTAAGGAACGCACTTCCAACATCTGTGTTTCCGGCCACCTATAACATCAGTACCTTCAAGGCAAGAGTGAATAGGCATTTTCTAGGCAAGCGCGCTCCAACCTAGACCTCATCAGTGCTTTCCAGTATTGATTGTCGTCAAGCGTAAGCCTATCTCTAAATAAATAAAAAAATTCACCACCAATTAATGGACACGAAATTAGAAACTTCTGATCTCTTGATTCTGTCGAAATTCCCGATGGTTGTCAAAAAAAAAAAGGTCGGTAATTTTGCTGACCAGAGACAAATAACACCAGGTCATTTGCCATATTGGATAGAATCAGGCGTTACTTTGCGAAATTCAATGACGTTTATAGAATCGTCATTGAATTTCGCAAAGTAACGCCTGCGAAACTTTGCGAAATTCAATCCAGAAATCCAGTCACTGCTGGACACTGATGTCCAGCAGTGGACGTCTGTCGGTTGATAAAGAAGAAGAAGAAGATACCTAATCCGCCAGACAGAACAAATCTTTCACTCGTCGTACGTTTCGCTTCGATACCGGAGCATCACCAGAAGATGTTGACTCCACAATGCACAGTTGCAAACTTTGCAATTCTGTTTGGCGGACTATAGCAAAGGAATATCAATTTTTCTTTTCTTTTCCCGACTCAAATTCTGAACCGATCATGACATAAATATTATTTTGAATCTTGGATATCAAATAGGTCCTTTTTATTCCGGAAAAGCAAGGAATCAGGAGGGTTACTCCTGGGAAGAAGACGTTGGCTTTAGCTAGTTTATAATAAGTATATAATACAGCGGGCCAGGTGCAAAATTCAAATTTAAAAATATTAATTAGGTATTTCATGTACGCCAACCTATGGCTCTACCAACAGCCTCTCTCTCAATAGGTACCTACTTATATAGTTTTTTGAACTAAAAGCTTCAAGACATTCAACAAAACTAAAAGTTAAACTAAAACAGCTATTACACAATTAACATCGAATAAAAAGTATCTTAAGTCTTAACTAGCATAATCCCGAACTACGTGAGTAAATAAACGAGCAGAGGCAAAACTACTAAGTACTTTGCAAAACGTGTATTCATACCTATTTTGAAAACTTTAACTAAAATTTAAAGTCGGTTTACGGACGATAGTTTTACGTGATAAAGTCATAAAGAAACATTTGCGCGACACATCCGCTAACCACAGCGCGCACGCAATGACTGGCGGGCGGCGGAGGGCGCTGAGCGCTCTCTAGTCACAAGCCAACGCTTGGGCCAATCGTGCCTCTCTATCGCTTGTTCCGCGCTCTCGCTTGTACCCTCAGGCTCAGGCGGAGCGTGACCCTTTTTCGTGCATGCAGTCGGTGTTCATCGATTTATGAGACGTTATCACGTCAATAAGATAAGTGAAATTCTTATTATTATTCAAATTGCAATTTCATATTTGCTTACTTTTGTGTACGATTTTTTAAAATCCTGCGGGAAATCTTTGTTTTTCCGGGATAAAACTTCAATAACCTATGTCACTCTCCAGTCTTCCTCTCCTCTCTCTCTCCGCTGACCTCTGATTGGCTGGTGCTCTACCGCTATTGGTTAAAGTACATTGTTGCAACAAAAACACCGTAAATTCAGCCAATCAGCGGTCATTACACTGATGCAATCAATTTTAGAGAATACCACAGCAGGTCTTCAACTGTAGTCTGTACCCATGCGTCTGTACCATCGCGTGGACCCTATGCTCGTGTGATTGAAGGACAAACACACTTTCGCATTTATAATCGTACTCCTAGTAATATTATAATTTTGAAAGTTTTCGAGGATGGATGTATATGTATGGATGGATGGATGTTTGTTACTCTTTCACGCCACAACAAATGGATCGATTTGGTTGAAATTTGGAATGGAGATAGCTTATATCCAGGATTGACACAAAGGTATCCCGGAAAATTACAGAATTCCCGCTGGAATTAAAAACCTTAATCCACGCGGACGAAGTCGCATGCATCATCTAGTATTATCGACCGAGCGAAGCGAAGGTCTTTGAGTTAACTAGGGCGATTTGCACTTGTCCGTCCGTCCGTCCGTCCGTCCGTCCGTCTGTCAGAGCCTTATAACTTTTGAATTACTGAACGTAATTACTTCAAATTTAGATATAATATGTAAACCGATGGCCTCCAGCCGAAAATGGCTTAAAAAGTTATAAAAATCTTTATTTCAGGGGGGCTCTCATAGAAGCGAATGCGAAGTAAAAAAAAAAATATCGCGTTACATAAAATTGTTACGTATCATTTTAAAGATAATTTTGAACTGAGTACAAAAATATTTTTTTTTTAATTTTTCCCTTAAAATTGACGAAATGGGGGGCTTTCAAAGTGGCGATTTTATACGCTCGCTTGAAGACGCTCTCTAGAAAAATCCGCTATGGATTTTCAAACTGATTTTATGTTTTTAGGTCACTTATATCCTGTACTTGAACAACAAATACTAAAATTATATGAATATTATAAAGAAACGAGATTATTTAATTTTTAATGGGCGTCAGTAATTCATATAGCATCAACATAGCTTCACAATAATGCTAATAGATGGCGCAGTCAGTAACTATTCCCATGGAACTACGAGTTAAATTCAATGTTTGATAAATAATTCAATGTTTTCACTAACGTTCCCTAACCTTTACGGGCTACCTATAAGTTAGGTGATTGATGTTTTCTGTCAACTTATTTATCACGATCCTGTACGGGACACCTAAAAGGATATTGGGACGGATGTTAGGACTTAGGATTGTATTTAGGAGCTACCTACGTTAAGAGACTCCTACTTAGGGGATGATTTAGGTATGTTTGGTGAAAACGGGCATAATAATAATGTCAGTTTTGGTTATCATGTATCGATTGAATGAATAATCATGGGATACCGTTACCGCGAGGTCTCAGTTCGGGGCGAACCACTAGTTAAATAAAGATTTGTCTCTGTTGGATTATTTGATCATGTGCTCAAACCAACTATGTAGTAGCGTAATCCCAAACAAAAAGCTACAAAAACACCTCACGCGCTCTAGAAACCCGTTGCGTTACGATTTACTACTCAACAAGTCAACTCATCTGAACGGACAAGCCTACTTACGCAACTCCCTTGTCGTTACAGAGTTCTGTTGTGACTAATTAATTTCCTGCAGATTTTAAGAAAGTGAAAACCGCTTTAGCCACACCTCGGGCGCTGTTTCCATTGCACTCACGTCACGGAGTTTCCACGCATGCTGTTTCATCATCATGATCTTCAGACACTGTTGGACATACCTAGACCTATTTTTGCGCCAATATGCTTTATCCACAGCAGTACTCTACCAGTCAACCAATTACTGGATATCGTGGCTCCACCTAGCTGGTAGGCGTCTTGGGGGACTTTGTTTGGCAAGATGCAGTCTTGATCTAACATTAAAAACTATCTCTATATAAGAACCATCAACAGCTAGACTAGATGTTGCACATTACTTCACCTGCGTGGCTTTCGGTTCTTTAAAATCCCATCTCTGTCACTTTTGATTTGCCGGAAAAATTGCTAGCTTCTATTCGTCTAGATTTGGTTGAGAAATGAGTAGCCTTTGTCTGTATTACCAGGCTGCATGTTTTTTCTGAGCTCAAATTCATCAAGAAAAATCGTCGATAAATGGTTTTTCACGTTATTTAATTTTTCACTTATATTTCATTACATAATAGGTAGCCCAGATCAATCGTTATCGGTCAGTCATTCCGAAGATTGTCCCGTACAAATAGACAGACATACAAAAATAAAAAACATGTAGGTGTTTGGGTTATGCTAAATAATAAACAGGCAGTCATTTCGACACTTCAATTTTATTTATTTAAGTACTAGCTGATGCCTGCGACATCGTCCGCGTATATTAAGTTTTTAAAATCCCTGGGGAACTCTTTGATTTTCCGGGATAAAAAGTAGCCTATGTCACTCTCCAGGTCCTCAATTTATATATCCATGCAAAAAAATCACGTCGATCCGTTGCTCTGTTGCGGCGTGATTGAAGGACAAACCAACAAACAAACACACTTTCGAATTTATGATATTAGTAAGGATATGATACAAAAGACGGTAGTTACAATGGAAATAAGCCACCACATGTGTAGAACTACTTAATAGTCTGCATCGCCTACTTTAGATGCTAATTACGCATAACTAGGCTGTTTCCTATAGAACGATACTTTAGGTTGATTGCTAAACAAAATTATTGCGCCCTAGGTGTCGCTTATACTGTTATAGAAAGTTTTTGTTATTTGACTAGCTAACACCTGTGGTTTTGCTTCCACATTAAACCTAACAGGTAGATCTATGGACGAGCGAAGCGACGTAGGTACGAAAGTTTCGTAGCGATAATAATAGGTCTTTACCTATGAAATTGCCGTTTTGTATGCAATAAGTGAAAGTACTTATTTTTTCAAACTTTTTTATTTCTGTTATTCGAAGTAATCACCAATGCAATCGACGCATCTTTGCCAACGCATTGGCAGTTTATTGATGCCCTTCTTGTAAAAATCAGCTGGACGGGAGGCAACAAACTCTTCAAAGGCATTTTGTACTGCCTCTCGGGAATTGAATTTTTTACCCACTAAAAAGTTGTCTAAATTTTGGAAAAAGTAATAGTCGGTAGGTGCAAGGTCTGGTGAGTATGGCGGATGAGGGAGAGCTTCCAACCCCAGCTCTTGCAGCTTGGAGACTGTCTGTTGCGCAGTATGGGGTCGCGCGTTGTCGTGAAGGAGCAGTGGGGACGACCGATTGACCAAAGCTGGTTGCAGATGTGCAAGCTTCTCCATCATTCTCTCCAGTTCTTCACAGTACACATCTGCATTAATGCTCATGCCGTTAATGTAAAAAGCTGTGGTGAATCACACCCGCACTAGACCACCAAACAGTGACCATCACCTTTTTAGGGGTCATTTTTGGTTTAGGGCATTGCTTTGGTGCTGAACCAGGGTCTAACCAACTTGCTGAGTGCTTTCGATTGTCGAACAGAATTCATTTTTCGTCGCACGTAACAATTCGTTTCAAAATTCCTTCATTTCTTTGCCTGTTGAGCAGCGCAAGGCAGGTCTCGACGCGTACGTTGCGCTGGCGATCGTTAAGGTCGTGGGGCACCCATCTATCAAGCTTTTTTACCTTGCCAATTTGTCGCAAATGGATCAATATTGTTTTGATGCTTACATCAAAAGCTGCTGCTAGCTCAGCTGTAGATTGAGTTTCGTCAGCTACCACAATAGCCTTTAATTCATTATTGTTAACCAAAGTCTCCGGACGACCACGAGCTTCATTTTTCATGTCAAAATTTCCAGAACGGAACCGGGAAAACCAATAACGGGTTGTGCGATCGTTTGTACAGTTCTCTCCGTAAACGTTTTTGATGTTACGGGCCGTTTGTGTCGCGTTGGGGCCACGACGGAACTCATATTCCATAATTACACGAATTTTTAAAGTATCCTTTATGACGAAAAATATTCAAATGTAATGAAGCGCTACGCAAAACGCAACGCTAATCAAAAAACAAAAGACTGAGTTTGTAAATAGAATGTCATGGTTTTAAAACAAAATTAATTTGAATTTAGAATACAGAGCCATTACAAACTTTTTTTTATTTGAAATGACCAGTACTGAAGAAAGGCAATTTCATAGGTAAAGACCTAATATTTTCCTTAATTCCATCAATATGACTTTTTCTTAAGGGCGTGTTATAGGATATAATCCAAAATTAACAAACCATCGTTTTGTGATTCAGCAAAAAAAAACGTTATAATTTGGGTTTTGAAAAATTCGGACAACTTTCGCGTTAGCATCGCAATGATAAGTCCTGTAATGTAGACAGTTCCACATGATAGCTAAAACACCGTAGATTTTGTTCTTGTTTTAAGGCCGTATTAAACAGGGCTTTAGTATTATGATTTGATTATTATTATTTGATTATGATGTGATTATATAACTTGTTGTAACTGTCATTAATAAAATATTGTGTACGCGATTTCTTCCCGTATAAATGAAAATGTAAGTAACAAAGTCCGTTTGCCAACGTTCTAGAAAGATCTATGAGTAACCAATAATTACCAACTGCTAAAATATTTTGAGAACAACTCTAGAACACATCTACCAAACAAAATTGACACCTAAGTCATTCTTAATAAAGGTGATATAATGTTTTCTTATTGGCAATATTAGGGTTGGTGACTTGTAATGAGCGGTCAGTCTCATCCATCAGCCGGCGCCAATTACAAGAGATCTCGCATTTGTCCAAGCTTTGGCAACCTTATTTGCCGTCATGGTTTTTTACATTGCCAATATTATGCTATTGCATAGCTTTTATCGCGGGTTTTGAACTAGGACAAACAGTTTGAGCGCGGCGACCGAATCAAGAAATTCCGTAACGAAAAAAAACCTAACACCGTCGTTCAGTAAGCGTTCAACATTTCAGAGGTTCTCAAGTAGCTCTATTTGGCGCAGTGGACGAGCGACCGCTTTCGAGCGCCGATGTCGCAGGTTCGAATCTCACTCGCGAAGTAGTGACAGTTCGCTTTTCTTGTTTGTTTGTTTTTAATTTATTTTTATTATGCAAAAAAATATTGCATAAATAATATAGTTGCATAAGTTGATAAAAAATGCTATGTAATAGCTTTACCGCGGAAGTCCCCGAGTGTGAGTTTATAATAATATTATGTGAGTGGAGTTACTGTTACAGCGACTTCTATATTTAATAATAAAAATGCGAAAGTGTATTTGTCTGCTGGTTTGTTGGTTTGCCTTTCAGTCACGCAGCAACAGAACGACGTAATTTTTTGCATGAATATAGTTGAGGACTGGAGTAGAGTGGCAAAGGCTATCTTTGATCTTAGGTTACTTTGCCTTTAAATCCGAAAACAGATCTCGGGGATTTTTAAAAAACCTAACTCTACGCAGGCAAACTAGTATTGAGTAGGTATAATAAATTTGAGTGGAGTTACTATTATAATAATATTTTATGCTCACTGACGAGCATAATAGCCTAGTGGTTAGGACTGTGGTCTCATATTCAGGGGGTCGTGAGTTCGATTCCATAATCACCTCTTTTTTTTTTTGTTTGCAATATTGCTCAGTAGGTATAGTAAGTAGTATATAATAATTTTTATTTCTTTAAAAAATGTACACTAGGGTGGGTCACTAATGTATGGACATTTTTTTTTTATAATTTAATCATCTTTTAATAGTAATATTATGTTGTCTTAGGTCTTAACAAATAATAATTGGCTATAAAAAATTAAATTAAGTCATATCTTTAGCCCGCGCATATGATTCAAAGTTTTGGAATTTTTTGAAAAACCAACATTTATTTAAAATTACATATTTTATTACGAAACCATTAGACATTACTATAAAATTAACTTATTTACATAAAATGCACACGCAATTAATATAGTGCAATATTTAGTTAAAAAACATGAATTACATACTGTAACAAAAATTAACCTATTTATGTTATGCCCACAATATCGTGCAATACCGAAGAAACAATAACACTTGCAGTTTTTTGCCAGTATGGGCAAACTTTTTACTGATTTTGTGTATTTTTTTTGTTGTTTGTGAACTGGGAAGTAAGTTTAGCATATCAGAAGAAGAAATATTGCCTTCAGAATCATTTGAAGATGACAAAAAGTCATGCTGTTCGGCATCACACTAATCTTGACTTTTAGAAATGTTCAAACAAGTTTTTTTAGCCTTAGAAGCTTGTTTTAAAGTATTTTTGTGATTGAGCCGTAAGAACACGGTCCATTTAACTAATTTGCTTCTTTCAATCCTGTCTTTGTTCCAACAAAAACTTCTTCTCTTCTTTTGGTACTCTATTTTCTCTTGGAAAACAGCAAAGCTCAATTTCTTTACATTTACATGAACAAATGTCGAAAAAAATGCTGTTATTTTGTAGAATGATATTTATTTAATTAGCAGATAATCTTTTAAATGATTTGCTATGGTCTTCGCAATTTAATTGATACACCTTAAATAACTGAATGACTCTCGTGTGTGAAAGGAGAGGCAGGGACGATTTTATTTTCTCCAAACATCTTCAACAATATCTCGGTAATAGCTAAAAAAAGCTCGGTAAAAGCTGGTTCTTTGATAGTATTCTTGATTTTAAGTTGTAATTTATTCCATTCATAAGATTTCATGGCATCTTTCTAGGTCGGCAAGACATTGTCTTGAACATCTTCTACACTCTCGAATAAAGGACACTATTAACGTTATCTTCTAGTTTCCATGGTAAACTAAATTATTAACTAAAGAGAAAATAATGTAACTAGTGTTAAACGTGGTATAGTACAGTTATAATATACCTATAATAATATATTTGATACATTAAATACTAAAACTAAACTAAAATAAATGCACTAAGCGATACGCTTACGACGATTAGGAGTGCGCTACCTGTTTCAAAATTATAAAATCAAAAATTTTATTAAAAAATTGCGGGCGTTATAACAGAATGTCACTAAATCTCATTACTGGCACAATAGTATGATTTTTTTTTACAAATAAAATTATTTTTATTGGTTTAGGGTATCGATATCTATCGTCACTATTTTATATTAGTTTAATAAACTTCTGGATCGATGCGCGGGCTATTAAACTTAAAATAAATTAATAACATTTTACACATTTCAAATTGAACTTGTAAGACAACATAATTTCACTATTACAAAAGGATTGGGGTAAAAAAAATTTTTCGACCCACCCTAATGTACACATCAGGTTTTTAGGGGCCGAGACCACCTTTTAAGTATATTAAAATACCTGTATCAGGTGGTCTCGCTCTTCTATAACAATGTTTACATATTGGTACTTATCATAAAATTCATGTATTTATTACGGTGCAGTCCCATTTGGAAATATCCTATTTTAACTATAATCTAGACGTGTCTCTTAAAGATACTCTTTGCAAAATTCTAAATTTACAGTTTGATGACCGCACCTGGACTCAAGCCAGCCTACCTGTTAAATACGGTGGCTTAGGCATACGTTCCATTTCAAGCGTAGCGCTTCCGGCTTTCTTATCTTCTGCTTTTGGCTCTATCACTCTCATCAGTCAGATCCTTAATCTGTCTAATCCGGCTGATGATGTAGTGGAGAGTCTTACAGAGGCGAAGTTAGCATGGAGTGCATCTTGTCCTGGTGAGAGTTTTCCTTCGGCTGTGGAATGTCAGGGTCTTTGGGACAAACCGCGTGTTGTTTTGACACATGCAGATCTCGTAGCGCAGTGTACCTCAGATACGGATAAAGCCCGTATTTTAGCCGTATCCGAAAAGGAGTCAGGTCACTGGCTACACGCTCTGCCATCTCATAGCCTGGGGACGATTCTCGACAGGACAGCGCTTCGTGTGGCCGTTTGCTTGCGCTTGGGGATTAAGGTATGTGAGCCTCATCGCTGTCCTTGCGGCAGCCAAGTGGATCGTTTTGGTCACCATGGACTCAGTTGTTATCGGAGCGCGGGCCGCTTGTATCGCCACGGTGCTCTCAATGATATAGTCCGTCGCGCTCTGGTCACTGCCTCCATCCCTGCACAACTGGAACCCTCCGGTTTGTTCAGGGATGACGGCAAGAGGCCGGACGGGATGACTATAGTACCGTGGACGATGGGTCGCGCACTGGTGTGGGACGTGACATGCGTTGATACGTTGGCTGCGTCCCACCTACCAGGCTCATGCCAAAAGGCGGGTGCAGCTGCCGAATCCGCTCAGTTGTTTAAGCGCCGCAAATACTCTGCCATTTCTAAGGATTATATTTTTGCGGCGCTTGCTTTTGAGACTCTGAGTCCATGGTCATCGGACACGAAAAATTTTGTAAATGTCGTGTCCCAAAAATTGATCCACGCCTCTGGTGACCAAAGAGCTGGCGCTTATTTAGCCCAAAGGCTTAGCCTCGCTATTCAGAGAGGTAATAGCGCCAGTATTTTGGGCACCATGCCCATTAGCGATCACTTGGACGGCGTGTATTTTTTGTAAATATAATTAGTAGTAATTTATTCGCTTTTATATAATATATATAACTTGTAATATTATGCGTAAACTACGTTTATATTATTAAATAAACTTCTCTTATCGCTTATCACTTATCATAAAATATACATTGAAATTTCTAAATTATAAATAAAATTCGTAAAATTAAACAAGCATGTAATGGTGAGTGCATATGTGTATACATATGTGCGCGTATATCTGTGAGTGTTGTGTGGGGTGGTGTGTGTGGTCAGTCAGCCTTTTTTTGACTTCGCATAGTTTGTTGGGGTAAATATTGAGAATTTTGTTCTTTCTGACTTTTCAGAGTTATAAAATGCAAGCTAATAAGTTAATAAGCATGATTCAACAGTGAAATTGGGTGAAGGAAGAACCTGCACGCCTTAGAATTCTCCATAATGTTTTCAAAGTTGTGTGAATTCTGCCAATTTGCATTGGGCCAGCGGCGTGGTGGACTTTGGCCCAAAATTGAGAGGAGACAATAGGACCTAAAGTAAGTCCTCACGTCCAAACCTCAAATTGTAATTTCCTGCGTTAATATTTGGCATAGAGAATTTTTGCATGAAAAAAGTGAAGTAATTTCATATGAAATCATACCTATCATATGACTGGTATAAAATACCTATTTTTTTATTATTTATCTAAACGTTATAAACCGGGCTCAAAGTTTTAGATACTTACAAGACTAGTTGTCTCAAAAACCAAATATTTTATATATTACTTTCTAGAGGATGTATACAAAATATTGAATATCTACTAGCTGATGCCCGCGACTTCGTTAGCGTGGATTTAGTTTTTAAAATACCTCGAGAACTCTTTGACAAAAAGTAGCCTATTTCACTCTCCAGGTCCTCAACTAAACCCATGCAAAAAATCACGTCGATCCGTAGCTGTGTTGCGGCGTGATTGAAGGACAAACCAACAAACAAACACACTTTCGCATTCATAATACATATTAGTATGAAGTATGATAGTATGAAGTATAATGAAATGAATCAAACTCTGTTTGTATGGGCTGCTCTAGAGAGCACTCAAGAGTTACCTACCTACTGCTCATAACATTCACGAACGCACTCTTGCATAGTTAATCATTTTGTACGCGTCGATATCAATAACGCAATATATCTTGTAGGCTTTAAAGCAGTCACTGAACAAGATTACAATGGAGATAAAATTCGACTACGGTACGAGCCGTGACTTTTAACCTCTCGGCTGTGAATACGTTCACAAGAGGCGCGGGTAGCGTAGCGGAAAACGTAGGATAGACAAGTAAATACAGCTTATAATATTTTACTTTTCGAATTCATTACTCTGGTGAAAAATAACAATGGTAAAGTTTGTTTTATTTTTAAATGAAAATACATATTAATAATTTATGAATGATTGAGTAAATTAATATGAATTATAATTAATAATAATTATATTACCTACTATTATTATTTTGTTCAAGGCTAGCAGCAGTTCCCACAAAAACAAAACTGCATAAAAACTAAAAAATTTAAAGTAAGTTTTACATTTTAAGTACCAATTTAGGTATTAATACTGTGATAATTTTTTATTTATTACTTTGTCTTTTTAACCCAAGACGCAAAAAGAGGGGCGTTATAAGTTTGACGTCGATGTCTGTCTGTCTGTGTGTCTGTCTGTGGCATCGTAGCTCTCAAACGGATGGACCGATTTCGATGCGGTTTTTTTTCATTTGAAAGACAGTTTCCTTGCGGTGGTTCTTAGGTATGTTTGGTTAATATCGGTCCAGCAGTGTAAGAGTATCAGCTCTTTTCAGTAAGGCATTTTGGCGTATGATTACTCGATTAAGTGCTTCACGCGTGCCAGTATAATCGTTAAATGACAATTAATTGATAACTTCGACAGCCATAGATTCTCATGTCGGGGGTGTTTTAAATTTTCAATTTACACTTGTTTGTACCGATATCGAGTAAGAGCAGTCAGTTAAAACTTTTTTCGGATAGAAAATATTGAAGCAAGTAGTTACCTACTTGAAAGAGAAAATATTATAATTTTGTATGATTCTTTAACCTATGGAAAAAAAGATTTATATTTATAAAATCTTAACATAACGTCATGTTAATACAAGCAGCTAAAACAAATGGTTATATTTTTAAATACAATGTATTAAAAATACCTATATCCATTTGTTTTGCCTGCTTGTAAGTAATTTATAATCTAACATTAAGATCTAAGGTGCAAGTTAAAATTATGTAAATTTCGTGAGTTTGTCTTACTAATTGTCGTTTGAATCAATAAACCAAACTTTCTTCTATAAACAAAACAGTAATTAAAATTCAAAAAATGTCCACAACAACAAGATAATGTTTGAAAATGTGTAAAAAGAATTATGAGGGAACCAAAGCTATCCTGCAGACAGTGCTTTTCGGATAAAATACGCTTCTTTTCATTAATGTACACCGACTCTAACTATCGAAACAGTGTCCATTCTGGCTCAAAGCGAAATAAGCCCAAATTAATATCACAAACAAAGTTGTTTTTAGATTGAATTAATTATTATTTTATGGTGTACTATTTCGGGTAGGGTGTTCGGGCGTGAGAAGAATAATATACTTTTATATTCGACAGAAAAAGTGTCTCCATAGTGTAGCGAAGATTTAAGAATACTCGATAGTCATTACCTACGCGTAATCGATACATTGAATATTGATGAGTATTCGAAATATTCGGGGGAATGATTGATTTATTCAACGTGACCCTTTATTGTTGTTAGGGGAATCAATTCTATCATCGAAGCTTTAGTGTAAAAGTACATAAATAAGCATAAATGATAATAAATCTGTTATCTCGCGCTTAGGTTTTAGGAACTTATAAATAATTTATGTAGGTAAGGTTATTACGGATGCGCACACCTGCTCCGGACATTACCGGGTGGATTAAATATTTAAACATGGGCATTGATTACAGTAATTTATGTTACGATAGTTTTGGTCGTCAAAATTTTAGTCTGTAATAAAAATAATCACCAGTCAATCACCATAGAGATTAGCCATCTCCGCTAGATATGTTACAATACAAAACAGTACAAACACAGGTGCACACTCTATTCTCTCACTCTCATAGTCTGATAGGACGGATATCTGACATGACCGCACTTGAGAGAGATCCGGCTTAGGACTTGACAAGAAGGAATTTCTTGACAGAAAACCCACTATCTCGCAATACGAGACCGACCCGGGGACCGGACATAGGACCTCGTTATCCATTTAGAGTTTAGGCGAACGAAGCAGTTAGGGTATTAATCGTTAAGTTAGTATGTGTTAGGGTTTTTATTTCGTAGTAAAGTACTAACATTATAGATGCGAGAGTGTGTCAGTTTTGTCCTTCAATCACACAGCAACGGAGCAATAGATCGTGAATTTTTTTCATGGGAGTAGTAGGTAATTGAGGAACTGGCCAGTTCTATCTCGGAAAACAGATCCCGAGATTCTTAAAAACCTAACTAACCGGACGAAGTCGCGGGCAAAAGTTTAAAAAGCTAGGTAATTGATAAAATATACGCTTCCACAAAAGGAATCCGCTAATCGTTTCCAAGTCCGCCCGTTCGTGTATTGTCAAAGCGTATTCACCCCCGATCGCGAACAATCGAAGGCATTACTCAAAGAAGGTGATCTGTCAACGGCTTAATGGCACCGAAACATTTTCCCAACAAAAAAGGAGGAAACACACGTCCCTACACGCCACTACCGCTTCCGAGCGACAACAAAAAAATAAAATAAACAAAACCGTGCGCGAAGAAATCTTGTACTAAGTTGCCGACTTTTGCTGCCTTTACCCTACGATCTAGTGCCATTCAAAATTATACCTAATTACATGTTGAAATAAAGTTCAAATTTGCGTGTTCTTTTTCCGTGGTAAGGGTAGTTATACAAGTACCTCCATAAAGGAAACCATTATTTTCGAGGGTTATACTCAAGGCATTTGTATCGCGTATTTGAAGAAGTTCGACAGTTTGTTTTCGAGTGCATTTCGTCATTAATCAATGTTTTGTTCGAGTTTCGCTCCAGTTTTATATTATTTTTGTTTTACCTGTTTTCCCAAGGTTTCCCGGAGGTCTTTTTAGTTTGACAGCCCGATGGTAATTGATTGTTTTGTGGGAAAAAATTCTCGATTTCCCCAAATGACTATTTAAATGTTGTTTTAGTTTCATACTTCTGAGTTGCGCGTAAGTAAGTGTACATGCTTTGCAGAAAACTAAATTTTTTTATGAAATTTCGGTCATGAAGACTTAAAATATACTTTTGAGCCTTTAAACAAAATTAAATTTGTTTAGATTTTTCGTCGAATTTATGTTTCAATATTTCGAAAACAATGTAATACTCACTGATAATTTTAATAATGTCAGGCGGAAACCTTTTTGTTGTGGACTTCGCAGAGGCATTGTACAAATAAAAACTTTTTCGCTGTTTTCCCTTGGATTTCCTTACCTTGTAATATATTTCAGTTAAAAATGAGATCAAGTGTATGTCACAGTGTCGTATTCAATTGCGAAGGGGCCAATCTATCCAATTTATAGCCCTCTAGATATTTAACGCGATCGGGAAGGCGATATGAGAGGCTAATAGGGATCTTATCCAATTTGTATCGGCAATAAAAAATAATTATTTTGTAAGGTTGGCGCATGCAGTTTTGCTGTCTGTTTATTGTAGGTAGCTAGGTGTTTATCTTTCAAATTCATTAGAATAGAATAGAAAAGTTTTTTATTGAAATAAACTTTTTTACAAGTGCTTTTGAATCGTCAATGAGTCTACCACTGGTTCGGAATGCCCTTCCTGCCGAGAAGAACCAGCAAGAAACTCGGCGGTTGCTCTTTACAAGCTTTTATTTAACTTGCAGTGTATGTTTGGGTCAAATCTTGCAAGATGAATTAGACCCACTTCCCGGTTTCTGATCGAGCTGAAATTTTGCATGTATGTGTAAATCAGATGACAATGCAATATTATTGTGACATGGAGCTGATCTGATGATGGAGATGGAAGATGGCTATCGGAACTCTGCAATAAAACGACGTAACCCCATCGAGTTTGGGCTCGTTTGATTTGTCATAACAAGTACTCTGATCCTAGATGATATCCAGAGTCTAATGATGTAGCTACTAAAAGCTCGCATTTAAAAATAAAAATTTTAATTTACACTTGTTTTAAAACAAATTTACAATTCAATAATATGCTATGTATCCAGTGTTTCTACAATGAGTTCCACAAGAGCATATCACTTATTCACTTATCTCTACCTATCGCCAGCTCATTACTCGGCACAGCTCTGCTCTCGAATGGGAGAGGAGGAGGCCAGAGTCTAGCACGCTGGCCAAGTTAGGCAGAATATAGTCTGCCTAACTTGGATATAAACATATTTAGTTCTCTATAATTTTCTCACACTCTCCAGTGTCCACCATACTGGCCTGATGCAAATTGGCAGACTTCACACACTTTTGAGAACATTAGGAGTAGTCCTACTAATCTATACTAATATTATAGAGGAAAGATTTTTTTGTTTGTTTGTTTTTTTGATTGTTTGTTTGTACCGAATAGGATCTGTAACTACTGGACCGATTTTAATCATTTTTTTCACCAATAGAAAGCTAAGCTATCAGCAACTAACATAGGCTATAATTTATTTTCAAAAAAAATTAGAGATCCCCAAAGTAGCAAAATTTTGCCTATTAAATGCATTATATGGCGTGTGCTGAGAAAACTATTGATGACACATAAAAATTATGTACTACATGATTAAAGTACTCATTATTTTCTACAAAAAAGTCCCCGGGGGAATACATCTAAGTATCATATTTAAGTCACAATAGTAGCTTTTGTGCTCTAAAATTTAATTAGATCGCCTTTATTATCGTAATATTAATTCCTCCTTACTAATACCTATTATAAATGCGAAAGTGTGTTTGTTTGTTGGTTTGTCCGTCAATCACGCTGCAACAAAGCTACGGATTGACGTGATTGTTTGGATAGTTGAGAACATAGAGGGTGACATGGACATCCCGGAAAATCAAAGAGTTCCCGCGGGATTTTAAAAATTAAATCCACGCGGACGAAGTCGCGGACATCAGCTAGTTACTCATAAAAGTAGGTTCAGATACTCACGTAGCACACGTAGCACAAGTACTTGAGAGGTATTTTCTTTTTAAACAGAGTTGAATGAATAAGAGTCGAAAACATCCCAAGTTATTAGAGCGCGGACACCGCTTTGAGCCGCGCCTGGTATTGAGAGATTTTCTATATCCGCCGCTTCCCTTTATGCTACGTGCAATTTTATCCGCACTGCCGTTATGAAACGGCTATGTTCAACCTAGCGTGGATATACCCTTAATATTACAATTTTTTTTATTGGCGTCATTTTCATTCCCCTAAGTAGCATAATTTATGCGTTAGACTGACCAGCTGTGGGGATGTCTAAAAATGATTGCTACTTATTCGATCGCAATCACCTCTTGGTGGGCTGAATTTTTAGAAATTTAGACCTCAATAGCACGATCCACTCACATAACTCACATAACGCCCATATCATTAATTAATAATAATTTTAATAATTTTAATTTTAACTTTGACTTTATTTTTGACTCATCTAAATGTTGACCATTTCATTAATGTACATTTTAATTTTAATTTTGAAATATTTTGTTTTTATTGAATTGACTAATATTAGAATATTATAATGTAATAACAATATGATAATTGTATCATTTGCAATGCCCTGACCGGGCCTCATGTTTGTAACCCAATAAATAATATAATTATATGAAATATGAATTTATGACGTCCTTGGTGTAAAATAAATTGCAAATAAAAAAAGCCGGCCAAGTGCGAGTCGGACTCGCGCACCGAGGGTTCCATACTCCAAAAGTAAAAGTAAAACGATAATATTATATTAATTTGCTTATTTATCGTTAACTTTGTTTGTAGAGGTTTATTGTTAATATAAAAAAAAACTATGCTAGTCAGAGCGTTGGTTTTATTTTTCCTGTAAAATATACATAAATTCTATTGACCATAATTATTTCAGATTTTTTTGATTGGTAAACTTCGGAGATAAGGGGGGGGAACGGTATTTTTTTCGACATTTAGGCAGATTACTCAAAAACTAATATATATAGAAATAAATAAAAAACTGTTTTAGAATGTACAAGTAAAGGCCTTTCATATGATATCCCACTCGGTATAGTTATCTTACTTTGAAATTTCAAACCCCCGATTTTCCCCCTTTTTTAATCAAACTAAAATAATTTTCGCGTTGCTTTTATTTTTCCTGTAAAATATACATAAACCTCTATTGACCATAATTATTTCAGATTTTTCGATTGGTAAACTTCGGAGATAAGGGGGGGGGGGGGGAACGGTATTTTTTTCGACATTTTGGCTGATTAATCAGAAACTATTATATCTAAAAATAAATAAAAAACTGTTTTAGAATGCACAAGTAAAGGCCTTTTATATGATATCCCACTCGGTATAATTATCTTACTTTAAATTTTCAAACCCCTGATTTTCCCCCTTTTTTAATTAAACTAAAATAATTTTCGCGTTCATTTTATTTTTCCTGTAAAATATACATAAACTTCTATTGACCATAATTATTTCAGATTTTTTTGATTGGTAAACTTCGGAGATAAGGGGGGGGGAACGGTATTTTTTTCGACATTTTGGCCGATTACTCAAAAACTAATATATATAGAAATAAATAAAAAACTGTTTTAGAATGTACAAGTAAAGGCCTTTCATATGATATCCCACTCGGTATAGTTATCTTACTTTGAAATTTCAAACCCCCGATTTTCCCC
This sequence comes from Oeneis ivallda, assembly GCA_029955525.1. Lineage (NCBI taxonomy): Eukaryota > Metazoa > Arthropoda > Insecta > Lepidoptera > Nymphalidae > Oeneis > Oeneis ivallda. The sequence continues at coordinate 14,039,016 of JARPMR010000023.1, forward strand.
CTTTTTTAATCAAACTAAAATAATTTTCGCGTTGCTTTTATTTTTCCTGTAAAATATACATAAACTTCTATTGACCATAATTATTTCAGATTTTTCGATTGGTAAACTTCGGAGATAAGGGGGGGGGGAACGGTATTTTTTTCGACATTTTGGCCGATTAATCAAAAACTATTATATATAGAAATAAATAAAAAACTGTTTTAGAATGCACAAGTAAAGGCCTTTCATATGATACCCCACTCGATATAGTTATTTTACTTTGAAATTTTAAACCCCCGATTTTCCCCCTTTTTTTATTAAAACTAAAAACAATTTTCGATTTTTCTTTATTCCAATGATTTTGGGCCACTATTATACACAACTATGCCAAATTTCATGTCGATAGCTTTAATAGTTACTGAAATAATCGACTGTGACAGACGGACGGACAGACGGACGGAGAAAGTCTCACCATAAGGGTTCCATTTTTACCATTTTGGTATGGAACCCTAAAAATAGTAACAGCCGATTGTCACACTGATGCAATCACTTTCAGACTTTTCACTTTCACTGCCAGAGCAGGTTATTACTGTGGTATTGTCTGAAATCATTATTCATGTTTTCTATCTAAAATGAAAAAGCCGGCCAAGTGCGAGTCGGACTCGCGCACCGAGGGTTCCATACTCCAAAAGTAAAAGTAAAACGATAATATTATATTAATTTGCTTATTTATAGTTAACTTTGTTTGTAGAGGTTTATTGTTAATATAAAAAAAAAAACTATGCTAGTTAGAGCGTTGGTTTTATTTTTCCTGTAAAAAATACATAAACTTCTATTGACCATAATTATTACAGATTTTTCGATTGGTAAACTTTGGAGATAAGGGGGGGGGGAACTGGCTGATTAATCAGAAACTATTATATCTAGAAATAAATAAAAAACTGTTTTTGAATGCACAAGTAAAGGCCTTTCATATGATACCCCACTCGGTATAATTATCTTACTTTGAAATTTCAAACCCCTGATTTTCCCCCTTTTTTAATTAAACTAAAATAATTTTCGCGTTGATTTTATTTTTCCTGTAAAATATACATAAACCTCTATTGACCATAATTATTTCAGATTTTTCGATTGGTAAACTTCGGAGATAAGGGGGGGGAACGGTATTTTTTTCGACATTTTGGCCGATTACTCAAAAACTATTATATATAGAAATAAATAAAAAACTGTTTTAGAATGCACAAGTAAAGGCCTTTCATATGATACCCCACTCGATATAGTTATTTTACTTTGAAATTTCAAACCCCCGATTTTCCCCCTTTTTTTATTAAAACTAAAAATAATTTTCGATTTTTCTTTATTCCAATGATTTTGGGCCACTATTATACACAACTATGCCAAATTGTCGATAGCTTTAATAGTTACTGAAATAATCGACTGTGACAGACGGACGGACAGACGGACGGAGAAATTCTCACCATAAGGGTTCCATTTTTACCATTTTGGTATGGAACCCTAAAAATGTTTGTTCCTAATAGCTTCAATAGATTTGTTCTAATAATTTGTTGTGATCTAATCTAGCTAAGTATAGGTTGTACATGAAAGCTATCACGAAGTATCTATTTTTTTTTCTGGAGACCCAAGCCGTCTGACTCACGTCTGCTGTATCAATAATTTGCATTCCAATTCCATTAGCTTTACCTATACAACATTATCTTCTTCTTCTTGTTCTTGATTAAGTCATCAAGAAGAAGAAGGCGTCCACCGCTGGACATAGATCCTTTGTAGGGGCTTTCACAAGCCTCGGTCTTATGCCGCTCTTAACCAGCTTACAACAAATCCAACAATATCGGTCCACCTAGAAGGGACTTCTTTAACATGTTGCGCTTTCCAGTGCGAGATATTATTTTCAGCGTCTTGAAATCCCAATTCCACTTGGTTCTTCGAACTAAGTTGTCTAGGTATGGCTAAAGCCGATAAGGGGGCGAGCCGACGATTTTTCCACAGATGTCTGTAGAAATATCTACGCAAGTCGTATCCACACAAATAAAACATCTGATCGGACATCATTTTCCTGGCTGCTTTAAGAAAATGCAGCTGACTGAGAGTCCTGTGTAACTTCGTCTATTAATATCTCATTTTTATTAGCATCGAGCCATTTCGGCTCTTTGATACCGTTTTGGCCAATTACTAAGATGCTCTCAGAGGGAGCTTCATAGAAATTTAATCAAACCTTGCATAGTGTAAAGTGATTGAACGCCTATGGACGGTAGTCGGAAATTGATTATTACCTACCTACTTACTTACTTATAGGTAGTAGATGGCGTAAGCACATAATATGATGGCACTACGTAATTAAATTTGCATCTCTTTCTCCCTCTTATTATCCGGGAAAAGCCTTGATTGGGAAAAATTGGCTTACGTCACATATGGAATTTACATTTGATTCCATCCATGCCGATTAAAAAATCGCATCGAGCTGTTGCTCTATTGCTGCAAACAAACCAACAGATAAATATTCACACTTTTGCGTTTATAATACCAGTAGGGATAGTAGGAATTTGAATTAAGTTAGGTATGTATAAACAAAATTACAAAAAACTAAAACTAAAATGTATCTTTGACTAGCTATGATGCTTAGCATTGTTTTGATCAGCAATTGCTTGTTATAGAACCGTGAGTATCGAAAATTTAATTTATCTTCTTCTACGGTCAATACCAAAAGTGAAAAAGTATCAATTTCAAGTACAAGAACTACTGGTGCTCTTGTCTATAGTTTGTACTGGCGTCATGTAGACAAGGCTTGTAATATGAAACGGTTCATGTTTTACGAGTCGACGAAACATACGGGCAGATAATTTATCGAACCAAAAAAGTACCAGACACTTGTTTATAAGTAGTTAATGTATAAAAATTATTTAGTCTTAATTCATGCGCTAAGGTACATAATATTAAATAGTTTAATCATCTGAATTTCATGAAGGGATGGTTCGAAGTTCACCTTACAACTTTTAGGTGATAAGTAGTAAGTCTTAATAAGTAAGGGCTACACTCTATTGTAGCCCTTTACTTATTATTTTGGAACAAAAACAAAATCGAACAAATTCAGTTACTTAGCAACTCAACATTTTCATTGCGCGATTCATAAATTCCATAATACTCAAAACCCATTGAAATTTACTTATTTATAAATGGATCACAGTTTAATCAAACATGTGTTATAATGTGCTCGTCACTTTGACCGCGCTATTCTTTTCCGTGCGTGTTTCTCCAGAACTGTGCGTTGACGCTCTTCGACCAAACAAGTAAACTCGTCGTTTGATCGCGCTATTCATATCCCGTACGTGTCCTTTAAGAACAACGCGTAACTTCAACTGGCCCGCCAATAAATCGAAACATACTCCATATTAATTATCTTGCGTGTGCGCAACGCTACTGTATCGACAATTTATTGTTAGTAAAGGACATAAAATCATTTATGAAAAATGCTTTCGCTTGTTTCAAGTCAGGCCTCGCGTGCTAGGCCACTTTGTAAATCTAGGGGATTTTGTTTTATTCAAATGGGCAGAATACTAGCGTTGAATTATGCTGATGTCTTATGTTCCTGTTAGTTAACGTCTATGTAGGCATGGGACATGGGATAGCTGCTTGTGGTAGGTATGCGGAGTTGTACTGTTTTGAATATTTTGGATTTTATTTAAATAAGTTGGTAGATAGTGTGCTTTGCATGAAGTACGTCCAAGTCACGTAGCGATAACTTAGATACTTGCTGAAAACTGAGTTATTTCCGTGTGGAGATGTTGGTGGTGATGGTATCTCCACCAGTCTATATGTAGCGCTGTTCCCTATCAAGGTTATAAAAATTACTAAAGAACTTACACGGTGACTAAACATTTCTTTAACTACATTTATACTACATTACAAGAGCCGATAGGTGGACTAATGTAAGCGCTCGCCTAGTACAAAACGTTTCCACAAAGCCCATCGGCGAAACCGCTGACGTCAGCACCGCTACAGTCCGCTTACGCTTACAATCCCCAGGGAATGCCTAAGTCCAATGAAGACACATAATAACAATTACTTACCCAATTGGTTTTCACCAATTTTTAAGGTACACCGAAATTCTACAAATAAATAAGAAATTAAATATCACATGTTTTAACGGTGAAGGAAAACATCGCGAGGAAACCTGCACACCTGAGAGTTCTCCATAATGTTCTCGAAGGTGTGTAAAGTCCGCCAATTCGCATTGGGCTAGCGTGGTGGACTATGGCCTATAACCCTTCTCTGAGAGGAAACCTCGCTCAGTAGTGAGCCGATGATGGGTTGATAATGATAATGATGAAGTGATCACTTCTTCCGCTACATTCTTAGGGGAATATAAAGAGACATTTTGAATGTTATATATGTAAGTAGTAGATTTTAACTACCTTCTTGAAACTGAAGCGCAGGCCTCTTTGGGAGCGAAACGAAACCAAGTTCGATTCGCTTCTCTTCGAAGTGTAATGCGTATAGCCGTGCTTGGCACTGAGGCTGAGATGAGAGATCTATAGATCGTACTCTGGCTCTGCTCAAGACTCAAGATAGAGTTTGAATGAGACAAAAATATGTCCTGACATAAATTTCTGTCTCGTTTTAACTCAGTTTTAAGTCTAAGCTAAGTGAGAGTGCCACCTATACATAGATCTCACCCTTTGTTTAATTTATACATAACTAGCTGACTCGGCGAACTTCGTACCGCCAACTTACCTATATAAATTAAATAAATAACTACTAAAACTATCCTATCTTTCAAGTTGGACCAAATTACAGATAGTTACGACGTTTGATCAAAATCGGTTAAGTAGTTTAGGAGTCCATCGCGGACAAACAACGTGACACGTAATTTATATATATTAAGATAATTAATACGTATACAACTTTGAATATTACATTGAATATGACTGTCATATTATTATGATTTATGATGAATGTCTTTGAATAAAGATGATTTCTAGATGCAAGGGTAAGTATTACCTTTGTGCAGCAGTGGTGGTTGAGTTTAGAGATTATTTTTAGTACCTACCCATTATAATAACCGGATGTACTAAATTAACTTTCAAGCACAAAATATTTATCTAATATCGCGTGATCGCGAATGACTCCCGTTTTGCCCCAGGATAGTGTTAAGCACCGGTGTAAATTATTGTAATGAATACGATTGTGTTAGGAGATTTATTTGTACACCATAAGTCATGGTGGACTTGTACATAATAAATATCCAAAGGAAAAATAAATGGAGGTTTTTTGAAAATAAAAGTACTACCACGCGCTACAAATCGTTTTTTTTGCAATGGTTGAGAATGCTTTTCTCTTTCCTATTGGAACAGTCTTGGGTTCAATCCTCGCTCCAAAGATATATTTAAATATTATTATTATTTTGATGAAAAATACACAAGTTTTAGGTTAGGCCACTGTGCCTGCTGAAAAATAAAAATAAACTAAGTTAAAGAAAAAGAATTAAATAAATTAAAACGTGGATGTCATCTAGTAAATTTATAATTTCATTCATTCTTGGTTAGGTACTCATCAATTATGCGTATTTTTAATTCTTTATTATTTGTTTCCTCTAAGCTGGCAAGTTGGGAACGCTATAAAGCAAAACAAAAGCCGTGTCAGGGTCCGATAAGATCAGGATCAGATTAGCAACAATTTTCCCCGTGAATAATTACTTCGCACGCCGTTGTCAGCCAACGTATAGCCGACGTATAGTCATAGCTATAAACAGTGCTGGTGTTTATGTTAATTGGAGTGGACCATGCCACTGTACGAAGGTCCAGTGCAACCATTTGAGCTAACAAGCGATTAAAGAAAACTACAGCTTAGAGAAAGACACATCACTTTTTTTTTATATTTACTTATTTATATTTATGTACAAAGGTAAAGTTAACATGCGCGCAAAGGATAATGTCGGCTACAACTACGGGTTTTAGTTTTAGTTTCAATATTGTATTCGTCATCAGCAACCCATCAACGGCTCACTACTGAGCGCAAGTCTCCTCTCAGAGAAGGGTTATGGGCCCAATGAGAATTGGCGGACTTCACACACCTTCGAGAACATTAAGTGGAACTCTCAGGTGTGCAGGTTTCCTCACGAAGTTTTCCGTCACCGTTGAAGAGAGGTGTGCCCAGGATCAAACTTGCGACCCCCCGAATAGGAGACCACAGTCATAACCACTAGGCTATCATTGCTTATTTGCAATATTCTCTTACCTTTACTCTATTATGTATTCTGTCCCTTTACCAAAAATTAGGGGCGTGGCCATTTTGATTTTGGGCAGTAGGTAGGGAGGCATGGTAGAGAAAAAAACAAACTTTGGGAACCTAGTGTTCGTCCTAAGACTCTAAAATAAAAAGTACAACAATTTAGTGTCAATTTCTCCGTCGTCGAAAGTTTAACCGACGATTGAATTTAACGTGTGGGCAGAATTTCAATACAAGAACTGTCAGAATGTCTAATATACACATCGGTTAAACGTTACTCGGCAATGGAAAAACTAGCACAAAGTCTAATGTTTATTTTAACGGAGAGTTAAAATCTGCATTAAGTATGTGGCGCCGGGCTCTTCCCGGGGTAAATCTTCGACCTCGCAAGACTAATGTTCGCGCCGGGTCCCGCTTGCATTGTGCTTTATTTGTATTTGCTAATGTATACAATCTCTAATTACACGCAACGCCTTGGATTGCATAGGGTTGCTAATGATACGAGTATTATGGAATAATTGTTACTAATATTATAAATGCGAAAGAGTGTTTTTTGTTGGTTTGTCATTCAATCACGCGCAACGAAAAACAGATCGACCTGATTTTTAGCATGAGTGTAGTTGAAGACTTGGAGACTGACATAGGCTACCTCCCGGAGAAACAGAGAGTTCCCACGGGATTTTTGAAACATAAGTCTACGCAAACGAAAACGCGGTCAAAGCTAATAACAACACTAATGCTGACTTTCTATTTCTGACTAATGCTTACTTTGGTAAGCATTAGTCCTACCTACCTAGGTACCTACTTTGTTGTTTTTGATAAGAAGCGTAAAACTTATGTTAGCAGCGAGTACAAAAGTTATAGTGGAGCCTAAAAATTCTACCAGTTTTTTCTTTTTACTTTGAGCTGTGAGCTAATTACCTATTCAATTGACATATCGTTTATACAATGTGTAATTTTAGTTTATAGAGTCCCAACGCGACGTTCGACAGACACTTTGAGAGTTCGAAAAATCTGGTATTGTGTTAACGAAGACGTATCCCATTTCGGTTCTCTTTACATTCACAGCATTCGTGGAGGCAGAGGCTATTTCGCCGCATGCGATTCCGGTAAGTTTGAGATTTTTTTATGATTGCGAGTGGTATAGAGTATAACGCTGAGATCGTACTCTGACTCTGCTCAAGACTCAAAATATATTTAAAATGAGACACTGACATAAATCTGTCTCGTTTCAACTCAGTTTTAAGTTAGCTGAGTGAGAGTGCCATCTATAGATCCCAGCCTAAGTATATCACAAAACATAGCTTAGAATAGAATAGAAATATCTTTTATTCAAATAAACTTTTACAAGTGCTTTCGTATCGTCAAAATATGAATCTACCACTGCACTGGTTCGGAATGCCCTTCCTAACTAGAAGAACCAGCAAGAAACTCGGCGGTTGCTCTTTTTCAATAAAGCTTACAATAGGTAGGTACTATGCTATGTACGCAGTGTTTCCACAATGATAATATACAATTCAATACATGTCAAGACGGGCAGACAGAAAGTAGTCCCATTTCCGACGGTGAAACCCGTTCACGAGCATGACGCATGATCCAGCCGTTGCTTCGATCAACGTAAATTTGCTCAATTTTTTTTTTATTTGCTCAAACCTATTTGTTCTCTAAAAATTTTCATCAGTAAAGCTAAGCTGGTCACGTCTATACTTATGTTGTAACTAAATAGCACGTCGAAAAAAAGGTTAATGTTCTCAGAAGTGTATTCCGTAAGCTGCCAAGTGCCAACCCTTGGCAGCTTCTAGGCGTTAAGTCCTGCAGGTGGTGTCCTCCCTAATTAGGAGTAGCGAGGTGTTGGGAAGCCTGTCCCGTGCTTGTAGGTATAGGTTCAGCTGGGCCCTTTGTCTCACGGGAACCAGCGACACTGGTCATTGTACATTCTTAATTAGTGTCTTAAAACACCTCCTGGAATTCTGTCGAAGCCAGAGAAATTGTTACGGCTTTAGAAAATAGAGAACCTTTTCTGAAAATGCGAACAAAGATTTTATTAGGTATACTTTTTATAGATTTTACTACAAAAGAATTCTGTTATGCCTTGAGTAGGTATACCATGGAATTCCGCAAAATGACGCCTGCTTTTATACAAATACGCTTATGCCCGCGACTTCGTCTGCGTGGATTTAGTTTTTAAAATCCCTCGGGAACTATTTCATTATCCGGGATAAAAGTACCCTATGCCACTCTCCAGGTCCTCAACTACTTATACTTACTCATGCAAAAAATCACGTCGTAGCTCTGTTGCGGCATGATTGAAGGACAAACCAACAAACAAACACACTTTCGCGTTTATAATACCTATTGGTATGATTGGACAATTTCTTTTTCAATAGGTTTTTAATTTTTGTTACAATAAAACTCGTAAGTAGAGCTGACCTTATCTAAAATAACCTACTATAGAAAGACTGAAGCTACTATACTATAGAAAGATTGAAGCTGTGATAGCCTAGTGGTTAGGACTGTGGTCTCCTATTCGAGGGGTCGCAGGTTCGATCCCGGGTACGCACCACTGACTTTTCGGAGTCAAGTGCGTTTAAGCAATTATTAAGTATCACTTGCTTCAACGGTGAGGAAACCTGCACATATGAGAGTTCTTCATAATGTTCCCGAAGATGTGTGAAGTCCGCCAATTTGCATTGGGCCAGCGTGGTGGACTATGGCCTATAACTCTTCTCTGAAAGGAGACCTGGCTCAGTAGTGAGCTGTTGATGGGTTGTTAATGATGATGATGATGATGATAGAAAGACTGATGATGATGCCAAGAATACTGCAAATTGATTACTAGGTAGATTACTTGATGAATACACGAAAATATCTACTTGTTTTACAATGTTATCAACATTAAATGCAACAAAACCACAGATGGTTTTACTTAGGTATACCTAATAGGTATTTCTTACTTACCGTAAAGTTTTACTATGCACCGTTATATGGTAAAAAAAGATACGTACCGGCCAAATAAACAACCTCCTCCTTTTTGGAAGTCGGTTAAAAACTAAAGTAGTTAAGTAACTTAGGTATTTGTACGTGATTATTTTTATAATTTGTGAATATGAGTTATACTTACTTAACTTAAATGTTGACAAAATTGGTAGCAAGACGGCAATTTCCTATTAAGCTTAAAGCTCATCAAAGTAAATACTACACAAAGTGATAGATATGAACCATTAGAAGCCTTAACTATGCCAGATATAAATTGCTTACATGCGTTTGAGTACCTACCGTGAAATCATGCATTGGCAGTTCAAAATTGTTTTATCCGACTTTGTAGCACCTAAGGAATAGTTCTGTATTTGAAGCTACATATTTTTATATTTACAAATCGAATACGGAATGTCGGAATTTTATGAGGAGAAGAGAAAATAATTTTTGTTAAAAAGATGTTTGCAATCTGGGGAAATAAATGACAGAGACGTATGGTAGTGGCGAAGAGAGACGTGTGACGTCATGCACCACTTTCCCGAAGCTAAGAGGAAAAGCAGATTTCTTTATGTATGATTTTGCTTAGGCATATTTTAATTTGCGGTGCTAAAATGTCACTTTAAATAACAATAGGTAACAATAGATACATATTTTATCACTTTTGACGCCCCCGCGCATTCTTTTTCAGCAATTTGACAAATCTACTACCTAATAGGAAAAAAACATACATAATAGTAGATTATACATACAAATATACATAATTAAAACAATTAGTCGCTCTTAGCACTTCCATTAATTTATTAGATTAGGCAAAATGTAGTTCATTGACCGCACCCATGCCATGAATCCCATAAATAGTTTCGCCTTAGAAAAAACAAAATACTATTATAGGTAACTAATTTCTATTTAATCTTCAGAATACAAATTAGGACGTCGACTCGCGCGCACACCGTGACGTATTTTTTATGTTCCATTGTTTTTCAAATGGTCGCTCGTGATTGGCTGAGGAAGCCGCGGGAGGCGCCATCTTTGACGCCATTGGCCGCTGTCAAATGAATGCGAAATAGTGACGGCTGGTTAGATTGGTGTTACTTGATGTATTGTTGCATAAATTAGCTAGAAATACACGTGAAATGGTTTTTATTGGACCCGTTCTAGGGGAATTAACATTTTTTAGATAAATAGCGGAGTAGTTTCGTGGTTATATTTTGAGGTGGATGTTTCGTAAATGTATTATTCAGTAAGCGATATAAATAGCATGCTCGGAATACGTTGAATATTCTATGGATTAGTTTTTATGAGGATACTTTATCTTCTGAAATTAATAAGTTGTTAAGAGCCCAATTCGTCACGTTTTGGGTATTTGTATCTAATAATATAATGGTGAGACCGGATGTGCAGATTTCACAATATTTTCTTCTGTCTACCTACTAAATAACTAGACGTACGTTATTAGACTTAGTGTGGTGTGTATAAAATAATATATAATGTGGGTACTTGGAAGATATAATAAAACAGTATTGAATCAGCTGGTGTCTGAATGCGTGTTTCACTTCACTTAGATAGGTACCTTATGAACGTTTAAACTTTTAAGCATTTAAATATTACTTGCTTTAACGGTGAAGGAAAACATCGTGAGGAAACATGCATAGGTACATGAGAGGTCTCCATTATGTTCTCAAAGGTATGTGAAGTCTGGTTGTGGACTATGGCCTAACCCTCTGGACCAATCCCCAATAGTGGTCCAACGATGGGATGGGCTGATGATCATCATCCCATCCCATCGTTCATCATCACGATGATTAAAATAATACCTACCGATACAAATAAATATTATTATGCTATCTAATATCCCGATGAAGTTGCGTTGAATTTTCTTCTCAAGTCGATAATATCTTACCTATACCTACCTAGAACGGTAGATACTATGTACTTACTTATTAATAAATCATAGTTGTCCTAAATAAACTAGTGGTTCGCCCCGAACTGAGACCTCGCGGTAACGGTATCCCATGATTATTCATTCAATCGATACATGATAACCAAAACTGACATTATTATTATGCCCGTTTTCACCAAACATACCTAAATCATCCCCTAAGTAGGAGTCTCTTAACGTAGGTAGCTCCTAAATACAATCCTAAGTCCTAACATCCGTCCCAATATCCTTTTAGGTGTCCCGTACAGGATCGTGATAAATAAGTTGACAGAAAACATCAATCACCTAACTTATAGGTAGCCCGTAAAGGTTAGGGAACGTTAGTGAAAACATTGAATTATTTATCAAACATTGAATTTAACTCGTAGTTCCATGGGAATAGTTACTGACTGCGCCATCTATTAGCATTATTGTGAAGCTATGTTGATGCTATATGAATTACTGACGCCCATTAAAAATTAAATAATCTCGTTTCTTTATAATATTCATATAATTTTAGTATTTGTTGTTCAAGTACAGGATATAAGTGACCTAAAAACATAAAATCAGTTTGAAAATCCATAGCGGATTTTTCTAGAGAGCGTCTTCAAGCGAGCGTATAAAATCGCCACTTTGAAAGCCCCCCATTTCGTCAATTTTAAGGGAAAAATTAAAAAAAAAATATTTTTGTACTCAGTTCAAAATTATCTTTAAAATGATACGTAACAATTTTATGTAACGCGATTTTTTTTTTTTTACTTCGCATTCGCTTCTATGAGAGCCCCCCTGAAATAAAGATTTTTATAACTTTTTAAGCCATTTTCGGCTGGAGGCCATCGGTTTACATATTATATCTAAATTTGAGGTAATTACGTTCAGTAATTCAAAAGTTATAAGGCTCTGACAGACGGACGGACGGACGGACGGACGGACGGACAAGTGCAAATCGCCCTAGTTAACTCAAAGACCTTCGCTTCGCTCGGTCGATAATTTACAAGCATTATAATAATAACCTAAAGGGCGTATTAAATTAACCGATTACTTAGTTTAGTAGACAACACCGTTTCAACTAGCAGTTAACACTTCTGTAGTTCTGTATTAGAAGTGTATTTATTCAGTGCATGCGGCTTAATGCGGCCTCTTCATCATCGTCATCATCAACAACCCATTAACGGCTCTCTACTGAACGCAGTTCTCCTCCCAGAGAGAAGTTATAGGCCACAGTCTATAACGCTGGCCCAATGCAAATGACAGACAGACTACATACCTACTTAGGTACACAGAAAAAAATACGAATAACCTAACCTAAACCTTTTCATAAAATCTGATGATGATGATGTCCTCCCGACCGAATCCGATCACGGCGGCCAACCTCCTTAGAGGTCAGCCATCTGCGCGGGCGATATTATAGTGCACAAGTGTGTGCGCAAACACAGGTGCACTCTCTAATCCCTCACTCTCATAGTCCGATGGTACGGCAATCCGACACGACCGGAGAGAGATCAGGCGCAGGACCGAAGGCTTTACTTGCTCTCCGAGGCACGGGGGTGACTAACCACCAACTTCCTATAACTCCGGGCCAGTACTGAGAATTTCTTTGGCAGAAAAACCCAATACTTTTTTTAACGGCCCGACCCGGGTATCGAGCCCGGGACCTCGTCATCCGCAGTCGAACAAGCTGACCACTAGGCAGTTAAAATCATAAAATCAGAGGCAGTTAAAATCATCAAAAGCAGCATAAAATCTATAGTTATGAACAACAGTATCTGACCGCGTGTACCAAGTAAACTACTGTCCGACAAAAGTGAACGTGCAACGAAGAGCAAACAGTCCGGAGTTCCGACAGAGAGTTCTGTGTCCGAACTCTAGACTGTTGTGGGTTTGAAACCTAAGTACGTATAGGTACGTTTCGTTACAGTTGCATGCATCTAAAAAAGCATTACAATAATTTATTACCGCAAAACTCCCAACTTACCGGCACAAATTACTAAATAATAACACACTAAACTAGCGGCACGCTATGATGGCCGGTTTGACACATTACAATAGTGATGTGGAATGTCAATTTATTCTCGAACAAAAAACAATTAAGTTTTGTTTTTGTACCTGATTAAATAGGTTTAATAAAACAAAAATGTATATGTTTATTTAATTTATTTGAACGAACTGAATATTTGAATGAAAATGAATATACATACTTTATATGCACACAAGAAACATATGAATACAAAAGATACCAAAAAAGGTGCCACAAAAGGCCATAATTAATCAGATTCGTCCATACTACTATTTTCACTGTCGTCACTGCTATCATCACCTACATTAATAATTATATGTTCGTTTTCTATAATATTATCTATTTTCACATCTCTTTCATAATCTTCCCTTATTAATTTAACAGTTCTATTCACAACCTTTTCCCAGTCTCCTTTAGTCACATGTTCACAAGCTTCTTCTAATAATTTTAGCATTTTTTTTGTGGTAAATGGGGGTTCTGTATTGTGTCTTGCAGCATATCCCTTAATTTGAGCCCACACCAACTCAATCGCATTATACTCACAATGGTAAGGCGGTAACCGTATAACTCTGTGCCCATGTTCTAATGCTATTTCGTCAATGACGTATCGGATCTTGGTTGGTTTGTTTTCTTTTAAAAGACGTACTAATTCCGCTTTTAACATATTCATGTTTGCATCTACGCCATTTTTACGAAGCCATGCGACGATATCAGCTTTCTTTTGGGATTGGGCAGGTGGCTTGTCAATTTGCATCGAGTGGTATGGGGCGTTGTCCATAATTATAATAGATGGTTCAGGGAGGCTACACAACATTGAGGTAAACCATTCAGTAAACTTTTCTCCATTCATGTCTTCATGATAGTCTCCAGTGGTTTTTGACGCAAAAGCCATGAGAGAACCTTCGACAAACCCGTTGATGGTTCCGGCGTGACAAATTATAAGTCGCGATCCTTTTCCTACAGGAACTTTGGAAGTAGATGCTGCTGTGTCATCGTTCCAAGAACGGCCTACAGTATGGTTAGCATTAAGCCATGTTTCATCCAAGAACACAACATTTTGCCAATTTTTGATTTCTTTCACTTGCCGTAAAAAAGTATACCTTGCCATCGCTATATCAAATCTTTCCATCAATATTTTGCGTTTGTTACATTTTTTGTATCGAAATCCAATGGTCTTCAAAATCTTCGTTAAAGAACTTTCCCCACCGAAGAATAATCCAGCTTCCTTCAGTGAATGCACCAACTTTTTTCTTGTTGGATACTCCTTCTGTAAATAGTAGCCGTAAACATGTCTTCGGATGGCATCGGCATCAAAGCTATCGATGCCTACGACTGGTTTTGCTCGTTTTCTCTTTTTTGGTGTGTGAAGTTTATTTTCTTCTGTGCCAGTCTCGCCATATTTTTTTTTAGTTATCCGTCTAACAGTTCGTTGTCCAATATTAAGCGCATCAGCTACGCGTTCAACCACTGACGTTATAGGTAAAATTGGCCCTCCATTTTGAGCTTCACGATCGAAATAGTTACGAAGGCGTATTACGAACTCACGTGTCTGACTATTTAGAACAGTTCTCTGCGTACATTCGGTCATATCGACGAAATCCACAACAAAGGGCTTGAACAGAGTCCAAATTAACGAGCAAGGGTCAACAGTAATGCAGTATCAATATTTGAAATCCAAAGCCAGGTCAAAACTATATCACAATCGCATTGCACTGACAGTTTATACTTTTCGAAGCAACGTCAATTCGAAACTGCTTTGTTTTGCATTGAGCATTGACGCGAGTTTGCCGGAGGTAGTAGTTGTGCTAGCCAGCGATCCTATGTGACGATCGTATTAGATTCCATTTTTAAAAATTTTCAATTTAGAAAACCAAATGCCGAGTTGTGGTATATATCATATAAAAATAAAAATTTTACCTTTTGTATGAAACAGCTGATATTTTTTTGCGATTTCAGAGGTTTGTCCACATAGTGAAAATTGTTCATATTCACAAGTACATTCACCCCTTAAATGGTGCAAACTGATTTTTCTACACTTGTATACATTTTAGAAATCAATTTAATAAATAAATTTTGAGTCCTAAACCTAAAACTACATTCGATAAAATTTATGAATCTCTGCACATCACTATCGTCAATAAAGTAATACAATTATTTCCTTCAAAGTCGTTATCAATTAATACGGAACTTCATGAGCGGACAAACGTCAAACCGGCCATCATAGCGTGCCGCTAGTGTAGTTAGTGTTGTCGGTTAGGGTTGTCACTTGCGGTATCTTATTCATCTCAAACTTTTCACAATCTAAACTAGTCATCATTTCAGTCACGTACAATGCACATTGCACCTGCCCATTTTTGTGTTCTTAATCAAATTGTTCAAAAGACAACAACACGTTGGTCGCTTCCCCTAATAGGTAATGAACTTAAAAATTTCATGAACGGTGGGAACTACTGACATTAAAAAAATATTCACAACTATTTTTCACTGGCAAAGTAGTGAAAATTATTTTAACTAAATTTCAAAATTGAAATTCTGCTGAGAAAAACCAGCAAAAGTCACAAAATAAAGCTTAATCAATGGAACACTTATGGCGATTCACACTTTTTCGTGGACATAATATCATGAATGTACAATCTATTATCTCCATGCAACTTCGTTGTTAAAAAATCATACCTCTTGTAATTACTTTATGAAGGTTTTAAGAAGTTGATTCCACTTATGATAGTAACTACTCTAAGTAGTAACTTTTGCACCCATGATCATCATCCATCGCAAACCTGCCAACATTAAAAAAATTACCTAAATGTAGAATTATCATCATCATCATCTTAACCCATCACCGCCCCATCCCAGCATGTGTCTCCTCTCAGAATGTGAATGGTGTATCTGTTATGGACAGTTGGGCCTTATTCATAATGCCCGGGCATTTTGATAAAATGGTCAATATGAGGGAGCTATAAGAAGTACAACGCCTACAATTCGGTTCGGCGCTCGCTGCGCTTGCTCGATTCATCCAATAAGGTAACTCTTGGTCCATAACATAAATCTATTGACGCTGAATTTTTTGGAACAAAGTTCCTTTTTTTCGTTTATTACACACGTTCCATTATTTATAGCTTTGGTGGCGTAGCGGATAAACTAAGGAGTGAAACTATCGGTTCGGAGGTTAGGATCCTAACTTCAGATTATTATTTTTATTTTATTTATTTTTATTATTAATTTATTATTAGAAGGAACTTCATTCCAATCGATTGTTCCACGAAACTCAACTTTTTTATTAAATATTGACTAGCGCATGACAGCAATCTGACCTGATGGTAACTGAAGATGCAGCATAAGAATCTAGAATAGACAGCCCTAGTGATGAACATACTAGCAACACACACACGTCCGTCTGTCCGCTGCTGTCAATATATCATATCTGCTAGACGTACATTAGCTGCGTACGTCGGCCATCTTTTATTTCATGCCTGCACGTGGGAAATACTCGGAGGAATTAAATGCAAATGCATTTTATGAGCAACTGATTTCAATAATGATTGAATGTACAGTATTTGGGTGAATTTATGAATATAACCAATCGGTGATATTCCCATTTTGTTTATTGTACTTACAAATTGAATAATCAGGTGTTTTTATTATGTAAATAGGTATACCTAAATAAAATTATGTAAATAAACTATAATGTCTCAAATAAAAGCAAAGCTTCTTCACTAATAAAATAGAGGTTTAATCTAAAAGTAACATAATATGCACCCGAGTGTGTTACCGATACACCATGGCCGCACACACGTCAGCATCAAAATTAGTGAATAATTAGCGAATTTTTGATAAGTGTTTATAAATTTATTCTGATATTTCCTTAAGTGTAGGTTAACACTTTAATAAAAAATAACAATATGTATTAAAAACAAAGGAATTATTAAAACACAAACAAAAAATACGGCGTAAAATTGAAAAGAAAATCCTTCTAGAAATCTTTTTGAAGCTCATATTGCTATCTGCTTTATGCTATGGTGAAGAGAGAACATCCTAAGTAATTGTTACGCGGATTAACGACGTTGTTCAAAAGGCTCTTCCATTAGAACCTGCGACCCTAAAACCATAAGTTTCTGTTCCTAACGAGTTCTCAACGGCTTAATTATTATTATTAATCATCGATAGGCTTAGCGGTTATCAAGTTATTAATAATATTTGTAGGAAATTAAAGGCATTGACCCAGCCCTTTATACGGATAGAGTACCTACCACTAGTTGTTTTATCAAGGCTTACTACATGTAACATAACAATTATTATTATTAAACAAGCAAGAGAGACTAGTACATTGTATGTATCATCTTATTTAGTTATGTCCAAAATATACCTAAACTTATAGCGTCATACCTTGCAAAGAGAGACTGACTGACTGACTGATTGATCTATCGACGCACAGCTCAAACCACTGGACGAATCAGGCCGAAATTTGGAATTTTTCAAAATTCAACCTCTAAGGGCGTTAAATAAGGGTTTGTAAAATCTGAGCGATGAGCGAAGCCGCGGGCAAAAGTTCGTTATCTATAAGTCTTTCTCTTCTCATTTTGGTTAAATAAATACCTACATTTTATTTTTTTTAATTTTCATTTCATTTTAATGTGGTAATGATTATATTTTGGCTAGCGATCTAAACCAGTCGTAAAAGAAGCTTCAGAATTTAATAGACCTTAAAAAGGGTAATTTTATTAAGGAACCCGTTGAGTTTATTAATGCTATAATTGTATAATATTACCTACACCGCATAAAGTTCCTCTAGCGACAAACATATTCTCGACTTTCACCCACAAATAATTTCCAAGTGCTAATGCGCATCCAAAATAATAATTCACACCTTATATCAGGTAACTATTACATAAATCACTCCGCCGCCTTATCTGTCTAGGAAACACCTAGGGTCAACCGCGAGACCTAGGATACCTGTAATTATTGACAATTCAATTTTCAATTTTATCTGATCGAGTCAAACTCGGGTTAAGCATTCGCGAGGTGTATTTGTCGATTAAAATTAACTCGTTAGAAATTGGCTTGGTAATTTTAAAGTCACTTTAATTAACCACTTTATAAACGCTACATATCCTTGCTAATAATATGTAGGTACCTATTGTTTGTCCTTCAATTCTGCTGCAACGGAGCAACGAATAACCGTGATTTATTGCATGGGTATAGTTGAGGATTTGGAAAGTACCTAACATGGACCATACCTTTTATTCCGAAAATATAGAGGGTTCCCGCGGCATTACTGACGATGCAGCTTAAGATGGTAGGTGCCGGCTGCACTATTGACCACTCTTAACGTTAATCCTAATATTAAGTAGGAACTTACTCATCTTTAGCATTTTTTATATGTATAGCGAGCAAACGAGCACGCAGGTCACCTGGTGTTAAGTG
Organism: Oeneis ivallda; assembly: GCA_029955525.1. Lineage (NCBI taxonomy): Eukaryota > Metazoa > Arthropoda > Insecta > Lepidoptera > Nymphalidae > Oeneis > Oeneis ivallda. The sequence goes on from JARPMR010000023.1 coordinate 14,057,570, forward strand.
ATTACTGCCACCAATGAATATTTGTAGCAGCAGAGCCACGTTACCACCAATGTTAAAGCATAACTATTTTTACAAACTTTTATACCTTAAAAAACTCAGTCTTAACTACTTCCCAACAAGTGCAATAATATAGATATTAACTGCACACATTGAACCGTACTGCATGCGTTGTTCAGACAAGACTTGAATATTGTTTAAAAAAATTGAAAAATCTTAACCATAAAGTTGCCAACAAAGATTTTTTACAAATTTTAGCTATATTTCCTCTTATCAGTAGCTGAGAATCGTGAGACGGCCGATGTAGGTATTATATTATTTGCGAGCACGCATCGTTTTTATAACGTAATGTGAAAGGAAACTATTTATTATATAAATAAAATAATTACACCGTCCGGCCGTCGCACGGGATGCTGTGAAATGTACCGATCACTCATGCTGAGAGGTGGAACGATTAAAGGCCAACGCACACATCAGACAATAAAGACTTAACAGACCAGATGATAATTAATCGTTCACTGTGAAAATGGCCTGGTAATTTTTCATCGTTAAAGGGTAGGACATTCAAAAGTTCCAATTTTTCTATTGGACAGTTGTCTATCCTATTATAAAAACAAGCTTTAAGTTTACTTGAAGGGCTAAAGGGAAATATTAGACACAACATGATAATCACTTTTTTATATAAATTATTACCTACCAATTAGCGAAACTTATTCATAAAAATGCTCGCAGGTACGCCTTTCCAACTCTTACTAATAGACTAAGGGTAAAATAAAATTCATCTTAATTTCACCTTGCTTCTGTTATTTTTTTCGATTTATATCTATAATTTTGTAGTTATTGTAATTGTGCCTATGTGAAATCACTTTATCAAAAGTAGAATCGTAATAATACATACTATTTTATATTCTGTGGTACAATTAATTATCATTCTTAAAATAGAAAAATAAATAATTACAGTATTTACATTTTAAAAGTGATGCCAAAAACAATTTACCTACTGAGCCTAATTTCTCCAATAGTAGACATTATGTCTTATGTCTGAGAATCATCTAGGTCGTTTGTATATTGAACCAGACTAGCTAGATTTAGACTTTCAATTGCCTGCCTGTGTACCTTAGAATTTAATGGGTGATGGTAAATATAATATTTTGTTGCTTATTTTATTGCAAGTAAAAGCTCTTATTTTATTGAAGTTTATAGTTAAAAGGGAGCTCTTTAAAATAGATAATGATCTAATTATGATATGTATAATGTGTTTATTATTTATTCTATAAAGCACGAAGGCGTATTTGATTGCATAAATTATTCGCAATCGTCTGTTGAGACCCTTTTTAAAACGCCACCCAATTTTTTGATTCTCTATGCAGTGTTGGTGCATATCATGTTAAGATAGTACTTAATTAATAAGAGTATAACTTTTTGTTCTTCTTTATCAATCGATAGACGTCAAAATTCTCTTGCATGGGCTTCCACAGGTCTCGATCTTTCGCCGCCTGTTTCCCGCTCTTCCCTGCGACTCGTCTGATTTCGTCTGTCGTTTTTCTTTACAGCATGTAAATTAATTACTTAATTAGGAAATAAGTTATGACCATTTACACGAAACAAGAAAAATCCTATCCTACTATTATTATAAAGCGAAAGTTTGCGGGGATGGATGTATTGATGGATGTTTGTTACTATTTCACGCCACAACGAATGAACCGATTTGGCTGAAATTTGGAATAGTGATAGCTAATATCCAGGATTAACACATAGGCTAGGTACATTTTATCCCGGAAAATTAAAAAGTTCCCGTGGGAATGCAAAACCTTAATCCACGCGGATGAAGTCGCGGGCATCTACTAGTAACTTAAGAACTTAATAGATAAATCTACGCGTACGCCCTTTTATTTCAATAAAGTTAACTTATCTTTACACTAACTGAAAAAAAAATGTTATAATGGAGATATTAGCAGCAACAATTAAGGTTGAGTTTTTTTATTCTTATAGTAATTTGAAGTTGACCAAAAATAAATATTTTTCATCACAACAAAGAAATTATTTTTGACGTTCAAAGTTGATCATTAGATCCCGATTGGATAAATGAGTATTGATTATGACTGAAGATAACAAAGCTAATTATATATAAGACCGAGCACAGCAGTCGATAAACGCGTAATTACCAAAAACTTAGTATCGCTAAACATTCGCCGTGAATATCGAACATAGCGCTATGTGGCTAATGCAGCAGTGAATGAAGCGCGGGCATCGCTCCGGGCTGCGTGCGCGCACCTGTGTCTCGGTGCACGCGATCTAACGCCTGGCGCACAACGGAGAGTTATATTGAGTTAATAATTATATTATATAATACCGAGCACAGCAGTCAATAAACGCGTAATTACCAAAAACTTAGTATCGCTAAACATTCGCCGTGAATATCGAACATAGCGCTATCTGGCTAATGCAGCAGTGAATGAAGCGCGGGCGTCGCTCCGGGCTGCGTGCGCGCACCTGTGTCTCGGTGCACGCGATCTAACGCGTGGCGCACAACGGAGAATTATATTCAGGTAATAATCTTCTAATTGACCGAGCGAAGCGAGGTCTCTGAGTTAACTAGAGCGATTTGCACTTGTCCGTCCGTCCGTCCGTCCGTCTGTCAGAGCCTTATAACTTTTGAATTACTGAACGTAATTACTTCAAATTTAGATATAATATGTAAACCGATGGCCTCCAGCCGAAAATGGCTTAAAAAGTTATAAAAATCTTTATTTCAGGGGGGCTCTCATAGAAGCGAATGCGAAGTAAAAAAAAAATATCGCGTTACATAAAATTGTTACGTATCATTTTAAAGATAATTTTGAACTGAGTACAAAAATATTTTTTTTTTAATTTTTCCCTTAAAATTGACGAAATGGGGGGCTTTCAAAGTGGCGATTTTATACGCTCGCTTGAAGACGCTCTCTAGGAAAATCCGCTATGGATTTTCAAACTGATTTTATGTTTTTAGGTCACTTATATCCTGTACTTGAACAACAAATACTAAAATAATATGAATATTATAAAGAAACGAGATTATTTAATTTTTAATGTACATCAGTAATTCATATAGCATCAACATAGCTTCACAATAATGCTAATAGATGGCGCAGTCAGTAACTATTCCCATGGAACTACGAGTTACGACTAACGACCTATCCCAAAAACAGTTTTGCGTCGACCATTAGGAGGAGGATCAGGAGTCGCCCAGCTGCCGTCGTGTGCAAGCGTTTGCACCGGCGCTCGGGCCCCTAAGTGTTTCGGTACTTCGTGCGATCGCCTTGCCGAATCTCTCGCGCCCGCGGAGGTGTTGGGCCAACACGTCACCCCCGCCGGTCAAGGCTCGGTCTGCCACCAGCGGCAAGCCCCGGGTTCGAAGCCGGTGGGGTGCTGGCGTGCCGGCACCCCCGTTCGGGCCGCGCCTAAGGCAGCTCGCCCTCGCATCGTTTTGTTACGCCAATGCACCCGGCGTATTTCGCGTCCGCGTTCGCGTAACCACTTTCCGCACCGGTTACCACCATGCCACCGCCAAGCCTGCCGCCGTTGCCGCAGCGGCGCGCGACTCGACCGCGCGCGCTGCGCCGCAAGGTCTAGACGGTGGTCTAGGTGCGGTCGGCAAGACCCGCCCTTGAGGCCGGGCTGGACGCGATGATAGCGTCCGGCCAAGCCACCCTCGCTGCCTGCTCAACGAGGAGGACCGACCCTGCGCAAGCGGGTCCATCGACGGGTGCTGGCGAGGAGACCTTCGTCGCGAGTCCGCTGACGATGTCGCCAGCCCCGTCCACCGAATCGATCCCGTCCGTCGTCCGACCGGCTACGCCCAGACGACGACCGACGCCCGCACCGGTCGCAGTACCGGTGCCAGCCGTGCGCTCCGCGACGCCCGCGACGAGGCACGCCATGCCGGCTCCGCCATCGCGTACGCCGCGCTACCCCGCCCCCGCGCATAACATCGCCGTGGGACGTTTCCCCTCCCCCCCGAAGGCAAGGGGTGAGAAGACTCCGGCGACCTGCATCTCGCCGAGTATGCCGACCTTGTCGCCGGGCTCCCCCATGGAGACCGCGACCAGCCCGACGTACGCGGCTACAGCCGCGTCCAAACAGACGCCGCGTGACGTACCCGCCCCCGCCGCTAGCACTAGCGCTGCCACCGCGCCCGCTGCTACTGCCGCTGCCACTACCACCGGCACCGCCGCCGCCGCCGCCACCGCCGCCACCGCCGCCGCCACCGCTCCGACCGCCAAGACACCCAGCCGCTACCCGCCGCTGATCGTGGAGGTGCTGCCGGACTGGCCCACGCACTTCCGGGAGCTTAAAAAGCTCCTCGGCCACACGCCTAACGGACGCCCGTTTGGCAAGGGCGTCCGTTTTATACCGAAATCAGACCAGGAGTTCCGTGTAACCCAGCGCTATCTTACGCAGCTGGAGGGCAGCACCGGAATCTCCTGGTTCTGCTATTCGCTCCCCGCGGAGAGGAGCGTAAAAGTCGCCATCCGAGGCCTGCCGGCGAACACAGAGCCGGCACTAGTGGAGGCGGAGCTGCGCGAGCTCGGGTACGTCCCCGAGCACGTGCGCACGATCCCTGCTCGCCCGGGCAGACCTGGCTGCCTGATGTTCGCGCAGATGCAGCGGACCAAGGACCTCACCCCGGGCATCTATGAGGTGCACGAGTTGCTGTGCATGCCCGGGGTCACCATAGAGCCATGGCGCGGAAGGAGGGGCCCAGCACAGTGCCACCGATGCCAGCAGTTTCGGCACTCGTCCCATAACTGCCACCGGCCCAATGCCTGTGTGCGGTGTGGGGGCGACCATCCAGCCCGAGACTGCCAGCGCCCCAGGGAAGACCCGCCGACGTGCGCCAACTGTGGCGGCGCACACACGGCGAACAACGCCACTTGCCCGGTTTTCCGAAAGGAAACGCGCAACCGCCGGGCAGGCACCACCGCGCGCACCGCCGCATCTGCGCGCGCGCCATCCGCCACCGCCACCGCCCACGCATCGGAGGCCAACGCGCCCGGCTCGCTTATGGCTGCCGCCAACCAGCCAGGGCAGACGGGCAAACGCCGCCGCAAGCGCGGCAAGCGCGCGCAAAGACGCGCCGCCCGCCGCACAGCCCACCGTGCCGCCCACCGCACCGCGCGACGCGCCATCTGTCGCGCCGCGCACAGCTCCGCCCGCCGCGCCGAAACCTACCCAGCGCAGCAAGAGTTCCAAGCCCACCGTGGTCGCCGCCCCAGCAGAGGGGACGAAGGCGAAGCGAGTAGCGCCGCTGGACCCACGACTCACCAAGGTCATCAGCACACTCAACCAGGTGCTGGTGGCCATCCAGGAGCAGCGAGACCCTATCGCGTTGATCCTGGGATGCATCGCTGAGCTCTGCGCCTTTTATGGCTGAGCTCCGCATCGCGTTTTGGAACGCCGACGGGCTTTCGCCACAAAAAGCCCGTCTCTTCAAGACCGTGCTCTCACAGCGTCGAGTGGACATCGGCCTGATCAGCGAGACTCACCTCAGACCAGTGGACAAGTTGAAGGTTTCCGGATACTATGTCTACCGGGAGGACCACACCTCGCCGGCCGGGATTGCCTACAGGGGACTAGCAGTCCTGGTCCGTCGGAACATCATCCACCAACGGCTGCCAGTACCACAACTGCAGTCATCGTACGCCCTTGGCGTCGAGATCTGCATTGACCGCCAGCCCACCCGCGTGTTCGCCTTCTACAAGCCGCCGCAGAATCGACTTGCAGTGGCTGACGTCCGCACCTTGCTGGACTCGCCGCTGCCCACGGTCCTAGCGGGCGACTTCAACGCGAAACACACGGCGTGGAACTCGAACACCGTGAGCCCGGATGGCAGACGCCTCCTGGACGACGCAGACCGCCACGGCTACGAGGTGCTAGGACCAGAGGTCCCAACGCACTACCCGTACGTCGCAGCCCACATGCCCGACATCATCGACATAGCAGTCGCTCGCGGCCTAGTCGCCGCACCGTCGCTTGACGTCCTGGATGATCATCTCATTTCCGACCACCAAGCTGTCCTCTTGACGCTGAAGACGACCCCGATGACGACATCGATGCCTTCTCCGAAACATCGCCAGGACTGGCGAATCTTCGCCGAACACATGGCCGAACATTCGCCGTCCTTCAGAGTAGAGAGCCCTGCAGACGTCGACCGACTCGCCACGGACCTCAGCGCAGTAATGTCCAATGCGCTTCGAGAGTCCAGACTCGACGCTGCATCTACTCGCAGACAACCCCAGCTCCCTGCCTACATTCAAGCGATGATAGAGGAGAAGAGGAAGCTGCGAAGGCAATGGCAACACCTGCGGTGCCCGACCATGAAGACGCGGCTCAACGCTCTGGCCGCTAGGATCTCTGACGCACTGGAGACAGTTGCAGTCGAGTCTTGGCACTCCGCCATCGAGCGAGACGGCGATGACTGGTCCGGCATTCACCGCCTCTGCCGCCAACTCTCCGGGAGGCCGTCTCCGATTAGACCTCTCCTGGCCGGTGACGGAACCCTGCGTTACCGTGCCGAGGATCGAGCGGAGATTTTTGCGGACCACCTGGAGACGCAGTTTACACCCAACCCGACTGCGGATGTGCAGCACGTAGAGACCATCGAGCGACATGTGAAGGACTACTTCGAGTCGCCGATACCTCCGACAGAAGACCCCGTCGTGTTCTCCCCTGGACAAGTCCAAAGGATGATTCGACGAGCTAAACTGCGCAAAGCCCCCGGCCCTGACCGAGCCACCAACGAAGCCCTGCGTCACCTACCCCCGCGAGCAATCGCGACGCTGACGCGGCTCTTCAACGGAATCCTCCGTACCGGGCACTTCCCATCGTCGTGGAAGCTCGGCCGAGTCATCCTAATTCCCAAGCCTGGCAAGAACATCATGCTGCCTGGGAGTTACCGTCCCATCACTCTTCTGTCGTGCATCTCGAAAGTCTTCGAGAAGCTGCTGCTGCTGCACATCACGCCCCACCTCCAGCCACGCGACGAACAGTTCGGTTTCCGCGCCGAACACTCCACCACTTTACAAGTGACGAGGGTACTGCACCACCTCGCTTCCGCCTACAACAAGCGAGAGCCGTCAGTCGCAGTATTCCTCGATATGGAGAAAGCGTTCGACCGCGTTTGGCACGCCGGCCTCGTGTACAAGCTGTCCACGTCTACTACTCCGCGCCGAGTAGTCAAGACTGTGGCCACCTTCCTGCAAGATAGACGTTTTCAAGTGGCGGTTGAAGACGTCCTGTCCACGGAGCGCCCCATCCGAGCCGGTGTGCCTCAGGGAAGCTGCCTGTCGCCCGTCTGCTATAGCAGATACACGGACGACATTCCAGTCGCTGACGGCGCTATGCTAGCGCTGTATGCCGACGACGCGGCCTTCATCACAACATCGATCAAGGTCCCGCATGCAGTGCTGAAGATGCAGCGAGCACTGGACGCACTTCCCACATGGCTGGAGAACTGGAGACTCAAGGTCAACGTGGCGAAAACTCAGGCGATTTCCATCGGGCGGGCGCGACTACTGCCGCCCCCGATGACGCTCATGGGCGAGACCGTCGAGTGGTCGCCGAAGGCCAAGTACCTCGGCGTGACCATCGACAGGACCCTCTCGATGCGGCCCCATGTCAAGAATGTGGTCACCCAGACGCGCGCCGCACGGAACCTCCTCCGACCCGTGCTGGCGTCTCACCTGCCTCTCCGTACGAAGCTGTGCGTCTACAAGGCGTACGTTCGCACGCGACTCACCTACGCGGCACCCGCGTGGTACGCTCTCACAAGCGAGAAAGACCGCAAGTCGCTGCGAGCACAGCAGTCGCTGTCGCTCCGCACCATCTCCGGAGCACCTCGCTTCGTACGGAATCAGGTCATCTCCAGAGACCTGCGCATGGAGAACCTGGACGACTTCATTCGCCGCCTGAGTGCCTCTATGTTTGCACGCGCCGACGGAGCGCGATCCCAGCATCTGCATGGCATCGCGCCATACCATCGACGACCGCCGGACATAAGAGGCCTGCCACGTGACCTAGCTCCATAGGACACGACCACTTCCTCGCCGCTGGCTGATGGGCGCTCACCGGTACGCTACCGGCGGGCTCGACCTCGCTGAGCGGCGGGCGAAGCCCACCACGGACATACCACCCTACCGCAGTCCGCAGATCGCCCGCGACACTACGCGGGCTCGATCGCACTGCGACAGGATACCACCGGACTTGACACCCCGGATATGACATCAAGGACCAACCGGTCCCACCCAGTGCCCCGCCTGTAGTTGCAGGCGGCGTTGAGACCACTGAAGGGGGCCATCGCCCTGAACAGTTACCCCGAGGCCTGTGAAGGCCTGCGTGGAAGACCCCGGACGACGGTCGACCATTATTATTTAGTTACTTATTATAATACAATAATTGTATTGTAATTTTTTTTGTACCATATTATTCAATTAAAATTATTTTTTAGTTAAATTTTAGTTAAATATTGTATATTTTCTATTCGCGTCGATAGATGACGATTTGTACAGATGCCCGTAACCCGGTTTCACTCGTTAGTACCTACATAATAATTCAATGTTTTCACTAACGTTCCCTAACCTTTACGGGCTACCTATAAGTTAGGTGATTGATGTTTTCTGTCAACTTATTTATCACGATCCTGTACGGGACACCTAAAAGGATATTGGGACGGATGTTAGGACTTAGGATTGTATTTAGGAGCTACCTACGTTAAGAGACTCCTACTTAGGGGATGATTTAAGTATGTTTGGTGAAAACGGGCATAATAATAATGTCAGTTTTGGTTATCATGTATCGATTGAATGAATAATCATGGGATACCGTTACCGCGAGGTCTCAGTTCGGGGCGAACCACTAGTAATATATAAAGCAGTTGCCGTGTGGTGACGGCAGATCAGAATACAGTTGTCACCACCCCTCCTCTTCCCGCGGGTGTCGTACGAGGCGACTCAGGGAATATAACGGAGAACGGGTAGCAGCGTCCTTTGTTCTACTACTACCATCTACTGTGCATATCGGGTAGGTCTGAGAATCGGCCAACATCTATTTTTCATACCCCTTAATGATAAGGGTGACCCACCCCTAAATATTTTTTTGGCGGTACGAATTTCGCTGGATCAGCTAGTTTAATATAAAAAATATTTTTAATAAACCGACTTCAAACGCCCGCGCCACTACAAAGTAATTAATGTTGATTTTTAAAATCCGCTCGACCGATTTCGGTAAAATTTAAATGGGACCACTTGGGAAGTATACCCTTTCAAACAACAAAAAAATAGTTATTTGTGTTATATGGGGCCAAAGGAATTTTTTGTTCCCCGAGGGCGTTATTTTGAATTCAGAGCGAAGGGAAGGATTCTATAGTAGACTCCCGAGCGCAGCGAGGGATTCTAAAGTAGAATCCTGAGCGTAGCGAGGAATTCAATATACGCCGCCCGAGAACAAAAAATTTTGGCCCCGAATGACACACACTATTTTTCATCATTACCTATGAGAAAAAGCTAGGAGTATCAACCTACTATGTATAGAATATAGACATTACCAATACGTATATTGAAAGTTTAAAAAAAACACAAATAATTTTTTATGAAATAATTAAACATTAATATTTAATTAAGTTGGTATGTATGTATGTAGTATGGGCGTATATATCTAATCGACAAAGATCACGTGACTTATCGAAGACAACAGCTTCTCAAACATTTTTGAATTTCGACACATTTTTGAATTCTCTCTTCTGATTGGTCCGCGTTAGTGCTTTAGTATGCTAAAGCACGAACGCGGACCAATCAGAAGAGAGAAATGAAAAGTCCCATGGGGTTAAAATTGAATTTTGCTCCCGCTATCCTCTGAAGCCAATATTCGTTTTTCGAATAGGTATGATGAAATAGTTATTTGTGTTATATGGGGCCAAAGGAATTTTTTGTTCCCCGAGGGCGTTATTTTGAATTCAGAGCGAAGTGAAGGATTCTATAGTAGAATCCCGAGCGCAGCGAGGGATTCTAAAGTAGAATCCTGAGCGTAGCGAGGAATTCAATATACGCCGCCCGAGAACAAAAAATTTTGGCCCCGAATGACACACACTATTTTTCATCATTACCTATGAGAAAAAGCTAGGGGTATCAACCTACTATGTATAGAGTATAGACATTACCAATACATATATAGAAAGTTTAAATAAAACACAAATAAATTTTTATGAAATAATTAAACATTAATATTTATGTTGGAAGTATGTATGTCTAATCGACAAATTTGATCACGTGACTTATCGTAGACAACAGCTTCTCAAACATTTTGAATTTCGACACATTTCTGAATTCTCTCTTCTGATTGGTCCACGTTAGTGCTTTAGTATGGTAAAGCACTATAACGCGGACCAATCAGAAGAGAGAAATGAAAAGTCCCATGGGGTTAAAATGAAATTTTGCTCCCGCTGTCCTCTGAAGCCAATATTCGTTTTTCGAATAGGTATGATGAAAAAGGATTTTCCAAAACGGCTCAGGCGTCTTCGAGTAATCGGTGAACATACGAGTCGGCAGCTCGAAAAGTCAACCTTTGTTGCCTAAAACTAGAGTAAAAAGTGATTAGAAATAGATTTTTTTGGTGCGTTCGTAAACTTCGTCTAATACTTCTGTACATAATCTCTAAACTAAAATACATTGACAGTTCTCGTGCTATCTCTTTCACAATGCTCCCTGCGAAAAAGGATAGCGTGATCATAAGATCCTGATTTGATAGATGAATCTTGATTATGAATGAAGATTGCAATGATAATAATTATAATAATTATTAATAACAAAATATTATTAATGTTCGTTGATCATATTATGCAGAAAAAATAATGGTTTTAGTTTAGTTTATTTTTCTATTAAGTTTAATTAAAACTTTGCACATAATCTGTACTCCCCCTAACATTGCAGTGCGCGTCACCTGTGATTACCTGCGAACGGCCTCCGTTTAACCGATTCCTTTTTTAAGACTCGACGTTCCTGTTTCAAAAACTTGCGCCATTATTCCCGCGTCTTCCTCATTTTGAATTTGGAACGGACAATGGCGATTGCTTTTCGCGGGCTTTTTTCTTTTTTACGCTATCTTTGCAGCCAGTACCCAAATTAAGCCAGTTAAAGCCTGTGATACATGTACCTACGTCTTACTTGCTTATGAGCATGCAAGAAATGCTTTGCTAGTAATAATATGTGATTGGGTTGCTATACCCTGTCCAACCATTTATTTTGTTTTTGACAGCTCAGTCTCACTCACTCTCACATGGTATAGTAGTTAGCTTTCCACAAGAATTAACTCTTGGCGTCAAAGGAGGGAAAGAGATTTGTTTACTTTAAATGGCACTTTCGTATACAAGTCTCTTCTCGTATAAAGTGGCATCCAAGCAACTGACAAGTAAAACACAGGCATATCGTGTGTTATTTCGACATATATGATTCCCAGCGGCCAAAACTTCTGAACGGTCTATGATTCCAGTAACAACGATGAACTTCTGAATCTAAGTAAGTTCATTAGAATTTTGTAAAATCCTGTGAGAACTCATTGATATTTGGGATAAAAGTAGCATAGCTGCCTGGGAAAATCTGGTTTGAATCTAATTCGACGTTTCGAAGATTTTTCTTATTCCTTTTCATTTATTAGAATTTGAAGGCATTAAGACTTGGCTAGACGTATCTTACTAACAAGATTTAGCGTGTTACGTCGGAAAATAGACTACGAAACTAGGTGCTTACTGAACTACTACCACTACTTCAGTACTATAATAGAATACATACAATATAAATACATAGTAATCAAAATGCTATCCTCATTATTTCAGTTATCTCATATATTAAATCTAAGGGATCTTCCAGGGATAAGCCACAACAGCTTTCTTGAAATATTTATTTTCTATTCTTGCAGTACAATCCAATAGAGCCGCACAACCAAAGACTACACACACACTAAATAGTAGATTCAGGGTTGCTAGTTAAACAATATATAATCAACACAATAAACTGGAATGCTACTTGAATAATATGAACCGGGCATTATGCTACCTGTGGTTTGTATCCAAATTGGGCCAGTGAAGTCATGCAAGTGGTTTGTCACTGTGAAGACCAGTAGTCAGCCAAATTTCTTTTGTTGCGACTTCCATGCGGTTTCCTGGCATGATGAAAGAAGTCGTTTTGGAAGGCAATTATTTTTTTGCGTTCGGTTTTGTTTTCGGTGCTGACAAATTCGTCTAATTTTATGAAATTGGACATTGTTACTCGACGCTGCAGGCTTTCTTAATAACTTAACTTTGTTAAAATTTTCTAAAACTTGTGAGTATAAAAAGGCTTTATATAAAGGCATGCAATAATACCGTGCATTAATTACGTAGTAATAAAATTAGTTAAATGTAAAATAATGATGAGTTCATAGTAAAATAAGCAACAAGTTATTTCTTGCCTTTTTCTTTTTATTTCTTGCTTTTTAACTCTAGGTATAACATGACTTTGGCGAATTAAAATAATGAACAAGGAAATTATACCTACTGTACATCTGGAAGCTGTAGATCAAGGATTGAATTGAAAAAATGCCTACTAAATTATACCTATTCGTATATTATGTTTCAAATGTAGACATATTTTATTTAATGTCAGCCGCAGGCAATAAACAATAAATCCTCGATTCCTATACAACTGAAACGATACTTTCCAATAAAGTTATGACATCGGCTAACATAATTTTATAAATGTGCTTTGCAAAAAAAAAAAAAGAATACAGGAGTCCGGCCATCTTGTTTTTGTTTTCATAAAGAGTGAACCCGTCCGTCGGAGATAAGAATCGCCCCCGCAATTTTTATAAACAATAGCCATTTTAATATCGAAATAAGTAAAAGACTATAGGCTATTGATAATACAAAAAATGCAATAATAAATTACCGAGCGGTGGGTAATAAACCGCGATTTGCTCCGGGCGACTCAGAGGGCTACCAGTGCCGTCGCAAGAATTAAAAAAAAAAACTACGCTTAATATCAAAGGAGGTGTACTTCGTTAATGCATTTGCCTCGCGGCCTCGCGTCAGGCCGGACCTCGGACATTGTTTTCTGGAATGCAAGTGTAAAAGCAGGTTTGCTCGTATTGTTGTTACGTGCAAAATTTGCGCGGTGTGCAAAGTTGTCATTACTCGGACGGAGATCAGTAGATCACTTTGTTCATAAATTGAGTCTGAAATCTATAGAACGGTACTCTGACTTAAGTCTGTTAAAATGAGAAATATCTGACAAAGTTCTGACATACGCTTGTCTCATTTGAACTCTGTCTTGAGTCTGAGCAGAGTGAGCCTAAGGATGAGTTTTAAAAAAAATCATTTCTCATCCCTGTCGAATAATTACTTAATACCTTCCTTTATGCCTCAGTAGCAAAAAGGTTAGGTGCGAGCTGAAGGTCGACAGTTCAATCTCTACCTGTTGCACTAAATATGTCGTTCCCATTCCTAACGCCAGCTTTACGTATTTGGAGAAGAGAGGAGAATATTACCTAGTTAAGTTCCAGCCAGGCTATATTCTTAAAAAAAAAAACTTGAGAGGTGTCAAGGGACACCCGGATGGAACGTAGTTCCTTTCGATTACATTGTGTTCGGTATTTTCGCGGTACAACATTGAGTCTCAGTAGCCTAGTAGCTCCGGCAGTCGCCTAAAAATTCAACGTCGATGGTTCGAATCCCAGCTCGACAGACCGAATTTTCCATTTTCAATTTTATTTTAAATAATTTCTACATGTGGAATTTTTCCCTAATTTTTTATAACTTATAAGTTATAAAAATATAAATGGTGCCGGAGCCACTAGGCTACGGAGACCTAATGCTGTACCGCGAAAATACCGAACACAATGCAAAATTCACATTAAACAAAAAAGTGTCGGTTTCAAAAATATGTCGAGTGTCGGTTCCTTAATTTTTTCCGTCTAGCCCCCTTTCGTACCACGCGATAACGAACTTACGTTCCAATACTTTTTTGTCAAACTTTACTCAGCGATGGTGAAACTTAAAAACTGTAACGGAAAAAAGTTTAAAAACTGTAACCCAACAATGGAAAAATGGGATATAATATCCATTTGATTTCGTTCGTATACTTATAAAGTAGCCTGTCACCGGGTCAATAACGAATCGATTGACCCCTCCATCAAAATCAGCTCAGTAATTTAGGCGTTACGGTGAAACATACGCAGATACACACATGCATACATAGACTGCTAAAATCCTCTTCCTTTTGGCTTTATGCCTGCCCTAACCCTGTCGGGTAAGTTAGGGAATTTTTCGCAAGACTGTCTACGGCCAGTCATTGTCGACTCAGTACGCCCCTGGGTACTTTGCCCGTCACATAGCTATCCAGTTACTTGTAACAATCATTTGTCTCTCGCCTGAGCCACCGTTTCGCAAATAGCCCAGTGTCCATTTGGCCCTATTGTGCTGCATTGATATAGACACGTTGGACGTTAGAACATAAATTTTCTGATTGTTGTTAATATTAGATTTAGTGGATTATTGTATCTAGTTTCCAGATACGTACAATCGGTAATAATAAAATGAATGTAAACTGTCCGAGTGGTATTAAATTTTTATTGACAATGGATCTGATATGAAAGCTTTACGAAATAATATCGACAGGACTACATAAATGATATCGAGAAACGCTATAGGTATGTTCTTTGATTTTGAGTAAGTCAGCTGTTTTGATCTCAGAAAGCTGTAGCTCTCCAACCCATATCTCAATGTCCATTACATTTCTTGTATGTATCACGATATGTCTCGGTCTTGTGCCACTAGCATCTAACGGTATGAAAGTGAGGGAATAGAGTGCACACACTTGTGCACTACATATCTTCGCGCATATGACTAATCTCTGTGGAAATTAGCTGCCGTGTTTGGATTCAGTCTTCTTTTTCTTCTTCTTTGTCATTAGACGTTTACTGCTGAACAAAGGTCTCCTTCATGGACTTCCACATGCTTCGATCTTGCGCCGCCTTCATTCAGCGGCTCTCTTCGACTCGTCTGATTCGTCGGTCCACCTAGTGAAGCGAGCGGCGAGCGAAGCGAGCCCTAACTCAAATCACAATCCCACAACCTGTGGTAGGTACACTTTACTGAAAAACTATCACGCCTATAGATTTGTGCTTTAACATAGTAATTTAACTTCATATCCAAATGTGTTATCTGTCAAATCTGTGTTTATAGCCATTAAAAAAATGAACATTAACAATATTATAGAATGTTATTGTACTACTAACGCCATCTGTTAGACAACCAAAGAGTTAACATCGCTGCAACAGAACTTTTCTGCTGCCTAAAGCACAGGGCAACCTAAATTAGGCAGCAGAGACCGACCATAATTTGTTTGCTCATTAAGTTATATACTTATTGTAAACTTTTTGGAAAATAAATAAACTATAAATAAATAAACTATTACCCGTTAGAAAAATAACGCGAACCCTCACAAAGCTCAGCTTTTTGCTAGTTATAACCTATAAGCAGCTATAAGATAGCTCCAGTGGCCAGTTCCCACATGCGAGAGGCTCGGCCAATTAACGGCGTGTACCTGTGGGCGCGCGATTTGTCACCGGCCGCGAGTACAATGCGCGTTACGGTCGCACGCCCCCCGCTGCACGCATTTATACGCGCATACTCGCGCGATGGGAACACACCGGGTGTAACCCAGTCGAGGTGATATCACCATCGGATTGTATAGATACCAGATAGTTAGTTTGATGGTAATAATAGGTAGATGTTACCCGTTTTAATATCCCAAGAAAACTCCTGTTCACTAGAAGAATGCCGGCTATGCAAATTATAAAAATTCCTCAATAACTTAACTACATTACACACACACTACACAAAATATATAATTTATTATTGATATTTTAAAAACGCTCGACCGATTTTGATGAAATTTATATGGGACCTGGAAAGTATACCCTTTTAAACAAAAAAAGAATTTCCAAATCGGTTCAGGCATCTTCGAGTAATCGGTGGACATACATAAAAAAAAAGTTTCCGACAAATTGATAACATCCTCCTTTTCTTGAAGTCGGTTAAAAATAAAGGTTGTCCAGGCAATCTTTATTTTTAACCGACTTCATGGCTTAGCGATAAGGCCGCCTTTATGTAATGTTTACTTTGTATTCATGTATCAGTTTTAATTGTAAACCTTGCTTGTGTTGTTTTCTAACTGGTATTTGGCATACCGTTTAATACCAAGTGGACAATAACTCCTCATTTCACATAAAAAGTTACCTTCATTTGAATCAAAGGTCCTCCAGTAGCTTGAGAAAATTTTAGGCAACATTAATTTTCTTTTAGGCAGTAAAAAGTCATAGAGTCCAAAACTTAGTTTCAGATTGTACTTAATTGATTTCGATACAAAATCGAAGAGATGGTTGCGTAATGTAGGTAGCTCTATGAACATTACTAGTACACTGTAGTTATACTTGAAAAACAATAAAACAATTACTCCTCAATCCACATAAAAAGTTCTCGTCATTTTAATTTAATAGGACTTAAGGTAAAACAGTATTTAAACTTACTTTCAGATTGCAGATCATATCAATACAAAATCCAAGTATCTATAATATGTCCTAACGTTACATAACCATTACTAGTAAACTGTTGTTGCACTGCACCTGAAGTACAATAAAATAACTCCTCATTTCACATAAAAAGTTATCTTCATTTAAATTGCAGGTCCAGTAGCTTGTGACAAATATTGAATGGCTGAGGAGAATCCAACTTGATATGGGTGCAATTAGCCCCGCGCTGCGAGTTCTCGCTAATAATATACAACAATGCACGTCCGTCCGTAGACCCCCTGCTGGTTTGCATTTCTGCCCGCGCCGTGTTGGGTTGAAATATTTTAACAGTGATTTGAAACGGACCATCTTTTGTCTTTCCTCCGAGGTAAATATAGTTGATTTAAAACAATTCGGGCTAACAATGTTCTGTTTTGTTTTTCGATTCATTTTTATGGGACCATTTTTAAACTTAATTGTTAATTTATGGATTTCATTAATTAATTAATCAGATTTAAATGGAAAAACATGATACTCACTGGGAGCATTTGGTTTGTAATTTGGGCACAGGTATCGTCTTTGATCGGCAGACTTTACACACCTTTGAGAACATTATGGAGGACTCTCAGGCATGCAGATTTCCTAACGATGCTATCATTCACCGTTGAAGTTTATTAACACATTTAATAAGTAGAGGTAATTTGTTGCATCGGAGCAATCGACTTTCCTTCAGTTTTCAACAAGATACTTAGGAGCTACATAATTGTGACATTTATTGGTTTTGAAAAGAGCAACTGCTGAATTTCTCGCCGGCTCTTCTTAGCATTGCTTGAGTCGATGGTTGAGTCTTGAATTGTCATAAAAGCCAGAACTTGGCCTAGGTAAAAGACTAAATAAATAATTTTGAAATTTATTCATACCTACTGATACAATTCAATAAGCAATGATAGCCTAGTGGTAAGGACTATGGTCAAGTTATATATTCTGTGCTATGGTCTCCTATTCGGGGGGGGTCTCAGGTTTGATTCCGGGTACGCTCTACGTACCTCTGACTTTTCGAAGGTATGTGCGTTTAAAAAATTAAATGTCACATGCTTTAACGGTGAAGTAAAACATCGTGAGGAAACCTGCACACCTGAGAGTTCTCCATATTACTCTCGAAGGTATGTGAAATCCATCAATTCGCATTGGGCCAGCGTGGTGGACCTAACGCCTATAACACTTCTCTGAGAGGAGACCTGCGGTCAGTAGTGAGCCGTTGATGGGTTGATGATGCTACAGTTCAAAATCTAAAGATTAAAAGCTTAGTGTGCTCTCAGCTTATGCAGTTCATGTACACCTAACTAAGCAACAAACTATCGGTGATCCATAACACTTATTGTATACTCTTTTGACAAACGCGCGCGTCTCTCGTTAATACGCGGCTCGCTGCACGCCGATAATTTCTCTTTGTTTTATGTCGCCTTAGGGAGAACACAGACAACGCGTACAAAACCTTAAAAACGCTGTTCACGTTCATTACTTCAATATAACTTTATATACTTTTCTTAATAATTACTTTTCTGACATACTTTTCTTACTTTTCTTAATTCTACAGTACTTTAAGTAAAAAAGTAAAACTACCCCGAGTAAGGCTGAGTTTACGTCTTCATAAAACAGACTTCCAGTTGCTTATATTATCGCAGATTATTATAATATTGACTTTATATAAGTACATAAATGCTTAAGTGTATTTCATTATTGCACAAAATTTTGGGCCGTTTGCCGCTTAGTCTGTGACAAGCCTTATTTTTACACGTTTATTGTTCTAGGTTGTTTTGTTTTCGATCTTGGATTAAACGTAAATTGATACTTGTTTTAGATATCACGTTTTGTTTCCAACCTAAGTTCCCAACATTGGTTTTATAAATTTTAAAATCTAAAAATATTTTATCGTGATAACCATCTTGGATTCGATACGTTCTAACGTGTTTCTTTTTTCTAAAATTACTGCATATTGATAATTTTTACATCAATTTTAATAAAATGTAATAAAACTTTTTTTAACTTTTTAGGATGACTGTGCGCTTTGGCATTTATAAAGGGCCAACAGGAAAAGATTGAAAGGCTTGACTGTAGCTAGTTACCACCCTACTGTCAAAGACGTGCCGCCAAGAGATCTCGGAGCCTTATAGCGATATATAGAGCCTAATATGGGCTAAGAAGATGGCTTTCGAGGGGGTTAAAGTAGGTAAAAATCGTACATAACCTGTTAGCAAAAAAAAAGAGAGAAATAAAAATACCTTTCAGTAAGTACAGAACTGGATTTCCAATTAGGTATTGTTCCTAATATAAAGATATAACAGGAAGAGCAAAAAAATATAAGAGAAATCAGCTATTACCATACGCTTCACATTGGTCTCACGTGCAATCGTCAGCCGATCGGAGCGATCGAGCCGCGTTGTGCGATGAATAGAACGTCCACCTCTATTGTAAGTTAATGCTGCCAGCGAAGGCGGTCGCACTGCCCTGGCCAGTGACGAACATGTTCTCGAACATGTACGTTCCCTCAAATATGGTTGAGCGAAGCAATGGCTGGGTCAAGCGTCTTGCTCGTGAATGGGTGCCACCAGCGGCAATGGGGCTACTTTCTCTCTGCCCGTGTTAACATGTGTTGAATTATAATTAGATATAATTACGTATGCTTTTGTGGAACTTCCCCTCATTGTGGAAACTGCATACATAGCATAATATCTATTGAGTATATTGTAAAATTATTTTGAAAAGAGCAACTGCCGAGTTTCTTGCTGGTTCTTCTCGGCAGGAACGGCATTCCGAACCAGTGGTACACTCATTGACGATTCAAAAGTACTTGTAAAAGTTTATTTGAATAAAAAACATTTCTATTCTATTCTATTCTATTAACGCTAAGGATGTTTTAAAATATGAACATTCCATGCCTATTTTGTAGAGAGGTAATCATACTAATATTATAAATGCGAAAGTGTGTTTGTTGGTTTGTTGGTTTGTCCTTCAATCACGCCGCAACAGAGCCACGGATCGACGTGATCGAAAGATTTTTATGCCAGAAAATCAAAGAGTTCCCAAGGGACTTCAAAAACTAAATCCACTAGTTCAGTCCAGTAAAATCAGCTAGTTAAAAAATATATGTTATTTTTGTCTATCATATTTAGACCGTTCCCAATGTTTATTTTCATATTATGTTCTTTACTGTTACTAGTTGGATGCTGTGATTATAATTCTTAGATAATTTGCTATATCAGCTACGAATATTATGTTGTGTGTGTTTGTTGATTTGCCCTTCAATAAAGCAAGGGAGCAACGTTTTGGCGTGATTTTTTGATATGCTACTTTTTATCCCGGAAAACTAAATAATTTTTGTAGAACAGAAATTATTATGTTTTTCTTGTTTAATATAACAACTCTGTTGTTCAATTCTGTGTTGGCATTCCGTAAAGCTCGTGTGTCAGCAAGTTGCCTCGCGAGAATGGTGATGCAGCCTCTACAGAAAGCCTTCAGCTTTTGTTCTCCGCTCAATGATAAAAACGTCAAGAATCTCGCCGCAACTATTGTTTTGCAAGAGCCGATTTTTTTACTCATTTTATATTATCGTTTGTTATTGTTGCGTGCGGCGGATCGTAAGTGCGCCGCGTATGAAGTTATACTCGTACGTCCAACATTGTTTGCCTTTTTGCTAACTATCGTATGTTCTTACTTCTTATTTATGAACATAGTAATAACGAAACCAATAGTATAGGTCTCGTTGGGAACGATTTCAATACGATGTTTGGTACCTAATTCCTAAAATATACGAAAGGCACCGTTCTAGAAGCAGCATCTGCCGAAGTACATGAACAGCGTACGGGTCAGTTTATAGTAATTATTTGCTTGTATGCTTATTTTCTGTAAGTGTGACAGCTTTTGAGTTAGTGTGCGCTTATGGAGACGTAGTGAGTTAGTAAATGTGTGCTGTAGGTGTTTACCTTACCTCCCGCGGAAAGTGGCAGAATTTATTAAGTACTAAATCTGCTTAAGGCACGTCCTGCTTTAAACTGTCGTAGATAGCAGAAGAATTTTCCCTTGTGTAGATAGGTACATAGTAAATGCTAAGTATCTACCTCTATCTATCTATATATCTATCTATCTATCTATCTATCTATCTATCTATCTATCTAATACCTTTCAACGAGCAATTCTTGTATATTATATATATCGGAAATGAGGTTGCAATAATTGGAACGCAAACGTCACGTCGTGGCGTTCGATAGAGTCTACGCGATGTCTGACCGAACAGAGGAATCATGGCGACGGTCGGCTGGTAAAGACACGTGGAAACAATCGTGCGATCCATATTAATTGTCCTACGTTAATAAGCGTTAAGTGATTGTGATATATTGTGTTTAGATTATTTGATTGGACATTATAATTTGTTTGAGTGGATTCCTTCTTTGATTGCAAGACAACATAACCTGCTGATAATTGCCCACGAGGATTAGCTTAGAATGAGCACTGAAAATAATAACGACCATCCTGGCTCAGAGGCGTTATATATAATCTAGAATCTCGGAAACGGCTCCAAAGATTTTCATGAAATTTAGCATGCAGGGGGTTTCGGGGGTGATAAATCGATCTAGCAAGGTTTTATTTTTAGAAAATGTCGTTTTATCCATGTTTTCAGGCAATGAAAAACCCCCTACAATATCATTAGAATACGAAGGTAAACGCCATTAATTAAATAGTCCCAATAGCTCAGGGAAATCGGGCGGTCCCTAACTCCCAAAACCAGAACCAGAACAACCCAGTTCGAGTCCAGGCGATTATTTTTTCCCCTATGAATTTTATTATTATTATTTTTTTTATTTTCTTTTTCAAAATATATAATTTCCAAAAAACACGATTTACCAAAAAAAAACATCAACACGGTCACCTAGGTAGGTACTAATATTTTATGTGATAAGAGCGAAAAACGAGGCATTTTGACGCATTTGCATTGCTGAATTACTTAGTTATTACAAATTGGGCCAGGGAGATTGTCAAGAGGCACATTTCGCACGATCCGACTTTGGTACTTTCGCCGTATCGTCAACGTCTCGTCAAGGAAAACTTGTTGTAACAAGCCCTTTATAAAAAGTACAGTCATCAAAGTATGACGTTGATTAACCTCGTATTGTCGCATTAATTAACCGATAAAATTATTTCGATTCATTAATGATGTGAAACAATATGCATGCTGAATGTGTGTTGTACGGAGTTAATGATCATTAATTGTGCAGTTTCCGAGAAAATCCACAGTGTAAGTACAACAACTTGGACGGGAGTTTTGCTCTAATTGGTGTGAAAAGCAGTGAAAAGATAAGTAGGGAACCACATACTATTGCAATTAAACATTTTTGGTTTTTCATTCTAATATAACTTTTAGTATACTAAGGCCCGCTTGCTGAGACGTCGGGTTAGGTATAACCCAGGAATTTTGTAATTTTGATAGAAGCTCTAAACGAAATCTATCAAAGTAGCAACCAACCCAGAGTTTGGTTAAAAGGATAACTCGTCGTTTCTGCAAGCGGGCCTTACTAAGGTAGGTACCTACTTGCTAACTTTTTACTAAGATAAGACTACTTATCAATACGAATTAAGCGAGCCCAAACTAAATATGGTTAAGTAGTTTCATTACAGAGTCTTCATAACCACCGTTCAGCTTCATCATCACACCCTGGATATTATCTAGGACCAGAGTACTTCTTAAGACGAATCAAACGAGCCCGAACTCCATGGTGTTACATCGTTTTACTACAGAATTCCCATAGCTATCTTCCGCCTCTATCATCAGATCGGCTCCATGTTACAATAATATTGCATTGTAATCCGATTTACATGTACATGCACATTTTCAGCTCAATCGGAAACCGGGAATGGTTCTAATACATCTTGCAAGACTTGACCTAAACATACATTGCAAGATATATAAAAGCTTGTAAAAATAAGGTGATAAATAGAAATTTAGCTTATTTTTAGTTTTTTATTATTTAGTTTTATGTATGTGATGTACTAGGCATGGTTAAAAGTCTATACATACTCTGATCGCGAGCGATTTCCTCTCATTCATTGAGGAGTTCCGTCCTTCATCTCCGAAGATATTCATCACCAAATTTAAATGGGACCTACCTGCAGATAAGCTCTTTCAAATAAAATAAAAAATTATTGAAATCAGTTAAGACTTGATGGAGATATGGAGTAATATCGACAAAAAAAAATACGCGTCGAGTTGAGAACCTCCTCTTTTTGTTTTTTTTTTTAAGTCGGTTAAAAATTAAAACTGAAATGGAAATATAGCGAGATTTACAGATGAACGATTGACAGCGAAAATTTCCACTCGGCCTGGCCCAGTAAGCAAAAGAAAAGTCGGCAGACTGAAGTTGCGCTGGTCTGATGACATTGCAGCAATTATAGCAGGGACTAACTGGAGGAAATGCGCCACAAATAGAAGCAAATGGCACCAACTGGAGCAGGCCTATATCCGATGAGGGGTCCTTAACTTAGAACTTAGAAGAAGATGTACTTAGGTACTAACATACTAAAATAACACACATCAAAAATCAAATGGCACGCACATACTCACACCATACAGACTTAAACATCTACACATTGCCCATACTCACATAAAGACATAATTAATAACAGTTAAGCATAAACTGTATAGTAAAGTTAAGGGAATATAAAGGCTATTGATTTATTTCTGAATTGTTTCTGGTCTGGTCTGGTCTCATGAGAGTCTTTGGCCGTGGCTATAGTTACCACTCTATCGTCCAAGATGTGCCGCTAAGTGACTTAGCGTTCAGGCACGATGGCGCGTAGAAACCGATTAGGGGTGTGGGTTGAATGTTCACTATCACTGCCATACCCCTTCCAACTTAGCCCACTACGATCTTAGACTGCATCTTTACTTATCATCAGGTGAGATTTGAGTAGCTGTAGGTATATAGGATATTCGTTAGAGGGTTGGTAAAGGGAAAGCGTCATAAATTAAACAAGGTCCCTTTAACAACTTCACAAAGGGCCATTTAACGGAATAGTTCAGAGAAAGTCAATCGATATTCGATACTGACCAGTTCACGAGGTGACTTGGTCCGTGAGAATATTCAATTACTGCGCGCACTTAATTGCAACTTGATAAAGTTAGCTCCTAAGTGAACTATCTTCCCAACTCAGTTAACTGACCATTATCTTTGCCTTTGTTGATAGTCGCTTGCCTAATTGGGGGAAGCAGGACTACAGAATTGAGTGGACATGATACTTATTATAGTACCTATTATATAATATAAAGAAATATTTTTAAAAAACCGACTTCAAACGGCCCGCGTCACTACAAAGTATGTACTTTATTGTTGATATTTTAAAAACCGCTTGACCGATTTAGATAAAATTTCAATGGGACCTCCTGGAAAGTATACTCTTTAAAACAAAAAAGAATTTTTCAAATCGCTTCAGGCGTCTTCGACTAATCGGTGAACATACATAAAAAAAAAGATTCCGACGAATTGAGAACCTCCTCCTTTCTTGAGTCGGTTAATAAAATAAGGTTGCATGGCCTTCCACACGCCTCGATGCCATCCATGCAAGAGACCTTTGTCCACCAATGGACGTCATCGGTTGATAAAGAAGAAAAAGAAGATAGTAAAGTCATCATCATCAACACAACTTAGTTCGCTCCACTATCACTAGACTTTGGATTTCTGTACGAGACCAAACGTTAGCTCGTTTCCAAACGTCATCGAAATATTCTGTGATGACGTCATTTGTATTTTAAGGACACACTCAATAAGTAGGTACTTCGTCTGCAATTATTTATTAATCTTAATTTAACATGTAATTATTCCTTACTAGATGATGCCTGCGACTTTGTCCGCGTGGACTAACGTTTTTTAATCCCCGCGGGATCTCTGTAATTTTCCGGGATAAAAGTAGCCTGTTTGTTATATCATGGATATAAGCTATCTCCATTCCAAACAGCCAAATCCATCCAATACCATCCATCCAAATCCATACATCCATCCTCACAAACTTTCACATAATATAAGTATAATACAATTAGTATCTAGGAATTATTAGGAATTAGGATAGGATTAGATGAAGCCAACGACTTTATCCGCGTGGATTAATTAAGGTTTTGATTCCCGCGGGACCTGTTTACTTTTCGAGGATAAAATTAGCTTATAATATGTTAATTCTGGGTATAAGCTATCTCCATTCAAAATTTTAGCCAAATCATTAAATGGTAAGATAAGGATTCCCTATTTCCTCTCCAATTTGATAAAGAAAGAAAAAAAATTGTTACCTACTATGGCAAAAAGATCATTAAAAAAAATTAGTTCTCTTTATTGGGCGTTCCAGGGTTCGAATTCCGGGCATACCTACAACTCTTTGGAGTTATCATGTGCGTTTTATGTATTGAATATCGGCTCTAATTAGGATGTGTCATAAATAAGTTAGACCACTTAGCTTGTATAGCTCACTTTGCATCAAATACAGCGTTTTTTAATCATTTTAGAAATCATTCGTTTCAAATTTCAATACAGAAGCTAGGCTAGATGGTCAGTTAATTTTCCGGAGCCTTTTACAAAAGTGTGCGATAGATGGCGCTGATCGTTATTAGTTTGCGGTATCGCGTCGACGAGTATGGAAAGATATAAGGCTAAAACACCAATTTCGCTGTGGACCGACGGCATCGGGATTTTATATCCCGATTTAATTTTTGTACGTTCCTTAGAACATGGATTCTATTGGAACACCATAAATTAATAAAAATAATAGTATCAAACTAACTACTATCTAATAATTATTATATAATAATAATAATATGTTTTATTTGAAAAGTGGATAACTGACTGTTTAATATATGAATGATTTTAATTTTCGTGGATACCCTTTATTTGACGGGGGGTAAATCTCCCTGAGATACCCAAATTCCTGGGGGAAAATCGGGTTATGTAGGATTTTTACCCCGAAACCACCCCGGTGGCCGACCTAGCACATGTTGGGAAGCTCCGAGATCTCTTACGAACGCATCGGTGCCCCCTTGTACGATGCCCATTGGGCTCATCCCGGACAACTGGAGAAGTCCCCTCAATACTCAAACCTCTTTACACAAGTTATGGCTGCTTGTTGGCCACATCAAGCCGCCACTTTCCCAGGGTCGTATTGTGAAGTGCACGACTAGAGCCCCCACTCTAACCGTACGTGGTACCCTGTGGTCCCTTCCCCAGGGGCTATAAGACGGACGGCTCGGGGCGTCCGACGACACTCCGACGTCCACGTCTCCGAGCCGGATCGGTTCGCTCCCGGGCCCGCTCAGCGGTCTCTTTCTTTACCATAACGGTTTCGCAATAAGATACCACTGCTCTCCATGCTTCCCCATTTTATAGCATTGCTCCTACCACCGCCGCGGATGGGGAAAGGTCTGTTCCCATGTGGCGGATTAGGATGCGGAATTCGGTGTCCCAAGAAGGGCACCCTTCTAAAGTATTTTGTGGATACCTAGTTAATAGTTACTGATCACATTTATCAATCCTAGGTACATTGCTACGAAGGAAGATCTTCTAATATATAAAATTCTCGTGTCACAATGTTCGTTCCCGTACTCCTCCGAAACGGCTGGACCGATTATTATGAAATTTTGTGTGCATATCGGGTAGATATGAGAATCGGCCAACATCTATTTTTCATACCCCTAAATGATAAGGGTGACCAACCACTAAATATTTTTGCTGGCGGTACGAAGTTCGCGGGGTCAGCTAGTACTATAATAATATTATCAATAAGTATTATTATTATTAATTTGCTTTTATCACTTTTTACAAGCTTATAATTAACTTGCTATAGTTAATTATAAGCTTGTAAAAAGTGATAAAAGCAAACATAGCAGTGTTTCAATGGTGAAGTAAAAATTCGTGAGGAAACACCTGCACGCCTCAAAGTTTTCCATAATGTTCTCAAAGGTGGACTATGGCCTATAACCCTTCTCTGAGAGGAGACCTGCGCTCAGAAGTGAGCCGTTGATGGGTTGCTGATGATGGAAGTGGGTAGCATCCACAGTAAGACAGCGCTACTGTCCGGTCACCGCGACCGGCGCCCGTTCTAATCGAGTTATTGTACGGTACCAATGCGGCAATCAGCGCACGCCGCAGCACTTCAGGTGCGTAGTCTATACGTGTTGTTGTGGTCAGTAGCAACAAGTCGCACTTTGGCAGTTTACCTACTACTTAGGGAGCGGACATAATATGGCGTCTTTGTTTTTTTTTTCGGATGGAGTATGCTGTTGGCCCTAATGGCCGCTACAGCGTCACCGGACGTTGGGGCGAGCACGAAGCGTCGCCAGAGGATTGAGCCCTAGGGCTCGAAGATATCGGGGGCAACGTCTTCCTAAGGGCGCCTCCTGTGAGGCTTAGGATGACGTTGGGACGTATGGGAATAGTGGCTGGACTAAGTTAGTCCGTACGTCCCCGTGATCGTGGTAAGGATCCACGCCCAGGTGACGTTAGAAATCGGGGACCTCGTCTTCGCCGGCGAAGACGCTGTGTTGAGGTTGACGGTGTGTGTGGCCCTACCTGATAGGGTGCGTTGTCTGTCGTAGTCTGGTCGTCAGGGTCGTTAAGGACGTGTTTAGGGCGCCTTTTATCTGGAGGGTCGTTACGATTGGTTAGGTAGTTTGAGGCCTCAACCACTAGTGGGTTGGGGTGGTTGGCAGCTTTCTCAAAGTAATTTTTTGAAAGCTGCTTAAAATGTTGAGCTATTGTGGGGAGTTGGAAGTTGACGTTACCCACGAACCATGGAGAGCCCGATCCGATTTGGCGTTTGTGCGAACAAAACTCGCTGAAACGCGATGCAGTCGCGATAACTATTAAAGCCATAAAAACGCCGATCGCTGCCGCTATAAGTAGTCAGTCTGCCCTCTCCAGGCCTCCGCTACACGCCTGGGTGATTAACTCAATAAGTTAGAAATACATGCAATTATTTTGGAAAACCTTCAATTTGTGAAGTAGTAACTTCCATGTTTCACACACGTAGGTATGAGCAATGATTCACACTAAACCGAGCCGTGTATGAGCTCTTGTTCGTCCGAAGCATTTGTTGTTTTGATGAAGTTACTAAAGACGAGCCATATTAAAGTCTTGGCTATTTAAGCATTAGATAATAAAATATAAACTTTGTCAAGGCACGGTCTAATATGAAACATCATTTAAAGGATATGTTTTACTAAAACATAGTCAAATAGAGAGAGGACTAGGCAGTACTTCCTAGACGTCTTATGTTCTATAGGTACTGCCAGTTTCTTCACAAATCTCAGAATCATAAAAGCAGCTGTAGATTTTTCCGGGGTGTCTATGATGATAAAAAAAACAAAATATCTAGTAGGTATGTAATATGATTTAAGAATTTATTTATATTTATATCTATAATATAATAAAACTGTAACAGGTCCAATTCTGTACATTGAAGATATTTTGAAAATTTTTGTTTGAGGGCACTCTATAATCGATACTGAAGCCAAAACAATTTTTTTTAATTTTTTGTCTGTCTGTCTGTCTGTCTGTCTGTCTGTCTGTCTGTATCTTGGCCGCGCATCACGCCGAAACTACTGGACGGATTTAAATGAAACTTGGCACGATTTAAGTTAATACTACGAGGTATAATATAGGATACTTTTTATCCCGAAATTCAGCACGGTTCCCTTGGGAGAGGGGATGAAAGTCAAAATGTGTATTTCGCTGTAATTCATTAAGGCGTATTCCGATTTAATCCATTCTTTTTGTGTTAGAAATCAGGTTCTTTAGAGATTGTCCTGTAATTATTTCAAGGTCGTCAATTTCGTAGTTCAGAAATTATAGACATCGCGATCTTCAGTATAAGGTCCAAATAACTTGAACCCCGGAATCTACAAGATACTTGGAATGAACGGCTCATCTTAAGCTGGTAAGCGTACTTTATCGTATATAGCCATCGTGGATAGCCCTATTTTGTCAAAGTCAAACTACTCCAAAGGCGTCAGATTTTGCCAAACGATCATTATACCTACATACTACATAGTAGGTATGGATGTAATACATCGTATGAACTTAATGCTACAGTGTTTTCCTATGCAATTTAATATTCTAATCATACTAATATTATAAATGCGAAAGTGTGTTTGTTTGTTGGTTTGTCCTTCAATCACGCCACAACAGAGCCACGGATCGACGTGATTTTTTGCATGGGTACTATAGTTGAGGACATAGGCTACTTTTTATCCCGGAAAATCAAAGTGTTCACGAGGGATTTTAAAAACTAAATCCACGCGGACGAAGTCGCGGGCATCAGCTAGTTAATAATAATATTATCTACATTTCTATAGTGATCTGTGATTGTACATTTATTATATCTGTCGTAACTTTTATTACCATAAAGTTATTTGTAATTAATACGAATCTATCCACGAATGGACCGCAAAGATACGCTTTATCTTATTTTAATGCTACCTGATCGTAACTGATTCGGAAATCTTCATCTTATAACATTTTATATGTGTCGTTAAAATAACCGTCATGCAGTTAAGGTGGTCCCTCACCGGGAACATTGGCCTATAATGTAACAGTTCAAATTCGAGCATTACTTCAGTGAGTGAGAAGAACTGTGTGGTTATGCCGAGTTTTAATTCGTTTGATCGTTATAGTTAACTATGACATTAGCATCAAAGTAAAATGAACCATATTACTATCGATTTAAAGTCACAAATTCAATACAGACGATGTTAATTTGGAGCGTTATTGTTACGTAAATGTAATGTATGTGCGTTATTGTTATGTATGTAAGAATACATACACGAAATTGAGCTGTAACTCAATACTTTTATGGTTTATTTTACTTTGATGGTAATGTCATAGGTTACTATGCCTAGTTAACTATCCACTCTTGTACTAACCCTACTGAGCACTACATTGCGCAACCTGTAATGATACAGTTTGTTATACTTATTACTTTCATTACATCAGTGAGATTGAAAAATCGAGCATTACAGTGCGCAACATTTACATACAATTTATAACACGCGTGTGTAACATCTATACCTCATGCCATCAAAAAATTACTGATTCGACTGCAGGCAAATTTTCAAAATCGAATCTTGGTTCGTTACATTACAGGCAAATGCTCGTTAGACAGTGTGACAGTATTTTGTTTTAAAGAATACCAGCCAAGTTGAAGTTGACTAATATCCTCCTATCCCCTCCAAATAAGCAGAAAGTTTTTGCTAGTAGTGGGTACGACAATAGTGCAACGGGTAGAGTTCGACCTGCGACATTTCAAATTCAGTGGACAGTATTGTAACGTAATGCTCAAAATAGAATCTTAGTTTGTTACATTACATTACAGGCGAATACACTCGGTGAGGGACTGCCTTTAGACGAGTGAAAAGGTGTCAAGCACAAACAAGAGACGTCGATCGAAATTCCGTAAAGTTAAATGCTAATTCTATAAAATACATATTTATCAAGGGAGTTAGTACTACCGATATTATTCGAAGTATTTAAATAGCAGCAGGCATACTACTAATTTTATATTAAGTACTATAACATTACAAAATATTAATTATAAATGTGAAAGAGTGTTTGTTCTTGGTTCGTTCTTCAATCAAGCATCAAAGAAGCAACGGATCGACGGGATATTTTGAGTTGGTATAATTGAGGACTTGGAAAGTGACAATGGCTACATTTAATCCCGGAAAAGCAGAGGGTTCCCGGGGGATTTCTAAAACCTAACTCCATACGGAAGAAGTCTCGGGCAAAAGCTAGTTTTTAGGGTTCCGTAACCAAAGGGTGACAACGGGACCCTATTACTAAGCCTCCGCAGTCCGTCCGTCCGTCCGTCCGTCGGTCTGTCAGCGGGCTGTATCTCGTAAACCATAGTAGATAGGCAGTTGAAATTTTCACATATTGTGTATTTCTATTGCCGCTATAACAACAAATAATAAAAATAAAATTAAATTAAAAAATAAAGGGGGCTCCCATATATGGAAAAGGAGTCGAAATAAAATTTTATTTTTTTACCCTAGCACGTGGGGTGTCATTGTCTAGAACTCAATAAGTGGAGTTCAAATATATATATACTTTTTTATTTTTAGCTACAAAAATGAAGAAATGGGGGGCCGTCAAAGTTGTCGGTTTTACACCAATTTTGTTAGGGGGTATATCTCAAAAACTAACCTAGTTAGGAATTTGACTTTTTGGTATATTATGTACCATATATTGTATTTAAACAACAAATACTGAAAACACCGATTTATAATGCGGTTTGTAAGTTGTGACCAAAACAAACGAGCATTTTTTCCCCTATATGCTTTTAGTACAAGAACTAAGACATCTAAATATGCATCTAGTTTAAACAAAATAATTTGGTCATATGTACGGAACCCTAAAAGAGCGAGGCCTGACTCGCACTTGGCCGATTTTTTAAATGTAAAGTAACTATGTTTGTTTCTTGGATTTTGATTGAATCACACGGCAACAGACCTGTAGAGGCACAGGCTAATCTATATATATAAAAATCTCGTGTCACGATGTATGTTCGGGATAAACTCGAAAACTAATGAACCGATTTTGATCAAACTTCAAACTATCTGTAATTTGGTCCATCTTAAAAGATTTTTATCTTAATTATTGACATCAATATTTGGTATCGCAAATTAAAATATGTTTACACGACAGTCATATAAACACAGTTCAAGATTTAGGTTGCTAGGCAACCTAAATCTCGAACGATGTTAGATTGCGAGAAAGTCTTAACCCAAATAGACTAATGTTTTATTACTTACTCTAGCTGATGCCCGCGACTTCGTCCGCGTGGATTTAGTTTTTAAAATCCCTCGTGAACACTTTGATTTTCCGGGATAAAAAGTAGCCTATGTCCTCAACTATATACCCATGCAAAAAATCACGTCGATCCGTGGCTCAGTTGTGGCGTGATTGAAGGACAAACCAACAAACAAACACACTTTCGCATTTATAATATTAGTATGATTAGAATATTAAATTGCATAGGAAAACACTGTAGCATTAAGTCCATACGATGTATTACATCCATACCTACTATGTAGTATGTAGGTATAATGATCGTTTGGCAAAATCTGACGCCTTTGGAGTAGTTTGACTTTGACAAAATAGGGCTATCCACGATGGCTATATGCGATAAAGTACGCTTGCCAGCTTAAGATGAGCCGTTCATTCAAAGTATCTTGTAGATTCCGGGGTTCAAGTTATTTGGACCTTATACTGAAGATCGTGAT
Organism: Oeneis ivallda; assembly: GCA_029955525.1. Classification (NCBI taxonomy): domain Eukaryota; kingdom Metazoa; phylum Arthropoda; class Insecta; order Lepidoptera; family Nymphalidae; genus Oeneis; species Oeneis ivallda. Next base: position 14,089,452 of record JARPMR010000023.1, read on the forward strand.
GTCTATAATTTCTGAACTACGAAATTGACGACCTTGAAATAATTACAGGACAATCTCTAAAGAACCTGCTTTCTAACAAAAAAAGAATGGATTAAATCGGAATACGCCTTAATGAATTACAGCGAAATACACATTTTGACTTTCATCCCCTCTCCCAAGGGAACCTTGCTGAATTTCGGGATAAAAAGTATCCTATATTATACCTCGTAGTATGTATAGTATACTTCCACACTGCGGTGGCTTGGATGGGGTTTTAGATTTTAATTAGTTTTTATTTTAGTTTTAATTTTAGAATTAAATTTAGGTTTAATATAGTATTGTATATATGAAATTTTCTTTGTAAAATAATATACCTCGTAGTATGAACTTAAATCATGCCAAGTTTCATTTAAATCCGTCCAGTAGTTTCGGCGTGATGCGCGGCCAAGATACAGACAGACAGACAGACAGACAGACAGACAGACAGACAGACAGACAGACAGACAAAGAATTAAAAAAAAATTGTTTTGGCTTCAGTATCGATTATAGAGTGCCCTCAAACAAAAATTTTCAAAATATCTTCAATGTACAGAATTGGACCTGTTACAGTTTTATTATATTATAGATTTTACTTATTTTACTAATCCTTACTAATATTATGAATGCGAAAGTGTGTTTGGTTGTCCTTTAATCACACCGCAACAGAGCAACGGATTGACTTGATTTTTGCATGGGTATAGTTAACTATAGGTCCTTAAGGACCTGGAGAGTGACATAGGCTACTTTTTATCCCGGAATATCAAAGAGTTCCCGAGGGAATTTAAAAACTAAAGCGCGGACGAAGTTGTGGGCATCAGCTAGTTTTTACTACAATATTCTTCTACTTAAACTGAATGAATTCGCGGACTACTATAGCAAACATACAACTTTTAATTGAACAACTATTTAGTTGTGTTTCAAGTTTATGGGAATGTACTGCGATCATAGAATGTACGCAAACTATCAACACGATAGTTGCTCGACAAAAAAATCAAAAAGCCATCGATTATAGTTTAGTTGTGTGGAATTCACGAAAAGTGCACAACTCGACTAAACAGTTTAGTCGATGTAAAAGTTGTATGTATGCGCCTTACCTAAAGCAAATATTGTAAACTCAAATGGTTTTGCAAAGCATAGCGAAGCGTGGCGTTCTTAAAATGTTAATACAGAACCCCAACTTTTCTCATTAGAACCCGACATTGATAAGGTCGAAAGTCAAAATAATTAGGCCTTTGATTGACATTATCAACGGGCCGAATTAATTTTATTCGAGACCACGAACATAAACATTTTTAATTAAGAAACTTACCTACTAATTTAAGATGTTTCGGGCATTTTCAAGATGCGATCAATTGATTTTTAATCTTTATTTAAATAAATATAAAGCGCGTTCCAACTTTGATTTTCTTTAGATTGTTAAGGTATTTTGACGGAATTATTTTATGATTGTTAGTGTATTTGAATCTAGCATACTATTATGGGAACTTTTCGTTGTATAATATTATATTTAAAGAAGTAGATGATATCTTTTTTACGTTCCTCGATAAATGATATTCTGCAATGGTTAAATAGGCTTTATTCCTGAATTTTTTATTTTATTCGATGACAAGCTAGTCCTTGACTGCGATCTCACCTGATGGTAAGTGACGATGCAGTCTAAGATGGTAGCGGGCTAACTTGTAAGGGGTATGGCAGTGAACATACAACCCATACGGCCTATGGGCCGCCCCTAATTAGTTTCTACACGCCATCGTGCCGGAACGCTGAATCGCTTGGCGGACGCTCGGTTATGACTTATTTTACGTTGGTGAAATCGACCCTAAAACAAATAAAAAAATGTTTGGCACTAATGAGTTATTGACGCCTCCACGCCACTGCTAGCCGGCTACAAGATTGACATTGTTTGCGGCAAACACAAAGGGCGGCTAAAGGCTTAATCGCGCTTCCTTTCTCCCGTCCCTCACGATTTGAACATGGCGTTATAATAAGAGACTGATACCTACATTGTTAATTTATAGGTATGAAAAATTAAATAATCAGATATAGAAAATAATTATGTGTTAATAATTATGTGTTTCACCAATTTTAAATTTTGACAAGGAAGATATAATATGACAGACCCCTAGCATACAATCATACATTTCTTTTTACAATAGAAAAGAGGTTGGTTATTCAATTACTTTAGAATGGGTTTTAAATCATAACAACCTTGCATATTATTTTCATCATCATCATCATCATCATTATCAACCTTTAGATGTCCACTGCTGGACATAGGTCTCCGGCATGGACCTCCACAGGCTTCGGTCTTGCGCCACCTGAATCCAGCGACTCCCTGCGACTCGTTTGATGTCGTCGGTCCACCTAGTGGGGGGTCTGCCAACACTACGTTTACCGGTGCGGGGTCGCCACTCCAACACCTTGCGACCCCAACGACCATCAGCTCTTCGAACTATGTGCCCCGCCCATTTCCACTTCAGTTTTGCGACTCGCTGAGCTATGTCGGTGACTTTAGTTCTCCTGCGGATCTCTTCATTTCTGATATCGGGTATCCCTGCGAGATCAAATCAGAAATGAAGAGCAGGAGAACTAAAGTCACCATATTATTTTATTAGGTATAATTAATTTTTGCATAGAAATCCAACATACCTACATAATATTTTGACAGTGATCATATCACTATGATTATTGTTTCTATACTTATACCGTAATTTGATAAACAAAAAATTATGGTTGGTTCAAATATTATAGCTGCAAATGATATTAACTTTTAAAAATACATATATCAATAATGGCATCCCCTTACGAAAGTAAGTCGGTTCTACAATGAACAAAATGTAGGTTTTACAAAAAATATGTGGCACTAATGACGCCTCCACGCCACTGTTAGCCGGCTACAAGATTGACAATGTTCGCGGTGAACGCAAAGGGCGGCTACAGGTGTAATCGCGCTTCCTTTCTCCCGTCCCTCGCGATGAGAACATGGCGTTATAATGCCAGCTATTCGCGTTCCGAAAACGTAACATGTCAATGGACGGGAAATGCTTTTGAGTTTGCCTTTAATTAGCCTTGTTTTGGTATACTTCTTTGCATAATACAATCGGTTTTGTTGACTTCGACTTAATTGCTCCCGCGACCTGTCTGTGCGGTTTAAAATTTTTTTAATCCCGAAAAAGATCCCGCACTCTGTCTGAGAAAAGTTATTTAAATAAATAAATAACATTCAGCCAGCAAAGTTACACAATACAAATACAAAAATAGTTCTGTGTCTTTCGTGACTGTGTCTCTGCTATCCTCGTCAAAGTTGGCTCAGCCATTCCAAAGATTACCTTGGAGAAACAGACAGGCAGAAAAAGAAAAAAATTAAAAGCAAAGCCAAAATACACGATTTATATCGTTAAAATGAGACAGTTATTTTGAAATCTGAGAATTATAGATTATTTATAGATATTCTAAATAATTTGTGTTTATAAGTTTTTTGCAGTTACCTACCTGAGCCAGCGTATTAGCTTATCTTTTTTTGCTGAAGTGGTTTGGTGGAAGTTTCTAATTTTTTTTTTTATTGTAAATTTACAAAAAAAAATTGGTTGTCTGTTTTTGTAAACCGACGATACGGACGATACGTTTACGGACGATAGTTTTACGTGATAACTTCATAAAGAAACATTGACGATGACTGGCGGGCGTCGGCGGGCTCTCTCGCCAACGCTTGGGCCGATCGTGCCTCTCTATCGCTTGTTCCGCGCTCTCGCTTGCACGCTCAGGCTCAGGCGGAACGTGACACTTTTTCGTGCGTGCAGCCGGTGTTCATCGATTTATAAGACGTTATCACGTCAAAAAAAATTCATATTGATTTTGAAAACATAAATGTTTAGACTAAATAAGAAAGTGTATAATATCTCCCGAACTCTATACAAAATTGATAAAATATTGATCGAAAATCATAAAAGAAACGATACAAATAACAATACAGAATATGAAGCGTCGCTTTGCCCTTTTTGTATAACAATACAAAAAGGTATATTGTCACCGTCACAAAAATTAAACAGGCTCTCATAAAAAACTTGATATAAAGGCGTTCGAAACCCTATCCAGAGAGGTGCACGTTAAACTCGAATCTAATCTGGCCTGTCATCGGCGGTAAGGAGAATAACGTGAGGCGCGGTTTATATTGCATAGGCGAAAGCGGAGACGCGGCGCGGACATAGGTGTTATCTATAGACCTAGCTGTCTGGTGGCCAATAGGTCAGGTGGGAGGCTTTGGCCAAGGCTAGCTACCACCCTACCGTCAAAGACGTGCCGCCAAGCGATTTAGCGTTCCGGCACGATGGCGTGTAGAAACCAATTAGGGGTATAGGCCGTTTGAGTTGAATGTTCACTGCCATACCCCTTTCAAGTTACCATCTTAGACTGATGAAACGATTGCGAAACCGATTAAGGGAATTTAATATAGTAAAATAAGTATAGAATGGCAAATTATTATGCACTATGGTATAGCATTACTTATTAGACAAGTACATAGCAGACGCCAGAGGCAGACACAGACGTGGCGGTTTCACTTATGCACACTCCTAGGTTTCATATTAGGTATTATAGTGGATACTTGCATTAAATAAAAGTAATTAACCAACTTCAAAAAAAAGGAGGAGGTTCTCATTTCGACGCGTATTTTTTATAAATAATGTGTCCATTGATAAAAAAATAAAAAACGCAGAGAACTTATGAACACCAATTGATTTGTAGCCAAAAAGAGAGAGAGAAAGAAATACAATTAAGAGACAAATACTAAAATATACTGGAAGAGACATTTTTATCTTTGCATCACGTCCCCGCCACGTCTCCGCTTTCGGTTGTACAATATAAACGTCGCCTAATAATATGAAGGCAGGCTAATGAGACAAAAGGTTTAATGAATATAACAATGGTTCGGCAGTAAAATATTGGATTTATTTACGTGCGACAGGCTCTGATGGTCTGATAACGTGCGGTGTTAAGGGGAAGTGGTTCATTAAAACCCTTTACTATTATTTAATAAAAATGCGAAAGTCATTTTTAGCATGGGTGCTGAGGAATTGGTGAGAGAATATACTTTCTTCTACCTACCTACCTTACTTTTATGCCGGGAAAAGCAATTACTGAATACTTTGATAATCTCCTATGATTTTACGAATAAATCTAAGGAAATATTATAACACTGCTTGTGCTCGCGTTTTCGTCCGTGCGGAATAAGGTTTTTAAAAATTAAGCCCTTTGTTTTTCCGGTATAAAAATGCCATTTTCACTGTTCTGATCCAGATCAATTAAAATAGAATTTAAGCTATGTTAATAAATAAATTAAACATACAAATTAAAAACTAATGTTGAGAGTTCATTTTTTCGTTAAATTATACTTGTAATTGAGATATCATAATGATTATAATTGAGATACAGTGAAGAAAAAATATACTTATAAATATAATGTAAGCACATAATTATTTTTCAAAAAAAGGTGTTCGAAAGTATTTATAATATGTATTTAAGTATAGAATTTTTTTTCTGTAATTTTCTAATAATTTTAAATAAAAGAATAAAAAGCAAACATTACCTACTGGGTTAAACATTACTCGACTATGGTGAACTTGGCTCATTCTAACAATACCACGATAAAATCGTTAGAATTAAATTGCAATCATCAGGTCCCTCTATACTATCCTAAAAGACTATAATATATATTTATTTTTCAAATTAAAAACACCTTGCCCTTAACTAAACACCACCGACGCGACCACAATGATCAAATTTCGTTTTTATTGTTAATCCGGTCCAAATGAGTATACTCTGGACCCACTAAACAACTGACCAACAAAAAAAACATGCAAGAGATTCCATCAAGGAATCCCGTAAAAGGCTGTAACATTCTCGAGGTTTTAACAGTTTATTAAAATTAAATTGGATGGCAGTCTAATTTTGGACGGATGCTAAATTAAAATTTTATTAATTTTCTGAGCAAGTATCAGATCTACAAAATCTATAACTTCACTTAAATTCAATTCAGACGGGTTTCGTTTTGCAAGCCTGCAGCTGTTTGTACTGCAGCAAATGCGAATGAGATATTATAGTTAACTGCAAAACGGCACCCAAACTGCAGTTTTGCAGATGATTTGTATGTTTGTTCTTATGCAAACTGCATACACGTCAGTGGTTTACTTTCGATTGCACAGGCATTGGTGTAAAACGCCAAAAGTATTGAAAATATGAATTTTCAATAGGTCAAGAATTACCTAAAACCTTTTTAAAACTTTAACAGAAATCACTTACAGTGGTTGCTACATGGAGCTATCTCCACTTGGCAATGCCAACTGCCAAGCTTTATTTCAAAAGTTCAAAATCATGAGATTTAGAAGTACGTTAGTCACAAATCGACCTTTAGAATACTGGAGGGACTGCATGCCTGAGTATACTCCGTAATGTTTCACAGGTGTGTCAAATCTGCACTTGGTGAGCGTCTAAACCTTTCTCAATCTGAGAGAAGACGTGTACCTGGTAGTGGAGATGGAGGAGGTGGGGGACTGGCAGGCTTTATGCATCTTTCAAACAACATTATGGAGAACTTTCAGGCATGTAAGTTTCCTCACGATATTTTCTTTCACCGTTATAGCAAGTGATTCCTTGGTACCTATTTAATAACTTAAAAAGTTGTTTACACATTGTTCTATAATGTTATATAACTGCTTTGTGGAAGCACCTTAACTCCGAAAAGTCAGAGATCCTGGAATCGAACCCTGGACCCTTGAAAAGGAGGTCGGAATCATCACATTACAGTATTTAAGTCTGAAGGAGTATCTAACTACACTGAACTCTGAATGACCATAGACATTACAAAAAAGAGATCCCCGACTTAATGAGTTGTGTGAAGATTAAAACACCATCCTAACCATCATCTTAACTCATCAGCGGCTCCCTATAAGTACGGGTCTCCTTTCAGAATAAGAAGGCTAAACCACATGGCTTAGGCCACAGTCCACCATTCTGGTCTAATATGGATTGACAGACTTCAGATACCTTTAGATTAGAATAGAATTATTTTTTATTCAAATAAACTTTTACAAGTGCTTTTGAATCGTCGGTGAGTCTACCACTCGTTCGAAATGCCCTTCCTGCCGAGAAGAATCAACAAGAAACTCGGCGGTTGCTCTTTTCAAAACAAGTTTACAATAGGTAATATCCTATGTATGCAGTGTTTCTACAATGAGGGGAATTTCCAAAAAATGCAAATTCAATATATGTTAAGAAGGGCAGGCAGAAAGTAGCCCAATTCCCGCTGGTGGAACCCGTTCACGAGCATGACGCATGATCCAGCCGTTGCTTCGCTCAACCATATTTGAGGCTTTGAGAACATTATGAACTCTTCTGAGTTCAGAAAGTTCAGAGTATGCACCTGAACGCCTGAAAACTCTCAGGCATGCAGGTCAAAGCAAGTGATACCTATTTAATTGCTTAGATGCACTCAACATCACAGTATCAAGTCTGAATGAGTATATCTAACTACACTTAACCCTGAATGAGCATTGACATCACAAAAAGAGATCCCGGACTTAATGAGTTGTGTGAAGATAAAAACGCCGCCGCGGCTCGCCACAAAGGCAGAACAAATAAAAGATCACGTCCAATGTGAAAAGCTTTGCGTATTGTTTTATATTAAAGTGAAACAACAATAGGTAGCCCTTTCAATGGCCAATGCCGCCACAATGAGAGGCGTAAGGGTCGGCTTATATGGGACGTGTAACTCGGTTTCAATTGACGGAATTTATTTATTTATTGACTTACTAGCTTTAGCACGCGACTACATCCAAGTTAGGCTTTTAAAAATTCTGAGGGAATCTTCTGTTTTTCCGCGTTTAAAGGTGTGCCTATGTCACATTCAATCATCGTTGCTCTTCTGCTGATTCAAATCTCTTCTCTGATTCAAAGCCAAACCCATGTGACAATGCAATATTATTATGATATGGTGCTGATCTGATGATGGAGCTGGAAGGTGGCCATAGGAACTTCGCAATGAAACGAGACAACATCATCGAGAGGCTCGTTTTAATCGTCTTGACGAGTAGTTTGTTTTTCAATGGTAACCATGGCCTGATGATGGAGCTGGAAGGTGGTCATAGGAACTCTGTAATGAAACGACGCAATCCCATCGAGTTTCGGCTCGTTTGATTAATCTTGACGAGTACTTTGTTTTTAGATGGTTACCAGGGTCTGATGATGAAACCGGAAGGTGGTTTTGGTAACTCTGTAATAAAATGACGTAATACTATCAAGTTTAGACTCGTTTGATTAGTGTTGACAATAGTAGTCTGGTCCTAGATGATATTCAGGGTCTCATGATGAAGCCGGAAGGTGGTTTTGGCAACTCTGTAATAAAACAACATAACCCCATTGAGTTTGGGCTCATCTTGACAAGTAGTCTGGTTCTAGATGATAGCCAGGGTCTGACGATTTAGCCAGCTACTAAAAGCTTGCTTTTTAAAAATATTTTTTTAATTGACACTTGTTTTGATATTTTTTCGAAATAATAGGTAGATACTTCCGAACATCATCCAACAGTTTTTCAAAATTGTTTATTTGTAAAAGGGTACTCAAAGAATATGTCGTCCAAAACAATATCTACGTGCACCGAAGCCGCGTGTTTTCAGTCAGCCAGTGACAGTCGGTATTGAAGATAACAAGTATGGATGACTGTGATTAGTGCCGCGGCATGTAGCGCTCCCCTTACCGTATCCTGAACATAAGTGGACAATAGCGGACAACGCTCAGCTTGTGAACATAATGTAAATGTGAAATACTACAGCACATTGTTCCGTCAGCGCCCACCAGATCGCGAGGCGCTGTGTTTTCATTACTGTCCCGACTTGAAGTGATGATATATATCGCGAGAGTTGTGGTGATCCAGTTTCAAAATATTAAGTACTAACTGATGCCCGCGACTTCGTCAGCGTGGATTTAGTTTTTTTAATACCGCGGGAACTCTTTGATTTTTCCGGATAAAATGTAGCCTGTCACCCTCCAGGCTCTCAACTATACCCATGCAACAAATCACGTCGATCCGTAGCTTTGTTGCTGCGTGATTGAAGGACAAACCAACAAACAAACACACTTTCGCATTATTTTATAATATTAGTAAGGAATCAAAAGGTACATGATACGAATTTGACCAATACCGGCGTCGATCAAATTAAAGCTTAGAACACAAAAGCTACCTACTATTGTGACTTAACTATGAAAGTTAGATAATACTCTTGTGGACTTTTTTGTACAGAATAATAAGTACTTTAATAATGTAGTACATAATTTTTATGTATCATCAATAGTTTTCTCAGCATACGCCAAATAATGAATTTTATAGGCAAAATTTTGCTACTTTGGGTTACATTATTGCAATTTTCTTAAAGATCTCTAATTTCTTGAAAATAAATTATAGCCTATGTTACTTCCTGACAATTTAGCTTTCTATTGGTGAAAAAATTGTCAAAATTGGTCCAGTAGTTTCGGAGCCTATTCGGTACAAACAAACAAACAAAAAATCTTTCCTCTTTATAATATTAGTATAGAAATATTAAGTAAGTAAGTAATTAAATATCACATGCTTTAACGGTGAAGGAACACATCGTAAGGAAACATGCACACCTGAGAGTTCTCCATAATGTTCTCGAAGGTGTGTGAAGTCCGCCAATTCGCATTGAGCCAGCGTGGTGGACTATGGCCTATAACCCATCTCTGAGAGGAGACCTCGCTCAGTAGTGAGCCCATGATGGGTTGATTATAATAATAATCTTCTTCTTCTATCTATCTTCTTCTATCTATCTTCTTCTATCTATCTATATAAATAAAAATGAATGTTGGTAAGCGCATAACTCAAGAATGGATGGACCAATTCGGTTAATTTATTTTTTTGTATGTTCCTTAAGGTCCACGGAAGGTTTTAATACTTCATAAAAAAAAATAAAAAAAAATTTACTTTTAACTTTTGACAGAACGAAGACTGTCCGGGCAGCTAGTAATATTATAATAATATAACGTTTATTTCAGATAAAATCCATATTAATAACAATAACTTACACTTTAATGTTAATAACAAATACACTTTATTAACTATTTTATTATTTATATTTTTTAATTCTAATTAAGGTACCATCTCTGCCGCTGATAATGACGATGATGGTGATGATGCATTTTTTTAATTTTTTTATTTACTATAATATAGGCTTGCGCTTGACGACAATCAATGCTGTAGAGCACTGATGTGGTCTAGGTTGGAGCGCGCTTGCCTAGAAAATGCCTGTTCACTTTTGCCTTAAAGGTACCTACTCAAATTATAGGTGGCATGAAAAACGGATGCTGGAAGGGTGTTCCACAAAATAGCGGTTCGTTTCAGAAACGTTGATGAACTAAAGCTTTTCTTGCGAGGAGGTTGGATTTCAACCACGTAAGGGTACCAACGCTCAACGACTTCTCGCAGTTCTGTGGTAGAACGGTGAAGGAGGCACAAGGTTGTGAAGTTCCTGAGCGCAATCTCCAAAGTATATCCGATAGAAGACCGATAGACAGGCGACTTTAGTCGAGCAGCTCGTCAGCTCTCTGTAGATACAATTATATCTGGCGATACTAGAATAGAATAGAATTATTTTTTATTCTATTTATTTATTTTATATATTTATTGTTTGTTTGTTTGTTTGTACCGAACAGGCTCTGTAACTACTGGACCGATTTTAACAATTTTTTCACTAATAGAAACTAGCTATTATAGCTATTTTCAATAAATCCTCCTTCTCCTTCTTCCTTCCTTGAGATCCTTAAGAAAATTGCAATAATGTAACCCAAAGTAGCAAAATTTTGCCTATAAAATGCTTTATTTGGCGTGTGCTTAGAAAACTATCGATGATACATTAAAATTATGTACCTACGACATAATTTAAGTACTCCTTCTTAGATGAGTAAATTAATCTAAGTACTCCTTATTCTCTACAAAAAGTCCCTGAGGGAATATATCCAACTATCATATTTAAGTCACAATAATAGCTTTTGTGTTTTAAAAATTGATTAGATAGTATAGTATTAATAATTCTTCCTTACTATTAATACACACCTAATTATAAATGCAAAAGTATGTTTGTTTGTTTGTTGGTTTGTCCATCAATCACGCTGCAACAAAGCTACGGATTGACGTGATTTTATGGATAGGTCAGAACCTAGAGTGTAACATAGGCATCCCGAAAAATCAAAGAGTTCCCGCGGGATTTTAAAAACTAAATCCACGCGGACGAAGTCGCGGGCATCAGCTAGTACTTGTATAAAGCTATTAATTGATAAAACAATTTGATTAACTTCTGCCATTTAATTATTATATTTGGTTTTCATTTATTCTTATTATTACTATCTAGTATTCGTGTACACACATCTATTTTTATCCATACGATGTATTAAATTATCTATATTATGTAGGATAAAAAGTAAAAACTCGATATCCTCTGTACTTATTTAGTGGCCATGGTACAGCCGAGGCTTATAAAAGCTAATACAAAACTTATCTGGCTAACAAACGTCGCTCAATAAAAGGTGCGATGAACCTCGACGGTAGTAACCCACATGAGAAATGTTGATGTTTAATACGTATCTGTATGGAGCTGTTATTACCACTTAGGTGCTATACATTTTTTACCAATAGAGTTTGTGTACGGATACCTACAGTTCATTATATTATAGAGGTTGCTATTCGGTGCTAGTCCTAGAAATGGGGATGTGCGAATATTTTATCTAATTTTATTTAATTTACATTACATTACACTGAAGATGGAATTTAATTTTAATTTGCTACATTCAAATGTCATATTTTTTAATTTTTTACTTAATGCCGATTTCACCAACTTATGACGTTTTAACGAGGAATAAATTGGGCGTTTTGACAGTTTTGTCTGACTTGACTGTCAAAATATCATATGTACGCTCGGATAAGACTTATTTAAGATTGGTGAAATCGGCTCTAAGTGTGTTTTAAGTATGTATAATCAGATTAAGCTAATATTTGTCTCCGTAATAAAATAATAACTTAAACGTAACTGTAATCCTACCAAAGTGTGTTTGTTTAATGCTTTATTAGTTACTAAAGTGTGTTTGTTAGTCGGTTTCTGGTTTGTTAGTTTATCTTACAACCACGCAGCAACAGAGCAATTTTTTGCATGGATATAGCTAAAGCCGAGGAGTGTGACGTAAGCTACATTTATCCCGAAAAAATAAAGGGTTAAAATAAGGGCTGTTTGGCCGATACTCACTCACTATTGGCTAAAATACATTGTATCAGAAAGGACGCGATAAATCCAGCCAATCACCACGTTTAAGATCTTAGCAATTATTGATGCAGCTTTTAAGGAATTAGTCTTCAGGATTACTACAGCTCTGTATAAGTACATCGGTGATCCTGTGAAGTACGCCGACTTTAGTTCGTAGCCGATAATATGGAGACAAATACAAATTGATAAACAAAAAGACATACATTTAATGTTCGTACTTATTTAATGCAGTGGGGGGAGTTTATAGAACATAAGTATTTTATACGGATCGAGTTTAAAAGCATTGATACGAACGAGTATGATAGTGTAACTTCGAGTCAGAATATTTTTTCGTTTTTTTTTTGTATTGGAATAAACGTGATTCCATTTTTCTGTTGATTGTAGTTTTGTCGCTGTTATAGAATAGACTGACTAAATGTTCGAGTGGATTTAGTTTTTAAAAATCCGATGGGAACTATAATTTTTCGGGATACAAAGTAGCCTATACTTCTCCAGGTAGGTACTCAATTATATGCAAGAAAACATGTCGATCTGTAGCTCTGTTAAGGCGTTATTGAAGGATAAACCAACAAATAGATTTCGCAATTATAATATTAGTAGATCTTAATCCGAGCGTAAATTTGACATTTTGGCAGTTTTTCAATACAAAAACTGTCAGAACGCAAAATTTATTCCTCGGTAAAACGTCACTCGACCTTGGTGAAATCGGCACTAAGCAAAAAAAAAAAATATGACAAGTATGTCAATGCGGGCCTACCAGATTTTTATATGCCATCAAAAATTATGACTATCACCACTATAAATTGCATTTGCAACATAATGGTGTGAGTAAATAGGCGCTATGAAAGATTTTTATTCAATTTAATTAGAGATAATGCGTTAAGCATCCGCTATTACGGTATATTATCACAGACACAACACTATAATTAACAACACTTAGCGCTAACTAGTTTTGGCTGCAACATTGCCCACATGAATAATAATAAATAAAATGTCCAGTAGACCTAGCATGCACGCGCGAGTAAATTTTGTCTACCCCTTTTCTTGTATTATCTCTATCGAAACTAACATGGTTGCACACCATGATTCGTCTCGTTACGTCAAAATGTCAGATCAAATTATTTTCTATATTTTTCTCTACGAACTCTAAAATGACGAATGGCGACGTCATTTTCTCGGATTTTACAGTTTAAAAGAGTAAACGAGAAATCAGTCTACATCGACAATATCTCTCTCTTCGCGAGATATCACTTCGACGTGCATGCTAGGCCTGTAGGACTGGATATTGGGTAACGAAGTGACTTTTTTGTTTATTATGTAAGCTTTTTCCCGCGATTGTGTCGGTGTGGAGTTAGGTATTTACAAAACCCCGCGGGAATACTCTGTTTTTCTGGGATGAAAGGTAGCCTATGTCACACTCCAAGTCCTCAACTAATTAGCCTTGCAAAAAATCGCTCGGTCCGTCACGTTGCTCAGTTGCTGCGTGATTAAAGGATGAACAGACAACCAACAAACATACACACTTTCGCATTTATAATATTAGTATACAATGTGTAAAAAAACTCCCTGTTGGTCCTTGCCTTCCTCAAACCTTCATAACCTATAAATGACGAACGTTTTCAACATTTTCCAAACTTTTTGTGTTTTATGCACATTGAGTTGCTTTCTTCAAAACAAAATGTTACAATATTATTCTTTATCTTCTTCCTTCTTTATCAACCGATAGACCACAGTCGTCGACTTAACGAAGGTCTCTTGCATGAAATTCCACAGGACTCGGTCTTGCGCCGCCTGTATCCAGCTGCTCGGCTAACTTTGCTTCCCAGCGCGGGGTCGTCACTCCAACGAACCCAGCAATATTCATCATCATCATCATCAACCCATCAACGGCTCATTAGTCATTACTGAGCGCAGGTCTCCTTTCAACAATATTATTATGTACCTATAACAATGTAATAAGCTATTGCATTATCTTGTGGGCAGCTGGATGGCAAGACGATTCTTCATTAACCTTGTAATAACCTCGAGTAAATAAATGAGTTTTAACACATTGTTTAAAGTGCAATGGCGAATCCAATAATTTAAATTTAAATATAATAGCCACTATGGACAGACGCTGGGGCAGGTTAAATGGAATAGCACGACAGGCTTAGCGGCAAGATTTCCCAATTATTTCTCGAGTCATCGATCACTGCAAACGGTCGGTTAAATGGTCTAACCATTGTCGGTCTAGCAGACGGACGGATCAATGGACCGCGGCCAACTTCAAGCTGTGAACTATACAAATAGGCCTCCGACATGGGAATGCGATGTTTTATAAGATTGCTAATTTTGCTGGGCCTTTGATCACGCTTCGACTCGTGTTTCCATGCCACTTTTGTATTGTCAATGGCCTTTGCCCAGGCTTCGCAGTAGATACCCATTATGTTCGTATGCGCAAGTACTTAAATGTTTTCCTACAGCTTGTCTTCCTAACTTTAGTTCTGTATTGCTTATAATATGATAATATCATCATCAGCAACCCATCAACGGCTCACTACTGAGCGCAGTTCTCCTCTCAGAGAACGGTTATATGTATAGTACACCACGCTGGCCCAATGCGAATTGGCGGACTTCACACACTTTCGAGAACATTATGGAGAACTCTCAGGCGTGCAGATGAATGATAATTATACAAATAGCAAAATTTGTGTACTGTTTGTACTCGCGTACGAGTTAGGTTTTTGAAAATCCCGCGGGAGATTAAAACCCCCTCTGTTTTTCCGGAATAAAAAGTAGCCTAGGTATATCACTTTCAGTTCTCAAAATATATAGTTGCTCGGTTGATGTGTGATTGAAGGACAAACAAACATACATTAAGAACAATTTTAACACATAACTTGGGAGTCCGATATATATTTAAAATGATCGCAATGTCAAGTAATTTATGATATTATAAGATTTTTCGCAGTGTTTTGATTACTATCGAAGATTTAAACAATTGTAGTTCCACTGTTGACCTGAAATCGTAACATATTAATTCCATAACGGGCTACATATTCACAAAAGCTAAGCTGTGTTAGGCTTAGTACATACCTGCTGCAGAATCGGCACTGAAGTAGGTAGTTATTTTCAATTACTCTCGTACGAACCTATGATATTAATAAATTCGTGGATTTACCTACTTTTCAGGTGTAATTCAGTCCAGAAATTTTTAATTTATCGATAATAATATTATGTATTACTAGCTGACCCAGCGAACTTCGTACCGCCAACAAAAATATTTAGGGGGTATGAAAAATAGATGTTGGCCGATTCTCAGACCTACCCGATATGAACACAAAATTTTATAAAAATCGGACCAGCCGTTTCGGAGGAGTTTGGTAATAAACACCGCGACATAAGAATTTTATATATTACAAGCTGACCCAGCGAACTTCGTACCGCCAACAAAAATATTGAGGAGTGGGTCACCCTTATCATTTAGGGGTATGAAAAATAGATGTTGGCCGATTCTCAGACCTACCCGATACGCACACAAAATTTCATAAAAATCGGTCCAGCCGTTTCGGAGGAGTTTGGTAACAAACACCCCGACACGAGTATTTTATATATTAGATTAGATTAGAAGATTAATTTTGAATTTTGTTAATATTTAATTCCTGATGCCCTCGACTTCATACGCGTGTTTTGAGATTTAACAATTATTTCTTAATTCATGCTTGTACCTTCTCTCATCCCTTTACGGATAGAATTTCCAAATAAGTACACCTTTAAAGTAGGTACTCAAGGTACTTTTTTTAGAAATTACCAACATCAATTGAAACTTCAAGCTGTGCACTATTTTGCAAATTTGCAATCAATCACGAAACGTGTGCTGACGAGCAGCTTTGTTATTATGTTTGATTTTGACATTTTACATAATTATGTCCAAAGCACTTTAAGCGTTTAACACACTCTTATGTTATAAAATAGTTTATTATGCATACGGCTTTAAGCTTGTCTAAAAAGTATGCTAAAACAAGCTGTTTTTGGAACCCACTGTGATATAACTATGAATGATGGAGTAAGATTGAGTAAGTACTTATTTAATGATTGTATGAATAATTTTTACTAAATGCTGGATTTTGTGCCGCGATGGGTAGCGGCACGGAACGCCTGTGAACACCACCCTTAACGACTGTGAAATGGACACGTGCCTACAATTATTTTTATAACGCGTAATGACATGTTATTACATGCCTCGATATCGGACAAATTGGAAACAAAATAATGCGTTTTTTTATTTAAGAGAAGTATACCTCGGATTTTAGTAACGTAGAGAATGATTCTAATTGATCTAAAATTTGATTTGACCAAGAATGCAATAAGTTTTAAAAAAAAATATTAGGTAGCTATGTTGAAAACTTGACTAATATCCCCCTCTCCCCTCCAAACACACGTAGAGCTTGTGTTAGGAGTGGGTACGAAAATATAGTCCAATGGGTGGGAATTGACCTGTCGATCTTTCTGTTTTAAGTTCGCAACTTTAACCGTTGTGCTATTGAGGCTTGACTAAATAGTGTAGGTACCATCGATGTATATATGTTACTGTTAGAGTGCATAATACGTTAATGTGCACATTAACTAGGTAATCTGCAGATGATCGGATACGATGCGTTAAAGTGCAAAATTTGAAATAATTACAGAAAACCAAACTAAAAAATAGAAAATAAATTTTAATAAATTTAAATTAAGAATAGGGTCCAAAAATTTCAATAAATATAAATTAATAATAGGGTAAATAAAAAAAATGTATTTTATTTTAAAAAAAGCGTGGGGTGCATGGTGTCAATAGTTATAAATATTTTATTGATAGATATGAGTAGAGTGATTATCATTTTGATAATATCTTAAAAAGCACCCCACGCTTTTTTTTAAATAAAATACATTTTTTTTATTTACACTATTATTAATTTAT
The DNA here is from genome assembly GCA_029955525.1 of Oeneis ivallda. Lineage (NCBI taxonomy): Eukaryota > Metazoa > Arthropoda > Insecta > Lepidoptera > Nymphalidae > Oeneis > Oeneis ivallda. The sequence continues at coordinate 14,106,729 of JARPMR010000023.1, forward strand.
ATTTATTGAAATTTTTGGACCCTATTCTTAATTTAAATTTATTAAAATTTATTTTCTATTTTGGTTTTCTATAAAAAGCGTGTTTTTAGTTTTTTTAAACTATTATTTATTTTCTACTTTTTAGTTTGGTTTATTTTTAATAGCTTGTTTTTTTAATTTTATTTTTTTTCAAATTAGTGTATTGTCATCGGTCCTCGATAAATCTACAAAGTTTGAACGAAATCTGGCCGTTTAAAGTGGGTCAAAATCGCGCCCAAAGAAGTCGGTTACAAGTTACAAACATACAAGTGAAATCGCGCCCAAAGAAGTCGGTTACAAACATACAAGTTTTTTTTTTGTTTTTTTATCAAATTAGTGTATTGTCATCGGTCCTCGATAAATCTACAAAGTTTGAACGAAATCTGGCCGTTTAAAGTGGGTCGAAATCGCGCCCAAAGAAGTCGATTACAAACATTGTTACAAACATTGTTACAAACAAGCGCTAGTGAAGCTAATAAAAAGCGTATAAAAAAGGTCTTATTTGCACTGTACCTAGTTAGTCTGCACAATAACGAATGGTACATCGTTAAATTGCGGAAGACACTGAACGAAATACTTTTGTTTCGCTCACCCGCTCCTCCCGCGCCCCTCAGGTTTTTTAAACTTAAGTTAGGTACATCGACCCAATACAACCTAAGTGCCCAGACAACCTAAGTGCCCGGCCTGTGGCCGGGCACCTGGCTATTCATGTATAACCCCAACTTAACCTAACTTTAGATTTTGCCAAATTATGTATATAGCACTTGTTGGGTTTAGTTTGGTTATGTTAGGTTAGGTTAGGTTAGTAATTACCTACAACTAATTAAAATGTTTTATTCAAACAAGAACCTGTTTTATGGAATTTACCGTATGCATGGTCGTTAGTCTGCAGATTACCTAGGAATTCTGCAGATTATCTAGTTAATGTGAGAACTCAATTATTTTTTTCCACTTTAACTGACTCAGCCAGGTAATCTGCAGATTACCTCGTTAATCTGCACTCTAACTGATTTACGCAAATTAACGGTAACATATACATCGACTAAATATTTTGATTTTGATTTCGATGTTTGGATCCTAGAAACAAATAATAGCTACTTATTATCTAGGAAAAATCAAAGAGTGCACACGGAATTTTTAAAAAACCTAAATCCACGCGGGAAACGTTATAATTTTATCAACTGGTTGTAGCAGTAGTAGTACCTACCTACTTATGAAGTCAATAAAAAATTATGCTCGTAGTTGTTTTGTATGTTAGGTGCGTAGGCTGTTTATTAATTAGTTGCATGTATTACTGGCTTGTCTGTTCTTGATATGTTCTAACAATACATCAAACTACAAAGAAGGCGTAAAAAATTGATCGATGTTGTTTGATATGGGTGAAATGAAATAATAGTTGAAGCTTAAAAACAACTTAAAATATTTGTCGTTACGTCAACATTCATTTCATCATTAGCAACCCATCAATGGCTCACTACTGAGCGCAGGTCTCCTCTCAGGAAAGTGTTATAGGCCATACATAGTCCACCACTCTGGCCCAATGCGAATTGGCGGACTTCACACACCTTCAAGAACATTATGAAGAACTCTCAGGTGTGCAGGTTTCCTCACGATGTTTTCCTTCACCGCTGAAGCAAGTGATATTTAATTGCTTAAACGCACTTGACTCCGAAAAGTCAGAGGTGCGTACCCGGGATCGAACCTGCGACCCCCCGAATAGGAGACCACACTCCTAACCACGAGGCTATCACTGCTTCCCACGAGGCTATCACTGCTTCGATTATTTAAATCAACGTTAAATCAACGGTTTAATTAAATTATTAGCCCTGAGTGTAATTAAGTAAATTACATCGAACTATATAACGCACAACAGAATAGTTTCTAACAAAGTTCCACTCCAGATAGGCTCAAAATAACCAACCAAGTGAGTGAGTGTCATGTAATTATTTCTTGGTACTGTTACTGATAATTACGTTTTTGATGGATATTGTGATGAACTATCACACCCTTCCACAGCACAGTACGTCATTTTTAACCCCCGTCGCAAAAAGAGGGGTGTTATATGCGTATCTGTGTACTTATGGGTCTATCTTTGTGTCTGTCTGTTCCCTTGTAGCAGCCTCCCCAAATGGACCGATTTTGATGCGGTTTTTTTCTGTTTGAAAGCTAAAGTAATCGTAGTAAGTAGATAGATCTTAGCTATAATTTATGAACAGCTCAGGCGTTTGAAGATCATCAGCTCATTTCCTACTTGATTAAAGGGTCTGACAAGGTTTCATTGGTTACTTCAGTAACAGCGTAGTCGGCCTTTAAAGGCTTACTAAAATTATTTATTGCGTGCGCTTGAAGCGCACGCAATAAATAATTTTAATTTGTACAACATACATTTGAATAACTGCAGTAAAAACTAATTGGTAAAATTAGTTTTTACTGCAGTTGTTCCAAAACCGAAGCTTGTGTAGCTTTGGCTGAAGAAATCTTTAGAACAGGTTCAGTACATTTTGGTCCACTATAATAATAATACGTAATAAACATAGTTAGGTATATTATTTCAAATGACCGGACCTATAGTTACAATTTACATAAAATAATAAAACAGACATTACGTAAGTATATTTAAACAAGATTAAAAAATAAAATTGAAATTTAATAAAATACTTTCTTATATCAATTGCCTTCTTGATTATCTTAATTTAGTTCGTTAACAAGACCTTCTCGTAGATACATATAAATAAACTGTTATTATTTATGTATGCCTGGTAACAAACTAGCTAACCGCCCGATGCTATCAGCAGGATGGCGAAGTAAACGCTATCAGATCGGGATCAGCTGTAACTGTATATGTTACTCTCACTGCCACTACGGTCGCTAGTTTTTGCGATACAGCGCCAAAGATACCGATCTTGTTTATCTTTGATAATTAAAATTGTTATTTTTAATTGAGTAATATATTTTTAAGTTACTAAACTTTATGTTATACTTAACTAGCTTGTGCCTGTAACTTCGTCTACGTGGAATTAGGTTAGGTTAGGAGTTGAAAACCTCGCGGGAAAATACTTTTCCTGAGTAAAAAGTAGCCTTGAAGGTAATCTCTAAATATATAAATAAAAGTTGTCTTCTAAATTTTTCATGTACTTTTTTTTAATGTTACAATAAAATTTACAGCTAAATAATTCCTAAACAAATCATGCCCGCGTGGAATGGTGCCAAGAATACTGGCTGCATTTCCGCGCTGGACAGCCAGGCTGATCCTATGCACAAAAACAGAGCATCCCTTATGTCACCAGATGAAATCACACTAATATTATAAAGGCGAAAGTTTGTGTGTTTGTGTGTGTATATTTGTTACTCTTTCAAGCAAAAACTAATGGCCGGGTTTGGCTGAAAGGAATGTAGATAGATTTTACCCTGGAATAACACATAGGCTACATTTTATCTCGGAAAATCAAAGGGTTCTCGCGGGAACCAAAAAACTTTAATCCACGCGGACGCAGTCGCGGGCATCATCTAGTATGCAATATATAGGTGACTGACAACTATCAACGCACAGCTCAAATTACCGCTCAGGCTGAAAGCCTGAGTGGTTCGCGTTCGTATTATAGCTATAATATTCCTAGTAAGATAGCTATGAATCGCTTTCATATAGCTATATATATAGCATATAGCTATAAACCTAGGTTTATAAATGCATATTATAATAATCACACTAACTTAGTAAGATAGTTCTGGACTTCATGATTTTTAAAAAATATATTTTTAAAGTGTGGCAGTTTTCATAATTCACTCTTCAAGCCTCTCATCCATGCAAAAAATCACATCTATCCGTGTCTTTGTTGCTATGTGACTGAAGGACAAGCAATAAATCTACAAACAAACACACTTTCGCATAATATATTGTTAAGTAAGGATATCTGATTACTATGCAACTTAAATAAACGCTTATCATAATAATTTAAGCAAGATAATAATAATTATAAATGCCTGTCAATGTCAATACAAGTTGCTCATTTGTTATTATATTTTTACACAAAAACGTAGATATAATTATGAAGACGTCCCGATAATTGCGCGCTCTCGTACCGTGCGACCGTCAGCTTTTTGTCCAATCAACAAGAATCATCACAACTATTACACACCTAGTTAACTTTTTACAATAAAAACTGTAAGCACGTGCGGTCCAATGTTTGTTAAACAACATTCAAAAGCTATATTTGAACCTTATGCCATACTAATAGGGTTTATTTTAAAGTAAGCAAGCGGGTTCGTTTGAATAGGTGCGAAAAATAATGCTGTGTACCGACTAAATTTACCATTTCTTCTGATTTTCAGAGACAGCAATATACCTACATAATATCTGAAACAAATCTTTTGATCCAGTAGGTATTATCCTGTAATTTCAATACATACTTTAAACTTAGAGTGGTATGGCGTCTTTTTAGTTTTTAGCATAAAATAACTAGTAAATTATTTGGATATAGGTATATCATGCCAGCAATAGCGTTAGTAAGTGCCCTATATTAATTGAATGTTTCGTAAATTTTTCTCTATTCTCTCTTTATTTCTATAAAACTAAGCATGTATTGTATTATACAATTCTTACGGAAGTTTTCGAAATACGGCTAAAACATGGTAGATATGACGCATTTTAAATTAAATTTATTTTATAAATTAACATTTAATGATACTTTAAAATATTATATTGTTCATGATTATTTTTGTTATTGTTCACATTAATTTATTTAATCTTTTTTTTATATCTATCGATGATGCGGATATATAAATATCTTGCTCTATAACTAGTAGCTTTTACTAGAAAATGGAATGAAATTAAAGTATTTAGTTTTTCATTATAAAATTTTATCATGGAAACCCTACTGTGGAACGCACCGTGTTAAATTACCCTGAAAATGTTATTCTGTTCGCAGCTAATTCGATGGCGATCGTCACGCTAGGTTGGCCGTGTGTAACGCCCCTTAAACGTTCGTGTGTTATCGCCCTAATTGAAACTCATGTAAACTTAATGCCAATGGTGTATTTAAAATTAATGACTAATTAAGAAATTCACACTTTCGCAGGACGGGTTATCCGCATAACAATTTTATTGTAGTTAATAATGAAGAAAAGGCTTGTTTTAAGCTTTCGCTTATAGGTGTAAGTACTATTACCTATGTATTTTTGGGTTAAAGAATTATAGCTCATATTATAGCCTGAATACCACATAGTTACTGAAACCAAAAAGACCAATAATAATGGTTCAAACCCTACCCACATTGCACTATTGTAATGCCTTCTCATAGCATATGGTTAAGATTAATTTGGAATAAAATTATATGCTCAACGTACCTACAAAAAATAAATAAATAAAATAAAATAAATTTTTGATGACCAACAACTTAATAATATCAATAACATTTCTGATCAAAGATTTTTAGAACTGCCATAATTAAAATAAAAGCGTCAAGTTGATAATATATTCCTAATCAGTGATAAAGATTCCAAATAACGTTATATTAGTTGTGTAACAAATAGTTATCGTAACGATAATCTTATCGATACGTTGGCCGATAGATATAAATGTCGAGATTTATTTTAACACCACTACACAGTTTTAGATGCATACATTTACAATTTAATAACTGCACATTGAATTGCAAATCGGTTAATTACTATTTTACTAGTTTTTACATCACTATCCGTGTTTATTGTCAACTTGTTAATCTTACTAACTACCTGAGATTGATTGAATCGAGCCAAACTAGTGGTAGAGTCCGAATAAATTTTAAATACCTATCAAAACTAGATGATGCCCGCGACTTTGTCCGCGTGGATTAAGGTTTTTTAATTCCCGCGGGAACTCTTTTTTAATTTTCCGGGATAAAAAGTAGCCTATGTGTTAATCCTGGGTATGAGCTATCTTCCTTCTATTCCAAATTTCAGCCGTTCATTCGTTGTGGAGTTATAGAATAACAAACATCTATCCAAAAATCCTCACAAACTTTCGCATTTAGAATAGGTATTAGTAGGATTTCAGGGCCGGTGGGGATCGAACACACATCATCATGATCATCATCAGCAACCCATAAATGACTCAAAACTGAGCACAGGTCTCGTCTCAGAGAAGGGTTATAGGCCATAGTCCACCACGCTGCGCGCTGGTCCAATGCGAATTGGTAGATTTCATACGCATTTGAGAACATTTAGACTTTCAGACATGCAGATTTTCTCACGATGTTTCCTTCACCGTTGAAGCAAGTGATATTAAAATGCTTAAACACACATAACTCCGAAAAGTCATAGGTCGGGATCGAATCTGCGATCCCCGAATAGGAGACCACTCACCGCAGTCCTAACCACTATAGGCTATCACTGCTCTCTAGGATCTCGCCTGAGTGTGTTGACCAGTTTGACCGATGGGTAGTTGGACTGTGGCCGTAGTGTTAACTGGTCAACACACGCAGGCGCGATTCCAGAGACGTGGGTTCGATACCCACCGGCCACGGAGTTTTTGATATTATTTTTTATTCAGATATTTCCTTTAATTTTAGGTTAACGCTTTAATTAAAAAAAATGCGTGAGTGTCGTGGATCACTCGATCGGAACGAAGTGCCTTTTTATAATAAATGAATACTATAATAATAGATACAATAAAAAATAATAATCTGAAGGTAGTATTCAGACCCCCGAACCGATAGCTTCACTCCTTCGTTTATCCGCTACGCCACCAAATCTATAATGATAAGTGTAATAAACGAAGGCAACAAGTGACGGAAAATTCATAAACTTTTTTCGCCTAGCCTCCCGCAGTGGAATATTTGCCAACAGTGGAATATCGTCTCAACTAATGGATGTCCTCAGAAAGACTTCTTTCTGAGGACAAAGAAGAGAGAGAGAGAGAGAGAGAGAGAGAGAGAGAGAGAGAGAGAGAGAGAGAGAGAGAGAGAGAGAGAGAGAGAGAGAGAGAGAGAGTCTGAAGAGTTTCTAGAGATTTCCATGGAATTTTGCCGCTTGCATCCAGCAACTCTTTGCACCTCGTTTGATTCTGTCAGTTCAAAAAAAAATCTTATTTATATTGAACAAAATACAAATATACAACATACTCAAATATTATATAGTATACAACAGACTCATCGTCGCAATCTCTACAGCTAGGCGTCATCCATTATTCTACAGTCTAGCACTTTAAATAACCCAAAACTAATTAACTTCAGGTAGTATAGTATACTAGCTTATACCGGTGACTTCTTCCGCGTGGAGTTAGGTTTTAAAAATCCCGCGGGAATAAGGTAGCATATGTCATTATTCAAGTACTCAACTGTACCTAGTACCTACCTATACAAAAAATGTTTTGCTGACTACCGAATAACTTGAATTCTCAAACATTGTAATAGTTTTCACCTCACCAAAGTGGTGGGGTTTGCCATAAATCATCATTATCAACTCAGACATATAAGCCTCTTGTAGGTTTCACCCAAGTTTCACCCAAGAAGCATTCACCACGGATCAAGATCTGATAATTTGGACGTCAATCGCTTGACGGCTGTTGCATATTGATATTCTAAACAGTTAATTAGATTTAACATCACTACTTGTATTAGAGGCTCGGCTACTATTAAGAGTTTTTCACGCAATAAAAACAAATTGTTTCTTTTTCTAATTTAAGCGTCCGAGACTTAGATCAATAAAATGTACTAGATATGCTAGTGGTAGTTATGACTGAAAGTGTATGTGAAAAATAAGTTCTCATCGACGCGCGACTATTGCGAATCTATTTTCTATTATTATAAATACCTAGGTACTTATACAAGTAGGTATATCGGTCGTCCTGAAAAATGTCCAAGAACTGTTATTTTTTAGTTCGATGACGAGATAGATATATAGACTGCAATTTCACCTGATGGTTAGTGACGATACAGTCTAAGATGGTAGCGGGCTAACTTGGAAGGGACATGGCAATGCACTTTAAATCCAACTCATTTAAACATTTAAATCTAATAATACCTAATAAGACCTTAATTACAGAAAGTCAATTTTGCATGTTAAATTATACTTTTAATAAATTTTATTTGTGCATTATAAATTATTTTTAGTCTGTCAATTTGCATTGAACCAGCTTGGTTGACTATAGCTCTTCTCTGAGATGAGGCCTTTCAGTAGTAAGACGTTGACGACCTCCCTGGCGCAGTGGTGAGCGCTGTGGTCTTATAACTGGGAGGTCTCGGGTTCGATTCCCGGCGGGGTCAATTTGGTAATTTATAATTTCGGAATTGTCTCTGGTCTGGTCTGGTGGGAGGCTTTCGTTGGCCGTGGCTAGTTACCACCCTACCGTCAAAGACGTGCCGCCAAGCGATTTCGCGCTCTGGCACGATGGCGTGTAGAAACCGATTAGTCAAAGTCATAGTCATAGTCATCTATACTTATAATAAAACTGTAACTGGAAGATTTCTGTACATTTAATATATTTTGAAAATTTTAATTGGGGGATGCTTGACTATCGTTACTGAGCCCAAAACAGATTTTTATTTAATTTTTATCTGTCTGTCTGTCTGTCTGTCTGTCTGTCTGTCTGTCTGTCTGTCTGTCTGTCCGCGCTTCACGCGAAAACTACTGAACGGATTTAAATGAAATTTAGTACAGCGGTAGCTGATACTCCGGGTCAACATATAGGATAGTTTTTATCCCGATAAAACATAAGGTTACTCCAGGATAGGTGATGAAACTTTTTGTTGATTTTACTCCATAACTCAGTCAAATCTGAACGGATTTTAATAATTCTTTCTTTATTTGTAAGTGTGTAGGACAGGAAATACAATGACCAATTTTGGTGAAGATCTGCTAGATATTATCGGAGACAGAGGTCAAAACTTCTCTCGGATAGTTCCAGGTCACTCGCATACGATATATACGTATATAGATCTTATTACATTCATACCATAGCCATATCTTGACCTGAGCTATTCATTACATACTAATTTTAGACTATATCACTGACCTCCAGGCCCTAGCTCCTCAATCCTGATGGTGCAGTGTACTGCCCACCTAAATCATGGATATTTACGAACTGTCGATTGTGAATTGATATTGTAGGTGCCAAATATTTAAAATATAATAGTGTAGTGGAGCCATAAAAGAGGACTCAATTCTGATGCTGCTGGGTGCTGCTCACCAATGATAGGTAACAATTAGTATGAACTACTTAGGGTAGTGGCATAACGCAGCCGTAAAAAAATTCGCGTCTCCGTTTTCCGTTTACTAAAATTTCCCACAGTAGCTTTGTATTCTTAGATGGCATCAATCTATTCAGCTAATTTAACTATCGCTCGGTTCGGTTTAGGAATCATCCACCTCCCTTCTCCTCCCCATGCTATAACTACTAATGGTACCAACTTCTCAATCCCGATGCTGCTGATGATAATACCCACCTAAATAGTGGGTGTTTACAAAATGTCGATAATGAATTCATATTGTAGGTACCAACCAAGTGAAGACTACAAAGTGGCATAGTGCAATCGTAAAAAATGTCTCACTCGCTTCGTTTGCGAGAATGTCGATTGTAGATTTCTTTTTAACCGACTTCGAAAAAGGAGCAGATTCTCAATTCGTCGGAATCTATTTTTTCAATTTTTTATGTATGTTCACCGATTACTTGACGGCGCCTGAACTGATTTGGAAAATTCTTACTTTTTTGTTTGAAAGGGTACTTCCCAGGTGGTTTTTAAATTTTACCGAAATCGGTTGAGCGGTTTTAAAAAATTGAGAAAAAAAAATATATACTTTGTTTTGTAAAAAAATTATATTAAATTATGTACTCATTAGTAAAATGGACTACACAGAGGCGTAGTGCGATCAAAAAAACCTTCGCGCTCGCTTCGCTCGCGAAAATATCAGTTTTCAGTTGCTACTGCGGGTGCCAAGTATGAACTACAAAGAAGCGTAGTGCAATCGAAAATTTTCGCGCTCGCTTCGCTCGCTAAAATGTGTCTTCTTGATTGGTATTGTAAGAACCAAGTATAACGAACCAATAAAGCAACGAAAACTGCAATATCTGGGACATATAATGCGTGGCGATAAGTACAAGTTGCTCCAACTAATAATACAGGGGAAGATACAAGGTAGGAGACCCCCTGGAAGAAGACGGACCTCTTTGCTCAAGAATCTCCGGACATGGTTCGGACTGAGTACTCGATCCTTATTCCGCGCAGTTGTGTGTAAGGTCCGAATAGCCAATATGATAGCCGACCTCCGGTAGGAGATGGCACCTCAAGAAGAAGAAGAAGAAGAACCAAGTATGAAGGAAACAGTTATGTAGTGCAGCCCTAAAGAATTTTGCGAAATGTCTGTTTTGGATTGCCAAGTATGGACTACATAGTGATGCAATGAAATTGTAAACATTTTCGTGCTAGCTTCATTGGCGAAAATTTCTTAATTGTTGTTGTGAGTGTAAACCGAGTATGCTCGCTTCGCTCGCGAAAATATCAGTTTTCAGTTGCTACTGTAGGTGCCAAGTATGAACTACAAATATGCGTAGTGCAATCGAAATTTTTTGATTGTAGATTGCTTTTGTCTATACCAATTAGTATGGACTACACAGAGGCGTAGTGCGATCAAAATATTTTCGCGCTCGCTTTACTCGCGAAAATTTTGGTTTTCGCTAATGTAGGTGCCAAGTTTAAACTAAAAAAGAGCGTAGTGCAATCTAAAATTTTTGCGCTCGCTTTGCTCGCGAAATTGTGTCTTTTCTTGATTGGTATTGTAAGAACCAAGTATGAAGGACACAGTTAAGTAGTGCAGCCCTAAAAAAAATGCGAAAATGTCCAAGTATGGACTACATAGTGATGCAATGTAATTGTAAAAAATTAGGCGCTCGCTTCGCTCGCGAGTATGTCTTTTCTTCATTGTTGTTGTAAGTGTAAACCAAGTATGGAGTACATAGTTAAGTAGTGCAGTCCTAAAAAATTGCGAAAATGTCCGTTTTGGATTGCCAAGTATGGACTAAGTAGTGATACAATGTAATTTAAAAAAATTTCACGCTCGCTTCGCTCGCGAAAATATCAGTTTTTAGTTGCTACTGTAGGTGCCAAATATGAACTACAAATAAGCGTAGGGCAATTGAAAATTTTTGCACTCGCTTCGCTCGCGAAAATGTCGATTGTAGATTGCTTTTGTCTATACCAATTAGTATGGACTACACAGAGGCGTAGTGCGATCAAAATATTTTTGCGCTCGCTTCATTTGCGAAAATTTCGGTTTTCGCTTGCTAATGTAGGTGCCAAGTAGAAACTAAAAAGGAGCGTAGTGCAATCTAAAATTTTTGCGCTCGCTTTGCTCGCGAAATTATGTCTTTTCTTGATTGGTATTGTAAGAACCAAGTATGAAGGACACAGTTAAGTAGTGCAGCCCTAAAAATTTGCGAAAATGTCCGTTTTCGATTGCCAAGTATGGACTTCATAGTGATGCAATGTAATTGTAAAAAATTAGGCGCTCGCTTCGCTCGCGAATATGTCTTTTCTTCATTGTTGTTGTAAGTTTAAACCAAGTATGGAGTACATAGTTAAGAAGTGCAGTCTTAAAAAATTTCGCGCTCGCTTCGCTCGCGAAAATGTCGATTGTAGATTGCTTTTGTCTATACCAATTAGTATGGACTACACAGAGGCGTAGTGCGATCAAAATATTTTTGCGCTCGCTTCACTCGCGAAAATTTCGGTTTTCGCTTGCTAATGTAGGTGCCAAGTAGAAACTAAAAAGGAGCGTAGTGCAATCTAAAATTTTTGCGCTCGCTTTGCTCGCGAAATTGTGTCTTTTCTTGATTGGTATTGTAAGAACCAAGTATGAAGGACACAGTTAAGTAGTGCAGCCCTAAAAATTTGCGAAAATGTCCGTTTTCGATTGCCAAGTATGGACTACATAGTGATGCAACGTAATTGTAAAAAAATTCGCGCTCGCTTCGCTCGCGGAAATGTCTTTTCTTCATAGTTGTTGTGAGTGTAAACCAAGTATGGAGTACATAGTTAAGTAGTCCATTCCTAAAAAATTTCGCGCTCGCTTCGCTCGCGACAGCGTCAGTTTTTTTTTTTGGCTTATGTAGGTGCCAAGTATGGACTACATAGTGGCGTAGTGCAATCGTAAAAAATGTCACACTCGCTTTACAAGCGATAATGTCGATTATCGATTGCTTTTGTCTATACCAATTAGTATGGATTACACAGACGCGTACTTAATGCGATCAAAAAATCTTTGCGCTCGCTTCGCTCGCGAAAATATCAGTTTTCAGTTGCTACTGTAGGTGCCAAGTATGAACTACAAATAAGCGTAGTGCAATCGAAATTTTTTGCGCTCGCTTCGCTCGCGAAATGTGTCTTTCTTGATTGATACTGTAAGAACCAAGTATGAATGACACAGTTATGTAGTGCAGCCCTAAAAATTTTGCGAAATGTCCGTTTTGGACTACATAGTGATACAATGAAATCTTAAAAATTTTCGCGCTCGCTTCGTTGGCGAAAATGTCTTTTCTTAATTGTTGTTGTGAGTGTAAACCAAGTATGGAGTACATAGTTAAGTAGTGCAGTTCTGAAAATTTCGCGCTTGCTTCGCTCGCGATAACGTCGCTTTTGTGTTGCTTATGTAGGTGCCAAGTATGGACTATATGGTGGCGTAGTGCAATCCTTAAAATGTCGCACTGGCTTTACTAGCGATAATGTTGATTATAGATTGCTTTTGTAGATACCAATTAGTATGGGCTACACAGAGGCGCAGTGCGATCAAAAAATTTTCGCACTCGCTTCGCTCACGAAAATTTCGGTTTTCAGTTGCTACTGTAGATGCCAAGTATAAACTAAAAAGAAGCGTAGTGCAATCGAAAATTCTCGCCTGCATCACTGGACTACAGTCCAGTGATGCAGGCGAGAATGAAGACCAGTTGCCAATCCATCATTGTCTTCAATTTTACCAGTTACCAACTCCTCAATCCTGATGCTGCTGGTCCTGCCTAAATTGTGGGTATTTACAAAATTTCCATTTTGAATTGATATTGTAGGTTTGCAGGTACCAAGTAGGTACAGAATATTATATAGTGGCGTAGTACAATCGTAAAAACCTCACGATTAACATAAAACAATTCTTTTTTATTACTTTTTCCACGCGGACGAAGTCGCGGGCATCAGCTAGTTTATTCATAAGTATTTGTACCTATTACACGTCAATTAGAGGTTATTACAATGTTACAATTTGTGACGAGCGCCGTCACAACGCAAAGCAGCCTACACGGGCGGCGTGAATCATCGCACGAGGGACCCACGTGAACACGCCGTCACAGCGCAAGCAGCCCACAATACACGTGCCGCCTGACTCACCACGCGGGGCCGACGTGAACGCACTCGCCAGGCCAATGACATCAGCGGCGCGATCTCCGCCGAACCGCGCCGAGGCCCACCGAAGCAGCCAGCAGAAAAGTATAAAAGCCGAACAAGAGCGTCCAGCGTCAGTTCGCTAGCGGCGCTCGTACCATCGGGGTCGGTCTGATTTCCCTCTGGATCGATCCCATCGTCGGCCTGATTACCCTCTGGGTTGACGAGTGGTACGAGCTCTCTGGTGGACCCACAGGGGCTGTTGCTCGCGCCTGGCCTCGCGGCCCGGCCCGTCCAACCACCCCGAGCGTCTGCGTTCCCCCCGCGACCGCCGCGTCACCCGCGCTCCACCGGGAGTCCGTCGTCCTTCCGTCAGCCGCCCGGGCGGTCCCGCTTCATATAATATTGTAACCGTGTTTAGGCTTGCGTCAATGTCTCTCGATATCGTGTAATAGGTTAAGAGAATTGTAAATAAAAGTCGTTATTGTTTATCGAGTATTTTATTCCTTGTCCTAGGAAATAGTGAAAAGCGAGGTTCGATCCCTCGCATCTAATGAACGAAGTGGGTCGCTCTCAGCCGGGCCGATCCACTCCGTTACATTTGGCGTCCAACGTGCGTTCCGTTACATTTGGCGTCCAACGTGCGTTCCGTTACATTTGGCGCCCACCGCAAAAACCCGCGATACCGTTCCGTGAACACGTGAAAAAAAAAAACCACCTACTCGTCCGTGAAAATACCGCGCGAACCAATTAGGTAGCCGGTCCGTTTGCGTCGCTTAAGAATCGCGTCGCATCCGTAAAACCACTCACCCGCGCCAAACCGTTACGCTTGGCCGGTCCGTTCGCCCGCGTCGCGTCGCGAGAAAAAGTACCGCGTCGCGCCCACAGGCATATTCCGTAAAAATAGACACGCTCCACGCGACCGTGGTGGTGTCTACCCGTACCAAAAACACAGAGTGGCAATCAAACAGTAGGTCATTTCACTTGAGGAATACTCGCGACTTTTACAACTTAACGGTTACAAACTCTTTCACGTAATCGATTCGATTTATCGGGTCCACTGAAAGGGTGAGTAACCGATCGTATAAAGAGAAAGAAAACATAGGGAAAAGAATAAGAAAACGCGAAATAGATGCTTATCCCGGATTAGTCGGCTTGATTAACCTCGAGTAGTTAGATAAATCACGGGAAAAGCATCTCATCGTTTAGAAAACTACTACACGTACGACACAAGGGGGAACACCGCGAGAATTAGGGAAAAATTAATAATAAAAATACAGTAGGTAGAAATAACGCTCGCCGACCGACCGTACTTGCTGTAACCGCCGGAATAATTAAATCGAGCACCGCGAAATAACCTAGCAACAGAGTAGGTTACCGCAGATATTAAAGATAAAAGATATAAACTAGCTGCAGTACCGTTACCATAGATATTAAAATAAAAGATATTAACTAGCATCAGTACCGTTACCGTAGATATATTAACTAGCATCCGTACCGTGACCATAGATATTAAAAATAAAAGATTATAAACTAGCACCCGTACCACTACCGTAGATATTAAAAATAAAAGATATAAACTAACTTCCGCACCGTAGATAAAATAAAAAGACATAAACCAGCACCCGTACCGCTACCGTAGGTATTAAAAATATAAAGAGATTAGCTAACAACCGTGCCGTTACCGTAGAGAAAAAAAAAAGATAGTCACTAACGCCCGTACCGTAAAAAGAAAAAAAAAAACCCAAGACAGGGGGAACAAATCGAAAGCGAACTATGCCAACTGCCTGGATCTACTCACTAAACAAACAAAAACTAACAGAAGAGCTAGAGAAGAGAAACATACCAGCTCCGACTACAAGCACAGTGGAGGAATTGAGGAAACTGTTATCAAAAACGATAAAAACCGAAGAAGCAACTAGCCAAGACAACACAATGGGTACCGAAAACGGAGCAACAGACTTCGACAAAGCAGTGTCCCGATGGAAGATACAATTCGATTCAACAGGAGACGCCGTAGAATTCCTGGAAAGAGTAGAAGAACTGGCCGAAACATTAGAAGTTAACAAAGACAAGATAATACACGTCATACCAAGATGTCTCAGCGGAAAAGCAGCACTATGGTACAGGAACAACAATCAATATTGGGAAACATGGGAAGATTTAGCAGACAGCTTCAAGTTGTACTACTACCCGAAAAATTATGAGAAAAATCTTTTAGAAACGATCATAAACAAGAAACAGGAAGCACGTGAAGATTTCGTCGACTATCTAACAAACATGCAAACATTATTCAGAAGATATGGGAAATTAACACCAGAACAACAACTAGAGAGAATCTATGACAACATGAGAAGCAGCTACCAGTTCTACATCAAAAGAAGAGATTTCAACACGATGACGGA
The DNA here is from genome assembly GCA_029955525.1 of Oeneis ivallda. Classification (NCBI taxonomy): domain Eukaryota; kingdom Metazoa; phylum Arthropoda; class Insecta; order Lepidoptera; family Nymphalidae; genus Oeneis; species Oeneis ivallda. The sequence goes on from JARPMR010000023.1 coordinate 14,122,492, forward strand.
ATTAATACAGTTGGCAAAAGAATACGAAAAAATTCGAACAGATCAGTATCAGTATACATACAAGACACCGACATACTACCACAAGGGAAACCAACCAGAACAATCCAGAGCAGAGCCCAGAAACCAGGTACACAAACAGAAGCCGGAGGGAAAACTAATCTTACCGGACTATGACCCAGGGAAATGCTGCTGGAAGTGCGGAAAGAAAAACCACAAGGCCCGAGACTGCCGAGGCAAACAGGCTATTTTCTGCAGCCGTTGCGGATTACTAGGAAAACTAACTCGGGATTGCTGCAAAGGAGCGAGCAAAGCTGGAAAAACAGGGTCACAAGCCTACACAACAAACGTACAAGAAAGAAAAAAAGACAATAGAATATTCGCAGAGGTAAAAATAGGCGACAAGACGTACGAAGCACTAGTGGATACAGGGTCAACAAACACGTACATAAACAAGACCATCATGAACCACATAAAAGAAACTAGGAAGGACGTAATACCCAAATCAAACACTATAAAATTAGCAGACGGTTCGAAAATAACATCGGACACAACAGTGAACATCGAACTCGAAGTCGCAGGACAGAAACTAACACACCAAGTGATATATCTACCAACAACTACAGTAATGATAATGGGCATGGACTTGTTAAGAAGACTGGGACTAGCAATAAGATGGGAACAAAAACCAAGTAGACAAACCGACAAAGAAAAACCTAGGGAAAAACGCGAGGGCAAGCAAAGGTTAACAAAGGAACAACAAGAAAGACTACAAACCATAATAACCGAGGAATTCGAAAAAGCGAAAAAAAGGCCAAAAGGCATTAAAGGGGGGAAACACATCACAAAACTAAAACATAAAGAACCAATAAAACAAAACGTGATAGCAGATGAACTATCAAGAAACCCAGTATGCGCCGCGTCAGTTGGCGAAAACGAATGGTACACAAGAAAATTAAAGAAGGTAACGGCGAACCCCGAAACAGAACCAGATTACCGAATACAGGAAGATAAACTGTATAGGAGAATAATCAATCCACGATACGGGGGCAAATTAGACCCCGACACCGAATGGAAGCTATGCGTCAAAAACTCCGACAAAAGAAGAATCCTCTCACAAAACCACGACGAACCTAGCACAGGACACCTAGGGGTATCAAAAACCTTCAACAAAACAGCACAACGTTATTATTGGCCAGACATTTTTAGAGACGTCGCAAAATACGTAAAAAAGTGCGAAACATGTCAGAAACATAAACGCGCGAACGCAGCCGTAAACGCACGAAAAGAATGCGTACCGATGAGAGGTGGCGAAATAAAAACTTTGCTCGGTGATAACGCGAAATCAGTCACAAGCAAACATTATAAAGACACACTCAGGAAGTATAATATAGGACAAAAACTCAGCCTACCGTACTCACCAAAGTGTAGTCCGACCAAACGAGGGTACAAAACACGCGAAAACACGATAGCCGCCTTTATAGGGAAAAATCGGGAAAAATGGAATAAGTACATAAGGAAAAAAACATCAGAATACAACACCGAGTTAAGAAACTTCAATGACGAAAAGAGTCTCCCGACACCGACGGTTGAGAAAAAAGAAAAACAAAAACTAGAAGAAATTTATCAAATGGTACGAGAGCACCAGAAACTAGCATCAACAAACCAAAAGAAAAACTATGATAAATCAAAACGCGAATGGGAACCAAAGATGGAACAACTCGTACTTAAACGAGATTTTCCACTGTCAAACGCAAAAAAAAAATTCTGCGCGAAACTAGCACCAAAATACTCAGGCCCGTACAAGATAATAGAGAAAAAATCGCCCGTGATATTTTTATTAAAAGCACTCAACGGAGGCAAAATATGCACAGCACACATAAAGGATATAAAAAGATTCCAAGAATAAAACGAAAGAAACATAACCACTAAAAGTCAGAACACAACACGAATAGTCCAAGACGACACACACCATCCAACATAGACCCGACCGGGAAGGTCCGACCAAACAAACATCGGACTATAAGAAAGCATAGACAAAGAGCACAGAATACACAAATGTCACTAGAAAGAAATCAACCTACCCTCAAGACAAGAAATATAATATCGAAATTAAGAAAACGTCAAAAAAGGATCATTTACAGTGGAGTAAACGATGGCGGACGCGACAACCCCAGCGTGCTCGGAAAAAGAAGCGGCAATGCAAGGTCCGTCAACCAAAAAGGAACCCGATGACGACCGAACGATGTCACCAGAATGCCAGGCAATGGCCACAGAGGTAGTGGCAGCCGAGGGGCAAAAGAAGAAGAAAAAGAAAAGGAGAGGAAGAAAACGCATGGGTAACCACCGAAAGGGGATAGTGAGGTTACCCAAATACAAAAAGGGTGACAAAGGAGGGAAGGCACAGCCAAACGCATAGGTTCGAAAAATACAAAGTGACATACAGACGACAGTAAACCACTTTCTAGTTCTTTTGATACAGAGGATGGTGTGTAACCAACGGTGATGTTTACAGGTAAACATCCCAAAGCGAGAGGGGGGAGTGTGACGAGCGCCGTCACAACGCAAAGCAGCCTACACGGGCGGCGTGAATCATCGCACGAGGGACCCACGTGAACACGCCGTCACAGCGCAAGCAGCCCACAATACACGTGCCGCCTGACTCACCACGCGGGGCCGACGTGAACGCACTCGCCAGGCCAATGACATCAGCGGCGCGATCTCCGCCGAACCGCGCCGAGGCCCACCGAAGCAGCCAGCAGAAAAGTATAAAAGCCGAACAAGAGCGTCCAGCGTCAGTTCGCTAGCGGCGCTCGTACCATCGGGGTCGGTCTGATTTCCCTCTGGATCGATCCCATCGTCGGCCTGATTACCCTCTGGGTTGACGAGTGGTACGAGCTCTCTGGTGGACCCACAGGGGCTGTTGCTCGCGCCTGGCCTCGCGGCCCGGCCCGTCCAACCACCCCGAGCGTCTGCGTTCCCCCCGCGACCGCCGCGTCACCCGCGCTCCACCGGGAGTCCGTCGTCCTTCCGTCAGCCGCCCGGGCGGTCCCGCTTCATATAATATTGTAACCGTGTTTAGGCTTGCGTCAATGTCTCTCGATATCGTGTAATAGGTTAAGAGAATTGTAAATAAAAGTCGTTATTGTTTATCGAGTATTTTATTCCTTGTCCTAGGAAATAGTGAAAAGCGAGGTTCGATCCCTCGCATCTAATGAACGAAGTGGGTCGCTCTCAGCCGGGCCGATCCACTCCGTTACAAATTAGATATACAATATCAATCCCATTATAATGTTATTTTTATATAAGTAATTAATTAATATGTCACAATAATATCATAATATAAATGTCAATATTATATATATATTTTTTCTAAGATGTTCACCTCTTTGGAAATTTAATAATTTATTGGAAAATTTGGATAATTTTATACAAAATATTCTATCTGACATCTTAAATTGTCCGCTAGATGATCAGGTATGGGCCCAGGCTTCTCTTCCGATCAGGTATGGAGGTCTGGGAATCCGCAAAATTTCTAGTGTCTCACTGCCAGCATTTCTTTCCTCTGTTTATAGTACACACTCTCTTTGAAAAAATTATATCCCAGTCTTTGGGATCAATTGAGGTGTCGTACTTGGCAGAGGCAAGAAATGAATGGTCAGCGATTAGCCCAAATCAATTGCCGGTTTCTCTTCCTTCCCAGAGACAGTGGGATGACATTATTTGTATAAAAACTTTTGACGCAATGTTAATGGAAGCAAATTCTAAAGACCGTGCTCGTCTTCTCGCTGTCTCTGCGAAAGAATCCGGCCACTGGCTCCATGCTCTCCCTTCTGCTAATCTAGGCACTCTTTTAAACCACGCCACTCTTGCAGTGGTAGTTGGCCTTAGGCTCGGCGCCAAAATAACCCAGCCTCACCGTTGCCACTGCGGTGACCACGTCGACGCTTACGGTCATCACGGACTCTCCTGTTCGAAGAGCGCTGGTCGTTTCTCCCGCCACAATGCCCTCAACGACATCATCCGCAGGTCTCTTGCTACTGCTCACGTGCCAGCTGTATTAGAACCTATTGGTTTGGCACGTAGTGATGGCAGGAGACCTGATGGTATGACGCTTGTTCCTTGGAGGACAGGGAGGTCGCTTGTGTGGGATGCCACCTGTGTAGATACTCTAGCTGCATCCCACATCCATGCGACCTCCTCTGTGGCGGGTGCAGCAGCTACTAGCGCCGAACAGGCTAAGAGGCGCAAATATGAAAAACTTGACAGTGGTTTCATATTTGTGCCTTTTGGTGTAGAGACCCTGGGGCCGTGGGGCCCGGAGGCTCGAGCGCTTTTTGTAGAGCTAACTAAAAAGGTGATCGAGTCTACCGGGGATCCAAGAGCTGGCAGCTACCTTGCCCAAAGGATTAGCTTGGCCATCCAAAGGGGTAATGCTGCCAGCATCTTGGGTACCATGCCACACTGCAGTGGCTTCGATGGGGTTTTAGATTTTATTTAATTTTTATTTTAGTTTTAATTTTAGAATAAATTTAATTTTAATGTAGTAGGTAGTTTTAATTTTAGAGTAAATTTAGGTTTAATGTAGTATACTGTATAAAGTCAAATTGTCATAATAAACCAAAAGTTTTTTCTAATATACAAGTTATTAGTATATAATTATAATAGTGTACAAGCCTGGCCTAGAATCCATTCTTGACAGAAACTCATTATAACTATAAAAAGACTCGTCGACAAGCCAACTCTTTTTTTATTGATTTTAGGGGTATTTTATTTAGGGGTATGGGTTGAATTTTCACTGCCATACCCCTTCCAAGTTAGTCCGCTACCATCTTAGATTACTTATCGATTATTAGGTATTAGAAACGTTGATGAGTTGCTGACGATGATTAAAATTAACATTTATAAAAAAAATAGCAATTTTGGTTCTCGTGTATGAGAACTTATTTTTTACGGACACTTTCTTATTAAAGAAGCGTCTACAATTATTCCACTGCCTCGTATATTAGTGATCAAAGATTCTAAAGCGATCTAAGAGCGATTCATTGTTCCGATTACGGTTCAAATTTAGAACTCAGGTGACGTTATAAAATCGTATGTTTTTGACTTTCACCGTCAGTCTGCCTCCATCTTCCCACGATGGTAGTTGTATAGTAGTATGGTAGGCAACAATTAGACAATTGTCGGTCATTTTAACGATCAATAAAATCGGGTTTCAGCCTCTCATTAACCGCATTCTTCTGATACTTCCGCTTTTATAGTTTTACTAATCAACGCTTCGAGATTAATATGGGTCCTATACGTAATGGCGTCGGTGTGTTGAGATTAACTTTATTGGCCCCGTGGATCAGACAATTGGTCGTATAGATAATTGAGTCTTGGATCGGCTTTTTTTGTACTGAACAATTTTCCTTGTGTTTACTGTTAGAAACACTTATTATGGTATCCATCGTATGGAGCAGCTGACTTAGATTAACTTGGAATAGCGTCTAGCTGGTTCACGCCTTCTCGATTCTTGATTTTTATGCCTTTTCAATCTTTACTTGAAAGACTATCTTTTGCCCGCTGCTTCGCTCACGTTTTAAGTGGATTTTTCAAAAACTTTTTCAGCGGATGCCTACGTCATTATAGCTATAAGTATACCAAATTTCAGTCCGATCTGTCCAGTGATTTGAGTTGTGCGTTGATAGATCAGTCAGTCAGTAACCTTTTCCTTTTAAATATTTAGATGCCTGAATGCATGCCAGAAAATCGGAAGGGAAATTTAGATCAGAAGGAGATACATAACAGTATGTGAAAAGAACGAACAGATTTTCATACAACTTAAGTTTTAGTGCTGGTGGTCCTACGATAGTTTTTTTACTGGACATATGCAAACTTGATGAAAATTCAGCAAAAGATTTCTATTTATTTGATTTTTTTTAATAGCTAATAGACTGAATTATCCTTACTTACTAATAATAAAAAAGTGAAAATATGTTTGTTTGTTCGTTTGTTAGTTTGCTGCTTCATTGGTTTGTCCTTTAATCAAGCAACATCAGACTAAGGGATGACATGATTTTTTGCATGGGCATAGTTGCGTACTTGGCGAGTGGCATGGGCTACCTTTTATCCAGGAGAAACAGAGAGTTGCTATGAGATTTTTAAAAACTCTACGCGAACGAAGTCGCAGACAAAAGCTAAGTAGTTTTAAACCTCCTTTTTCCAACCACGGGATACAATCTACTTCGCAGGTGGCCAGTCACTGTAATTGCTCTTTATCGACACGTTTTTTAATTAGCACCTTGTGTAATTTTGTGTAATTGTGTTTTGTGCTGATTTATGTAGCACCGCCCCGAACTGTGGAGGCAATTTTATTGTTCCATGGATTTTGTATTGACTATCTCTTGATGAGAGATGGTAGAGTGGTTGAGCCAGCTCTTCATCATCAGAAGTCCCTCCCTCAAGTCAAAAGCCCCGGTTGATTCGATTTCGTTAAAGATAATTTATATAGCTAATTATTATGATCTCTTATTCTTCCTAGGCCCGCTTGCAGAAACGCTGGGTTAGCCTTTTCACTGCGATGCGATCCTGTGATGCGGGTTGTTACGTTCCCTCAAATATGGTTGAGCGGAGCAATGGCTGGGTCATGCGTTATGCTCGTGAACGGGTGCCACCGGCAGGAATGGGGCTACTTTCTGTCTGCCCGTCTTAACATGTGTTGAATTATAATTAGATATAATAAGGTATGTTTTTGTGGAAATTCGTTATTGTGGAATTTATTGGAACTTCCTTTCATTGTGGAAACACTGCATACATAGCATAATATCTATTATATTGTAAACTTGTTTTGAAACAGCGACTGCCGAGTTTATTGCTGGTTCTTCTCGGCAGGAACGGCATTCCGAACCAGAGGTAAACTCATCGATGATTCAAAAGCACTTGTAAAAAAGTTTATTTGAATGAAAAACATTTCTATTTCTATTTCTATAACCCAGAGTTAACTGCTGCTTTGACAGATTTCGTATAAAGCTTCTGTCAAAATTACAAATTTATTTCTGAGTTACCCGGCGTCTCCGCAAGCGGGCCTAAGGGCTTTTTTCTCGATTACCGAGTAAACTTTAACAGATGAATTTTGACTTTCCTACAGATTGCCAATACCAAAAACTGTCGAAACATCAGAATTCATTTGTTAAAGTTGGTTGGCGAATAGTGAAATAAGTCTTTAAATTAACAACAAGGCTAACACTATAAGACTAGACTAGGACATGAACGCTTACTATAAAATTAAATCAATTTCAAATCTATTCATTAAAATGTTGTTAATAATAATGTACTCGTTGATCCATTTTTAGTTTATATTTGGAACCATGAAAATCAAATAACGATAATATGGTAATCAAACTCTCCATAAATTATATTCACACCTCCATCGATAAGTATTAATATAAATAGATGCAATGACAGTAGTTTTCGTCCGCAATATCAGAAATAGATATAAATAGGTGGGCCCTTTATCAAAAATGCTAATGTAATGGCTTCTCACATTCATTTGGAGATTAAAAATTTCAAATGCGTCCGGGAGCAATTAATTTGCGGTATTATAAAATTTGTAAAAGTAATAGGTAGGTATCTATTTTATACCGATACCAGTTATTAAATTGTAGGTAAGTAAGGCCCCGTTGACATGGAGAGAGTTTATTTATAGTAGATAGTTTATACATATTATAGTGGCGACAAGTTTTTTAGAATAGAATAAAAATATTTTAATATTAATTGAACTTTTTTACAAGTGCTTTTATATCGTCGATGAGTCAGCTACCACTGATTCGCAATGCCCTTTCTGCCGAGAAGAACCAGCAAGAAACTCAGCGGTTGCTCTTTTAAAAACAAGTTTACAATACAATAGATACCTACTATGCTATGTATGCAGTGTTTCCACAATGAGGGGAGATTCCACAAAAGCATACCTACTTACAATTCAATACATGTTCTACAAGATGGGCAGACAGAAGTAGACCCATTCCCGTTCACGAGCATCCGTACCCACCCAGCCGTAAGAAAAGCTTATTGTCCTTAGGCCTTATTTATTATTATGTAAGGTTGTTTGATGACTAATGGCGTGTAAAATTATTTATTTAATATACATATTTGATATGCAAATAATGGCATCAATGCATTAGATGTTTTAAGTAACTAACTTTAAGTAAGTATATTTAAACCGAATGAAATCCGAAAGGTTGACGGTTTAAAAGAAATCCGTTGCATTATTTTCCTCCCCTTTCACAAGGTTAATTACGAGGGGAAAGGAGAACTTTCATCATGTTTACATAACAACTTTTTTTAAAGAAAAATATTATTCTTTAACCACACCAGTGAGTGTGGCGAAACTGGCAAATTGTTAGTGGACCCGTTGGATTCCCTTACACTTTAAAAATCAAACATCTTTAATATAAATTAAAGCCTCAATAGCCCAATGGTTAAAAGTCCGGACTTAAAACTGAAAGGTCACCGAATCGACCCCCACCCGTTGCACTAGATATTGTTTTTTGCCTCATACGATATCCTAGGAAGGTACGTATATTTTCTATTCCTCGAATCTAATCATCGAGTTTCGAGACAAGAGACTCTCTTCATGTAAATAAGGCTTTAATTCTGTGTCTGTGGAACATCCCAATACTTTTGACAAAGTGCATTTTTTTTTAATTCTACGTGGGAACTTAATAAATAACGATTTAAGTATATCGTCAAACTTATCGGTTTTTCTTTATAATATTCTACGCCGATATATTTTGCTAATACAAACTACTAGCTTTTGCCCGAGACTTCGACGTACGCATGGATTAGGTTTATTAAAAATATCTCGCGGGAAACTTGTTTGACTGAGATAAAAGGTAGCTTATGTAACTCTTATCATGAGTCATTCTACTCAATCTAGCAAATAAATCATTTGAATTTAAATCCATTATTCCATTAGGACTTATTATACCATGCAAAAAATCACGTCGCTCCGATGCTCCGTTGCTGCAATTGAAGGACAGTCCAACAAACGAAAAAACAAACATACTTTCGCATATTTTATATAAGTAAGGAAGTAACGATGTACGTACGTAATAATAAAGGTTTTATGTAGCTTTCTAGTTTCTATCTCGTGTGGACGTTCTTATAAGCTGTTCAATAATAAGCTTGTTAGGCGAAAAGACAATCAATGCGGATGAAAAACTGGTACTAAACAATGTAGCCCGGCACAAACGATTGAAGGAAAGTAGACGTGCAAGTTAGCCCACCAAGGATATTTAAAATTAATTTTAATGATAGATAGGATGAAGCGTCAAAAGTTGAAAGTCGAGAAAACGGAGCAGTTTAACTTTTCAAATTTTTTGTTGCTTATTAAGTAATTAAATAATAAACAAATAAACACTAAACCAACCTACAAATTATCACCATTAACTGACAGTTTATGTTAACAAAAATTTACCAACCAATTTCGAAAAAGAAATAAATCTCAAATATAATTTTTACAAAAGCTAAAAAATAAAAAAGTTAAAAGCTGTTCGGATATTACCTATCACACCCGTTGAAGCCACTGTTTGCAAAGGCGTACAAGAGGGTACATACGCAGCAGCAGCGAAATCAACAAATACTGATGATGTCATTTAAGCTTCAAAGCATTCCATGCAACGACGTCTGTTGTGGATGAGGGATACTGGTAAAGGAAAACTTAGAAACAGGATTTACGAACCGGAACTGGATCATAAAAAAATAAAAACTCTTGATAGCCGCTCTTCATCTTAAAAATAAATCTCTTCGTAGCGGACATATAAAATGGTTATAGAATGCAACAATCGCGCGATACAAGATCCGCAATTACTGTATTCTGTATAATTTGTAAGCGTGTCGGTTGACGATTGAAAAACCTGAACTCTGATGACACTGGAAACCAGAAGTGAAGTTGCTCTATAGTTGCGCTACCATTAAATATCAATCTGGAGAGTATTTTTAATAGGCAACTTTTGACAGTTGTCAGAATGCAAGAAAAAAATATCAGTAAATAAACTAGGTATAACCTTATACTTATAAGTGCAATAATTTAGTTGTTTGCTGAAGGTTCTGGTTTAAGCAACCATTTCGTATAATAGACGACAGTGGTATCTCGGAAAAAAATTGTTTTAATATAGTTTAAGCAAATAATGTTGGGAGTATGAAACTTTTAAATTACTTAATACAAAGGAAAATAGCAATAGGCATAGTTTATTAATTAAAAAGTAACATTTTTTTTTATTATTATTAGCTCTTTAGCTTTTTAAAATCTTTCGCGATGAAAGTTTTTTAAAGAATCTTATTGCATCTCATCTTATCGAACTGAATATATCTCACACGATGCTTGGTTCAATAGCAAAGATAATTAAAATAAGTTTCTTTTTATTTTTCCTGGTTTCGTCACCAGGACTTAATGGTTGCTCCTGGTAGCGCAACCATACGTGACTGCGGGGGTTCAGAATAACTTTATCCTTTAAAGTCGACTCACGGGTGACGATGTGCCATTTCGGGCGCGCCTAGTTTTTATCCCGTCGATACATGCGTCGCGCATTGTATTACAAATTGTAAAATTGTCCACAAACGGAGCTTGGAAAGTAATTAGGTACAACAAATAACTGTTGTAAGGACATACTTGTAGTTCAAAAGCCTCAATGGTCTAACGGTTAAAGGTGCGGACTAAAAACTATTGTCGTACCCAATCCTTACACAAGTTTTCCGCTAATTTAGAGGGGAGAGGAGATTATTAGTTAAGTGTGGTTGGGCTACTATTATTTAAAAAAAATTGTGTAGCGACAAGTACTTACGCATGAATTTCGCATTCTCACGTTTAATTTTATACGGTTTGTTTGGTCTTTTTTTTTTTGGTGCCTTTTTTAAATCGAGACAATTTTCAGTTGTGGTGGTTTTTTATTCAGACAATTTTCAGTTTTAATCAGACAATTTTCAGACAGGTGGTTATTAATACTTATGATATTCGAAAATGTGAACTCAAATGATCCATACCAATAAACAGAAATATTACCACTTAAAACTTACTTTTGAGTATAATATTGGCACTCTGATTTTGCATATTAATACCTACCTATATGATTTGTGTGACTATATGATTTGAAATTTGACACACATTATGTAAGCATGACAAAAGACGGTTAATGCATAAAAATCTCAGCGAGAGATGCTTCAAGTTTACTTGAATGGCTTGTTATTTTGTCTATATTATTTGCTTTGAAGTAATAAAAAATATAATAATTATCAGGCCGTTAAAGAAAGAATTTTCTTTTGCAAACATCCGGAATAATGAGCTGCAGTCTTTTTAAATATTAGCGCATAGTTAAACTAACGTGTTTGTTCCTATTTCTACTTTTCAAGTTGAGTCGAGAAAATACGTTCAGAATACGTAATGAGGGAAAACAGAGTTGGCTGCAGCCATCGCTCAGTCGAGCCGGGAGTCGAACCATCTTTACGGTTACGTCTTTACACTTGTTGAGGCGACACACTTGCGACTCAAATGTCTATGCAATTTAATGTCACGAATTTAGTGGTAAAAGTATTTAATAATATCTAAAATGGTAAGAAACTATTTTTATAAGGTTATTATAGTTAACCATCCGTACCTTATATCAATGAGCCATTTATAATATTACTAGCTGATGCGTGCGAATTCGTCCGGTTGGATTTAGTTTTTGAAATCCTGCGAAAACTCTGATTTTCCTGGATAATAAGTAGCCTATGTCACTTTTCCAGGTCCTCAACTATAAAAAAATCACGTGGTGCGTAGCTCTATTGCAGCGTGTTTGAAGGACAAACCAACACACCAATAAACAAACATGCTTTCGTATTTATAATATTAGTTAGAAGTAAGATTAAGGCGAATGGTCAAAGTCATACAGGGCTTGCAAGAAGACTTTCATAACCAATACTTTCTCGAAGAAGAAGAAGAAGAAGGATTTTGTGACTTTGTGAGATCCAATTTGTGTGATCAAACTGTTTTAAACCACTACTCTATCTCTCTCGAGAAGAGGTTTGTGAGATCCAATTTGTGAAAGGACTATGCAAAAAATTGTATGGGCTCTGTCCCCACCCACCAACAGACATGGCACTATTTTTAGTATTATTGTGACGTCCCACAAAGAGACTAATAACCATTTTCAATTCTAAAATAATTGAGTTTAAAAAAATTTACAAAAGAATGAACGTACGCTGAAGTACGCGCGCGCATGCACAGGCGACGAAAGGGCTGGAAGCCGGCAGCCGGAAGGTGGTCACTGGTCAGTGGGAGCGCGGGCAGCGCGCGGCGCGGTTTTTTTTCTACGTCTCAGAAACGCGTTTGCGTCTACAATAGCTTTTTTTCTAGTTGGCTAATGCTTTTGAATGTTCATTTTATAATTATTGTAAACTACTAAATTGGTATCCAAAACAATTCACTGAAAAATAAATAAATAAATAAATAATTCAAGTTCGATTTGCATGAAAACCCCAATCCTACGGCGGATGTCGTCACAGTAAAAAATCATCAGGCTGCCATGATGTATTAACTGAGATACGTTTCAAATCTGTTGGTGGGTGGGGACGGTTTTTTGCATGGTCATTTGTGAAAGTAACCTGTATTTTGTTTGCGCATCGACTAAAATCGCGTCTTTACCCAGTTAAGGCTAGATAATAAGTCTACTCCTCATGTTATACCTTATACAAACACAGTCGTAGCTGTCGGTGAGGTTTTTACATAGTTAGTTTTAATGTAAGCCTTTATTTACCTTCACTGGGGCGTAAAAAACACCAGAGATATTCTCAGATAGGTTTTGCACCTATCGGAAAATTCTAGAGAGATTTACGATATTTGTAACGAAAATATTACCTTTATATCGATACAGAAAATACACAGTGTGCATGATAATATTATGGGTGTAAAAGAGAAAGTAAATTAAACATTTAATAAGTATTAGTAATATTCTGTGTAAGTATTCTTGAAAGATATTGAAAACGGGTTTAAAATTATCATTCGAATACATTCCAGAGTTTTCAAGTCACTCCTTGAGGCAAAGGTATTTCACCGAGTCATATCGCACATTGAAAACAAAGCACATTAAAAACAAAACTGATCCTTTGCGAAAATCTCTATTTTTCTGTATGGCCATTCAAAGATTTGAACCTTTTGCTAATATCAGTAACTTGCTCATGACCAAGCATTGTGAGAAATGGGTTAAAAAAGATCATCTTTATCAAAGCTATGCTAGCTATATTGAGAGCTATGCCCGGGAGTGTCCCTGTGAGTTCAAATCAAAAGGAAGAGATCCGTACAAAAACCAAAGTTAACGAGTAGTAAAGCTAAAGTGAAATAGGGTGGGACACATAGTTCAAAGAACTAATGATCGTTTGGGTACCAAGAGGCTATAGAATGGCAACCCTGTACAGGAAAGCACAGTGTTGGCAGTTGGCACGAGTCGCAGGATGCCGCTGGATGCAGCCGCCGCAAGACCGAGACCTGTGGAAGGCTATGCAAGAACCTATTCTAGCATGTACGTTGACAAAGAAGACGACGTTGAAAAAGAAGAAATATTTGTCAAATGTTCTTGCTCAAAGATGCCTTAGGGCCGATTTTTCCAACGTTAAATAAGTCTTATCTGATCGTAAAGATATTTGAAGACGCCCAATTCATTCCTAGGATTAACATCACTCGACGTTTGTAAAATCGGCACTTAGTCCAGTCTTAGTCTGAAAGTGCGTTGAGACAGAGAAGTAGACGAAGTAGGCCAAACTGCCTCGATTTGAGGCAAACTATAGACAAGCTTTGAGCAAAAGCTCTGAGTTAACAATCCACAATCGATTTTGTCGATGTTAATCTATCATTCTGCATGAATGGTTAAATGAATGTTCTTACAAAACAATCAACATTAATGTATCGTAAAATAACTCTGACGTAAAATGGAGTACTTCAATTTTATTACTGCAGTGCTTGGATAATTAAGTAACCTATAAACGTAGTATTACTTATGAAGTAACCCAATTAATTAACCTTATCATCGTACCTAGAATTACCTTTATTAAGAGGAAGTCTTCAATAAAGAGGCTGCAACGAAAGGAGTTAATGACAATAATAGAGGTTGTTATAGTCTGTTTGCCATTCTCTTACGCAATTGCCCTAAGCTTGAACGAGTGAAGCTTTTACAATGTACAGTCTGCAAAGTATAAGTTCAGCTTACCATTTGTGTGAGTAATCAACAAAAGTGGCGATGGGTGGATAGATGAGAGGAATCAATGAAACTCTGCCAAATCTAATCCATAACTACGTCATCAATGTCAGCCTAAGCTAGGCTATATAGGTGTTCAAAGACAGAAAATTATTACTTACCTATAGAGCCAAAACGATCTCAGCTTCTCTAATCTCTATACCTATTGTGCTTGAAATACTATCATGAGCGCTCTAACTAGTAAGTACTTTATTAGTATTGCGTGCATTTAAATTCTGTACAAGTATAAGACGACCTGTGGCCTGTAGAAACTTAATGAAAGCTTACTAATAGGGGATTACCTTAGCATTATTATAAAATTAATGTGAAACGCTGCTAACACTACGTATCTAACTAATAAAGCGTTGAAAGATTTAATAATAGTGGCTTAACATGAAGATAGAATTTCCCTACTATTGTATCCCGAACTCTAAATAAATTCAATTTTGAAAAGAACCATACCTAATAATCACTCTCGAGGTCCTTAACAATACTCCAAGTCGGAAAATCACGTCAATACGTTGCTGTGTTGTTGCGTAATTGAAGAAAACTCAAGAAACCAACAATCACTTTCCCATTTAGCACTTGACTTATATTAGTAGGAATTTAAAAAGCTGCTCATTTTCAGTATAAACATTGAAAGCTCTACGAAATCTCTAATCTACATTTTATACTCGAATCTATTCGCGCGAAAAGTATGAACAAATGACCAAAGAATTTAATGTAATATTATAAATCGAAACAAAACACAACCGTTCCGATGGCCGATACCTAATTGATGACGTCGATCGTATGGTGCCATTAAAAAAAGTATTAAAAAAATCATCTATTAAACTGATTAGATTCCTATAGGTAATTTATTGTCAAGCCAGTTGTGGGCACAATGCCCGCTAGAGTGAGACGGGTCGTAGTTTAGAGTGGGACGGAGATAGTGGTCCTTGCAAGGTTGATTTCAGTTGCGTCCACGCAGACCTGTGGTCAGGTTGTTACGCACACATGTGTAAACGCCTTTACGATTTCGCGATGTCCGGAAAATAACGTATGCTTACGGACTGAAACAAAAAAAAACTTTAACTGATGAAGTCTTAACTTCAATATGACTGTATATACTAGTGTAGTTACATTTGATTTTTAACTTTTAGTGTAGTGTTTATGTGAACATTTATAAATAAACGCAATTTTAAGTGTCGTGTTTATAAACATTGCATCGTTTATGTGTTGGTTTTTTTTCATTAACTGTGATGTGCTGCTAGAATTTCACCGCAATTTCAAAGGTGAATATTTTTATTCACAATTATTACATATTTCTAATTAGAAAGTTGGATACTAATTTCATTTACTAAGACAACAACCACAATTAAAGCGTAATGTATTTTAGACTATTAAAACATAAATTGATGATGCGAGTAAACAAATAATTAAATCGTTACTAAAGTCTAATTAGAAATTAGGTATCACGGAGTTTAGTTAACTAGTTAGAGGAGTTTAATAAGAAACTTTCACAGACAACAGCTTTGATTTTATGTCTTGCAAGTCATCAATTGCAGTCATAATAAATCTAAAGTGATCATTTCTAAATATTAACTTTTAATTGATGATTAACAACAAATTGAATAAGGGAAAACCTTTTATATTTTTATTGGGTACAGATTTACAGAATATTTGCTCGAAACTTCATCCGCGTAGAGTTAGGTTTCAAGAAATCCCTTCGATAACCCTTGTTTATCCGTAATATAAAGAAAACTACGTCACCCTCCAGGTCCTGAATTAAATATTATGCCCGTGCAAAAAACCACGTCGATCCGTTGCTCCGTTGCTGCGTGATTGAAAGACAAACCAACAAGAAAAATCAATTATATACATACACCTTCATATTTATAATATGTATTAGGATATACTACTTACGTACAAAGCTTAGATTATCTTAATTTTGCATAAGTTATTGTTATTTAAAACAATTAGGATTGCAGGCGGGTGCGGCTACCGATCTTCTATAATAAGTAAGCGTAGAAAATACAATTACATAGACAATAGCGATAGAATTTATTATTTATATATTCTAGCTATCTAACACTACAATGCCTTAATACACAAACTATATTTAATATTTAAAAAACCCAAAGTTACCGTTTAATATTCTTAAGATTTACATCATTTAAACCTAAATTATTTTGCGAATTAAATCTAAAAATTCAACAATCAAAAAAAGAAACAAAATTATAGTATAGTTGAAAATTTCGATATTTCCATTCAGTTGCATAGTCCGTGGTTACGACGGAACTCAACGGGACGGTACGGGAGTCCCGTCGTGACCACGATCCATGCAACTGGATCGAAATATCGATATTTTCACTAAAACAATTATCGTGGTACGTACTCGTATAATATATTATAATATAATGCCATTAAACCGCGAAATAAGTCCAAAATGTTTAGTAAATAAACAAGTACCTACTCAGTTATAACTGAAGTTTATTAGGTGCTCGTTTCAACCCATCTTGACATCCGTCGTTTTCAACGAATTTTTGCAGCTTAAAGTGTCATATTTTATCAATAAAGATGCAAAAATTAATAATCAGTGCTTAAATACAAACTTATTCAAAATTTACAAGAATGGGCAAGTTTATTATTAAGATTATGATTATACGGGTCTGCCCGCGAAATTCAAATTTAATTTGGTATTTCGCAATTTGTAAAATAATACGACGAACTAGGCTAGTGGTATTCTAATTGCGCCAGTAGAATTATCATCTTCACAGGTTTACATAAAAATCTTTACTTGAAAGTGACCACTTTAAGAAATTAATCAAAATACTGACTAATGTGAGTAACTCACGCCCAACTCGGTATTTTGATTAATTTCTTAAACTAGTCACTTTCAAGTAAAGATTTTTATGTAAATCTGTGAAGATGATAATTCTACTGGCGCAATTAGAATGCCATAAGCCTACTTTGTCGTATTAGTTTACAAAATGGGAAAAACCTAATTAAATTTGAATTTCGCGGGCAGACTCGTATAATCCACCTTAAACGCTTACCTATTGTAGGTTCGTATGTACTTGTACTTTCTGACCAAACGCGGAAAAGCTTGAGAACTCCCTAGATAATAATATTATAATTACGCAATGCATTTTAAAAATGATATTTCACCAATTTATAACATTTAGGTACCTCAACTATTTTTAATGAGGTAAGATCAAAGTTCAATGACCTTAATAAATAGCTATACTTACTTCTATTATAGGAAATCCCTAAACTAAATGGACAGCTCTTTATTAATAATTATTAATGCTATCCTTCTCAACAGAGAACGTTGTGTTCTGTCAAATAAATTTTGTGTGTACAATATTATGTGAACTAAAAAATTAATGCTAATTTGGATAGGTACTAGAGAATTTCTAATGCCCAATAAAGCAACGTTTCCTAACTTTTACGGGCTACCTACGACAAGTTAGGTTATGCTTGTTTGGTTTTCACAAACTTTTAGGGCATCCTTGAATGTGAAACTGACATCGGGTAAGGGATCGTGCTAAAGGACTACCTACGTAAAAGGACTCCTACTTAGGGGATGATTTAGATATTATGGTTAATTCTGAAAATGTACATTACTTGGCTAACAATATTTTATAATTTCCTCAAGCAGAGCCTGACGTAGCAGCGTGTCAATATAATAAAGTTGTTGACTTTTCTCCGTATCACCTGATACTCTGCGGAATTGCCATGGTTACGCATGCCAGGCTACAGACAGGTTGTAACAAAAGCCTTTTGTGTTACAATAATCATTAATTACCTATATTGATTTGTAAAGTATTGCGGGAGCCAACAAAATATTATATTTCAACACGAAACAAAAAATACATAAAGTGGGTAATATCATTTGCATAAGAATGAGTGCAGTTGTCGCATATTTGACCAGGAAAATGCGCGGTATTTAGGCAAGGTCACAGGTGCAACGCACAGATTTTACGCCCTTGCGTTTTGCAATACTACGATATGTGTTTTTAATTCGTTTGTATTACGGTGAATGCCATTTTACTCACTAATGCGATATTAAATCTATGAAAACCTTTTCATTAAAGATTTAAATAGAACAAGCTGTTTGATCACTTACAAAAGAATCATGAATGAGAAGGTTTATTGTAGTATTTATATGCATACTGTTATATTATGTACCTATATAGGTATAATGAAAAACTATTATAAAATTTATTTTGATTAATGATCTACAAATTACGGTAACGCGTTTTTAGTTTCTAACTAAACAAGAAAAACTAAACTTTTGCGCGAAAATTAAAAGAAGATAATATTGCAATAATGCGATGTTATTGACCGGTATAAATGCACCCGTGTAGGGCTCAATTTCGGTAATGATGCATTAATATGCTTTTTTAAGCTTCCTGCTGGTTTTACATAGCGCGATTCTTAATAGATCAAAGGTTTAGATTCTTGTTAGAATATTTTTTGTTCCTTTACTGTAAAAATATTTGATTGGTTAATCATAACCAATCAAATATTTTTACAGTTTCTATCATTAATAAACTAATACTAAATAAATAACGATAAAAACTTTAACGATAAAAAATGTCTTAAAACTATTTAAATTTAAAGATTTAATTTAATTCAAATTTTTGTGTCAAATATCAAATCGGAAATGAAAATATTTCTATGACGATGACGCGTTGATGTCTTTTGAATGAAAAATTTTCCGAGCGCACGTTTTAGTTTGTATTACAGTTGATTTGACAAATAAATTCTATATTTAGCTTTGTTAGATAATTAAAAACTGAAAAATACAACTGGGTAATTAGTTTTTAAACACTTACAATAGCGTAAGCCTATTGTATTACATTAATAATGCAAATAAGTATAATAAAAGGAATTCGTTTTATATTAAAACTTGCCTGCTATTCAGTACAAGGTTTTTCCTTTGTTTTGTGTACAGGGTTATGCAAACAAAAGATGTTATCTTATCATAATTACAAAAATATCGCTCGAGTAATAAATATTATTTATGTCACATAAATTTTATTTTTTGCACAGACCACTGTGATTAAGTAACTCGGTTTTCATTACAAAATTAATTTTAATTGAGACAATATAAGCAACGTTTTAAAGAGTTTAGTTCTTATATCCGGCTATGTGAAAAAGCTTAGATATTTTTCTCAATAATAATAATAATAGTAATATTGATGTTAAAGCATTATAAAATTACTGACACCTTTCGATAAGTTTTCTTGCCTATTAGAACAGGTATTTTAGTAAATAGGTAAGTAACTGTTTCTTTTTCTATTTCTTTAGCGACCCATAGATGTCTACTGCTGGTCATACTCGTAGTTCTCTTGTGTAGACTTTCATTTCCCTTGGTCTTGCTCGGTAAACTTAAAGTAACAGTATTTTTGTCTGGTGTAATCAGTAAAAAGTACCTATAGGTACTAGGTCATCATCATCATTATCATCACCAACCCATCATCGGCTCACTACTGAGCGAGGTCTCCTCTCAGAGAAGGGTTATAGGCCATAGTCCACCACGCTGGCTCAATGCGAATTGGCGGACTTCACACACCTTCGAGAACATATTTATACAGAACTCTCAGGTGTGCAGGTTTCCTCACGATGTTTTTCTTCACCGTTAAAGCACGTGATACCTATTTAATTTCTTAAACGCACGTAACTTCGAAAAGTCAGAGGTACCCGGGATCGAACCTGCGACCCCCCAAATAGGAGACCACAGTCGTAACCACTAGGCTATCACTGCTTATATACCTAGGTTACTAGGTGCTAGGTATTTATTAGTGCTAGGTATAGGTTTAGTAGATACTTGGTATTTATTAGGTATACCTAATAAATAATATGATCATCTCATAAAAATATACATAATACCTGTGGTGCGATCCTCTAACAATGATTGCTACAGTGTGACGATTGCGATCGGCTCTCATTAGCCGATACTCACTCTTTATTGGCTAAAATGCATTATTGCAGCAAGAAGGCTATAAATTTAGCCATTCACACAATTGAGAGTGAAGCAATGATTGAAGATATTGATTGAATTGATGTAGCTTTTACAGAATCGGCCTACAAATATGGTAGAATTCAAATGGAACTGTAAAAGACTGGGTTTTCACGGCGCGGTTCGCACCCGCGCCCGCAGCGGTTGCGGTACCGCTAGTACTGCGCCCGCCGCGGGCGCAAACCGCGCCGTGGAAATTGAAATTTCATTTTCCATACAAATCTGAATTCTACGGAGGCCGCGGGCCCGCAACCGCTGCGGGCGCGAGCCGCGAACCGCGCAGTGGAAACACAGTCTAAGATAGTAATAGGCTTACTTGCTAACATGGCGGATATTGCAGTTTTACCCCTAATCGGGATCTAGGTACAAGCCATCGTACCGGAACGCTAAATCGCTTGGCGGCAATTTCGGCGGAAAGTAAGGTGGTATGCCACCTTATGGGGGGTTTGACAACACTGCCGATCGGTGCAAGGTCACCACTTCAGCACCTTAAGACCCTAAAAGACTATCAGTTCTTCGAACTATGAAATAACTGTACGGAAATTTTAAAAATAAGAGAAAGTATCAAAAAAAATCTTTCACAATTACTTCAATTTTTGCAACATACTTTCACGTTGTAATGCGAATGTACACCAATTATGTTTAAATGCTACAATGCCAGAAAACGGTAATTTCATGAAACAATACTTTGCCCAAGTGCGTATTTAAATTTTTACTTTTGAAGTTAACATTTCCTTTGTGACAACAAAATTATATGATATCAAATATTGTAGTGTATTTTGAGTCTGGAGAAGAATAATTTATTTTAAGTAAATTAGCTTCCATCATTGGCCACCTAAATGGTTGGGTAAGCAAGCAAGTTAAAGAATTGAGAACTGGTTAAAAATGATATTATTTTCTAAAGAATATAGCCATGCTGAAAATGAAAAATTTTCCCCTTCCCACTCCAACTACTACTATATACTACAGCTTTAACCGTGACTTTTTCGACATGGAGTAAGGTTTTTTGGAAATTCATCGTGAACACAATAATCTTTTGTTTTTTGTTGATTTGATGGTTTATCCTTTAGCAACTGAGCAACGGATCGGCGTGATTTTCTGCGTGGGTATAGGTAGCACATGGAGACTGGAGAGTGACATAGGCTACCTTTTTATCCCAGAAATACAGAGACTTTCCGCGGGATTCTTAAAAACCTAACTTCACGCAGATGAAATAGCAGGCAAAATTTAGGTATAAGTTTGCAATTACGTCCGTTCACGTATTTACATAACGAGAAGGAATCCCAATGAAAGTATAAATTAGAGATCGCGTGCCGCCCCCGCGGTCCCGTTTTGCACGAAAGGTGTTCCTCTTTGACGCCAGTCCACTTGTATTGTGAGATAGCACTCGGATAATGCAAATTGCAAACACAATGGAGATCTATTTGAGAATTGATTTATTGAGTAACTTCAGATTGTTACTATGCTGTAAGATAATATATAGCTATATATGATACCTTGCTAATCCTTACTAATATTATAAATGCGAAAGTTTGTTTATTTGTTGGTTTGTCCTTCAATCACGCCGCAACAGGGCTACGGATCGAGGTGATTTTTTGCATGGGTATAGTTGAGGACCTGGAGAATGACAAAGGCTACTTTTTATCCCGGAAAATCAAAGAGTTCCTAAGGGATTTTAAAAACTAAATCCACGCGGACGAAGTCGCGGGTCTCAGCTAGTACAATGATACTCGGTTATCAAATTGTATCTATTTATCTATTGTAATTTTAATCATAACTATTGACTTCGTCCGCGTGTAGTTCAGTTTTTAAAATTCCCGCGGTAACTCTGTTTTTCCAAGATAAAAAGTAGCCTACGTCACTCTCCAAATCCTTAACTATAACCATGCATAAAATCACGTCGCTCCGTTGTTGCGCGATTAAAGCACTAACCAACAAAATAAATACTTGCACATTAAATTAGTAGGAATACATCTTTATTCAAAATTGTATGTTTTGTACCTTATTGTTTTTAGTATTATATTTGTTCTACATTATAAGAGAAGACATAAAGACGATAGCGTACTATAATAAACAATGGATCATAAACAGCTACCTACGTAGGGCTTTAATCAAAGGCCGCATGATAAGTTTTGTCCTTTTCTTTTTCATTTACGTTCTCACTGTATGTTATGCTTTGTTTGCTTTTAGGGTACTGCAATGGAAAAGTTGAAATCTTTACTTAATATTATAAAAAGTGAAAGTGTGTTTAATTGTTTGTTTGTCCTTCAAACACAGCGCAACAGACCTACGAATCGACTTGATTATTAGCACGGATATAGTTGAGGACCTGGGGAGTAATATAGGCTACTTTGTATCCAGGAAAATCAAAGAGTTCCCGAGGGAATTCTAAAACTAAATCCACGCGGACGAAGTCACGGACATCAGCTGGTTAATAATATTTCTTTAAAAAAGATGAAAATTCAAAAAAGCATGTTGCGATAGCGTCGGCAAAACTATTAACTAAACGTAACTAATGTTGAGAAATTTGTGAAATTTTCACAAAATCAGCATTACTTACGTTTAGTAGTTTTGCCGACGCTTTTTGTAAGTGATAACTGATAAGTAATCAAATTAGTAAGGCCTATCTATAGTCTCAAATCTTGTAAGTAAGGTTTAGGCCTATAATGATCTCACTTCTTAGCATGTTGTTCTATTTTTGCTATTCTAAAGTATTAAAGGATATGGATAGAACTTTTTTATCAGTAGTCTAGCTAACTATATTTCTTTAAAAAAGATGAAAATTCAAAAATGCATGTTGCGATAGCGTCGGCAAAACTATTAACTAAACGTAACTAATGTTGAGAAATTTGTGAAATTTTCACAAAATCAGCATTACTTACGTTTAGTAGTTTTGTCGACGCTTTTTGTAAGTGTTATGTACTAAATCTTGTAAGTAAGGTTTAGGCCTATAATGATCTCACTTCATAGCATGTTGTTCTATTTTTGCTATTCTAAAGTATTAAAGGATAGGGATAGAGCTTTTTTATCAGTAATCTAGCTTACAGCTATAGCTAACCAGAAAACATAAAAAAGTTAAAAAACTGCAACCACACAACGGAAAATTGGATGTAATCTGCATCTTATTGATTTTATTCTTTTAAAATGAAGCCTATGATATCCGGTCCATAGTGATGAATTGATTGTACCGAACCGGTGGTAGAGTCATGACGTGTCATAAGAGTCACAGCCCACATGTTGGCCTACGTGAAATAAATAATTTTGAATTTTGATTTGTTTTTGAATTTTGATTGATACTTGATTCATCAAAAACGGCTCAGTCGTTTAGGTGCCATGGTAAAACATACGTATATAGATACATACATAAACTGCTAAAGTCAAAATCATTCCTTTTGGCTGTGCCGAAGCCGAGTAAAAGAATACGGAACCTTCCCTTGATGCGGCCGGCTCACGATTTGAAATACTTAATTCTTTGTTTATTTTTATTGCAACCGGATCGTCTCCGTTATCGGAACTCTTATTCGTATTTAAAACGTACGGTATCACGCGATTGTGAGGGACCTAATGGAAACGTAAAAGGTATAATTATATGTATTTTTAATTACAAGTCCTTATGTTATCATTGCACGACGTGGGGCTATTTGTTGGGAAAATGTTTTAGATAATGAAATGATTTGTAAATGCTAAAGAGGCTGTCTATTTGTGAGAGTGTGATAGAAGATAGACTCAATATGAATCTCGTATGTGAGGGTACTGTAAGGGTACGTTTATGCACATGCGGTGCGGCGCCCGCCGCGGTGCCCGCGTGAACCCGCGTGAACGCTCTCATACTTGGCCATAATATGTTTGAGTTTATCACGCGACACGAATCACCACGCGCCGCGCAACGCCCCGCGTGTGCATAAACGTACCCTAAAGACTATAAACTAACATCTTTAAACATTTCTGATAATAAATATAATTATTACGTAATACCTTAGCCCAACAGCAAGAAAAAATTTAATAATCCTTACTAATATAATATAAATGCGAAAGTGTTTGTTTGCTGGTTTGTCCTTCAATCATGCCGCAACGGGGCTACGGATCGACGTGATTTTTTGCATGGGTATAGCTGAGGACCTGGAGAGTGACATAGGCTACTTTTTCTCCCGGAAAATCAAAGATTTCCCTAGGGATTTTACAACTAAATCCACGCGGACGAAGTCACGGGCATCAGCTAGTTTAATATAAAAAATTAAATAAATAAATAGTCTTTTATTCAGGAATAAGACAGCCACTATTTAACACAAAACAAAGTCCCCACGGCTAAAGCAAAAAATTAAAAATTAATATAAAAAATTATTTTTAAAAACCGACTTCAAACGCCCGCGCCACCACAAAGTATATAATTTATTCTTGATTATTTAAAAACCACACGTCCGATTTCGATAAAATTTAAATGGGACCACTTGGAAAATATACGCTATCAAACGAAAAAGAATTTTCCAAATCGGTTCAGGCGTCTTCGAGTAATCGGCGAACATACATAAAAAAAGATTTCGACGAATTGAGAACCTCCTGCTTCTTCAAGTAGGTTAAAATCTCAAACCTGACTACGAAAAAGTGTATCCGTCATATTGATTTTGTCCTTAATAAAAGACTATGTCTAGCTATAGTTAATTTCCATAGCTAAGAGTGTTCGTAGCACCTGCGTTATATTCATCACAATAATGAAAGTAGACACTTTAATTGCAAGATGCGGCGTAATGCATTATGCCTACTTGTATCCTTTCACAATGTATTTATTGTGGTCGTCAAGTTAATGTTTGATTTCGCCACGATGCGTCGCGACATCGTCTGATGGACTATTGTAATTGAGAACAAACAGTTTCTAAGTACCTTAGCTAAGCAATGTTAGGAAAGCCGAAATTGCAACGCCAGGATACGCCATGTCTTTCCTAATATGCACCGCTAAAAAATTGTGGCATGCTCTTCTGGCTTCCGTTTTCCCAACTAGGTATAAAGTATATAGGTTGTGTTACGTGTACCGACTTGTTATAAGAATGACTAATATTTTAGTAGGAAGTATCATTGTTGTATTTTAATTTGTATTAATAATTATTAATTAAACTTGATATGTACTTAATTATATGTATATTTATTTAATTTTGATGAGAAAATGATGTCAAGTTTATTCACTTAACCAACAGCAATTTTTTAATTGGTATTTTGTATCAATAAGCCTTTGGGCTAAATAAGCGCCAGCTCTTTGGTCACCAGAGGCGTGGATCAGTTTTTGGGACACAACATTTATAAAATTCTTCGTGTCCGGTGATCATGGACCCATAGTCTCAAAAGCAAGCGCCGCAAAAACGTAATCCTTAGAAAATAATGAGTATTTGGGGAGCTTAAGCAATTGAGCAGATTCGGCAGCTGCACCCGCCTTTTGGCACGAGCCCGTTATGTGATGATGTTCTAAATGCGATAGCTGCGGTATGTTTCTCTGTTAACTTTTCAGGCCTAAATAAAAAATAAATTGCCATTCTTTGTTATCCTGAGGTATAATATAAATTACTTTTAATTCCCGAAAAATAAAAAGTTCCAGTGGGATTTTTAAAAATCCCGTAAAGCTTGTGTGAGAATAAACAATTTGACTCACTAACTAATAGGCATTTATCCGTTCACACAGAAATTCCCAAGGCAAGTTTTATCTTAAGCATACGATATACCCAATATTTTATGCCGTCTATCGTTCACATGACGCAAGCTAAAAGCCGTAGCTATATCTCGTGGACTAACAATGCTGGATACGGGGACATAATATAACAGTAAACTACTACTTTATACTAGCCATTCTATGCGGTTTCACTTTCACTAAAGTGTCGTATGTTTTAGATATGAAGCGGCGTAAAGGAAATAACTGCTAACAAGAAGGAGTTTAAATGGATATACCTATAGTTAATTAGATGAAATAGGCGTTAAACATCAATTTTTTATTTGATTAGTTGATTTTGAGATTTAATTAGTTGAGCTTCCGACCCGTCTTAATCATCCTAAGGACATTTTTAGTATATTCATATTCATTTTATTTTTGGTATATTAACATGCACTATGCATTTAGCACAATGTCTTCCAGGTATTAATGCAGGATGCACACACACACAATATCCAATAGATAGTCTTTAGAAACAGTTAGATTTTTTCAATTCATCATAAATTAGATACTTTTTTAGGAAAAATATAACAAACGAAATAGCTTCACGAAAGTATGAAATTTCACATAAATTACATTGAAATAAAAGTAAATCAAAGACAAAGTAACTGACTTCACTTTAATTACATACTTATAAAAGTAAATCAAAGAAATTGCGAGTCCAGTAGTTTGTAATCTATGAAAAATAACAATTTTTCTCTGGGAATCAAAATATCAAGAACCTATGTACAATTATGATTTATTATGTGTATAATGCAATAAACAAAAAAAATTATAGACTGAAAAAAAATTCTGTACAATAATTCAGAAATAAAGATGACGATTCCTAAGAATAATAAAAAAATAACAATGCCATTTACATTTTGTTACCAAATAAACTTTAAAATTATATTTTGAACGTCATCGCCAAATACCAATACCAAATGATTTTTAGAATTGCATAATATTTCTCTGTTATATTTGTTTAAGTTACTTATCATGTTTATATTATTAATTTGTAAAATCAAAAGCTTCCGCACTCACACTACGTAACATTCCAACTGAAAAATAAAAGGCTCTCTCAACCCGCTGCGGGTCTCTCGCAGGCGTGATAAACAAACAAGAATTCTCGATTACGCATATCGCCATAGTAAAATATCCACTACAAGACCTACTAGAATAGAAAGCTGATAGTGTTTAAGACTTTGATTGAGACATAAAACCTTATAGGGGGTTCTAATGAAAATGTTGTGTAAGAATACAATATATTTGGTGCAAAATATCACACTTCCACCGCGACTTTAGCTCGTAGGAATATTTTACGATGTTATTATGCAGACTTAGGTAAACTTAGGTAGGATAAGAATGCCATACCTACTTACCTACTTCATACTATGAAATATGCGGAATTATACCCGCTTGTGTGTCTGTAACACTTTTTTTTTTTTTAATATTAGTCTAGTTGAAGTTGACTAATATCCTCCTCTCCCCTCGAAACAAGCGGAAAGCTTGTGTTAGGAGTGGGTACGACAATAGTGCAACGGGTGGGATTCGAACCTACCTTTCAGTTTTCAGTCCGCACCTTTAACCGTTAAGCTATTGAGGCTTTATGGGACAACAGCTGTTTAATCCTGCAATAGTAGGTTGTGGTTCAGAATGGTATTGTGTTGTTATCTCAGCCGATATACGTCCAAAACCGAATATACTCATAGGTATCTGGCAAGGATCACCACAGAGCTTGATTGTGTGCCCCTAGTGTCCAGTTGGCTCCACGAAACTCGCTTGAGCGTCTAGCATACCATCCTAACTATTACTAACTATTGTCCACGAATTCACCCGCGTGAAGTTATGTTTATAAAATTCCTGCAGAAACCCTTTGTTTTTCCGGGATAATAAGTATCCGATATCACTCTCCAGATCCTCAACTCCAATAATTCAAAATTCACATCGATCTGTTGCACCGTTCCTAAGGGATTGAAGGACAAACCAACAAACAAAAACCGGCCAAGTGCGTGTCGGGCCACGCGCAGTGTAGGGTTCCATAGTTGAAAGTCTCAACATACATTTTGAGTTCCATGGTTTAAATACTATAATATACTACAAAATATGCAACTTACACTACGTGTAATATCTAACTTAGAAAAACCGATATAACTCCTTCACTAATGAACCCTACTTAGCCGTGATAGTTTTCCTTTAAAATTCATTATATATATATATACTACTGCTGTGAATTTTTTCTTGTATCCTGTATACAACCATTTAGCTGGCAGAGGGGGGGGACACTTGACTCTAATAAAATTTAGCACTTTAAAATATCATATTTCACAAACGGATCCCTGAATTGAAAAATGGTGTTCCCACGCCCACAACGTTTTTGAAAGACCTATTCAACGACACCCCACACTATGGGATAGATGAGAAAAAAAAATTCATCCCCACTTTACATGTAGGGGAGGTACCCTAAAAAAAATATTTTTCACAATTTTATTTCACCACTTTGTCGGCGTGATTGATATTAATACCCTTGTCAAATTACAGATTTCTAGTACCAATAGTCTCTGAGCTAAACCGCGGACAGACAGACAGACAGACAGACAGACAGACAGACAGACAGACAGACAGACGGACGGACATGGCGAAACTATAAGGGTTCCTTGTTTACTACGGAACCCTAAAAATGAGCATATACTTAATAATAAATTAATTTACCTACATTCGTTTTAAGTAACTTTTCAGAGTTTCGAATAGAACTCATTAATAACTAAATAAGAAATTCCTATCATTATTACCTTAACTTAGAAATTATTACTTGCTATTAGTAAGCAGCAAGTAGTAACCATATTGATATACCTAACTGTTGTATAAACAGTAAGCGAGCCTACAATCGAAGCGTTATGTTAGGCCTGGAAGTGCGTTCCAGTTTTTAGATGATCTAGCCTGCCCTATAAGGCAACTAGTGTTCTTACAAAACCTAGTATTGTGGCTCAGTATATGGCTGATATGTTGAGTGATGGCCCGACCCTTGGGCGACGTTGGAATGGAATTCCAGTGTAATAGTAATCACAGTAAGTTTTATGAAGTAAGTACTTATAGATAAAGCGAATACAATCTACATGTAAGGATTTAACAAGCAGATCATTAAAAGTAAAACAAAAAACCAGACTGCGTAAAAAAATTCTTTCCCCTGTACGTCATAGGTATTTGATGTTAAGAAAACTAAGAATTAATAGTACTTCACTGATTCTTAATCTAAATTATAAAAAGATAAGGTAACTGACTGATCGACTGACTGACTGACTGATCTATCAACGCACAGCTAAACCACTGGACGGATCGGGCTGTTTGGCATACAGATAGCTAATATGACGTGGGCAACCTCTAGGAAATAATTTTTGAAAATTAAACCCCTAAGAGGCAAATTGGGGGTTTGAAAAATCGAAGTTAACATGAGCGAAGCCGCGGGAAAAAGCTCGTTTCATGATAAATATGAAAAGTAGGTTCTTCATAATGCTAGATTAGGACGAGTCCAATGAAACCTCATGTGCTAATATCCGTCAAACTGTGAAGACTACAAAGCATGGAACTAGGAATTACGAGTACGATGCTACAAAGCTTGACAAAGAAGTAGACATACATATTTGGGAACGCATCCTTATGCTCGAAAATCATTACCCATCTTCAGCAGTCAGTTAAAAATACTTTCTCTGTACTAAAGCCAATACAAGGATAGAATATTACAAGCGAAAGCCGAAACCTACCAATTTTTGCAATAATCGCATTCCATACTCTTGGTAATTCACGCTATAAAACAAACTGGCGCTAACTTTAACCAGCAATAATAATTCATTAAACGCAAAAGTAAAGACAGGTGCGTGGTGATAACATAAATTAGTATAGATATTGTTAATAGATATTATTTTGATTTAGTAGTAATTACTCGCGATTTATAGTTAATTGATTTCAACTGATTAGCGTTGCGAGATTAATTACAAATTACCGTAAAGGTCAGATCCCCTTGTTACTTGTGGTAAACGGATAGTTTTACTTAACTACTTATAATTAACTAAGTATGAATTAAGTTTTTAAAACATACACAACAAATAGAATATAATAATTAATTAAATATTATTAACTAGCTGATGCCCGCGACTTCGTCCGCGTGGATTTAGTTTTTAAAATCCCTCGCGAACTCTTTGATTTTCCGGGATAAAAAGTAGCCTATGTCACTCTCCAGGTCCTCAACTATACCCATGCAAAAAATGACGTCGATCCGTAGCCCTGTTGCGGCGTAATTAAAGGACAAACCAACAAACAAACACACTTTCGCATTTATAATATTAGTAAGGATAGGTAAAATACAAAAATAAAAATAATTTTTTTTATGACAAAATAAGTTTATTATAGCTATCAGTAGGCACAATACAGGTAGTATATAATAAAATACATTTTTTTAATTTACTCTATTATTAATTTATATTTATTGAAATTATTGGACCCTATTCTTAATTTAAATTTATTAAAATTTATTTTCTATTTTTTAGTTTGGTTTTCTATAAAAAGCGTGTTTTTATTTTTTTTAACTATTATTTGTTTTCTACTTTTTAGTTTGGTTTATTTTTAATAGCTTGTTTTTTTAATTTTAATATATATATTTTTTTCAAATTAGTGTATTGTCATCGGTCCTCGATAAATCTACAAAGTTTGAACGAAATCTGGCCGTTTAAAGTGGGTCAAAATCGCGCCCAAAGAAGTCGGTTACAAGTTACAAACATACAAGTGAAATCGCGCCCAAAGAAGTCGGTTACAAACATACAAGTTTTTTTTTGTTTTTTTATCAAATTAGTGTATTGTCATCGGTCCTCGATAAATCTACAAAGTTTGAACGAAATCTGGCCGTTTAAAGTGGGTCAAAATCGCGCCCAAAGAAGTCAGTTACAAACATTGTTACAAACATTGTTACAAACATACAAGTGAAGCTAATAAAAAGCGTATTATAAAAATAATTTTGTTTATTTTGGCATTTATGAGCTGATGAATACTCGATAGATTATTTATTATCCTTTTCGAAAGTTCTTCAAAAAGCGCTCGAGGCCACGGGCCCCATCTTCCCAGGGTCTCCAAGTTAATTAAATAATTCATTTAGCATTTATTCAGACTGTTCCAAATTTAGTAATTACTAAGATCAACATCAGTATTAGTAGTTATATACTGATATGTGCTAGACGAATAGACTGATGAAGTTCTTTACAATTTCTGTACGGAACCCTCAATATGGTTGTAAGAAATGGCAGACATATTTTTAGAATCTTACCTAAATCGTTATTGCTTAAGCACAATGTAATGAGAAACACTCGGTTTATATTTGTAAAATATTATGACAAAAATCAAGTTTATATTCAAATCATGTAATAACTTACTTGGACATTTTACAATAGTACATCGCCTCAAGCACATAGAATACAATAAGACAATAACTTATAGTTACCTACTTATGGCATAACCTGACCTCATAATAATATATGATGTTGTTCAGGTCATCATTTACACATTTTGCTGATAAAATCTAAACCTAGGAACAGGTGAACACCTTGTATGTCTAAAGACATAACTTCGTTATGTCGAGTTATGTTCGAGTTTCGAAAATATAAATACATCGCTATAGTAGGTACAAATTATTTGTATCTGCCTTGTCAATTTTGTTGGCATTTACGCATGCATTATTTATTGTTTGGGTTCAAAATTATAAAATTATTGATTTGACCCGTGCCTAAATTATTGGAACGTAGTTCCTTATCGCGCGGTGCGGAAGGGGGCTAGACGGAAAAAATTAAGACAAAATTGAACCGACACTCGACACTGATCGACACTTTTTTGAAACCGACACCTTTTTGAATGTGAATTCGGCATTGTGTTCGGTATTTTCGCGGTACAATATTGGGTCTCCGTAGCCTTGTGGTTTCTTCTTCTTTCTACTGAGATCTAATATTGTAGTGTGAAAATGTTGAACACAATGCCAAATTCACATTCAAAAAAGTGTCGGTTTCAAAAAAGTGTCGATCAGTGTCGAGTGTCGGTTCAATTTTGTCTTAATTTTTTCCGTATACATCTTAAAGTATGTTCAAAGGTTAGTAAGAAGAAATAGATTGCTATCTTTTTGTACAAATCAAATTACGCTAAAACTGCACGAGGTACCCTATATCCTAGTAACATGCTTGTAACGCTAGATGGCGGTGCTAGGATTTCAGTTTATGTTAAAAGTGACGGTGAAACCGACGAAATATCGTATTTTATTTTGCTGGTTCGTCATATTAATTTCTTATTTCTGGGTTTAATATTTAACCCCCGACGCAAAAAGAGAGGGGTGCTATAAGTTTAACGTGTCTGTGTATCTGTGTATCTGTCTGTGGTAGCGTAGCCGCCAAACGGATGAACCGATTTTCGTTTAGTTTTTTTTGTGTCATAGATAATTTTATCCCGAGTGTTCTTAGCCATATTTCATGAAAATCTGTTCAGCCGTTTGAAGATTATCAGCTCTTTTCTAGTTGATTAGGGGATCTGACTAACTTCCTTATGTCCTATCGATTCGAAATTTGGTACCGTGTTACTTCAATGATATTGAAAGTATATGGTAAGGTAACCATGACCTGATCAGCCGTTTGAAGATCATCAACTCTTTAATAGTTGATGAGGGGATCTGACTACCTTCCATATGTCCTGTCGATTCGAAATTTGGTACCTTGTTACTTCAATGATATTGAAAGTATATGGTAAGGTAACCATGACCTGATCAGCCCTTTGAACATCATCAGCTCTTTAATAGTTGATGAGGGGATCTGACTACCTTCCATATTATGTCCTATCGATTCGAAATTTGGTACCGTGTTACTTCAATGATATTGAAAGTATATGGTAAGGTAACCATGACCTGATCAGCCGTTTGAAGATCATCAGCTCTTTAATAGTTGATGAGGTGATCTGACTACCTTCCATATGTCCTATCGATTCGAAAGGTACCGTATTACTTCAATGATAATGAAAGAACATGGTAAGGTAACCATGACTTTAAATATGACATTTTAGAGTAAGGTTTAGATTTCGAAGGTGGGTAATTAAATGGGATCAATTAGGCTCAATTACCACTGCGCTAACAAATCACTATAAATACCTTCCTAATATTTATACCTACTTTAAAAAGGACTAAATAAAAGTAAAATTAAAAATTTTAAAAACCCCCCGACACAAAAAATAATCTCTAAAAACTAACAAATAATATTTTATACCTATATATAATTATTATCGTCACATATATTATGTAAGTTCAAATATTTTTATTTTCCAAGTGTCGTCGTCGCGTCGGGGGACCGCTAAGTGAGAAAAACAGGTGTAGTCGCAGATTGCAACAAAAGAATTTACTCAAAATCGACACAACCGTCAACGTCGTCTGCCCTCACGTGTCGCGCGCGGCATTACGTAGAGCGTAGACTATACATGCATGAAACTTAAGATCGCTCGTACCTAAATGTAATTCGTAATAATTAATTAGCTGTTGGAAAAATACTTTATAAACTTTAGCGGTCCCGCGACGCGACGACGACACTTGGAAAATAAAAATATTTGAACTTACATATGTGATGATAATAATTATATATAGGTATAAAATATTATTTGTTAGTTTTTAGAGATTTATTTTTTGTGTCGGGGGTTTTTAAAATTTTTAATTTTACTTTTATTACTAAACAAGGTTCATAATATTTACTAAAAATAGCAAATTTTTAGTTTTCTTCGTAAAGTTATTGAATTCCGGTAGATGGCGTTAATATTTAAAAGACAACTAGATTTACGCAAGGTTTGTTCTAAAATCTTTTTTTTTATTCGATGACAAGCTAGTCCTTGACTGGCGATTGCAGACTAAGATGGTAGCGGGCTAACTTGGAAGGAGTATGGCAGTGAACATACAACCCATACCCCTAATCGGTTTCTACACGCCATCATGCCGGAACACTAAATCGCTTGGCGGCACGTCTTTGACGGTAGGGTGGTAACTAGCCACAGCCAAAGCCTCCCACCAGGCCAGACCAGAGACAATTAAGAAATTATAAATTCCCAAATTGCCCCCGCCGGGAATCGAACCCGAGACCTCCCAGTTATAAGACAACAGCACTCACCACTGAGCCAGGGAGGTCGTCAGAATCTATTCTATTGTAATAATCTAATCTAATATTGTCTAATCTATTGTATTACGATAGCAGT
This sequence comes from Oeneis ivallda, assembly GCA_029955525.1. Lineage (NCBI taxonomy): Eukaryota > Metazoa > Arthropoda > Insecta > Lepidoptera > Nymphalidae > Oeneis > Oeneis ivallda. The sequence continues at coordinate 14,156,669 of JARPMR010000023.1, forward strand.
CTATACTTCTATAACAGCTAATCTCTGCTAATCTTACCTCTGCCAAGCGTTAAGTTAAGTTAAGCTTGGGGTTGGGTTTGAACCTTTCGAGTCTCACGTTGTTGAGCAAAGTAACAACAAAGTTCGAGTATTCGTCCGTTCGTCGAAGTACTAGATACGCCCGAACAGTACACGCTTGCGTGTAAAGTCACGGGATTTTATATCTTCATTTCCTTCATTATTCATTCACTGACACTTATGACCGTGATCATAAAATAATATAATATGTTTCGTATATTTAATAATATGAGCTGCTATTGTATATAGCGATTATAATAGCCTATTGTGCTTACAAACAATGAGGAAAATATTGTGTTTATCTGCACACAAGATTATTATGTAACTTTTATTTATATCTATATTTTACTCAATTGTTTGATCTCTGGGAACCTTTAGTTACAAGATACAACAAATAATGTTTAACATTACAATTTTATAAAATAGGATACAAAATGAAGTAGGACACAAAGTGAATTATTTTAATCAGGATTATAATAACTGTTAACTGTAGGTATTATAACTGTTTATACAATTATAATAAATACAAAATTTTATAAGGATCTGTTATCCCGTATCATAGAATCCACTGGTGACTGGAAAGCTGGTGGTTACCTTGGCCAAAATAATATAAGCCTCATTTCCTTGTTCCAGTGTTTTGGTTATATACCTTTACCTTTTTTATATTTGGTTTTGAATTTTTGATATTTAAGATTTTTTTTAAAAACCTTATATGTGAGTAAAGACTTTAAAGTATCTACACTATCCTTACTTATCATACTAATATTAGATTAAATGTGAAAGTGTGTTTGTTTGTTGGTTTATCCTTCAATGACGCCGCAGCAGAGCTACGTATCGACGTGATTTTTGCATGGGTGTAGTTGAGGACCTGGAGAGTGAGATACGATACTTTTATCCCGGAAAATCAAAAGTTCCCGAAGGATTTTAATAACTAAATCCGGGCATCAGCTAGTTAACAATAAATAAAAATTCGGTTTTCTATGGTGGGAGGCTTTGGCCGTGGCTAGTTACCACCCTACCGTCAAAGACGTGCCGCCAAGCGATTTAGCGTTCCGGCACGATGACGTGTAGAAACCAATTAGGGGTATGGGTAGAATGTTCACTTCCAAGTTAGCCCGCTACCATCTTAGACTGCATCGTCACTTACCATCAGGTGAGATCGCAGTCAAGGACTAGCTTGTCGTCGAATTAAAAAAAAAGGTTTTTCGAGGAATATTTTCTCTAAATTTGTAGGTCCGTAGGCTTAGGCCGTGCGTTGTCTATCAGTGCGTAGTCAATCACAGTTCTGTTTAAAGTGACTCTACTTACTCCCCGGAGCACGGAGACGTCATAGATCATAGAGCTTATTAACATTTAATTTTCGACCTAGAACCGCACTAACGCACATTTACACACACAGCGTTTCAGTAAATGTCCGTCCATCACTGCCCGAGGTGAGTGACGTTATATTTACACGCAGTAGGGCGTCCACACAATTAATATTACAATTGTAATGGATGAGCTCCATATTCCCGTGTAATTTACTGCGTGGAATACACGTCAAGTATTGCCTACTTGCAAACAAATGACTTACTACAATAATAATTGTAGAGCGATAACATAACCCCCATCGCTATATCTAGGTACATAATATTTATTATGTATATTAATATTCTTGGTATAGTTGGTAGAGTTGGTAACTAGGTATAGGTACATGGTAAGTATTACCTGCTCTGCATCGGAGCTCATGATACTATTGACATAGTTCATCAAGTCGTGAAGCTGAAACAGGCAACAAACATAGTACGACTAATGCTTGCTTTCACAAATCACACCTGAATCATCTAAGTAGGAGTCTCTTTAAGTAGGTAGCTCTTCAATACAACATCTTAGCCAATGTGGAACCACGGGTAAACGCCCGTCATTTCCACCTTTAGGTGTTCCCTAAAGGTTCGTGAAAATGAAATTGACAGAAACCGTCACCTAACTGATCTTAAAGTCAACTAGGTATAGGTACCTACATGGTAAGTATTACCTGCTCTGCATCGGAGCTCATGATACTATTGACATAGTTCATCAAGTCGTGAAGCTGAAACAGGCAACAAACATAGTACGACTAATGCTTGCTTTCACAAATCACACCTGAATCATCTAAGTAGGAGTCTCTTTAAGTAGGTAGCTCTTCAATACAACATCTTAGCCAATGTGGAACCACGGGTAAACGCCCGTCATTTCCACCTTTAGGTGTTCCCTAAAGGTTCGTGAAAACGAAATTGACAGAAACCGTCACCTAACTGATCTTAATATATTCTTAATATATTCTTAATATATTTAAAAAAGTCGGATTATAAAATTATATCTATTGAACTATCTAAATAAGCGTTCACCAAAATTGAGATTCAAATATTTATTCATAAGCAGACCCACAGTAGGTCGCCTCATTAGAGAGAACGGTCCCTTTTAGGCCGTTACTGGCCCTAGACAGGTGCGCGCATTAAAATGATTAAGCCATTGTTCTCACGGCCTGTTCGATACTTGTTCTTGTGCACCGCACAGCTATTACGTATAGCTGAGCTTTTGTCAACGTTGATTGTACCGAAGACTGCGTAATCTTGAATGGTCTAAACTCTAATTCGTAATCTGAGTAAGTAGTACCTAGTTGATTTAAAATACCACAAACTTCTGTACGTCATAATGTTGGTAAATATTTGACTGACGACGCAAAACTCCCCTGATGCAATGGTGAGCGCTGTGGTCTTAAAAAAGAAGGTTTCGAGTTCGATTCCCGGCGGTTAGACAATTATTATATCTGAATTGTCGATCTGTCTTGTGACGCTTGATAGCTTGGCAGGAGCACTGCGCCACAGGAGTCTGAGACTGAGATCTATAAATCGTACTCTGGCTCTGCTCAAGACTCAAGATAGAGTTAAAATGAGACCCAAATATTTCCTGACATAAATCTGTCTCGGTTTAACTCAAGTTTTGAGTCTGAGCTGAGTGAAAGTGCACTCTATAAATCTCACTCTGAGTCACAGCCTCAAAATTCGTTAATTAATTAATTCTTTTAAGTATCTCATAGTCAACCCATTCGCCGCGTTACTCTGGGATCAGGTCTCCTCTCGAATGAGAAGGGTTAAGGCCACAGTCCACCATACCGGCCAAATGCCGATTGACAGATTTTACTCACATATTTGAGAACATTATGGTGAACCCTCAGACATGCTTTCCTCGCGATGTTTTCCTTCGCATTTAGATGATATGATACTTATTATTAAATTGCTTAAAACGCACATAGCTTAATTCCTTCGAAAAGTTAGAGCGCAATCCCGGACCCCGAAAAGATGTCTTAGGCGCTGCGCCCACGAACGACAATCGGTGACCGATTTTTTGTCGGGAAAAATGAAACATACAGATTGCAATATTGAAACGCACACGTCCTTCAAAATCACACTGAATCTGTGATAAAAGTCGGCGAAATTAACGGACTGATTAATTATCGAACCTCCAAAAAGTCTGACGTGGATGGAGAGCCTTAATCTGATGGCACTCTCACTCAGCTCAAACTCAAACGAGACAGATTTATGTTGGGACATGTTTGTGTCTCATTTTAACTCTATCTTGAGTCATGAGCAGAGCCAGAGTTCGATCTATAGATCTCAGCCTATAAGGCTATAACCAATGCAATATAAATATCAACAAGGGTTGTTCGGCCAAACGTTGCCTCGATGGAGGCATGTCCAGAATGAGTATTTTAGCTAGGTACGACAATTCCTAATAAACATTTTACCGTTAAAATATTCTTATTAGTTATATGAAATAGCCTGTATAGTGATGCTTACTTAAGCCCCAACGTCGTATAGATAGCGTACATCCTATATTATGTTGATACGACGGTGGTACGAGGCGGGTCGTGGGAACAATGATTCAATCATAATGCGCACCTGCCGATTCATCTCTTAGAAACTGTACTACGGGTTCTCGAGAGCTATTCGATTAGCGCATTCCGGTTTCTCTATCGAAACATTATTGAAGCTCTAAACTTCTATTAAATTGCATTCCCATTAGCATAACTATTAAAATTTTTGCTGCTTGCTGGTTATCTCTTGTACTTAGAGCATTGATTAATTTGCTATCAAATGTATACATAGGTATATGTGTATTTCTTAATTTTAGTCGACTTCTACTACTACTTCTACTTATACTTATACTACTACTTCTACTACTTATACTACTACTTATACCTAATATGTAAACTCAGGTTTACGCGAGCTTAAGTGATAAATGTTAAGTAACGCTTACCTTTAAACTATGTAGTCAGATAAGAGCGCTTTAAGGTTACACATTACCTATTATAAAAATAATTGAAATTTTTAATTCACGTGCGCTTTTATAAAGTGGTTTTGGAATTGTTTTTTTTTTTGGCTTGGCATTGTAATTCATAGTATTATTTTAATATGATAAATCCTCTAGCATAGCAGAGTTTAATAATAAATTGCACTTAACTTACCTTTGCATCAATAGTAAAAATAGACAAGACAAATTGTCAAATTCATGAGCTTTGCGTATTTATGTTTTTAGTGCCCTTATTTTTTAAGGGGAATGTTATGTATAGGTAAGTAATGCTGAAAATGACTCATGTTTCCCTCTCCTCTCCAAATAAGTTTTAAGCTTGTGTTAGAAGTGTGTACAACAATAGTGCTACGGGTGTGGATTGAACCGGCTACATTTCAACTTTCAGTCAGAACTTTTAACCATTGGGCTGTTGAGGCTTTTAAATTATAATAGTTCTCGTGTTGAAATAGCTTTTATAAAGTAGTAAATCATGTATCGATCTCAATCTATCGCTTGCATCAAATTAACTCAATTACATAAGCTTTTAAATTCGCCCACCAACTTAAATATCTGCCCATAGACTAAGAGAAACAGATAGATAGATCCTAAACCAGCGAACAATTAAGGAGATAGTCTGACAGGATCAGTTCAGTTTAAGGAGGCCGATAATCCCATCGATATTATTATTGTATCTAGAATGTAACATTGTATAAGTGGTTCTTCTTCGATATAGCTCTATCCCAACCAGGTTGGGTCTTGTAGGATTCCCGGCAAACTCCTACCCACTTTGCCCGATTTTTTTATTGACTATGCAGCATAAATTGTTAGTTAAAATATCCATCATCGTAAATTAGCCTTTCCATAGAAGATAGTGAAATAGCATTCAATAATATCATAATATGGCAGATTAAGCGTAGATCTATCGTAGCCTGTACAGGGGTCGGAAATTCGGAATCGAATTATATTTTAATGTAAGTTAAGCAACGCTTTTGCCCGTACACAAACTTATTGGTGGACGGCACGGTATGTCAGCAGTGATAGCCTAGTGGTTAGGACTGTGGTCTCCTATTTGGGGGGTTGCAGGTTCGATCCCGGGTACGCACCTCTGACTTTTCGGAGTCATGTGCGTTTAAGAAATTAAATATCACTTGCTTCAACGGTGAAGGAAAACATCGTGAGGAAACCTGCACATCTGAGAGTTCTTTATAATATTCTCGAAGGTGTGTGAAGTCCGCCAATTCGCAGTGGGCCAGCGTCGTGGACTATGGCCTATAACCCTTCTCTGATATGAGACCTGTGCTCCGTAGTGAGCCGTTGATGGGTTGCAAATGATGATGATGATGACGGTATGTCTTGTATCATGAACCGTGATCAGACCAGACGGTAGGTCTGTGCTGAGTTTATTTACTTAAAAACAATACTGAATTGCGTTTGAGCAATAAATCGTGACACAACGGCTGTGGTATTATCTAAAAATTATTATTGCTAGTGTGACGATCACAATCACCTCTGATTAGCCGATACCCTCTTGCTATTGGCTAAAATGCATTGTTGCAGCAAGAATATAGTTTTTGCAATTCATAAAGGCGAGTGAGCTTTACTTGTGGTTACTTCGTGTACATGCACATTTCATAAGTGTGCGTGCCTGTCAAAGCCTAGGTGGGAGCGGGCAGGCGCGAGCATTGCGCTCGCTCACACTTATACAGATACGACACAAACACAACCATAAGTCAGTCGCCCTCGTGAATTGCAAGAACTATTACCATAAATTCAGTCAATCACCACAATTGATTCACTTAATATGATGATACTTACTCAACAGCTCCATCTATCTAAATACTTTAGTCTTTGTACCTACTATCTGCCTTGAAAAGGTTTGCAATCGATTTGACAGTGTAGGCGTAACTTTGTATGGTGTTTATTCAGAGACAAAGACATAAATGTAATTTTTATTATGACCACCTACTATTGAATGACACAATACAACGGTAAATGTGTTAACATTAAGTGGTTTTTGGTTATGGACCTACATTGTTTTAGTATACCCTGATATGTTTAACCAATTAAAGTAATCATACTTCATAGTTCATACTAATATTATAAATGTGAAACTGTGTTATTTGTTGATTTGTCCTTCAATCTAGCCGCAACAGGGCTACGGATTGACGATTTTTTTTGCATGCGTAGGTATAGTTGAGGACCTGGAGAGTGACATATGCTATATTTTATCCCGAAAAATCAAAAAGTTACCGAGGGATTTCAAAAACTAGTAAGCAAATAAACAATTAGTATCGAATGGGTGGGTGGCCCCGGGTTTTTCGGAGGGTCGCAGGTTCAATCCTTAGCTACTTCTGTCAGCTAATTTCGTCTGGTGGGAGACTTCTGTCGTGTCCAAGTGTCTACCACCCTGCCGTCAAAGACGTGCCGTCAATCCGCCGGATTAAAAAAGACTTTACACAAAATAGGTACATAATATAATACCGTTTACCCCTACAAATAAAACGCTTCAAGTGAGTAAACACAAATAACACTAACGTAGAAAACAGCAATAAATAGCGGACTTACAACGGCTTTTGGAAAGGCCCTATTCCGCCTATTCCCAAAACATAAAAGCGGCGAGCCTTTCAGAATGTCCGAGCGTGCTTACACCAAAGGACATTGTAGGGCCCGTGTAAAACCTAGTGTCGGCCTTTTTCACAAAAGTGTCTTAGCGGGAACATCGCAAGAAAGATGCCTTGGGGAAATCTTCTCACGTCCTATTTATACCTTTGTAGTTTTGTTTTTCTTTGACCGACTGCGCAAGGACAAGTATTTCGCTGTCAATCTATGTGCCGATATCACCATCCAGTGCCAGTTTAAACAAGGAGTGAAGTTGATGTACTGAAAACTTTTGTATTGAAAATCTGTCAAAATATCAAAATTCATAGGTTACTCAACTAACCTTAGTTGAGTAACCTATGAATTTTGATATTTTGATTACACCTGTAATTGGCACTTAGTAAATAATCAATTTCAAGTAATTTGTTGACCAGTTTTCATTTTTTGTTTCATCGGACGGTACGGACTAGGCGGATGGGGGAGGCTAGGCGAAAAAAGTGTAAGAATTTTTCCGTTACGACGTTGATGGCGTAGCGGCTAAACGAAGGAGTGAAACTATCGGTTCGGGGGTTCGAATCCTGATTTCAGATTATTATTTTTTATTTTATTTATTTTGATTATTAATTTATTATTAAAAGGAACTTCGTTCAAACCAAGTGTTTTTTACCAATTTTTTATTCAGTTTTCTTGCTACTATTATTATATATTATTATATATTATATTATATTACTATTATTACGTATACGTATCAGTATTAAGCTTTTATGTATTCGTATTTAAGTTTTTTTTACCCACGTGGTTTTTAAAAAATAAAAAAGTTGAGTAGCTGTTCGTTTGCACACAGACAGTCTCAATTGTAGTAATTGAATTTTTGACGTTCTTGGTGCAACAATGCATTCTAGCCAATAAAAGGTAATTTCGGTTATCACACTGTACAAACTAAGCTTTTAAGAGTGTGCCATATGCCATTACATATGCCATACGCCGCTACGATATGGCTTTCGTGCCCCTTTTCGAGCGGGATGGTTAAATGTTTTCTCGTGAGTGAGAAATACAGAGCGATAGACGCGCGACGTATTTTTGATGACGTAAACGCCAAAACTGCTTATTACCTAATTACAAGTTAATTAAACAACCAATCGAAAAATTAAAACATGTAATTGAAAAATACTTCTAGAAATAGTTAGCTCCTCCTGAGATAAATAACAAAAATGTGTGCAAAACATGTATTTTTCAAAAAAAAATATACTATCGTGATAATTTTCACCAATCGTATTTTTAGAACACGTAATCCAAGATAAAAGTTCAAAGTTTCATTTCCCCAAATATTAAGGTTTTAATTTGAACTTTAACAAATTCTGAGATAAATGGCAATGACAAAATACCAAATTTCATATTGTGGACTCTTAACTTGAAAAATATATTAAACTATTATATAGCTAGATACACATAGTTCGAAGAGCTGATGGTCGTTGGGGTCCCAAGGTGCTGGAGTGGCGACCCCGCACCGGGAAACGCAGCGTTGGCAGACTCCCTACTAGGTGGACCGACGACATCAAACGAGTCGCAGGGAGCCGCTGGATTCAAGCGGCATAAGACCGAAGCCTGTGAAAGTCCATGTAGGAGACCTTTGTCCAGCCGTGGACGTCTATAGGTTGATAAAGAGAGGAGAGAGAGATAGTTTGATACTAGTAACACTTGCGCCTATAATCAAAAGAAACATCTTTTTATGAATCACTCAATTATTAAACTTTGAATCTGTGAGAGGGAAAACAATATAAAATCGTTACTTACATCTCATTTCCGATATCATACATAATAATTATTCTTGACATAACAATTATTATGATATCGATGCGTTACTTCACAGAAATAGTTACCAATTATTCAGAAACAATCAATTATATAGATTATAAAACCATACATTGTAACAGCGGAGCTGTCAAATGTATCACAAATTAACTATAGAGACATTAAAAAAAACGAGTCCAAAAGTCTTTAAGAAACGACAACTGTCGTTCGAAGTGCGTAGGCGCATAGACACGCCGCTCTTTATCTAACATCTGTGACAATATAATATAACTATGTATAATATAACTACATCCAATATAACATAACATTATAATTTAACGTGAGACCTTCACAAAGTGTTAAGATAGAGAAAGTTGTATTTTTATGGCGGATTTAGATTTGAGGAGATAGGTACCTGTTTGACACACTATTTTGTAGCTTGACAAATAATATTTTGCCAAACATTTTTAGGGTTCCGTACCCAAAGGGCGCCAACGGGACCCTATACTAAGCCTCCGCTGTTCGTCCGTCTGTCAGCGGCCTGTATCTCGTAAACCGTAATAGATAGACAGTTGAAATTTTCACATATTTTGTATCTCTATTACCGCCATAACAACAAATAATAAAAATTAAATTAAATTAACTAAATTAAATTCAAATATTTCCATGGGTAGGTACATGGAAATATTTTAATTTAATTTTTTTTAACGGAACCCTAAAAGAGCGAGGCCCGACTCGCACTTGGCTGGTTTTTAAAGTTTTGATGGGCTGGTCGATTGCAGAAAAACATTTATTATTATAGCGAGGGAGGATCAGCCAATCAGATTTGATTGCGATCATCACAATGTAGCAATCAATATTAGATAATCCCGTAGGGAATTTACATAATCTATTGGTAGGTACTGTTACAGAAATTAGTAAAGATATTTTCAGTATTGAAATGAAAGATTATTTGAATATTAGTTAAGTTAAAAAATGACTATAAGATCAGCTATTTGATTTCGAACTCACGTTATCTTGAAAAGTCTTAAGTTAGGGCCGCTGCTTAAAACTTGCTATCTTTGCTCTGTTAAAACTTTAAGGCAATAGGCATACGTTTTAATCTAAGGGTACCTCTCCACTGAAATGGCGAGGTGCGAAAACGTATTTGGCAGACCAATGGCATTATTGAAAGATGATGTAACATACTTATTGCGTGATGTATCAAGAATATTATTGCTCTGCTGAGCACATCTTCGCTTCAGAGGACCAGCACCCTAATGGAATGGAAAGTGTTTCTAAATATCCGTTTACAAGTGTTTCTGTACCTACGATGCTTTATAAAGTGTCAAATCAATAAAGGTATGTTTTCCAAACATGCCACGATCGTTACAATCTTCTAGTTAGAAGTCTATCTGAGAAATCTTTCATAAGCGCCTTTTGAGAGCGTAGTAATTAATAGTTGGGCAAAAACCAGTACCTACGGTAAAGCTAACTTTTAATAAAACAAAAAAAATACGTGGCACTCGAGGACTGCCGCAGTAAAGCTATTGCATAGCATTTTTTATCAACTTATGCGATCATAATATTTATGCAATATTTTTTTTGCATAATAAAAATTATGCAAAAAAAATTAGTTAAAAAAATTAATTATTAAATTATGCAAAACAAACAAACAAGAAAAGCGCACTGTCACTACTTTGCGAGTGAGATTCGAACCTGCGACGTCATACATACTCGTAAAGCGGCCGGCCGCTCGCCCACTGCGCCAAACAGAGCTACTTGTGACCCTCTAAAATGTTGAACGCTTACTGAACGACGGTGTTAGGTTTATTTTCGTTACGGAATTTCTTGATTCGGTCGCCGCGCTCAAACTGTTTGTCCTAGTTCAAAGCCCGCGATAAAAGCTAAGCAATAGCTTAAAAGTAAGTAAACAACCATGAAAAATTGACAGTTATGATCCACAGTGTACATAATTAAAGTCCAGTAAGACAACTTCTTAGCGAACCTAGAGCAGGCATTGGAAAGCGGAGTAAGAACGGAAACGTGCAATAATAACGCTCATTAACGTCAGAATAGTTGGTATGATAAACTACATGATTGCCAACAATAAACAATTTCGTTCGACATCCTGTATTGACAACTTGCTTGACTGATTTACTTGTCATGTGGTTAAGATTTTTGTAGAGCAGCTGCAGCGCTATTAAGGCGCGCTTGCAGAAACGTCGAGTTATCCTTATAACCCAGAGTTAGCAGCTAACTCTGGGTTAAAAAGGCAGGTTTAACAGATTTCGTATAAAGCTTCTATCAAATTACAAATTTATTTCTGGGTTAACTAGCCCGGCGTCTCTGCAAGCGGGCCTTAGTAAAATACAACCTCACTTCGAAAGCAAACTCACTTTACCTTTCACGGAATAGGTTAAAAAAGACTAGAACGGTTATGACACTAGTCCTAATGCAAAATAGGAGTGAATGCCTTTCCATTCTCTATCATCTTGTTCTGTGTTATCAATTATGTCAAATTATCCCTTATTATTTTATTAATTGACATAATTGACAAGTGAGTTCGCTTCGGAAGCGAGTTTTATTTTAGTGAATACCTCTTATAACAGTTAGAGCCCAGTGGTTAGGACTGCGTTTTCCTATTCGGGGGGTCGCAGGTTCGATCGGGTTGCACCTCTGACTTTTCGGAGTTAAGTGCGTTTAAGCAATTAAATATCACATGTTTCAACGGCGATGGAAAACATCGTGAGGGAACCCTGCACGCCTGAGAGTTCACCATAATGTTTTCAAAGGCGTGTGAAGGTCTACCAATTCGCCTTGAGCTAGCGTGGTGGACTATGGCCTATAACTCTTCTCTGAGAGGAGACTTGCGCTTAGTGAGACGTTAATAGGTTGCTCCGGAATACCTCTAATATGATCCTGGGGGGCTATTTCGCCATCGCGATATAAGCTTTCACAGATAAATAAATTTGACATATTGACGGATTGCCACTACAAAAACTTTCAAAATTTTGTAACTTTCACAACAAATTCAGCGACTGTAAAGTAGGCCCCTAGGCCTGTCAAATATATTATGTGTGAAAAATCAAGTTGTTCAAAATATTATGTTGTTCGCTCTCAGATAAAAACTGATTACGATCAATTACGATACGGCTTTACTCCAAGGATCCGTAAGGAGTTACGGAAATTGTAATCAGTCTTAGGCCTCGTTTTCGCATAGGCGTGGCGTTGCGCTTCTCGCGGCGCGTCGAGTCGCGTGAGCGGTCGCGCGATATGGCCAAGGTATGAGGGCGAGCGAGAGCGAGCGAGCGACGCGCCGCGCGACGCGCAACGCCACGCCTATGCGAAAACGTGGCCTTAGATAGGTACTTCAAGAAAGTCTTATTTGTACTCTATGTATGTTGTTAGTATTATAAAATCTATCGGATAATCTGTCGACTGTTTGTAAGTATACTTACCTACACAACTGTATCTAGTGCCTAATACAGCTATGTACATACTTATATACAGTCGACAACGGGCAAGCTATTTGTTTCAAGACCGCTAAGCAGAAAAACAATTTGAAGAGAAACATGCGAGGTACTCAGAATTGCCTAGTTTACAAGCAGATGGCTACCGGGGCCATTATCATTGTAAATGGTCGCAATTTGCCTCCAATCCTTCTTCCTTGTTACACGCATTACCATTCCACTTCATTCCGGCCGTGGTTGGTAAGTGGTGATAATTTCGCGAACGGTTTTCGGTGATTGAATGCGGTTGGCTTACAGAATTAGTCCCGTAAGTCAAATTGTGTGAATCAAGGAAATATTAAATGGGGAAAATTTTTATAAGAGAAAATTAGTTCTGTATTAATATTGTTTTGTATATAATTAGTATTTAAATACAAAACAAGCTTTTTCCCGCGACTTCGCTGGCAATAAGAGGTATTTTCCGGGATAAAAAAAATTGGCAGTCATAGGGACTGCCGACAGAAGTGAAAACTAGATTTGCTAATAATGAAAAACAAATAAGAAAAGCGCACTGTTACGATTTCGTGAGTGAGATTTGAAACTGCGACATCATACATTAAACGGTAAGGAAGGCGGCTGCTTGCCCGCTGCGCTGTACAAGTTTGCTTGGGAACTTCTAAAATGTTGAACGCTTACTGAAATCTCCAGGTAACGATTGTGAAGCTGACGATGACGCGAAATCCATGTTTTTTGCTCACCCAAAAAAGTGCTCAACGCGCCTAGAGACGTTTTCACTTCAAAAATATCCTGTCACTCTCCAAGCCCTATAGTTAAGCAAAAAATCATTCCGTTAGGTACATAATGAGTGAACACATAAACCTAGGAAGCAACCTTTTGTTTTGATTAGAATCAAAACAAATTGTCTTGTCTTTTGTCTAGGTAAGCTTCATATGAAAGTTTATAGTAACAGAGGTCAAGTTGAACTAGCTGCTAACTTTAAATTACCAGTTTAAAATAACACTTATCGTAGAAGTTGCTTAGGTTTATAACAGGTCAGCCTCGGTTGGTGATAAACCATAATGAACCGTAAGTAGGTAACACTTTGCCACACCAAACTAATATAAAACCGTAGTTTATAGACCGTTATGCAGTTAGGTATGTGTTCCTATACTAGACACGAAGAATAATAATATCGAAATGACGTCCATCCTTATAGTGATCGTTATTTTTAAGCTATTGCATAGCTTTTATCGCGAGCTTTGAACTAGGACAAACAGTTTGAGCGCGGCGACCGAATCAAGTAATTCCGTAACGAAAAAAAACCTAACACCGTCGTTCAATAAGCGTTCAACATTTTAGAGGTTCACATTTAGCTCTGTTTGGCGCAGAGGGCGAGCGGCCGCTTTCTTTAGATGTCGCAGGTTCGAATCTCACTCGCAAAGTAGTGAGTGTGACAGTGCGCTTTTCTTGTTTGTTTGTTTTTTAATTATTTTTTGCATAATTTTTATTATGCAAAAAAAATATTGCATAAATATTATAATTGCATAAGTTGATAAAAAATGCTATGCAATAGCTTAACCGCGGCATTCCCCGAGTACAACTTAATTTTTTTACTATCTAACAATACATTAGCAAACTAAAGCGTTAATGTTAAATGCAATTTAATTGAAGCAGGTGGGCACTTTCGGTACAACAGTAATTAAATTACTCAAATAAAGATAATGAATAGTTCCAATCTTTCCTTAATTCATTTTTGTAATTTTTATATGAAAATCTTTGCCTATATGAAAGAACGTTGTACCTAACTCAGTTTTTTCCGTTTTCCAAAATACTAGCTAGCTTTTGCATTCATCTTCGTCCGCGTGGAGTGTGGTTTTTAAAAACCCGCGGGAAGCATTTGTTTTATGTAGCGTAATTTTTTTGAAAACTGGTTTGAAAGATGATAAGTGATAACTTATCCGGAAATCTTCTTCAAAGATTCGACTTCAAAGATTGCAACTTGCGATTAGACCAGTAAGCACCGCTGCCCCTCTAGCTAAATTACACTTCGTTGACAACGAAGTGTAATTTAGCTAGAGGGAACGAATCGTTGTATCGTTTCCCTTTCTACGATTGTTGTCACTTGGAGTTTTGGCTACGGCTAGACTAGATTGCGCTGCAGCTGATCAAAGACAAAAGTGTATTGATAATATTTCGCGGCATTTTGTGTTGTTTATATTAAAATATGCCGCGAAATATTTTATTAACACACTTCTGTCTTTGATCAGCTGCAGCGCCATCTAGTCTAGCCCTAGCCAAAACTTCAAGTGACAACGATCTTAGAAAGAGAAACGATACAATGAAGTGTAACTTGGCTAGAGGGGCTGCTCTACTATCGACGAAGTTTTTTCTATATTACTTAGACTATAGCGCTTAACTAAGTCTCTTCTTTCTTCTTCTTTATCAACCTATAGACGTCCACTGCTGGAACTTTGCCCACCTCACCTACAATCTCACCTGATAGTAATTGAAGATACAGCCTAACTAACTAAAGAAGTATTATAAAGGAATAATTATTATCGGTTTTATTTATTTGAGATAAGATCAATGGAGTTTTTGTTCTACACACAATTGAATGTCGGATTAGTGACACCTTCAAGGCCGGAAGGGTGGGATTATTGAGATATAAAATGTAGAGCTACTTACTGCCTCTTTACTGGCCGAAGCCGGGGATTATGACTGTATTAATATTTGTAGGTAGTGGTTAGGACTGTAGTCTCCTATTCGAGGGGTCGCCGGTTCGATCCCGGACACGCATCTCTGACTTTCCGCTGTTATGTCCGATTTAGCAATAAAATATTACATGCTTCAATGGCGAAGGAAAACATAGTGCACATATGAGAGTTCTCCATAATGTTCTCAAAGGTGTGAAGTCTGCCAATTCTCGTTGGGCCAGCGTGGTGGACTATGGCCTATAATTCTTCTCTGAAAGGAGACTTTGTGAGACTTGATTTTAAAAATCTATAAATAAAACTCTTTTTGACGAAAAGAAATAAATAAAATAAAAAAATCGATTCCGAATCCGAGTAACCGATACATCGTTTTCTCTAGCACAAAGACTCATTCATCTTTCTTGTGTATCAACGATGTTTATCTCGCGAGATAGTATCGATTTTAAATATATTGTATTGATATCGAAGTTTGTCAAAGGTCGAGTCACGAGTGATAATATTATGTTAATGATTATGAAATAATCGATGAATTGAGTGAAGTAATAATTTTTGTACGGATGAAAATTATTACCTCACTCAATTCATCGATAGATAATCAAGTAGGGGCTTGAGTGAGCAGTGGTCTTCCATATCGATATTTTTTCTTGTTGATAGGTCGTCGATCTTTAAACATGAAATTCGTAGGCAAATTATACAGTGGGTAAATACCGACATAATCTTTTCTAAATTATCTCATATCCAGTAAGTTATGATGGGACTGATTACTATGTTTATGACTATGAGAATATCAATGAATTAAATAATAATATTTTTCCGATTGTGGCATATTCTATTTTAATAATTTTCACTTTATATTATATCAGCAAACAAAACCAGTCTTATGCAATCCAACATTAGCTACACGTAGGTACTTTCAAAGTTAGGTATAGGTATGCCCAAATCCTAAATTAAAAATGTATCAATAACGGAAACCGACCGGTTATACCTACTATTCGTTAATTATGAACAAAGACATTAACTTTAACATAAAACAAGTATTTTACATCATCTATGTACGACCTTACTTTTATAACCTCAGAGTTAGATTTATACGTACAATCAAAATAAAAACTATTACCCAATTGGGCCACTAAAATAAAAAGTTCGCCTTCGAAGCCATTCTCACGCCACAATATCACAAGACCGGATAACATTAACATAGAAAAACGAGTGTCTTGTTGTTTTGCAATAAATAACAAACTAATTCGTGAACAGTTCAATCAAATAAAGAATTGGTAGATGTACCATTAGGTGCATACATCGAATACGTGTTCTGAACATTAGTTCATGAAATTGCTTAACGTAAGCCACTGCTTAATGGAAGAACTGATAATAGTCGTTGGGGTCCCAAGGTGCAAGCAGTCCAACTAAACTGCGTGCTACACCGCACGCAGTTTAGTTGGACTGCTTTCCAAACCGTTGGTAGAGTTTTGACTTGTCGTTTATGAGTCACAACTAGATCTACATGAAATAAATAATTCAGGTTTTTTTTTGGGAAAAGAAAAAGCCTTCCATATTAACTACATAATAATATTGAAACTTTCATATGTGGTAGGCTCTCGAATAATCTGGGATTACGCCGATCTAAATAAATTTAGATTCAATCGTTCGAATCGAAAGTATGAGATTCGACGTTCGATAGAGGAAAATGTGCCTTATCTGTATTCTATTCAATTTTAAACGGGCATAAGTGTTTGAAATATCGCTCGTTATGGATAAGCAATGCCCATCAACAGCATTATACCACGAAGATGAAGACATCTTGTCACCGATCGCGATGAGTAGACCGTAGAGAAATTTGTATGATAAAAGATTGAAAAAGTATTCTTGGAAATTCTCAGGCGTATAATTTACAGGGATAATTTTAATGAATGCGTATAAAATTTAAATTGTATAAATTATTTCTTGTATTCGCTGTAATATTTATTCATTGATTTTGAATTGCTTATATAAGCTTTTGTAATAAAGAGAAGCTTTTTTAAAGCTTAGAAGATCATTCGAAATACTAGCTTTAACCCGACGTTTCGTCAGCGTGGAGCAAGATATTTAATAATCCCTCGTGAACCCTCTGTTTTTCCGGGATAAAAGTTAGCCTATTTAATTCTTCAGTCCTATGTAAGTCATGTAAGTCCTCAACTATTCTCATGCAAAAATGCACGTCGATCCGTAGCTCAAATGCTACGTGATTGAAAGACAAACCAACAAACACACATATTTTCGCATTTAAGGTTTTTAGTAAGGTTAAGGATATTATTGAGTCTAGTTTTATTACTTCATGCGTGAAAACTTCAGCTTTAGAGAAAATTTAAAATTCCTGAGTTTTCTGTCGAAAACTAGATCCTTATATCCTATAACATATCCTTTCAAGCAAAATCGTTGCCCGACAAGTTATCATGACTAGTGTTCGCGCCATAATTCCTTGTTCCATGGTCGTGGCGCTAGCAACCTCTTTGGCTCGCAATGAAATTGACAGATGACACTTGAAAGGTTAAACTTGCCGCGATTTTTGGGCGTGGTTTTTGCAAGTCCCCTTTGCTTTTTGACAGCTAACACGTATTCACGAAAATTCGGGTCCCTCGCGCACCGATTTGCCTTTTTTAGTGCCTAGATTTGGTTATTTTACGGTTTAGTCGCGCCGTCAAGCGGTCTATGTGTCGACCTAGCTATAAGCATCATTGTTAACGTGTTATCCGTAACAAAGGAACCCTTTTGGAACCCGCCGGCCTTGCTCGCCACCCGCCCGGCGAAAGTGTGTGTGATCAGGGTTTTGGACCTTAACTAGTGACAAGCCGAGTGTACAGTGCCACGCCAGCCCAGCGTCTTCAGCAGGCCATAGAGGGCTGCCTGCCTGCTGCGCCTAACGGCCTGAGAAGTTCACCTTACACTCTCTCACAACACACCCCACATACACCACTCTCATACCAATCTCAGGCCGTACAAGGATTGAATGCTGCAAGGAAGGTCAGTGCAACCCTACCACATTAAGTCCACACTAAGACGAGAACAAATCTGACCGCGGTTAAAGGCCGCTTTGGGCAGCGACCCTGGACTCAGGTTATAGCTGATGGGCCCCTATACTTCGTGTTCCAGGCCTTGACTCGTTGGCCAAGCCGTTGGCCTCAACATTTGGTAACCAGAGCGCGGTTAAATTGATTCCGCGGACAGATTTGGCATTACTGTGACTTAACTTGGCCGTTCTAGGGTTAACTCATTAATTGTAAACTGATTGATTTATAACTTGTTAATACACAGGCTTATTGAGTTACTAGTACATAGCCTGCCTTGTCACATGTAGGCCTGTATAATGATTGCAATTATTGAGATTTTGTTTTGTTAATTTTTGTTGATTAATAATTAATAGTACCTAATTGTTGTTTGTGGCCCGTAACTGGCCAACAGTTAGATGTAGATTGTAAATAAATAAACTTAATATTAATATAATTTGATAATTGTAGGGTTCTTACCAAGCCAATTTGTAATTTGCAGTACCTAGTATGAGTCTAGTGGCTTAGTACGGGTAATTAAAAACTTAATTTTTCTTTTATCTTAATTTATGTTATTGATTGACTTAACATAAATTATTGATAGCTTAATTTGTATCTTTTGGAACTTTTAACCAACAAATACTTTGTTTGTTTACTAAAACCCCTCGTGGTTAGGTAACAGAGTAGTTTGTTTGATGTATTTAAAATAAATAATTCTTGTTTTAAAGTAAATAATTCTAATTAATAAATAGTATTTAAGTAGTAATTTGTTTGTGTTTAAAGTGAGTAATTCTTGTTTGATTATTAATTTGTTTGGTTAAAGTTGAAACATAACTTGTAACAAATAACTTTGTTTTGATTTTGTTACCTATTTGTTGTGACTACCTTTATTTAAGTTGTTTTGTACCTACCTAAGATGGCAGCCCACAAAAAATTGAGCGTGCAAATTCAATCAGAGCTGCGTTGGGCTGCTACAGCCAACGCCTTGGTAGGCCGGGAGGACCGGGCATCCGCACTGCTCCAGCGGTGCGAGCAGGTGCGGACCAGGCAGGCGGTCGTCGAAGGGGCCTTCCGAGACCTCATGGCATTGGAGCTACCTCCAGAATCGCTGGAGTCCTCAGTGCGGGACTACGAACAGTTTTTTGAGCTGACAGACGGTCTGGTGGAGGAGGCCGCGAGGCTCAAGAAGGAGGCGAGAATGAGCTCTATTCTTGAGTCTCCCACCAGACCCACCACGCAGCCTGTGTTACAGGGCAAGTTGCCAACAATAAACTTGCCCCACTTTTCTGGCAACCTGAGCGAGTGGCTAGGCTTTCTCAGCCTCTTTGATAGCCTGGTGGACGCGAGAAGAGACCTGTCTCCCTGCCAGAAACTGGCCTATCTACTCTCTTCCCTGCAGGGAGAGGCTCTGGGTTTAGTTAGCCACCTAGACCTCTCCGAGGAGAGTTATACCACCGCGCGGGAACTACTGACCCGGCGGTATGCCAACGTGCGCCGGTTAGCAGACACACACGTGGCACAAATTCTAGCGCTGCCACGTGTCTATGGGGTGTCCCATTTAAGAGAATCACTCCTAAATCCACTGATTGTAGCCTGCAACGCTCTTAAGCGTTCAGAGCTTCCCGTGGACCAGTGGTCCTTGCTTTTATTACAGGTTTGTGTTGTCCCGCCTACCTCCCGAGTTAAAACTGCGTTTTGAGCAAAGGTATGGTGGGGACGGGGCCAGCTACCTGCCCCCCTTTTCGGACCTTTTAAAGTTCCTTGAGGAAGAGTGCCGGCAGGCTGATAACTCCGGTATTGCTGGTCCTTCAAGGACCCCAGAGCGGCCTGCCCAGCTGAGGAAGGAAAAGGGTCACACTGGCGTCCCTGGTAAAAGGGCCTCCGACCGGAGACCAATGCCCGTTTACACTGGACTTGCTGCCACTGAACCCGCCCCCTGTAACTATTGCAGGCGTCCAGGCCACCGGGTGCTTTCTTGCCCCCAGTTTCTCTCTAAGCGGATCAAGGATCGGAGGGGCATTGCAAGAGACCGCCACTGGTGCTATAGTTGTCTGGGAGCTCACATGCAACGGGACTGCCAACAGCAACGGCCATGCCCAATCTGTAGAGGTAACCACCTGGAGATTTTGTGCGCCAACAAGAATGGTGTTGGCCGCCGGGTGGAGAGGGAGGGCGCGCCCCGCACGGGCGGGGGCGCTCTTACCGATCGCTCCCCGGATTATTTGCGTCGGTCCCCTGATCAGGGCCATGAATCCCGACGCGTCCGGATTTCGACCCCGCCTATGGGGGCTTCACCCCCCCGTGAGGGGGGCGCCAACCCCCCTCGACGTTCTGATGGGAGATTTGTGGCGGCCCCGTCTACGGTTCGACCTACCCGCTATTCACCTCCGCTTCATGAGTGGCCACGCCTCGAACGCCGCCCACCTCGAGCGGGTCGACAGCAGTACTACGACCTACCGACCTCAGCCCGTATGACTAGGCCCGTGCTGCCGCCACGAGATGACGCATGGGTTTACCCAAATGGAGGTCCGTCCCCCTCACCTTTGGAGGTCCCCCCTGAGTCTCAATATGAGATTCCCCGGTTAGAGGACGGGTTTGATGAGGACGACCACCAATAGGTAGTTGCCGCCCTAGCCCCCACCACAGCAACTTCTCCTGAGACCTTGAATCTCCGGCAGTCTGTCTGTCAGACCATTCTTTTGCCGACTGTCTCAGTGAAGGTATTCAACCCGAAGGGTGAATTTTTAATCGTTCGCGCCCTTTTGGATTCGGGTTCACAGCGCTGTATTGCTTCTTCTCGTTTGGTGGGTGAGCTAGGGCTCCCTTGGAGTCCTCGAACAGGACGGGTGATAGGTATCGGGGGTATAGAGCCCTCGACTCCTACCGGGGAAGCGGAATTAATGTTTGGCCCCGTTACGGGCAATTTTAGGGTCTTGGTCAA
Source organism: Oeneis ivallda (assembly GCA_029955525.1). Lineage (NCBI taxonomy): Eukaryota > Metazoa > Arthropoda > Insecta > Lepidoptera > Nymphalidae > Oeneis > Oeneis ivallda. Next base: position 14,177,532 of record JARPMR010000023.1, read on the forward strand.
GGTGTCAGTCCTTGACAATATCTTAGGTCCCCTACCGCAGGTCCCAATAGCTGACGCTGCGGTGTCCTGTGCATCAGGCCTAAACCCAGCTGACCCCCACTGGACTGAACCCGGTCCTACGGACCTTTTGTTGGGTTCCGACGTGTTGGGCCTGGTCTTGTCAGGGGAAATTAGGGTTTTGCAGAAGGACGGCCTATGTGCCATGTCCACTATATTCGGTTCTAGCTTTTTTGGACCCGTGCTATGGTCTTCGGACCTACCGGTGCTGGACCAATTGCAAGCAGCCGGCTTGACGCTGTCGGACGTGGTCCAGCGCTTTTGGGAAGTTGAGGAGCCGCCGCATGCCGCACGAGTTGACCGTCTTGACCTTGAATGTGAGTTGTTTTATCAAAACAACACAGGCCGCCGTGTTGATGGGCGATTTGTAACTCGCTTGCCCTTTCTCGCTTCTCGCCCCCCGCTTGGTCAATCGCGGGCCTTGGCGGAAAAGAGGCTCTTGTCTATGGAACGGCGCATGCGGCGCGACTCCACCTTCCGCTCCAAGTACGTTGAATTTATGCGTGAGTACGAGGGCCTGGGGCATATGTCACCATCCAATTTTGATTGGCGCGCACACGAGCACTACTTCTTACCCCACCATGCCGTCTTGAAGACCCCTGGGGGGAAGATTCGAGTGGTTTTTGACGGCTCCGCGGCCACATCCAACGGGGTGACATTGAACCAATGCTTGCACTCCGGTCCTAAGCTGATCAAGGATATCTCCGATATCCTCACGCATTTCCGCCGGCATCAAATTGTTTTCGTAGCTGACATCAAGATGATGTTTAGACAGTCGATCGTACATCGCGATGATCGGAGATACCAAATGATTCTGTGGCGCGAAAATCCTAATGAGCCAATGCGTGTCTTTGAATTGAACACCACGACCTATGGACTCAAGTCAAGCCCCTATATTGCTATCAGGACCTTGTTAGAACTAGCTAACCGGGAGCGACTGAATTACCCTCGCGCATCAGCCACCTTGGAATCGTCAGTCTATATGGACGATATTTGCACGGGAGCCTCGAGCGTTGAGGAAGCTCTGACTCTTCGCGATGAATTGATTGCAATACTGAAGTCCGGAGGTTATGAGTTGGGCAAGTGGCTGTCCAACTCCCCTCACGTCTTGAAGGATCTTCCGGGAAAGGATCAGCAGGATCCTCATATTTTTGAAAATCCCGAAAATCCCAATTTGCTGACGGTCCTTGGAATACAGTACCAGCCCGTCCAAGACGTTTTCACCTACCGGGTCAAATTAGACCCACCTCCTAAGGTCTGGACTAAGCGTTCCGTATTGTCTACGGTTGCTCGCACCTTCGATCCCAATGGATGGATCACTCCCGTAATATTTTTGGCTAAATGTTTCCTCCAGAAGCTTTGGATTGCTGAACTCGGTTGGGACGAACCACTCCCTGGGAAGTTATTGAAGGAGTGGAACTCCCTTGTGTCTTCACTTCCTGAAGTTAACCGAATTTCCATGCCTCGACGCTTCCTACCAACAGGAAGGTGTCATGCCAGTCTCCACGGGTTTTGCGACGCCTCCGAACGAGGATACGCCGCCGTGGTATATTTGAGGACTGTCGATGTCGCCGGTGAGGACGCGACGCATCTCGTCTTGGCAAAAAGCAAGGTGGCCCCTATTCGGTCACGGTTAACTATCCCGAAATTAGAATTGTCTGGCGCCGCCCTTCCGGTACGCCTCTTGAACCCGGCCGATTGCGCCTCCCGCGGCTGTGAGGCCTCTTCACTGGTCCACCATCACCTTTGGTGGGATCCAAGTTGGCTATCCCAATCCGAGACGACTTGGCCTCAAAATAGGTTTTCCGCTCCCGAAGTATTGCCGGGCTTAAGAGTCGGAGTGGTTGAGGATAAACAGATCCCCGACTTGAACTTTCTTTTGAACCGTTACAGTTCCCTTGATAAACTAATTGGTGTTACCGGTTGGATTCGACGTTTTATCCATAATGGGCGGAATTCAGAAAATAAAAATTTGAGTCCTGTGCTTTCCCCTCTTGAACGCCAAGACGCCCGGAACTACTGGGTGCGTGTGGTTCAGGTGGAGCATTTTTCATCCGTGATTGACACTCTAAAGAGAGGTTTAGTTTTGAAGGGCCCCCTTGTTCGCCTAAGCCCTTTTTTGGACAATAACGGAATGCTACGCGTTGGAGGACGCCTCAAGAATTCCAATCTGCCCTATGGTGCTCGCCACCCCCTTTTGCTACCTAAGGACGGCACCTTTGTCAAATTGCTAGTGACACACTACCATCTTAAAAATGCCCACGCTGGTTGTAATGCACTCTCGGCTATTTTACAGCGCGAGTTTTGGATTCTGGCAGGGAGACGCACCATCCGGAACGTCACTTTCAAATGTATTCCGTGTTACCGCTTGAAGGCTAATACTTCACAGCCGATGATGGGTGATCTGCCCTCCGACCGCGTTCTAGCCACTCGACCCTTTGCTGGGGTTGGCACTGATTTTGCTGGCCCGTTTGCCATCAAGAGCTCTAACCTCCGCAACGCCAGATCGCTCAAGGCCTACCTCTGCGTTTTTGTATGTCTCGCTACCAAGGCGGTACATTTAGAACTTGTGAGTGCCTTAAGCACTGAAGCTTTTGTAGCCACGCTAGGTAGATTTGTCTCTCGTCGAGGATTGCCTGACCTGATTCGCACGGATTGCGGCACCAATTATAAGGGCACTGATAGATATTTAAAAGAAATTGTCGAATTCCTGTCTAGCAATAAGATTAGATTAAGTACAGCATTGTCCAAGATGGGGGTAACCTGGAAGTTTGACCCCCCAGCTTGCCCTCATTGGGGTGGAATATTCGAAGCTGTGGTTAAGGTGGCCAAGACTCATCTCCGGCGCGTTATAGGCGAAACTGTTTTAACCTTTGAAGAACTCGCCACCGTGTTTTGCAAAATTGAGGCTGTACTCAATTCTCGGCCACTCTGTCCCCTCTCATCTGACCCAAATGACCTTAGGTCTTAACTCCCGGTCATTTTCTGATTGGTCAGCCCCTTAACGCTCTACCCGAATACCCCTTCAGGGACGTGAAGGTCTCACGTTTGTCCCGGTTTGAGCTGCTGCAACAGATGACTCAGAGTTTTTGGCACCGTTGGTCACTAGAGTATTTGCATCTTTTGCAGCAGCGGGTTAAGTGGGCTGACAAATCTGATCCACCCAAAGTTGGTGACCTAGTGCTGATTAAGGAACCTAATTTGTTGCCTTTATACTGACGCCGTGGGCGCATTCTTAAGCTGATCTACGGGTCTGATGGGGTTCCCAGGGTTGCCGAGGTAATGGTCGGAGACTCTGTCTTGCAGCGAGCCGTTTGCTCCTTATCACGTTTACCTATTTACTAGTAAGTGGACGTAAATCCTTACGCCCACGGGCGGGGGGATTGTTCGCGCCATAATTCCTTGTTCCATGGTCGTGGCGCTAGCAACCTCTTTGGCTCGCAATGAAATTGACAGATGACACTTGAAAGGTTAAACTTGCCGCGATTTTTGGGCGTGGTTTTTGCAAGTCCCCTTTGCTTTTTGACAGCTAACACGTATTCACGAAAATTCGGGTCCCTCGCGCACCGTTTTGCCTTTTTGAGTGCCTAGATTTGGTTATTTTACGGTTTAGTCGCGCCGTCAAGCGGTCTATGTGTCGACCTAGCTATAAGCATCATTGTTAACGTGTTATCCGTAACAAAGGAAGCCTTTTGGAACCCGCCGGCCTTGCTCGCCACCCGCCCGGCGAAAGTGTGTGTGATTAAGATTCTGGAACTAACTAGTGACAAGCCGAGTGTACAGTGCCACGCCAGCCCAGCGTCTTCAGCAGGCCATAGCTGGCTGCCTGCCTGCTGCGCCTAGCGGCCTGAGAGGTTCACCTTACACTCAACTTCACAATACACTCACATACACCACTCTCATACCAATCTCAGGCCGTACAAGGATTGAATGCTGCAAGGAAGGTCAGTGCAACCCTACCATCATTAAGTCCACACTTAGACGAGAACAAATCTGACCGCGGTTAAAGGCCGCTTTGGGCAGCGACCCTGGACTCAGGTTATAGCTGATGGGCCCCTATACTTCGTGTTCCAGGCCTTGACTCGTTGGCCAAGCCGTTGGCCTCAACAACTAGTTATACCTACTTACGGTACCATTATAATGTGGAATATTATCCTTAAATTTTGAAGATGTTAAGGAAAATCTTTAACAATTTAAATCGGAATTTACATTAAGATTACAAAATGTATATGAGTCAGTATTTAAATGGCATTATCTGAATAATGAATAGGAAACTATAGCATTTAGGTAATACCTAACAACCTTCACTAGATAAAAGAATGGAAATATCATACTAAGGAAAAATACGTTACTTAAGATTTCTGAAAGTCACTGAACTAAATTGGCAAGTCCAAAATTAGTAGCTCTACCTCCTATAATCTTAACAATGTTCACTTTGGAAAGTATAGAGTTAGGTTTAAAATTTAGTCAAGAGATTGTAGCAACCAATTTAGCACCAATAATTCCGAATTATCCCATTTTTGATATTTTTGCAACATCATCCGCGTTAATTGAAGTTTTTAAAAATTTTATGCGAATTCCTAGACTACCTTACCTTAGGATATATAAATATTTAATGTTCATTTTAATTGTCTGAAAAAGAAAAAATACTGACTAGTTCTATTGATCTGATCGATCGATCCTTATCGTAGATTCCAATTTAGTGTACATTGTACATAAAATTAAGAAAATAGTGTTGTTACATTTTTTTAAGTACGTCTTTTACGTAACACTCATTCCTATTCTATGGCCCCATTACTTCTAACATAGTCCGATCATAAAATCCGCTCACTAATTAGACTGCTACACCTTTCTCTTATTGTGAGCGACAAACTGTGAGTCCAGACGGACAGTAACTCGGATTACGGGATTAGTATCAATCATAATCACAAATTGGTTGCGTCAGCTACTAGCGCTTAGCTTTGTGCTACGACAGTTTAAGGTAGAAACATACTTTATGTTTTTACCGCACGATTCTGTGTGTATTTGATACTAAAATTAATTAAAGTAATCAAAGAATATAAAATTTTATTAGTACACCTAAGGGCCAACGTCAATTAAATTACGAAACATAACAAACTTCACGCAAACACGAACATTGTTGTTTTTCTCTAAACAAGCTTAAATAGTCAGTTACCAATGGTAACTAACCATCGATAACAATTACCAAAGATCTCTTAATAATAGAAAAATTGCTGTAGTTCAAACTTTTACGATGCCACACAGGTGATGGTGCAATTTTCGCATTCGGATACGGCTATCGATTATTATTGACCGTGAAAAATGAATTTATTTTTGGTAATTGATGAACCATTAATTTGTTTAGAGAAAACGTCGAATTAACATCGATCCCTAATTGATCGATACCAAAATATTACCACTAATATTGCTGAAACTTTAAACGTTGCGCGGAGGCTTAAGGAGATTTAAAGGAGCCTTATGTCTTAGGCTAAGCCTAGTGGTTAAGACTTAAGCCTCATTTTCGGGAGTTCTTGGGTTCGATCCCAGACGCGCATCTGACTTTTCGGAGCTATGTGCATTTAAAGCAATCAAATATCCCTTGATTTAATTGTGGAGGAAAATATCGTGAGGAAACCTGCATGCCTGAGAGTTCTCCATGAAATTCTCAAAGGTGTGTGAAGTCAGCCAATCTGCACTTGGCCAACGTGGTGAAACTCCGTTCTCATTCGATAGGAGACCTGTGCGCTGTAGTAGGCTGGTGATCATTTGTGATATTGATGATGATTTCTCAACATCACAATTCACAATATATTACTTTCGTTGTTAAACTATTCTATTATGATCAGGGCGATCGAATCTGAATACGTTAACTAGAAAAAAAACATTACTCAAATTAAATCAAAACACAGCCAATTCATCTTCCGACCACCAACGCGCTACAAGACCACTCGATTAAGTTCCAAGACAGTTCCAAAATTTATCGGCTCCATACGCATTGTTTCAATTAGAAATACCGAATTAAATGTACACTAGAGACGCCCAAATTACTGTATCTTAGAATAACTTATAGTTAAAGACCCGGCGGCAGTGTTTTAAGCGATTTCAACGACAGATAGATTGTGTTTATTAAAAAATAAATTACCATCAGATCTTTTGGGTTTCCATTTTTAAAACAAACACGCGTAACTGGCGGTTGAGTGTAGGCAGTTTAAAAAATTAATACATTACGGATATAAATTTTATCTTTTAGCATACATTGAGCATGCGAAGGACGGTATATCCAATGAAGGTGTTATATTCCTAAAACTACGTAATTTAACGCGCTAAGGTTTGAGTTTAGAATACTTTGCAAGTTTCATTCGATGACATGAACTAGAATGACTGACACCTACTATAGGCACAAAGCTCGCAAAACCAATGGACGTTTGAGTCCCAAGAAGCTTCATGAAAAACCTTAGACGTGTGACCCCGCACCGGGAGCATTTTTGTACTTGTGGCCTCGTTGGTAGACCCCCCCACTAGGTGGACAGTCGATCTCAGGCTAGTCGCTGGCAGTCACTGGATATAGACAGCATAAGATCGTTTCGTTTCCTTCAAGTAACGTAGTCCAACATTGGACATCTACTTATGGATCATGGACTTGTGTTAAAATTACCATCAGCTCCCGAGATATGTTTAGAATGAAAGGTTTCATTGTCGATCGTTCATTATTTCAACATTCGACGTTATTCAATATAGTAAACTCCCTACAGCTATAGTGTTATAGTATCTCTGTCACGCCCCTACTGTGTTTCGGAGAGCATAATTTTTGTTTTAGAATCCATTTTAGATTCAGATGCGAGATATGAAATCAATCTGACGCTTTTTATAAATTAAAAGTCAATTTTATTTTCCAGCTACATAAAGGAGTTGCCCCAAATATTAGAAAAAATATTATAATTTTCAGATTTCACAGTTACTTTCAATAACTTTTATGTACAAAAAAAAACTACACACAACGAGTTTTCCTTTTTTTTAAATTTAGGTTTTTCAAAAAAAAAAAGGGTTTTTTTTTTTCGGAGCTAAGGATCTTAATATCACTAACCATGTTCTCAACTATACCCATGCAAAAAATCTATTAGATTCGCTGTTCCGTTGAATTAAAGGACAAAACAACACTCACAGAAAACACACTTTCGAATTAACAATATAAGTAAGGATTGGTAAAGCTTGAAATAAAATCAGATAATGTATAGTACATTTTATTCAATGCAATTGTTTTATTCGTTCATATGTTTAAGTATGTTAACTTCATAAATCATAATATTATACACACAGTGTGTATTATTTACGCAATTCTATCAAACCAGTTCAGCACCTGTTAGCCAAAGAGCTTGTAAGTGATAACTATGTACTTTGAATGGAATCAATTATCCAATACATTCTGGTAGATCTAAAGTAACAAACGCACATTTGACTGTCATGAATTATTATAAATACAAAAGCGAGTTTGTCCTTCAATCACGTCACAAGAAAGCTAAGGATTAACGTGATTTTTTGCATAGGATTTTTCGCATTAATAACGTCCTGCCTGCATCGGCTGTGTATTTATGACTGAAGAAAAAACAATTCCTGGGAAACCCGTAGTTGAAAATATAATAAAAAAATTACGAAGGAAGAAAAAAAAATTCTGTGTTTTGAAAACCAGTGCCTAATTCATCTTTTGCGGACTCTAAATTTGCCGTACATAAATATTAAATATTATACCTGCTCGTGGAGCTATTTACCCATAACGAGCAATCAACATGCGTAAAAGTTTAAACAAAATGAATGGAGAGATGACTGATGATCTTTGGGTTGGTGGATTCAAGGCAAACTTCTTTCTTCTTTTTTACTCTTTTTTGCCAAACTATAGAATAGAATAGAATAGAAATGTTTTTTATTCAAATAAACTTTTTTACTAGTGCTTTTGAATCGTTGATGAGTCTACTACTGGTTCGGAATGCCCTGTCTTCCATTTTCCTTCCTATACAATGAATGTTTCAATAATACCTACTTGTTACAGGGATCAAATGCAAAATGTTACGAATAAAGGCTCGGCAATACTTGTAATTATTTTCCTATATGAAGCTATTCCACGATAACGCGGCTTGCAAAATTACACCTTTTACGCGTCAGTTATTAATAACGGACTTGATACATAAGACGCCTATGGGAACAATTTTATCGAAAGCATATAAACTGAGATTATAAGTTACAAAGATTTACTTTAATAACAGTGGGTAGCTGACACTACTTGTATCAATTCTCTTTATAATAATAGTGGCGACAGCATCTAGGAAATTAACTATACCTACAGGTTATTCGTTAGGTTCGTTTATAAATACTCTTTTTGTATCAAAAGCTAGTAAAAGTAGTTTTCTTCTTCGACAAATCGTTATTTATTAATTTTACTATTTTCGTACGAAAAACACCATAGAGCAAAATCTTCCACACGCAGAATTTTCCATGCGCAAAATATTTTTCGCAAAAATATTCAAAACGTTTGTGTAAAATATTCAAAACGCAAAACGTTTACGTAAAATGTTCAAAAGGCTCAAAACTCAAAACGCTCCATAGGTAGGTACGCAAAATATACAAAACCCAACATTCATAGTAAAATCACTACCATTAGGTATAATTGCGAAAGTGTTGGTTTGTCCTTCAATCACGCAGCTAACGGATTGACACATTTTTTGTATGAGTCTAGTTGATGAATTTGAGAGACACAAGAATCACGCGGAATTTTTGGAACGTAGTTCCTTAACGCGCGGTACGGAAGGGTGCTAGACGGAAAAAATTAAGGAACCGACACTCGACACATTTTTGAAACCGACACTTTTATGTTGAATGTGAATTTTGCATTGTGTTCGGTATTTTCGCCTTAGAACACGGCGTCTGCATGGCCTTGTGGTAAGGGCAGTCGCCTAAAAGTTCAACGTCGATGGTTCGAATCCCAGCTCGACAGACTGAATTTTCTATTTTCTATTTTATTTTAAATAATTTCTACATGTGGAATTTTTCCCTACTTTTTTATTGTATAAATTGGATAAAATGTTATTGTACTACTAACGCCATCTGTGAAAAAACAGTAACTCCACCAGAGTAACTCTTTGGTTTTGTAACAGTGCAATAGAAATAAACTAAATAATATAATCCATCGTAGTTAGTCAATTTAATACTAGATGACACCACTAGTTTATTACAATTCCTTCACTAAAATTAATCGAAAGGAGCTACGTTCCACCCGGGTGTCCCTTGACACCTCTCAAGTTTTTTTTTAAATCTAACTCTACGCGACCAAAGTCGCAGGTTGTACATATTTTAAAAGGCTGTTAATAAAATTAAACGCCACAAAATATGAGAACATAGGTACAATACACAAAAAATTTCAATCATAAAAACAAAAATAATATAAGATCTCGGTGTCTTACATATCTGATATCCACTTTTAAATTAACCAATGTTCCAGTTACGAGGCGTTTGCTTAGAATTATTTTAAAGTAACTCGACATCTTTCACAACCATAATATATTACTCGGTCACTACAAGCCGTTGTTTGTCTTATTGTCTAGAACAAACCGGTTGTTTTCTAATAACAATTGTTGCGACGACCGCATTAATAACTTTGTCAATTACGTCGTCACTTGATGATAGACACATTGGGCAATGTGACACCTTGTGTAAGTTTATATAGCGTGTTTTAAAATCTACGCAATTGACAGATTAATTCGTCTATTAATGATTTTAATTTCTGATAGGTCCCTAAAATTATCATATAATATAATAATAATAAGACAATTTTCAGTTGATTAGGTATTTACCTAGCGAATGAAACATACATAGACAAACGTATATTAAGGTCATGTTTTTAATAAATTAAATAAATGAAATTAAATGTATGAAACAATTTGTCTGTTACTACATAATTAGTAATACATTAATAATACAGTACCCGGCGATATATATTGCGCATCGGCCTTTGGAATAAAACGATATTTCTATTCTATTGCAAGGAAAGCTAGCCAGATATTCACGTAGTAATTACTGAAATCTCTTCACAATCGGCGAGCACATCACGTAACATATATAAAAAAAATGCAGTCGAACTGTGAATAGAATAGAATAGCGTTTTATTCCAAAGGCCGATGTGCAATATATATCGCCGGGTACATTAAGTAGTTGCAATATTTTTTATGTCACACACACACATGTACACAACATGTACACAATGTCAGTACGTATACAGGACCAGACTACGAGGCCAATCCACTTGCAGCGTGGAGTGCGACAGGGAGACGTTATCTCCCCGAAGCTCTTTACCGCTGCGTAGGAGGACGTCTTTAAGCTTCTGGATTGGAACGGGCTTGGCATCAACATAAACGGCGAGTACATCACTCACCTGCGATTTGCCGATGACATAGTAGTCATGGCAGAGACTCTGAGAGACCTCAATACAATGCTCAACGATCTCAGCAGGGTTTCCCAACAGGTGGGCCTGAAAATGAACATGAGCAAGACGAAAATCATGTCCAATGCTCATGCACCGCTCCACCCAGTAATTGTTGAGAACTCTGCACTCGAAATTGTCGACGAGTATATTTACCTGGGACACACAATCCAGCTAGGTAGGTCCAATTTCGAGAAAGAGATCAACCGCCGAATCCAACTCGGCTGGGCAGCGTTCGGGAAGCTCCGAGATGTCTTCTCGTCCAAAATTCTTCAGTGCCTGAAGACTAAAGTCTTCGAACAGTGCGTGTTGCCAGTGATGACTTACGGATCCGAGACATGGTCGCTAACTAAGGGCCTCATAAGTAGGCTCAGGACCGCTCAGCGGACGATAGAGAGAGCTATGCTCGGAGTGTCCCTGCGGGATCGAATCAGAAATGAGGAGATCCGAAGGAGAACCAGAGTCACCGACATAGCTAAGCGAGTTGCGATACTGAAGTGGAAATGGGCGGGGCACATAGTTCGAAGAGCTGATGGTCGTTGGGGTCCCAAGGTGCTGGAGTGGCGACCCCGCACCGGGAAGCGCAGTGTTGGAAGACCCCCCACCAGGTGGACCGACGACATCAAACGAGTCGCAGGGAGCCGCTGGATTCAGGCGGCGCAAGACCGAGGCCTGTGGAAGTCCATGCAAGAGACCTTTGTCCAGCAGTGGACGTCTATCGGTTGATAAAGAAGAAGAAGAAGAAGAATATTTTTTACGTTAGTTGTAAACTTTAATTTTAACTAAACCAACACAAAACAAAATACAAAAAAAGCTCAGGAATCAGGTAACATAACTTTCTGCTACTTTTGAATTTATTAAAAAATTAAGAATATCCATCTTGTTTATTGTAACACTAGCTGATGCCAGCGACTTCGTCCGCGTGGAAAAAGTTTTAAAAATTGCTTTTTCGTTGCACTACGCCAGTATCTAGTCCGTACTACGTGGTATAGAGCTACAATAGCAACCCACAATTGACATTTTCTTCAGCCGGTACCCAGCAGCATAAAGAATGAGGAATTGGTACCTGGAGTTCAATGATGTAGCCCAGTGGTGTAACAATGGGAGGAGGGTGATTCCTAAACCAAACCGAACGATTGTGAAATTAGGTGAATAGATTTTAATACAATATTCTTTAAAGCATAATTATATTTTATATTGTTTTTTAAATATATTTTTTGAACGTTTTATTTTTTACTATATTTTTACATACATACATACATACATACATTCATACATACACACATACATACATACATATATACATACATGCTTACATACATACATACATACATACATACATACATACATACATACATACATACATACATACATACATACATACATAATTGCCGCGTAATTAAAAGATAAATGCGTGAAAAGTAGCATACTAATATCCCACTGGAATCGTTTGTTTTCCCGGGATAAAAAGTAGCCTTTGTCATTTTTCAGGCCCATAACTTCACCTGTGCAAAAAAATCACGTCAATCTAAAACTCCATTGCGCATATTTTGAAGGACAAATGCGTAAAAAATAGCGATGCTATCCCGCAGGAACTGTTTGCTTTTCCGGGATAAAAAGTAGCCTATGTGCTATTCTAGACTATAATCTATGTCTGTGGTAAATTTCAGCAAAATCGGTTCATTCATTATCGCGTTAAAGAGTAACAAACATCTATCCATCCATCCATCCTCACAAACTTTCGCATTTATAATATTAGTAGGAGGATTTGTTAGTTATTGATACGTACATAAATAACTTTGTACTGAATGTTATTTGACATAAAGATACGTTTTAAAAAGTTAAACAGATTTTAAAACAACCTGTATAAGAGACAAGTGTATTTATTATATGTAGGTAGATAATAGAAAGTAGTCGCCTGCGGACCACAATAAGTGGAAACCAACACATACCGCGGATTCAATTGAATTGCTGTACCATAAGAGTATACAGTTGTACCGTCAGCAAGGAAGCTAAACAATGACGTTTTAAATATTCTTTTTATTTTTTCTTCACAATTTTTATTAGACATAGACACCATCATTTAGACACAGCATTCAATTAAAGAAAAATTATGATAACTGAAAAACTATTTGCGATCTCAACGCTTTAAACGATGCTACTCGTGAAGTAGGTATTGAATATAAAGATTATGATGAAAAAATTGTTTGTCTGTAAAGTCGGTTTACAGACGACAGATTTACTAATAATTCTCTGATTCTTTTTTAGATGAAACTATAACTACTCTGCCCTTCGACAATTTAAAACAGGACGTGCCTTAAAGCAGATTTAGTACCAAATAAATTCTGCCACTTTCCGCGGGAGGTGAGATAAAGAAGTACAGCACACATTTACTCACGCACTACGTCTCCATGAGCGCACACTAACTCAAAAGCTGTCACACTTACAGAAAATGAGCACACAAGCAAATAATACGTACGTCGTACGTGTACTTCGGCAGAGGGAATGCGTGCGCTTGGCAAGTCCTTCTCTCTCTCGTTCAACACTCTGCCCATTCAACAACCTTTAAATAAAAATAAAATATTTTTCTTGCCAACAGTACACTAAGATATTATAACTAATTACTCTACGTGACTGATTTTTAATTCGATTGTGATACCTGATTTTGCTTATCCAAGCGTGGAAGCCACTTCACTGGACAGATGTCACTTGTAGGCCCGGCTAACACGCTCACGATTTTTGTACCGATTATTTTTTCAATGGCTACGAATATAATGAGGCGTGATCAAATCAGAAATGAGGACGACACTAAGCACTAAGCGCTTTGGCTCCTCGTTACTATACGAACCGCTAGAAGGGGTTTTTTCAAATATATATATGGCGCCTGGGCCAGGTGTTTGTACAATCTTTCAAAATGTTTGGGGTCATGAAATAGTGATTATTTTTTCTTTATTTCTCATTAAAAGGTCCTTTTTACGAGGTACAATGCGAAATTATTTTGCAAAATAAAAGCGCAACAACATGGCGTTCTTTTTGACAATGACACGTACTTACACGAGTCATGATGACATTTGACAAAATTATCCACAATTGACAGCAATTGACATTTAACACACCAGAAATTGAAGTTTGACAATTGAAATGACATTAAACATAGACAACAAAAGCAGATGGATGCACTTCGGAAGCTGCTATTCTACAAATGTACCCAATTCGCTGTTAAACTGCAAAAAAGCATATTTTATTTCAATTTCTATGATTTAATACTATTTTTTCGTATAATGTACAAGTACCTGGCCCAAAATGAAACAACTCTTTTGGAATGTCCTACCGGCTTCCATTTTTCAACTAGGTGTGCTGAAATGTCGACCTTGCACTGGAAAGTCCAATTCGACTGACCCAAACTGGTAGACCAACCAAATCAGACCAGTCCGAGGGAGCCTTTGGATACAGGCGCACAAGACGCGCAACGTGTGGAAGTGTGTAGAAATCTAAAAAACAAAGGAAAAAATTTCGGTCCTAATTTCAAACGTATTTTGCCATCTAAAACTACTTATTAATATTCATACTGAGTAATCTATATATACTTGTACATACATTAAAATAATAAATTGTCACCTATTTTTCACATTCCGTATGAATGGTCAGAAACCTGATCTCTCTTTGTCTTTTGTCTCGCATATATTATACGATAACAAAACTAGATGTAAGAACATAGACAGTGAAAACTAAAGACCTCACTTAATCACTTTTATTTGGCACTAGCTTTTGCCCGCGACTTCGCGTGGAGACAGGTTTTTGAAACCCTTTGTTTTTCAGAGATAAAAAGCAAAAAAAAAAAAAAAAAATCCCGACTGCTTTAAAGATATCAATGAAAATATCAATTATCGAATTTATGAAAAAAAAAAATAATATATATTTCCGTCATCACCTTTTCAAACCCTTTAATTTGATACCCACTCGATAGGATTTGAAGAAAAAAAATTTTTGAACCCCACATTACAGCGTCCAAAATACACCATTTTGAACTTTTCAAATTTTTGTGTTCTTGTTGACACTCGCGCTGGCATGGTTCGCCATGCCAGATTGATTAGATGAGTTAGATTCATCTAACGACGTGCCACTTATCAAAACCACTTGGACCACCACCACTTGGTCTCTAGAGTGCCACCAAAGGAACAAACATACATACCTACATAGACTGCTAAACACATTACCACTCCTTTGCGTCGCGCAATCGGGTAAAAAGTAGCCTATGTCACTCTCCAAGCTCTCATGCCTACCCATGCAAAAGTTCACGTCGATACGTTGCTCAATACTTGTGTGATTGATGGACCAACCAACAAACAAGCATACTTTTGCATTTATAATATTAGTACGTAAGGATTGAAGCATTTTCACTTATTTATCCGTTACCAACCGTAGGTATTCCTTGAAAATTCTGCTGTGAATTGTCTATAAATAATTGATGACATTGACGATAGCAATCGCCTCAGATTGGCTGAATTTATGCATCAATGCATTGTTAACTGACTTCAAAAAAGGAGGAGGTTATCAATTCGCCGGAATTTTTTTAGGGTTCCGTACCCAAAGGGTGCCAACGGGACCCTATTACTAAGCCTCCGCTGTCCGTCTGTCCGTCCGTCCGTCCGTCCGTCCGTCTGTCGGCGAGCTGTATCTCGTAAACCGTAATAGATAGACAGTTGAAATTTTCACATTTTGTGTATTTCTATTGCCGCTATAACAACAAATAATAAAAATAAAATTAAACTAGCAACAAGCTGAGCTTTGTGAGGGCTCGCGTAGCTTTTCTAACGGGCAATAATTTTTGAGTTATTGGTTATAATTTTTTTTTTTTTTGACGGATAACACATCTGGATATGAAGTTAAATTACTATGTTAAACCACAAATCTGAGGCGTGATAGTTTTTCAGTAAAGTGTACCACAAAATGCTCAGGATGTGGGATAGTGATAGGTCTCGCTCCACTCGCCCTAATTAAAAAATAAAGGAGGCTCTACATGGAAAAGGAATCGACATAAAATTAAATTTTTTACCTGGCATGTGGAGAGTCATTGTCTAGAGGTCATTAAGTGGAGTTCAAATATATATTTTTTTATAGTTTTAAAAAAATTATTTGGTAATATATACGGAACCCTAAAAGAGCCGAGGCCCGACTCGCACTTGGCCGATTTTTTTATGTATGTTCACCGATTACTCGAAGACTATAATAATCTACAATAAATTATAACTTTGTAGTGGTTTGAAGTGGCTTTGCGGGCGTTTGACGTCGGTTTTTTAAAAAGAGTTATCAAATTAAATTATAACAACTAGCGAGAGTGTACCAACCAACCAGAGGTGACTGCGATCGTCATACTGTTGCAATCATTTTTAGACAATCCCACAGCTGGAATAATTTCGAATCGATTCTAAATATTATTACTAAATTGAGCCTTCTTACCAAGTACCACAATACGTCCAGACAATCAAAAGATCAATCAGTCAAACAGGGAAGTCTTTATTATATAGATAGGTATAAAAACAGATAGATCTCAACGATGTTATTGTATGTATAGATATAGTATGCGATAACGTTTCAAGACTACAAACAGGTCTCTAAATTATATATTAATGCGAGTAAAATCTCACTCGTCTCAAATCAAGTAGGTACCACTTTCAAGTAGCTTGAGCACCTTTATATCTCTAGAGAAGAATAATGCAACGACAGAAGGACGACATATCGTAGCTAAATTGTCTTTTAGATGCGAATAGTCAGAATGCAAGTTTTTTTTTCATCATTCATTCATCATACTTATTTTTTCGTAGGTATAAAATGTTGCCGAAATGTCACCCGGACCATCCCACACCGAATACCAAAATTCGATAGCGAATTGATTGACACCTCATTCATGAAATCCGCTCAGTCATTTAGGCACTACTTTGGAGTATACTAACTTAAATGCAAAAATAAATAATTATATACATATAGAAACACATAACAACATATATAACAACATACACAGACTGCTAAAATGTCCGTTTGGCCGTAGTCAGGTAAAAAAGGACAGTCTATCCATAGTACGATCTTTTGGCACTTGGCCAAAGTCGGAAATAACGCCGCCATCTTGTGAAATATCAGTCTATGACAGGACATTTTATTTGTTGCTAAGCACACTCACGAAGCAGTGATAGAGTGGTTAGGACTGTGGTCTCCTATTCGGGGGTCGCAGGTTCGATCCCGGGTACGCACCACTGACTTTTCGAAGTCAAGTGCGTTTAAGCAATTAAATATCACTTGCTTCAACGGTGAAGGAAAACATCGTGAGGGAACCTGCAGATCTGAGAGTTCTTCTTAATGTTCTCGAAGATGTGTGAAGTCCGCAAATTCGCATTGGGCCAGCGTGGTGGACTATGGCCTATAACCCTTCTCTGAAAGAAGACCCGGCTCAGTAGTAAGCCGTTGATGGGTTGTTAATGATGATGATGATGATGATGATGACACTCACACACTCAGTGTCAATGTCACCCGAGTGCCAAAAGATCCTTGTTGTTCTTTTGTATTTTATATACAGTACAGTATAGGTGATAGTGGTTACTTCCGGCTCCTTTTCGCAGCGGTCCGAATTGGTATTCGGACCACTCGGATTCGGTATACTGTAGTAGTCTGGTATGGTTACCAGACTACTACAGTAGGGGAATAGACATAGAGAGATATATAAAAGTGAAAGAATAGTGCTTCTGTTTTTGGGCACATACTTGTACACTATAATATCTCCAGCGCAGATGACGTTACGTGGAGATTAGCCGCCGTAGTCGGTCTGAAGAGCGTTAGGTATATTGTCGTATGCATGCCGTGCATTGTAAAAATAGCGAATCTCGTAATAAGCCACATCCGAGCGAGTTTGCGTAAACGCGCCCGCACCGTTTCCCGCGATTACGACACCGCGGGCGTAAAACGAGATTTTTCTCCCAACCCGTCTACATTCCCACTAATCTGTGACTCATAATCACGATCCTTTTCTTACGAAATTGTGGGAAATTGTTAGTACCGTTTAGCGACACTACAGTTCGGAAACTGACACTTATCTAATTAATGTATCGCAAACAACTGCCCTGTGACATCTAGACTGTACTTTAGAGTAGCATAATCGGAATTGTGTTCACTGGAAGTGTAACTTTTGAAATTTATCTATACGTTAATTGTGCCCATTAATATGGACGGAAAAGGGATGAAAAAATTCTTCATCGTTTTCTAACCCGTCTATTCTAAATCACATATTATATTTTACTCACAGTTAACTTGAAAAGGTATATTAGACACACAAGGAAAAATAAATGATTTCCGAAAACAAGCAAAAGAAAAAAGTTTTTTTAGGATTTTTACCGGCGAATTCATGCGAGGAACTGTGGGTAACTCCTATCTATCTACACTAATCTACAGTCATGAACGGGGACAAAAACTAGTACTGGTACTAGTAGTTATATTATGTACAATGTTTTTAGTGTTTCAGTAAAATTGGGCTACGCAGATTTAACTAAGATTTTCGTCTACATTTGTTTCAAAACTGTAATTTCATTAAAAGTAGTGATGCGTAGAATTTCAATTCAGAGACTCTAACGGCCGATTTCACGTCAAGTCTTATCCGATTGTTTTGTTATTTTGGCACATTTTCAATACAAAAAAACTGTCAAAATATCAAAACGCTCGGATAATACTTATTTTATGTTGGTGAAATCGGCCTTAAATTATTTAATATTTCATCATTTTTGAACAGCTTAAAAATATTTAATTAATTATAATTAATTAAACTTTATTTGTTACAGGTCAACAAACTGTGCCATCTCCACATTAAATTACTTAAGAAGTCTAAGTAAGTACAAACAAAGTGGATGACTCATAAGTATAACAAGACGTTATCTTAGTAAAAAAAAACCTTATTTCTTCTGGGGTCGTTTTAATAACTATTGTTTTAATATAACTGGTGACTAGACAATAAAATATTTTCCCATGTTGTCACCGATTACTCATGTGAACGCTTCTCCGAACACAATATCCACACTTTTTCCTCTCCGCCAAACTGGATTTGACCGTTGATCCTAAATTAATCTATTGTTAAGATACAGAGCCGTCAATAAAATTAAAGCTGGCTACATACAAGCTGTAACAGCTGCGGTAGCCGCTCGCGGTACTCATTGAATGCTGAAGCGATGAAATTGTCGTTTGCTACCGCGAACGTGACCGGCTTGCACTAGCAATTGCTAGTGCATATTCTTGCAATCTATTAATTGCAATTTTCATTAGTTCTCGCTTAAAAGTGAAATTATTGATCACGTAATCGTATGCGATTAATAATAATTTCACTAATCCGAATCTCTGAATCACTGATCTGAATCTGAAACTAAGATAGATATTTAGGTACTAAGATAGAATTTATTGAATTTTAAATTTTAAGGATTTAAGCCCGCAATAAGCAGATCTAAAAGATGATTTTAAAAATTGAATAAAATGATGCTACCGAAAATGTGTTGAGCGGACAGTGGATCATTTTATAAGGGCTGTAGACGTTGGAAGTTGACGTACATAATTGACGCCTAGCAGTTATAGCCAAGGGGTGTTTTTTTAAGGGGTCAGAACTGCGGTCTTATATTCAAGGGATCGCGGGATCGATCCCGGGCACGCTCCAAGACCTCTGACTTTTTGATGTTGTTTTTATTTTATAAATTTTAGGCAAACGCTTGACCACTATCACACCTGATGGTAAGTGATGATGTGGCTTAAGATGAAACGCGTTTGCTTAGAAGATGCCTATTCACTATTGTGCGTTTAAACAATTAAATATGAAAAAAATATGCTTCAACGGTGAAGGAAAACATCGTAAGGAAACCTGCACGCCTATTAGTTCTCCATAATGTTTTGAAATGTTCGTGAATACCGCCAATTTGTATATGACCAGCGTAGTGGACTATAATGGCCCATTTCTGAGCGGAGATATATGCGCTCAGTAGCGAGTCGTTGATGATGACGTTGTATATGCACACTGCATTTTCTGCCAATAAGAAGTGGTTACTTAGTTCTTTACAACCCAACATTTTATACTTAAGTTACGCGCGAAAGCGTCAGCGTATGTGCGGAATCAAAACAATTGCTCACGTGAAAGTAGTTAGTGTGTAGCCAGCTTAAAATAAAACTATTGTTAAGATATCTGGTCGTAAATAAAATCAAAACCTACGCGGCCAACGCCGAAATCAACAGTAACCGGCTCGAATCGATTACAAATAATGTTCCGTGGAAATTTTGTTTAGTCGCACACGTTCGAGGACTAATAGATTTTATGTTTTATTGTAGGAAAGGTTAAGATGGTGTACCTACAACATATTGTCCATATCCTTACTAGTAAAAAGTATGTTAGTATGTTGGCTTGTTGATTTTTCCTTCAATCACGCAGCAACGGAGCAACGGATTGGCGTAATTTGTTGTTTGGGCTATAATAACCCACACATAGGCTTAGTTTTATCCCTGAAAAACTAAGGATTCCTACCGGATTTTTAAAAACCTAATTCCACGCAGAAAAGTAAGTCTTATAATACATAATTATAAAATTTATTTATTTATGATTTCTTTCATTAAAATTGACCTTTCTTGCTATTGCAACGATTTTTTATACTTGAAAACAGATACTTGGATCTACCAATATTATAGATACTATTTTCAACAGACAATGTTTTCATCGTATATCCAGTCATTGGAACTTAAAGCATTAGGGAAAGTGCGTGCAATATAAAATATAGCATATCATAAATAACAGATTACAGATAATACAGATTCTATTCAACTATCAACACCGAACATAAAATCTACGCCTCTGACCGGCTCATTAGTATTGTCAAATTTACAATACATAATCACAGTTGACTCTAACTTAATCCCGTTTACTTTCTCACACACCGGCTTGCTACGGTTTCTAATTTTTATAAGCATTTTGAACTTTAACACACAGTATTAGAAGCTAAAAGACGTCAGTACAATGGTATGACGTATTCATAGGCGGAAGGCTTTAACGGATAGCACT
Organism: Oeneis ivallda; assembly: GCA_029955525.1. Taxonomy (NCBI): domain Eukaryota; kingdom Metazoa; phylum Arthropoda; class Insecta; order Lepidoptera; family Nymphalidae; genus Oeneis; species Oeneis ivallda. The sequence continues at coordinate 14,198,126 of JARPMR010000023.1, forward strand.
TTAAGTATAGGCTGTAACAAATTTCGAATTAATAATATTTCTGTTCAACAAGATTTTATACACAGGATGTTTCATTTATGGCACTTTATAAAATGTTTAGAGTGCTTACGATGGTGCTTACGGACAATTATTATAGAAGCAAGTTTTGTAGTGAATTTACTACGGAATAATAATATCGCTTTTTCTTATTTATTTGTTTTAGAAGAAAATTTAAACTAAGAACAAGCAATATAATACTAATAATTTACTTATTATTTTTATTACATTTTGGCAAAAGTTGTAGAAAAAATTATATAAGTACAAAATATTATGTAAAATATTGTATATCAGCATAATTTTTATGACTTCAGTTTTAAGACCAGATAATTTTGATTCAAGTTATTGTTTACTTCCATTATCGTTTCAAGTTGTTGTTTACTACCTTTATCGTTTTTAGGGTAAAATGTTTCTTACCACATATCAACAGAAATTGAATCAGCCTGTATAATCTCATGAGCACACCTGCTACGATGGCCGAAATAAATAACCCAATCGGAGTGAAATTCATTTTGTCCCAAATAGAAAGCCCCATTGTGGAATCGAGTGATTAATCGACAATGCATTTTGGTAGCTAATCTCAATCGATTTACGATAGCCATCTATCGATTTGATATCGATAAGACGATTGTATTGAAATATTTCCGTAATCATAATCGGTTTCTATTGAATACTGTTATGGAATGGTATCCGCTTGGAAGGAATGATTTCACTCTCATATTTAGGTACGATTTACAAGTGACTATGTTTGATCCATAACGGCGCAGTGATCACAATATGGCTATATTGTAGTCTGTAGATCCATTATCCATAGCCTCAATAACCCAACGCTTAAAGGCCCGAACTCAAAACTGAAAGGTTGACGGTTCGATCCTCACCAGTTGCACTATTTTCGTACTCACTCTTCAAAAACACAAGCTTCCGCTTATTTGGAAGTAAGAGGAGAACATTAGTCAAATTCAGCTTGACTAATATTCTTTAGAAAAATAATAAAAACAAAAAACACGGGATTGGTAGCACACCGAGTGTTTGTTAAAAGATGCAAGATAATAAATATAATAAGCGATAAGATTTGTACCGACATTTGTTTTTTTTTGTGTTATTCTCGAGTGTTTTTATGGTGTGCAAATAATATGAATAAAGTATAATACATAGTTATATCAATAATCTTTACTAATATTATAAATGCGAATGTATTATTTGTTTGTTGGTAGGATATCATAGTAGTAGCAAGTAGCAACGCATTGACTTGGTTTTTGTTTGAATGTAATACACAAGTAGTTCAAGATTCGAAAGTGATATATTCGTTAGATATAATGATCTTCTATCACGGGAAAACAAAGGGTTCCCTTGGGATTTTTAATAACTACACGCGGGACAAAGTTTACGCTACACTTTTCAGAAGAAATCAAACTTAGTGGTCCAATCGAGTATTACCCAGACTGCAAATTAAGTATAAACAAACACCTACCATAGCTTTTGTTAACTTAAAAGTACCCAGAAAATCATACCCTACATTTAGGCTTGCCGCATACACTCGTTTTCCGTATTCGATTTCCTAATGCGTAATTTCGATTTGGAATTACGTGAGACTAGCGCAGACCTAAGTTTTTATTCATTCGGAATGTATACTGTTAGTACGGATAGTGATAGCGTTGTGAACGCACGACGATGGAGGAATGAAGGAAAGAAAGGAGGAGGAAAGGACCAATCCTTTAAAACATATTTAAATACTTGCTCTCCGGCAAAATTTTTTACGTCTCTGTTGTGGTAGTCCTTGTCATGAATATTCTTCAAGCAGGGGTATTTTTCAACAGCCAATATTAATGTTTCTGCCTCACACATATCTAACGTGTTGCAACACTATGCGCAGCGTATCAATTAATGCCATATACACGTACAGCGCGGGCGCAGTTCTGAATGTAAATTTCCGAACGTGTGCGCCGGTACAAACAAAATGTATTGAAGCGCTGCGTTCCGCGTGGTTCCGCATGACGTCATTAGGTTTTTTCCGAATGGTTTCTCCGAACGCGCGTGCTTGCATTCGGAACGTTCGCACGGAATTTGTTCCGTTCGGAAAAAAAGCGAACATGTGCGTCAATTTATTGTATTACTATTGATTCCTTGCATTCGGATGTCCGAATACGGAAAACGAATTTGGAAATCGAATACGGAAAACGAGTGTATGCGGCAAGCCTTAGTCTGATAAAATCTCGGATACGCTGTAAATGAGCCAACCTACCGCACTACAAGACAAGTGATCTCATTGTCAAAGATCAAATGCTTAGATACAATGACAATCAGTGATGTCTGTTTGCTTGTCTGATGCTCGGGAGCTATCTCCGCAACGAACAATGCGAGATCAGTGTCGCCATGTATTTATTACCGGGTTTAGATGACGTTTTTAAGATACGCCTTTGAGAAATAGACTACTTATTTAAACGGTACCTTTACTTTTAGTTCACTTTCGAAAGGTACATCCGCTTAACCGACTTTAAATACCGTTGTCTTTTGTTTTTACTGTTTTGAAATGTTATGTGAATTTGTGATGCGAATGTTCAATAGTGCAGGACTAAATAACCCTCCCTGTGAACCCCACAACATGTAAACATGAATAGCTGATTTGGAGCTGAAACAGAATAATTGATATGGCTATCGGATTTTTTATTAAATTAGTTTTTTTTCATCTATTTTAATCGAAACACTGAATTATATTTTTTAGTGAAGTTATGTTAATAACAATAATAATAATAACTTCACTGCTCAATTAATAGCTCTCAAGCTATTTACTTAGTATTAATGTTGTCTTAATTCTAACGAAGACTATGTACTTTTAACCATCATAAGAGTTTCACACGTCATAATATGTAGTACGGGGCGGCTTGGTGACATTACTTACCCAATTTTGTATGCATCTATAGGTAAGAGACAAGACAAGACGCGGCACCTCACCATAATATATGTGTTAAACTTCTTATTCCCTAATCCAGTATTTCTGAACCAGTGATTAAACACTTTGTCCATAAACAAAGTTTTCAAAAAATGCACAATATGTTTTCATTAAATAAATATTTTTCAATTTCTACTTAAATTTTTGAATCTGCTTTTAAACTATGACACTTTAATGACAAGACAAAAATTTCGTTAACTGATATCTCAGTGAAAAGTTAGGAAAAATACCGAATTAGGTACTCTCAGGGTACTCTACGATCATAGTCACGAGCAACAGTGTAGTGTTTTATAAAAAATCTCGGAAATCTATGAGAATAATTAAAATCTTGATGCCTCGATTACGATCCACAATCCACGAGCTCCGGGCACGGTCGCTATGGGCTAATACCCCATTGGTAATTGAACATAAAATGTCCCAAAATTAATGCACCAAGCAATCAAGTAGCGACAGTGTCTTAATCTTGTCCCACCGTTATCATAAATCTCAATCAGATAAGCGACATTTAGGATTTAATGGCTCCGTTTATTAATGCTCTGTCCGCCCTGGAATCGAACCAGCCTCGTGGATGGAAATGCCTTTGTTATCTCTAGATGGTAATAGGGTATGACTGGTTAAGTAAAATGGAAAATGAAACTTATTAAGCAGAGAGATTTTTTAATTAATACCTGTATTAAAAATAAGTACCTAGTAAGAGATCGAGTTTGTTCCCTAGAGTCTAGATATTTAATCTACGCTGTGTGTGGATTTTCAATTGATTACCTCATCACCATCTGGATTATGCACTTTTCGGAGGATGATCCGATATCGGAGCGAAACGTAAGTAGTGTATATTTCGAAGAGTTTATGTGGTGTTGCGTTATTCCTGCATTTATTCTACTACTAGAAGAGCTGCACGAGCGGTACATTATACCACACAGATTTTTTATTATAGCAAGAGATTTTTTTTTCTACTACTGGGCTACTTTTTGTCTGCCCGTCTTAACATGACGTGTTGAATTATAATTAGGTATGCTTTTGTGGCTTTTGTCATTGTGGAAACACTGCATACATAGCATAGTATCTATTGAATTGTATACTTGTTTTGAAAAGAGGAAACGCCGAGTTTCTTGCTGGTTCTTCTCGGCAGGAAGGGCATTGCGAACCAGTGGTAGACTCATCGACGATTCAAAAGCTCTTGTAAAAGAGTTTATTTGAATAAAAAACATTTCTATTCTATTCTATAAGATTCTATTCTATCATGGAATTCCGCAAAGTAACGCCTGCTCCAATATTTAAAAATTGTTTTGACATTGAGACCATCGCCATATTATAGAGCTGCATTCCCTGGCTACATCTACACGATCTTAATGACAAGAGCGCAAACTCGTACACATTCCATGACGCAACCGAACTTTTGTCAGCGCTTGCGCGGCGGCGCAGCGGTCAAACACGCTGCGCAAACACTTCGAACTGTCAGCTTCTATTGTATTTGCGCTAACTTGGACCAGTGAAGTTCAATTTCCGGATACGGCTAAGGTAGCGGACCACCCAAAATTCCCTTTTAGCATGTCAGAGACATCGTCTGGGTTGATAAATATAATCGATTTAGATAATACTAGCTGATGCCCGCGACTTTGTCCGCGTGGATTTAGTTTTTAAAGTCCCTCGGGAACTCCTTGATTTTCCGGGATAAAAAGTAGCCTAGATGTTGACCTGAGTAATAAGCTACAACGGTATAAAATTTTGCAGAAATCTGTGCGGTAGTTTTTACGTGAAGGAAGGACAAACAAACAGACAGACAAACAGACAAAAAAAATAGCTTCTGTTTTGATATCTGTATCTTGAACACAATTAGAAGCAAAAACCCTTTTATCTACTCCAGCATCGAAAAGTTCCAATTTCGAATTTGACAGCTGAATCGAAATGAACCCTCTTTCGGTTTTGCTTCTCATTTCGATGCAGCTCGTTGTATGGGAGCTGAATCGAAATGGTTATCTTCTTAAAATAGGATACCTAAAGGTAAGGCTCTGGGTTCTGGCACTTTTGTACCGTTCATATGACAGAGGCGCCACAGGCGGCTGGTGGCGGCTTACGGAGTTACTTTTTGTTGACAGAGGCGCCACAGGCGGCTGGTGGCGGCTTGCGGAGTTACTTTTTGTTACTTTATTGAGCCTACGGCGTATTTTGTTAATGATTTTATTTTCCTTGTCGTAGATAAAATCTTGTATGCAACTGACCGTAATTAGTCATTTTAATTCTCGTACTATCTTATTTTGATACTCGGCAAGCCTCGTATCAAAAAACAGCACTCGAATTAAAATGACCCTCATTACGATGCAGTTGCATAAATAGCTATTTTGAATCTATTTCATGTACAGAATTGGTTTCGTTTCTGTTTTATTATAGGTATGTACTTAAAGATTATTATGGAATTATTGATTAGTTTGTATTCTTGAAGGTAGCTTCTATTTAAGGCAATGCCAAAAATTGGTTTATTACTCAAAGCCAAAAAAGCATAGCAATTCGAACCTTTAAAAATGAAGAATACAACTAAAAAGTGCAAGGTATAGTTTCTTTTTGTTATTGCGGTTATGTTCCATTACCATAGACCGATTTATGAAACTATATTTTCTAAATGGTCTCAGATTATAGGTAACTAGTACTATTTTACAATCGTCTAGGTCAACCTACCAACCAATCTATCAGAAAAGTAATAATATCTACCGATATTTCAATACCTACTTGTACCAGTTACCTTTTAAATGATCACCTATTAGAAAACGCTTGGAAGCTAAAATCAGGTCTGATTTAGGTCTGATTAATTGAAAATTATTCTCAATTATTAGTTAATTGTTCATCTGAATATAATCATAATAATAGACAAATTTACTAAGCACGATCGTTGGTTTCCCAACATAGGGCGTAGAGCAATCGATTGCATTTATGTAAAATACTAAGCAACATTGCGCATTACAATGTATTATGTACGTCCGTTCATTTGCGTAAACCTTTATATAAATAATAATTATGTAGATAAGATGTTATTATTCAGTGATGTAAGAATACTTGTAACTTTTGTTTGACAAATTCTAAGATATTCTTACATAAATATAATATGATTTAAATAAAGTGACAGATGTTTCGAAAAGCATTATTTATTTATGTATGTATTTTATTTCACTCATTTGTTTGTAACATTCAGTTTGTAAAATATATTGCCTTTTTAACACTCTCACCGCCACGTGGGCTGCCGGCGGCCCACAAAATTTCGAGCCTAGCAGGCCACTACCGGTTTTTTGAATTTTAACTGACTATCGCGCCAAATTTGCTGTTATTTTTTCTTGTCGTTGCTTGTCAAAAATTTAAAGGGCACGCCATCAGTATAATTAGATCAGTTGGCCGCGCGTCGCCCACGTGGCCTGCTGGGAAATGATTTTTTCATACAATTTTCAAAAAATCATCACAGTTTGATCATAGAGGAAGACTAATTTGTGAAAGATTTAAACATTGTTATGAAAACAGTAAAGATACTGGACTGTCAGCAAAACAAGCCAGGATCGAACAAAAATGTAAACACCGTATGCCTGAAATGCCCAACACAATCTAGTGTTTGTGGCCAGTTTTACGCAGAAAGTTTTACGCAGAAATCTATATCCAAATTAAACCTTATTTTATCTTATAAATATTCACATTAAAATTTTTGATTTTAACTGGTTTTAAAAGAAAAAACAATAAATATTACGCTTTTTTGATACTAGTTTTACTTACTCAGTTTTCACCCCTATAGGTCTTTAAATATAGTCCAATTTTCATCAATTTTTTTAATGTGTAGTGTTTTAACTAAATTAATGGAAGCAATCATTTTCGAATCTCTATCTAGCAAGCCAAGCTCTATAAAATTATATGAATTTGTGGGATCACAGCGGACCTCATGGCCTGCTGCAAAAGTTACTCAAAATCGAGCGTGGCGTGAGCTGAGAGAAATCGCATGGCCCGCGCGCCGCCCACAGGGCCTGCTGCACTATAAAAACCTTATATACAGACTAGTAGGGCGCGTGGGTGCGCGGCCCGCAAGCGGACCGCGGTTTTTCTACTCGTCACGTAGACTTTCAGATCCTGATCATTTTCTATCAAAAAACCACTCTTCCATTTTTTAAACTCCCTGAGATAGACACCTATGAAATTCTTATAGCTGCCATCTTGAATCCGCCATTTTGAATTTTTTTTCAGCTCACAACCAATTGGATGAGGTTTCGAGTATTTTTTGTTTGAGCACCTCCCACCTATCTTCAATACTCTGGCCGTGCTCCTCACCCACCTTCCAAACCCTCGATCATCATATCTCATCATTTGTCAAAATGGGAATTCTTCTATAAAAATAAATTTTGAAAAGGAACCGTATCAAAGTCTTGCATAGTTCCCAACTTCTAGTCTCTTCAATATTCGCCATATATTTTGTATGGAGAAAAAAAAATCCGCCATCTTGATTTTTTTTCTATTCGTCAAAAAGACCTTCAGGTCCTGATCATCTTTTGTCAAGAAACCACTCTTCCATCTTTTATACTCTTCGAGATAGACACCGACGAAATTTGTATGGCCGCCATCTTAAATCCGCCATTTTGGATGTTTTTTTCAGCTCACTGCGAGTTGGATGAGGTTTCGAGTGACATTTGTTCGAGCACCCCCCCACCTATCTTCGATACCCTGGCCGTGCTCTTCACCCGTCTCCGAAATCCTCAATCATCAGCTCTCTCCATATTTTTCCTCCGAATGAATTTTTTTCTTCTATACGAAACCATCGGTGAAAAAAAAATTTTTCATACAAAATTTTACAGGAGAGGTGATCAATGAGTGAGTGAATCAGTGAATCAGTGAATCAGTGAATCAGCCCCAGCAGCTATATATATATTAATGGAGGTGAGAGTGTTAATAGATACTCACTTTTTATGCAAAGACTACATTTCATGATTAGCGTAAAAAAGCTTAATAATGCGCCAAATATTTTATTTTTAGGCCTTTACCTACTAAAAAAACCATTTTCAACGTGAATAATTATTATGTGTTTGTCTTTCTAACACGCAGCAACATAGGACCGGGTTGACGCGATTTTTTGCATGCATATAGTTAAGGACGTAGACCATAATACCTCACCAAAAAAAACTATGACTATGATGAAAAAATAACAACAAGATTACTTAACGTGAGCGAAGCCGCGGGCAAAAGCTCCTTAATAATTAGGCCTTATTTTATTAATTAAAGATTTAAGGTGCATTTAACAATTGTGGGATAGGTAAATTTAAACAATTCCACAAATACTTTTGAAACCTCTACTTTACTAAAAACGCTGATGATTTATATCCGATCTCAAATAGGTAGATTCCAAAGTGACTTTTTCTTTTTCCAATGCTCATCAATATTTAATTAATGTCATCTGATCATGATTTTTACCTCGTCCATACACCTTAGAGATTTCTCACATGCGCGTGAGTCAACATGTTCTCGCTAGGCACACAGCTTTTGTCTGCCCACTACACTGGACAAAGGCGTGATGTCATACAGCAGAGTACACACTACATGTGTACAATTCGCGAGATGTAGTGCCACTAGAAAAGGCATTGACTCATTTAATTGATTTATTGTTACTTGATTTTTTGTTGCAAGGTATTCGCACTGATGAAATACGACTTACGTAGCACAGTGGTTAGCAAGCCAAAATCTTCATGATACGTGATACTTATTATGTACTAGATTTTTTTTTAAATCTATATTTCTTTGGGGTTTTTTACCACTTGGCATGTCAACGCCATATGTACTAGATGATGTCCACGACTTCGTCCGCGTGGATTAGGGATTTAGATTCCTTAGGGAATTCTTTAATTTTCCGGGATGAAATGTAGCCTATGTGTTAATCCAGTGTACAATCCATGCCCATTCCAAATTTCAGCTAAATCCGTCGAGTAGTTTTTGCGTGAAAGAGTAACAAACATACACACACACACACACATACAAAGTTTCGTATTTATAATATTAGTAGGACTTACTAGATGATGCCCGCGCCTTCGTCCGCGTGGATTAAGGTTTTCGATTACCGTGGAAACTCTTCAGTTTTCCGGGATAAAAAGTGCCGATGTGCTAATCCTGGGTATGATCTATCTCCATTCCAATTTTCAGCCAAATCGGTTTATTCGTTGTGTAGTTACAGAGTAACAAACATCCATCCAAACATCCATATATCATCACAAACTTTCGCATTTTATAATATTAAGTGGGATAGTAGGAATAGTGTGATAATATTATTCATAAAGTTCACAGTTTATTCTTAAAATGATAAAATTTGGTTTTGTATCCTACAGGGTAACTTGCATAATAGCCAGCTTTTTTGGTAAGAATCGGGTTCTTATAGTGGGTAGAACCTTAATGACATTTTAAGCCCCTCTTACACAATTCAATCTATATGGCGTCAACAGCCGATATTGTCACACGTCCCGGGGCGTTATCACAAAATCTATTTTAATAAACTGCGTGGGTGATTTGCAGTTGCCTAATTGGTCGATTAATTCGCACTTTAATATCAACGGAAACCTACGGTGTTTGCAATGCATATTTCCCTACAATCTTATCTTAATATATATAAATTACGTGTCACGTTGTTTGTCCGCGATGGACTCCTAAGCTACTTAACCGATTTTGATCAAACTTCGTAAATATCTGTAATTTGGTCCAACTTGAAAGATAGGATAGTTTTTTTGGATTAGGATAGTTTATTTGTTTTATTCATATAGATAAGTTGGCGGTACGAAGTTCGCCGGGTCAGCTAGTAGACTATAGCTTTCGCGATTATGTCTGCGTGAAATCAGGTTTTTTATCTATACTTATTACCTATGCAACTTGAGTCAGTCCATTTCTCTATTGCTGCGTGACTGAAGGACAAATATTAGTAGGGATACCCTCATATACATAAATGGATCTTGTAAAATTTGTTATCATTGAAACCCAATTTTTTTAAACATAGGTATAGACTAGCGCTTGACTGCGATCACACCTGATAGTGAGTGACGATGCTTTAGGCTGCATCGTCACTTACTTTCAGATGTGATCCGCCTAAAATGGAGCACGCTTGCTTAGAAAATGCCCACAGAAAATTCACTCTTCGACCGAGCGAAGCGAAGGTCTCTGAGTTAACTAGAGCGATTTGCACTTGTCCGTCCGTCCGTCCGTCCGTCCGTCCGTCTGTCAGAGCCTTATAACTTTTGAATTACTGAACGTAATTACTTCAAATTTAGATATAATATGTAAACCGATGGCCTCCAGCCGAAAATGGCTTAAAAAGTTATAAAAATCTTTATTTCAGGGGGGCTCTCATAGAAGCGAATGCGAAGTAAAAAAAAAAATATCGCGTTACATAAAATTGTTACGTATCATTTTAAAGATAATTTTGAACTGAGTACAAAAATATTTTTTTTTTAATTTTTCCCTTAAAATTGACGAAATGGGGGGCTTTCAAAGTGGCGATTTTATACGCTCGCTTGAAGACGCTCTCTAGAAAAATCCGCTATGGATTTTCAAACTGATTTTATGTTTTTAGGTCACTTATATCCTGTACTTGAACAACAAATACTAAAATTATATGAATATTATAAAGAAACGAGATTATTTAATTTTTAATGTACATCAGTAATTCATATAGCATCAACATAGCTTCACAATAATGCTAATAGATGGCGCAGTCAGTAACTATTCCCATGGAACTACGAGTTACGACTACGACCATTATTATTTAGTTACTTATTTTAATACAATAATTGTATTGTAATTTTTTTTGTACCATATTATTCAATTAAAATTATTTTTTAAACCCGGTTTCACTCCTTAGTACCTACATAATAAATAAATAATTCAATGTTTAATAAATAATTCAATGTTTTCACTAACGTTCCCTAACCTTTACTATAAGTTAGGTGATTGATGTTTTCTGTCAACTTATTTATCACGATCCTGTACGGGACACCTAAAAGGATATTGGGACGGATGTTAGGACTTAGGATTGTATTTAGGAGCTACCTACGTTAAGAGACTCCTACTTAGGGGATGATTTAGGTATGTTTGGTGAAAACGAGCATAATAATAATGTCAGTTTTGGTTATCATGTATCGATTGAATGAATAATCATGGGATACCGTTACCGCGAGGTCTCAGTTGGGGGCGAACCACTAGTTATTTGAAGTTAGGTATTCAAATTGTAGTAACTGGGGAAAACGGAAGCCGGAAGAGTACCTATTCCAACTTTTATGTTTTGTTTTTGTTTTAAAATTTTTTTTTTAGAAAGGAGTTTTTAGTTAGAGTTTAGTATATTACGAGCCTAGGTAAGCATCTTATGCATATTTTAATCTGTAATATTATACAGAACTGCTCAAAGATTAATGTGCCTACTTAATTCAAGTATACCTACCTACCTACTTACAATCTACAATTACACGTATATCCTGTTATTTTTTACGATCGCAATAACTCTACGGAAACTGTCACTCTTAAATGTGATTTGTATCTATCTTTAAAACAAGCAAAATGTTAATCTATTATTATTAAACAAAAACAATTCAATAGTTACATAATGCAGAAAAACAACGATTATGTTATGAAATTGAAGTTTTTGATTTACATTGTAAATTATTATTATAGGTAACACTAGCTGATGCCCGCGACTTCGTTCGCGTGGATTTAGTTTTTAAAATTCCTCAGGAACTCTTTGATTTTCCGGGATAAAAAGTATCCTATGTCCGTCTCCTGATTCTAAGCTACCTCCCCACCAATTTTCAGCCAAATCGGTTCAGCCGTTCTTGAGTTATAAATAGTGTAACTAACACCACTTTCTTTTATATATATAGATTATGAGGTAGTATAGCTACCAATCGATTTTATTGTTTTGACGCACACATTGCTCAAAATTGTCGATTTAGATGTTCCTTTAACCTTTGTCTTGATAAAAAAATTTAATATAAAAAATATTTTTAACGAACCGACTTCAAACGCCACGCAACGCCACCACTACAAAGTATATAATTTATTGTAGATTTTTTAAAAACTGCTCAACCGATTTCGATTAAATTTAAAAGGGACCACTTGGGAAGTACTCCCTTTCAAACCAAAAAAGAATTTCCCAAATCGGTTCAGGCGTCTTCGAGTAATCGGTGAACATACATAAAAAAAAAGATTCCGACGAATTGGTAACCTTGAAATCGGTTAAAAATTGTCATTTAATTGAATTTCTTCATCCCTGTAGAATACAAAGGAAACAAGGATTAGCTTAGTGGCTATTGTAGTGTTGGTTGGAGTCATATTATAAGAATCTGAATCTTCTTGGTCGCACACTTCATTGCTGAAGGTTGTGTCCTTATGAAAGTGCCTTCGTCACATTGGTAACTAAATCCTTCCACTCTGTCCAGTCCTCGGCTTTTTTAATCGCGGTTGTTGAAGAATGTAAATACGAATATGAAATCACTAGCAATAGCAAACGGAGGGGCTAAATTCGGCATTTCAATGTCGGTCACCCATTCAATTACCTACCAACTTTAGTCGACGTTGCCCACCCAACGCGATAGATTGCTATTATATTACGCGTTGTTGCAACTAGGGCCACACGTACTAAAATGAAAATTTTTTGAAAATTTTTCTTGTGGGAACTTTTTGATTTTCCGGGAAAAAGTAGCCTATGTCACTCTCCTTCTCCAGGTCTTCAATTATACCCATGCAAAAAAAAAATGTCGATCCGTAACTCTGCTGCGGTGTGATTGCAGGACAAACCAACAAGCCCACAAAGAAACGCACTTTCGCATTTATATTATAATTTAGCAACATCGCAGTCAAGGAATATCTTGTCATCGAATAAAAAAAAAGTAAGTTTATATTGCATCATTGTGCATTGGTCGTCACGCGTCAAGGTATTTAATGGTCTTTGGTGTGCGCAAACTCTTTAGATCTCCCAGCTGATTCATTTAATTATTGAGATCTATCCAACACAGCCACCAAATCGTTAATATTAACGCGCGTCGTCTGGGTTTTCTTATTGATACTTTTTGTAATAAAATAACCATTTAATATGCATATTGATATTGATGCACAGCCAACTGGCGGATGTTAGGTAGGAAACTTGATTAGAGGATTACCTAATCTTTTATTAACTGTCGTCATTTTCTATTGTCTGTTTACTAAATTGAAATACCTGCCAGGATACTTCAGTGATATTATTTTATATTACTGGTTATAAATGACATTTTTTTTGCTGAATTTAAGCTATTTGCATGTAGGTAGATACATATTGCGTGTTGCGAAGCGATGATTGTGTAGTGATTAAATTAAGACTTCGGCCTTATTTTCGAGTGGTTCGAAGTATGATCCCAGGTACGCATTTTTCTCTACGGAATAAAAAGTATGCTATGCTATACCACCACTCTTCAGGTTCTCAACTATACCTACGCATGCGAAAAAAATCATGTCGATCCGTTGCTCTGTTGCTGCGTGATTGAAGGACAACCAACACACACATTTTCATATTTAAATTTCGTAGGTTAGGTTAGGTTAGGTGTTTTCGGGGATTAAAGGTACTAGCTATCTTCCATCCCGGAAAACATAGGATTTTCATTAAGCTACTGTCCAAGTCCAACAATACCCATTACCCATGCAAAAATCACGTCGATCTGTTGCTCCGTCGCTGCATGATTGAAGGACAAACCAAAAAACAACCACACTTCAATTTCAATTCCAATTTTTTATTGCGAATTCGGGTATTACAACAGTTAACAATGGTAACAGGTGTTGTAAACAAAAAATTGGTTGTCTGTTAAGTCGGTTTACGGACGATAGTTTTACGTGATAACGTCATAAAGAAACATTGTTGACGATGACTGGCGGGCGGCACAAGCCAACGCTTTTTCCGCGCTCTCGCTTGCAAGCTCAGGCGCAGGCGGAACGTGACACTTTTTCGTGCGTGCAGCCGGTGTTCATCGATTTATAAGACGTTATCACGTCAAAAGATATCATCATCATTATCAGCAACCCATCAACGGCTCACTACTGAGCGCAGGTCTCCTCTCAGAGAAGGGTAAACAAAAAGATAATGTATGGACAACCAACCTCTGCTTAAATACAGCGTGCAACATTACATTTTCGCATTTATAATATTAATAATAATGTCCTCCCGACCGAATCCGATCACGGCGGCCAACCTCCTTAGAGGTCAGCTATCTGCGCGGGAGATATTATAGTGCAAAAGTGTGTGCGCAAACACAGGTGCACTCTCTATTCCCTCACTCTCAAAGTCCGATGGGACGGAAATCCGACACGACCGGAGAGAGATCAGGCGCAGGACCGACGGCTTTACGTGCTCTCCGAGGCACGGGGGTGACTAACCGCCAACTTCCTAACTCCGGGCTAGTACTGAGAATTTCTTTGGAAGAAAAACCCAATACACTTTTTTTTAACGGCCCGACCCGGGAATCGAACCCGTTACCTTGTCATCCGCATTTGAACAAGCTAACCACTACACCAACGAGGCAGTTATTTATAATATAAGTAAGAATAGAATAGAATAGAAATATTTTTTATTCAAATAAACTTTTACAAGTGCTTTTGAATAGCCGATGAATCTACCACTGGTTCGGAATGCCTTTCCTGCCGAGAAGAACCAGCAAGAAACTCGGCGGTTGCTCTTTTCAAAACAAAACAATACAGTAAATACTATGCTATATATGCAGTGATTCCACAATGAGGGAAGTTCCAAAAATGCATACCGGCTAACTTCTATCTTAAGATGGGCAGACACAAAGTAGCCCCATTTCCGCCGGTGGTACCCGTTCACGAGCATGACGCATGACCCAGCCATTGCTTCGCTCAACCATATTTGAGGGAACGTAACAACCCGCATAAGTAGGTAAGTGCTATTAAGGATTTATGGATCTAAGATAGCCTCTTCCAGTGCGTTAACGTCTGCAATACCACACGTGAGCCAAGAGCGACTGTGTCGTAAAACCAATGTTTAGCGCGAAGCGGGCTATTCCGATCCGCCACAATTTGGCCCAAGCTTATATACCTTTACCTAGGTATATAGCTACAAGATACCGTTTGTTAGGTACTAAAGTGAAACATTTAGATAGGACAGTAAGAAAATACCGGCCAAGTGCAAGTCGGACCGGCACACGAAGGGTTCCGTACCGTCGTACAAGATTCAACACCAGCTATTATTAAGATCGAGCAAAAACAAAAGTTTATTGTAATAATAATTTTATAATTTAATAATTTTATCACTGTTTTCTGTAAGTTAAGCATTATTACAATTTTAGATAATGTACATATCGAATAAAAATGGATACTAGTAATAGCTTAGCTAGAATCATGAGATTCTGTATTAAAGCTATCAATCACCTCGGATCTCTTTGTGGTTGAAGATTCATTGTAACATTGTTATGCCATCACAGAATAATGTTACAAACTGTTTGTGTGTGTGTGTGTGTGTGTGTGTGTGTGTGTGTGTGTGTGTGTGTGTGTGTATATGTGTGAGTGCGTGAATTGAATAATATGGATGGAAAGATGGTACGGACCACTAAAAAAAAATATTTTTTGTACCTACCCTAGACATTACAGTTTCCCGGATATCCTTACTAATCCTTGCCTTTCAATCACAAAGAAAAGTAGGTAATGTTGCAGACTTGGAGAGAGAATTTCAGAAGTCTAACTCTACGCGGACAGTTTCGGCCAAAAGCTAGTATTTTAATGACATTTTGGACAGACAAGAGACGAACAAGAGCGATGCCATATGGTGTGATGCGGCAAATAAAAGCCAAGTTAATAGGTAGAAAGGTTAATAGGTAGAAAGGTAGGTAGAAAGGTAAAAAGGTATCTGATTGGAAAGCACTTTGTAAAAGTTTATTTGAATAAAAATTATTCGATTCTATTCTATTCTTTGAACCTCTCGTCTATTCGTTCGCAACTTAACGACCAATCTACACAAATATTTAGCCCGTACCAACAATTACTTTTAAGAATACAAATGTTTTACGAATTCCGCGCCCTCCACGCCAATCCCACTAATGGTTCATCAAATCACCAATTAGACGATCCATGAAGAATTGCAAACTACACCAATAAACTAAATATTATTACAAGATACTACAATACTCCAGATTTCTAAATTGTATTCATGGGCAATCGCACTTCTATGTGGCGCTAATTCTTACATTTTTATCAATTATTGCCTCGTCCAATTTGTGGTGTTGCGAAACTTGTAACCATCGAACTATTATGCTTAGAACAGAGGTTAAGTTCCGCTACAAACGTGGGCTCAAAATATCCAATGAATGTGTGAGTGCTATGTAATTATATTCTGGTACTGGTACTGATAATAACTTTTTTGATGCTTATTGTGATGAACTATGACATAATTTCACAGCACAGTACGTAATTTTTTAATAATTTTCTACGAGTTAGTCATGCGTTCGACACTGGGTAGTCGGCCTGTAAAGGCTGACTAAAAATGGCTTATCTCCGCGTCGACTATTGCGCTTCCGAGCGTGATAGTTCGATCGCCGTAGTGGAAACAATTTTAAAATATTTCCCCAAAAATATTGTTAGTTTACAACATAATAATAGTGGTCTTCATTGTTTTATTTATTTTTTTAATAGCTTTTGTCCACAAATTCGTCCGCGTGGAGGTTTTTAAAATCCCTCGGAAATAAGATGGATCGCTTTTCAGGATGTTTTCTGGAATGAAAAGTAGCTTCTGTAACTTTCGAAGTCTTTAAGTAGGTATCGGTACCCATGCAAAAAATCACGTCAATCCGTTGCTCTGCCGCTGCTTTATTGAAAGAAAAATCAACTAACCAACTAACAAACACACTTTTGCATATTTATAATTAGTTCATTAGGGGTTTTGATTTCCGCGGGAATTCTCTGATTTTCCGTCATAAAATATTGCCTGTACATTGTCCAAACTTTCATCAAAATCTGTTCAGTAGTTTTTGTGTGAAAGAGTAACAAATATACCATATTAATATTAGTAGGATTTCCTATAATATTAGTAGGATATTAGTAAGGATGTAAGAATTAAATCTATGATCTGCTCTTTATCTTACATGACATAAACTAGGTAGTAATAATGTATGTAGGTATGCATATTTGTAGGCGCGTGCGCTAGAATATGGAATGTCATACAAGCCTGTATGTGCAGGCAACTACCAATTAAAATGCGCAACTGTATAATTAGCAAACTCCATAAATCGAGAACCCAGCGTATGAAATTTTCGTCTTATACGGTATGGAACCTTATTTTAATGCTCAGCCAATTTATTCATTCACACCACGGTTATTGACTCTATTTTTTACGATGCCGGAATGTATTATATACCTTTAAGGTATTAGGTATTTTTTTGTCCAGTAGGAGGTGGTAGGTCCTTTACCTGAAAACAGATAAGTCTTCATATTTTTAACCAACTTTAAAAAGGAGGAGTTTTTCAATTAATCGGAATATTTTTTTATGTATGTTCACTGATTACTCGAAGACGCCTGAACCGATTTGGAAAATTCTTTTTTGTTTAAAAGGGTATACTTTCCAAGTGGTCCTTTTAAATTTTATCGAAATCGGTCGCGCGGTTTTTAAAATATCAACAATAAATTATATACTTTGTAGTAGCGCGGGCGTTTGAAGTCGGTATTTTAAAAATATTTTTTATATTAAATTATTAATACGACAGACTTTAGTATAATATTCATTTTAATAGAAGTTTGGGATAGAAGGTACCCTATGTCACTCTCCAATTCCCCATGCAAAATTGACGTTGATCCGTTGCTCTGTTACTGCATGATCGAAGGACTAACCAAGAAATAAATACCCATTTATAAAATTAATAAGAATAGGGAGCCCCGTATTTAAATAGAATTTGTCTACTTATTTTATCTTATATTCAATTTAAATATGTACATACAAGATGGATTATCCGATTGGTATGCGAGAGAAACTCGCGCAGAAACTAGTTTACAATGAAAAGGAAACTGCCACTTTCATGAATAACAAGACTAGCTTTCCCGTGAATGATTAATGGGTGTTAAGTTAAATTATGGAAAAACCTTTGCCACGATCACACTCCATAGTCCATACTAGCTATCTCACATTGAGTTAGGCCAGGATCGCACTGGCATATAAAGCGAAGGGGTGTTTGGCCACACCTCACTGCACCGTATGTGCGGCGGCTGGCAGACCAGCGGGCCATCGGGGTGACAGTGGAGCTTGTAAGCAGCCCAAGAAACCTATTAAAAGCAAGAAGAGTGGCATAGCTGACGATGGCCCCCGGGTCTCCTCGCAGCCTGCTGGCCCGTCCACAAGTACTCGGGCTGAGGAGGTTCCTATGGCCGTTGGATAAATAATGGAGCTTAAGTTTCTTCAGGCGAATATCAACCATTCTGCAAGAGCTCAGGACCTCTTGTTCCAGAGTATGGCGGAGTGGTTGATACACGTGGCTGTGGTTTCAGAGCCTTATTATGTTCCTTCGAGTGACGATTGGGCTGGAGACCGTGATGGCCTGGTAGCTATCACAACCCGGATCACTGCTGGATCTCCGGCACTCGAGCGAGTAGTGAGAGGCCGGGGATATGTCTCGGCATTGGTGGGAGAAATAACAGTTATAGGGGTCTATTTCTCACCTAACCGCACACTAGCCGAATTTGAGCTATTGAGCTATTTGAGCGGCCCTGGAGCGCCGTATCCGAGGCTGGGAGGTACTGGTGGATGAGGAGACGCTTTCGGATCACCGATATATTCGATTTGAGGTTTCTTCGTGCCCAACATCTGCGAATAGCCCGATCCGGGCCCTGCGAAACAGCAGACCTCGCTGGTCACTGAAGCGACTAAACAGAGAAGTTCTTCACGAGGCGGCGTTAGTCCAGGCGTGGGTAGCCGCGACGAGAACTCTGGTGGAGGTGCATGAAGAGGTCGTGTGGCTACATGAGGCCATGACGCGAATTTGTGACGTAGCCATGCCTCGTGTTGGCCCTCATACACCAAACGGTTCGGTATACTGGTGGTCTGCTGAAATAGCAGAGCTCCGCAGAACTTGTATTGAAGCGAGGCGCCCATACACACGATGCCGAAGACGCCGTCCTCGTGATGAAGATGGATGGAGAATGATGGATGCTATGACACTAGCTTATGTGTACCAGAGGAAGGTGGATGCCCGTACACGGGGCGAACACCCTTCTCCGATGGAAGTAGATGAATGGCGGCGAAATGCGCAGGCCCATCTCCTCTCCCAGTGGCAGCGGAGACTCGAGTCACCTACTGCCGGTCACATGACCATTGAAGCAGTCTGTCCTGTCCTAGAGGAGTGGACGAAACGGAGGCACGGTGCACTTACGTTCCACCTTGTACAGGTTCTTTCGGGGTACGGCTGCTTTGGAAAGTATCTGTGCAAGGTGGCACGAAGAGAGCATAGAGAGGAGTGTCACCAATGTAAAAATCCCACAGACACGGCTCAACACACGTTGGTAGAGTGTCCGGCGTGGACGGAGCCACGCAGGTCTCTCGTGGCAATTCTGGGGCAGGACCTCTCATTGCCTACAGTGGTTAAAGCCATGGTGGGCAGTGAGACGGCTTGGAAGGCAGTGGTCTCCTTCAGCGAGGAAGTGATGAGGGAAAAGGAGTTGGCAGAGCGGATGAGAGAGGAAGACGTGGACTCTCATCCCATCCGCCGGAAGAGAATTGGGCGCAGGCGAGCTGTCTATGATCGTCGCCTGCCTCCTTAAGCAGGACCTCCGGGCGAAAGACGTGGGGAGTCTGTCGCTCGCAGGAGTCTATACTTCTACCTATGACCTAGCGAGGACCTATGTCCTCGAGATGGAAGGCACGCCGTGCCACCTTACGCTGAAAATAAAAGACATTTAGTCCGACAGTAGGGCCTGCTGTAGCGGGCACCACGGCTGGGTTACAGTTGAATGCGCGAGCGACCCTGGGCCCAACAATCACAGTGATGAGACGGAACACCGTGGGGTTTTAGTCGGTAGGAGTCCGACATAACCTTTGCATTTCCCCAGATGCAAAGGTATCCATGAGGATTTCCCCACGAAAAAAAAAAAAGGATCGCACTGGCATGGCGCTTGCGATTGCGAAGCGTCAGCGAAGCCATAAACATTACAAACTACGCGATAGATTAAAAAAAATAAACCCATAGATTTCCCTAGTATATCGGATCATATTATTATTTAATACGATACGTTTATTCCTACCTCTCTATTATCTAATTGTTCTATTTGAACGTTTCTCTTTCCTTACCTACTTATTCACGATCATTTCCTTGAATTCATCCACCTCGTAGCCTCCGTCCTAACCTAACCTAACCCTGCTCTCACAGGCGATCTGTATTCTGTGCTCAGTAGTGATGATGATGATGATGTAGTCACCGTCATCAACCAATAGACGTCGACTGTTATTAGGCCTCTTGCAAGGATCGCCACAGATGATGCTCTTGTGCTGCTTGTGTCCAAGATACTTGCTTGAGTTCTGCATTCACTTAGAGATAATCTTCTAAGGCTACGTTTCCCTGTACCATTCGAGCACCTTGAGATCCCAACTTCAAATTATGTGACCTCTTTATTTCTGATTTTATTCTCTTTATTTCCCTCCATCGTCCGCCGAGTGACTCATTTATTTTTATTACATCGCACTCCTAGACAAAAAATCAGACAACTCAAACATTTCACTACATTATTTATGACAAAATAAAACTGAGTTTCATAATTTAAGAACGCGTATAACACCAAAAAAAAATCAGATTTTGCGATGAAATAAAACATAGCCGTAACCTCATGTGAGGCGCGAAAAAAGAAAGCGTTTTGCGCGGAATAGGAGTGTAGTAAGCGCCAAATACTTTGTAACTCGTAAAATGTTCATTTTCTTTTCAATTCACTAGGCTACTCTCTTGATAATATCAATCGGAATTTAATGTAAAATTTTGGCTCTGTAATATGCAACACATTGAAAATAAATGAATATTGGTTAAAAATTAGACCTAACTTCGCAGTTTTTTATTATCGAACAAATTTCATCATTTTATGTTTTTGTCACGTCCCTTGGCAGTATGATGTAATTTTTGCGTGTTTTTTTTCGGATAGTTGAAACTTGATCTACTACTGTAAAAATCAAATCTGTTTACTGTTAACGAACGTACACCACTCTTAACAACACATAGCCGCAACCTCATGTGAGGCGCGAAAAAAGAAAGCGTTTTGCGCGGAATAGGAGTGTAGTAAGCGCCAAATACTTTGTAACTCGTAAAATGTTCATTTTCTTTTCAATTCACTAGGCTACTCTCTTGATAATATCAATCGGAATTTAATGTAAAATTTTGGCTCTGTAATATGCAACACATTGAAAATAAATGAATATTGGTTAAAAATTAGACCTAACTTCGCAGTTTTTTATTATCGAACAAATTTCATCATTTTATGTTTTTGTCACGTCCCTTGGCAGTATGATGTAATTTTTGCGTGTTTTTTTTCGGATAGTTGAAACTTGATCTACTACTGTGAAAATCAAATCTGTTTACTGTTAACGAACGTACACCCACTCTTAACAACAATAAATTCAGATAGACTTTTTCTTCTAGGGAACAGAGACCTGTTTTGAGTTGTCTCACTCTTGATCTAGGACTATTATAATAATAAAATTAATTCATACTTAATAATAATTTATAGTTTATACTATGAACAGGTCCGTGTAGCTTCTTGCACAATTCTATCAAAATGAAACAATTTTCAAGAAACATAGTTTCCTGTTTGGAGAGATGCAAATTTAGAGGCACTATTCATATTTGAAGCGGTGATAGCCTAGTGGTTAAGACGTCAATCGCCTTTTCGGAGGGTCCGGTGTGAGTCCCAGGTTCTATGACTTTTCAGCGTTATGTGCCTTTAAGAAATTAAATAGGGTTAAAGTTGCTATACATATTTTTTTTTAAAAAAAGGATATCAACCTAGTTGAACTTGACTAATATTCTCCTCTCCCCTCCAAATAAGCGGAAAGGTTGTGTCAGGAGTGGATACGACAATAGTGCAACGGGTGGGATTCGAACCTGCGACCTTTCAGATTTCAGTCCGCACCTTTAACCGTAGGGCTATTGAGGCTTGAATGCAGTTTTCCATAATGTTCTCAAAGGTGTGTGAAGTCTGTCAATAGATACTTGGCGAGCATGGTGAACTATGGCCTGATCCTTCTCATTGGAGAGGAGACATGTGCACCGAGAATGGGTCGAGGTGAATGAACGAATTCATTTTCCAAGCCTCACATGCTCGATACAACCTGTGTTTCAAAATATAATTCATGGTTCATAAAGCTTAAACATGAAACAAAAACGCCAATGAAACATTTATAGCCAATAAATATTTGAAAAAAAGGGATAAGAAATCTTATGTCTGGCGCTTTATAAATCAAAGCCATTGATTTCAACAGTAGCCCATACAGGAAACTGTGATGTCTTATATAATAAACTGTAATAGCTCAAGAGCCCGTGGGAATTTTTTACCAAATGCTTGATATAGCTATTATTAACTGGTAGATAGAGCTTGATAGAGCTATTATTAAGTTGGTATTAGGTTAATATTAGTACAATTAAACCTACCACGCAGTTAGTTAACGTGGATTATTAGTTCTTTAAAAACTTAGGCGATTCCGGGGGAACTTAGATGGCATGCGCATTTAAAGTAGGTACCTAATGGAAAATTTCAAGTTTAATACTTTATTAAAACAGAATGCTTTTAAATTTTGCAAGAATAACATATCCAGTATAACGAGTATTCCAAATCTATCACAAAAGAGCTTACAGGTCTGATTGAAAATAAGCAGGCTTATTGAATTTCAGTTTTTCAAGCACTTCTCAAAATTAGCTACTTGCTCTCGGACTATGGCGTATATGTGATGCCGTGGGAGAGTAGAAGCGCCCATAGTTTTCTATATATCACAAACGGAAACTTCATTTTCATTATACTTTATAATTTCGAACGGTGGAAGAAAGGCTTTATCTTTCTTTATCTTTTATTCGGTTCTAGTGTTTCCTTCTGCTGTTTGAATTTAAAATTTTCAATTCAAACAGAAAATATTTTCAATTATTATTATTATACAGGCTGATTCTTCGTACAAAATAATTGCCAGCCTTTCTATCATCGGATGAAGCAAGCAACCGCGGTGTCGCAAGAACTTTTATATACTTATTAGATTTTCTGCCCATTGTTTTAAATATCCAGTATCAGTAGGTATCATCGTGTAAAGTTAGTTTCACGAACACTAAAAAGGTGCTAAAACTAGTTTTTTTCTAGAACTAAACACATAAAACTGTATATAACACTTTATTCGCTTTTTTAGATTTTATTACCTTATAATTTTCCCATTTTATATCAGATAAACACCTATAAATTAAATATTTACAGTAAACATAAGTACTGTCATTAAATACATAATAGTTTATATTTACCATAAACAAGGTACTAAAGCTCAAAGTGTGGGTCTTTGAACTTTAATATTATTCAAAGTGTAAATAAATACAATGCGATAATTTCCATATTTATGAAAAAGATAAAATTCCGTGTTACATTGTTAAACAAAAAGCCTTTAATGTTGCATAATGTGTGCTAATTTGATTAACAAGTGTAAATTAAAAATTTGATTATTAAAAAACAAGCTTATAGTAGCTGGCTACATCGTCAGACCCTGGCTATCATCTAAAACCAGACTACTTGTCAAGACGAATCCATGTTAAGTATCTATACATATAATAAAACAGAAACGAAACCAATTCTGTACATGAAATAGATTCAAAAAAGGGTTTTTGCTTCTAATTGTGTTCAAGATACAGATATAAAAACAGAAGCTAATTTTTTTTTTGTCTGTTTGTCTGTCTGTTTGTTTGTCCTTCTTTCACGTAAAAACTACCGCACAGATTTCTACAAAATTTTATACCGTGGTAGCTCAACTTTACTCGGGTCAACATCTAGGCTACTTTTTATCCCGGAAAATCAAGGAGTTCCCGAGGGACTTTAAAAACTAAATCCACGCGGACAAAGTCGCGGGCATCAGCTAGTCATAGAATAAAAACAAACCTTTCTTTTGCTACTAATATTATAAATGCAAACGTTTGTGAGGATGGATGTGAGGATGGATGTATGGATGGATGCATGGATGTATGGATGGATAGATGGATGGATGGATGGATGTTTGTTTGTTACTCTTTCACGCCACAAAAACCGATTTGGATGAAAGGAGATTGGCAAGCTCCATAGAGTTTCTGACCCAGACTTGAGGCACACGTTTACGAATCAAACTTCTGATACTTGTTCCAGTAAACCAGACCAACAAAAAAGTTTATCAACGTCTATAATAAAGTTGTGAGAAAAAAGATATTCAATAATAAATTGTTAAAAATTAGGTTAGGTTTCCATTAAATTATTTTTAAGGCAAATTACCATAATAACATTTAATTGCTTTGAATAATCTAATAGGTAAGTACTGAAAGATCATTTTCTGAATATACTGAAGAGAACACGCTTTCTTTTAAACATTAAAACAGCTACCCTATTCACTATGTAATTCATAGTGCTGCCATCTATATGTCTATAACCACAACAAAACGAAATAATTACGAAATAAACTGAAGAACTCCCAAGAAGTCCCTCCGCAAGGCCCCTGCTCCCAACGGACCAGGAACCTCAGCCGCCATGGATTGCCAAGACGGCTGAAAACACAACACCGGGGAAGCGCTCTTCCCCGCGCCCCGCCCGGGTAATGAGGCCCTGCCTCGAAGCCCGTACCCTCCGCTGGCCACGGCCAGCGAAGACGACCCTCGCAGCAGAAATAAACTGACCACGAATGACATTGATTGATTGAGTTGACAATTGACATTGACATAATTATTTTGACAAGTTAGTTTTTATTCTTTACTCCGTAAAATGAATATGTATTGACATTAGAACGGTTATTTATAATGTGTAATTGTGAGTCATTATATCTTTGATCCCCAACTTCTAAAAATATGGGGAACATCTTCTAGAAATATAATTAAGTACACAGAAAAATACTTTGAAAATAATTAATTAAAATTAAATGATTCCTGAATCTGAAGGGTTTTTAAAAGTACTGGGTCAAAATTCGCCATCCTCCTTTGGAATAGTGATAGCTCATACCCAAGATTTACACATAGGCTACATTTTATTCCGGAAAATTAAGAAGTTCTCGCAGGAATTAAAAAAAAACCTTCATCCACGCGGACGAAGTCGCGGGCATCATCTAGTAGTACCTACCATAATCTAGAAAAGAAATTATGGGCTCAAGTAACAAGAGTAAAGAAATAAAACGAAAAGCCTCTCCCTTTCTTGTTATACCTACAACAATATCCTTAAGGATTCACTTTATCTCGACAACCTCTCATGAGATTGCAATACGATTGCTAAGCACTAAGCATACGAATGTTTCTAAATAAGATTATACAAACGTGACAGTAATATGTGTCTATACCAGTTAACCACATTGATTTACTTTTATTAGGTAGGTTAGACTAGCAGATGACCGTGACTTTGTACGCTTGGAGTTAGGTTTTTAAAATCTCGGAAAATCAAAGAGTCCCACTCTTTGATTTTCCGGATAAAAAGTAGCCTATGTCACTCTCCAGGGCCTCAACTATACCCGTGTAAAAATCACGTCAATCCGTAGATCTGTTGCAGAGTGATTGAAGGACAAACCAACAAACCAATAAACATACTTTCGCATTTTATACAATTCAAAATTCAAAATTATTTATTTCGCGTAGGCCATCAAACGTCATTACTTAAACGATTCAACCCATGCAACTTTGTTAGAATTGAATAGACTATAATATTTCCACAATGACGGGAAGTTCTAAAAAAGCGTACTACAATTCAATTCATGTTATAATATTTGCAACATAGTAAGATAGGAATTTAAGATAGATTTAGGATTGGTAGCTTAGTCGCTACTAGATACCGCCCTTCCTACAAAAAATAGCTCAATAAATGCAGCAGCGTAATAGCATAGTTTGTTTGAAAACGTCAAACATGGGTCAGGCGTACTATGAATTGCCACAAACTAGTACGCCGACGGTAGGTATCTAATAGGTGCGAAGCGACTGCCAAACCTAAATCTATGGAATTTAAAGACACATATTCAGAGCACATCTCCGCTGTGAAAACATAGCAGTGGAACGAAAGGGATAGATGCAAATAGCCAATAGCCAAATGTGAGAGCAGAGAAACAGTTTCGCTGATTATTCATTCATCTGAACTCATCGCCAGTCCACTTTTGGGCACAGGACTCCTTTCAGAATGAAAAGGTTTAAGCCATATTCTACCACGCTGGCCAAGAATTGGCAGACTTCAGACACATTTGAGAACATTATGGAGATTCCAAGCATGCAGGTTTTCCTCACGACTACATTTACAACCCTTTCAAGATCCCTATCTTGGCAGGATGCTCCAGTTCAAATATTTTTCAAACGCTCTGCCTCTCTGTACTAATCGTACCAAAACAACATTAATCGTCGACCTTATAAACAAATACCGTGCCTAGTGACCCTTGTTGGATAAAACTTTATCATGACATCAGCTCAATATAAAACCCGAAAAGCCGCTTCTTACCTTAAAAATTCCTGAGGCATTAGTGGTATTGTCTCCCTTAAGACTCATTTAGTAAAACAAAACAAAAAAAATCCAATTAAAAAACTCAATGAAAAATACAGAACAACAAATTCTCATTCCTATTGTACTATAGCCTTTATAGTCATTGTTATACGAACTATAGTGATGTGCACGAGCTTGGTCGAGACTCGAGGATTCGATTCGGATTAGCGAATGAGTTTACTCGCTATTAGCGTGTGATTTATGATGTGAGTCGAGAACGGGCTCCGTACCGCGCGGGCGCACAGCGTGAGATCTAACCGATGCAGCGAGATAAGTTATCGATATCGATAGAATTGATAATGTAACAAGCTGTGTGATTAGCTGAAAATGTTTCTGTTAGTTAGCTCAAGGGATTTTCAGGGTTGATAGTGAAATGACTTTTCGTTTCTCGATTAATCTGTAAAACAGTTTATAGTACTGTTATACTGTTCTTACCATGAATTTTTATTTATTAATAGAAAAATAAAAAACTTTTTACAAAAAATTGATAAAACAGATTGGATCAATTGCCAACAGGGCAAGTTTTTAAGAGTTGTAGGGATGGTATTGTATGATTCATGCTAGACCTACGTATGGCTCGCGCGCTCGCTCGCTAAATGACAATAATTACAAGGTCGTGGCACAGCACAGCATGATGCTAATTAAATCAAGCCTTAATGACGTCCTAACTGATCATGAAATCTCTACATTTAAAGAATTGTTTAGTGTTGGCCATATCTATGTAATAATTGATGGTTACTATTAATTTGAGTGTTATACTTAAAGGAGGCAAAAATATTATTAAGTCCAATTTAGACGGTGTCTCGTTCATTGTTCATATTTGCGAACATTTTTTGCAAAAATGAACCCTAAGGCCAATTGCTTTAAGGGCGAAATTAGACGGTTCATTTTCGATGACACATAAAGACTCGAAAATGAAAACAAAAATCTCGAACAATCATAATCGTTCATTTTCGCAAAAATGTTCGCAAAAATGAACGATGAACGAGGCACCGTGTAAATTGGGCTTTATACTAAAAATATTGGCCTCTTGCTTAACATCGATTCACCTCATTGACGGATTTTTAATGACTGTAAAGACGGCAGATTAAGCGAGTTATTTCTTTTCCGATAATTGTGTGTAAATTAATAATTAAATAAATAATTAATAAAATAATTTAATATTTTTTACAAATAAAGAAAGTCATATTATTTATCATTTATAGCCTCAATAGCAAAACGGATAAAGGTGCGGACTGAAAACTGAAAGGTCGCAGGTCCGGATCCCACCCGTTGCACTATTTATATATTGTCGTACCCACTCCTAACACAAGCTTTCCGCTTATTTGGAGGGGAGAGGAAGATATTAGTCAACTTCAACTTGACTGATATTTTTTTAGAAGTGTGTTTGTTTTTTAATTTGTAGGGTAGTTGGTTTGTCCTTCAATCATACAGGAATGGAGCAAAGGAGCTACTGATCGACGTGATTTTGTGCGTAAGTATAGTTGATAAATTAGACAGTGATGTAGTGAGTGACATAAAATGACGTGACAAAGAAGAAACATAGTGAAAAGCAAGAATAAAAGTAGCCTATGCTGTTTTCGACCGAGCGAAGCGAAGGTCTTTGAGTTAACTAGGGCGATTTGCACTTGTCCGTCCGTCCGTCCGTCCGTCCGTCCGTCTGTCAGAGCCTTATAACTTTTGAATTACTGAACGTAATTACTTCAAATTTAGATATAATATGTAAACCGATGGCCTCCAGCCGAAAATGGCTTAAAAAGTTATAAAAATCTTTATTTCAGGGGGGCTCTCATAGAAGCGAATGCGAAGTAAAAAAAAAAAAATCGCGTTACATAAAATTGTTACGTATCATTTTAAAGATAATTTTGAACTGAGTACAAAAATATTTTTTTTTTAATTTTTCCCTTAAAATTGACGAAATGGGGGGCTTTCAAAGTGGCGATTTTATACGCTCGCTTGAAGACGCTCTCTAGAAAAATCCGCTATGGATTTTCAAACTGATTTTATGTTTTTAGGTCACTTATATCCTGTACTTGAACAACAAATACTAAAATTATATGAATATTATAAAGAAACGAGATTATTTAATTTTTAATGGGCGTCAGTAATTCATATAGCATCAACATAGCTTCACAATAATGCTAATAGATGGCGCAGTCAGTAACTATTCCCATGGAACTACGAGTTAAATTCAATGTTTGATAAATAATTCAATGTTTTCACTAACGTTCCCTAACCTTTACGGGCTACCTATAAGTTAGGTGATTGATGTTTTCTGTCAACTTATTTATCACGATCCTGTACGGGACACCTAAAAGGATATTGGGACGGATGTTAGGACTTAGGATTGTATTTAGGAGCTACCTACGTTAAGAGACTCCTACTTAGGGGATGATTTAGGTATGTTTGGTGAAAACGGGCATAATAATAATGTCAGTTTTGGTTATCATGTATCGATTGAATGAATAATCATGGGATACCGTTACCGCGAGGTCTCAGTTCGGGGCGAACCACTAGTTATCTCTGAAAAACCTTTGCCGAGATTTTTAAAAACAAACTCCACGCGGACAAAGACGCGGGCAAAAGCTAGTTTAACAATAATGAATATTTAATCGATAATAGCCGAAACTGGACCAGGCCCTCACTAAAGCCGGTTGACCGGTACAGGTGCGTCGGTTTCTCACTGCCTCGCCGCAATATACATAAGACGATTTGTCTGCAGATTAACATCTTGGGATAGCTACTTACATTGCTAGCTGTACTGTCGCATGTCGTGTCATTTTCGATAATCCGCCAGTATTTGTGTCAACTTGTAATACGTTTTCAAAGACCTCTTTTTTTTCTCTTAACACCATGTTAATCTTTTTTATGAATCTTTTGTAATTTGGCGTACGAAAATTTTTCATGAAGATATCATATTTTTATAAAGAACACGTTTATTTGCGTTATATTTTTGGATATTTGCAGAATGGAGAGCTTTCATTTCACAGTCAATTTGTAGATTGTTTATTTTTAATATTAACTTTGATAAGTATTCCTACATACTCGTATAAATATACATAGGCATTTATCCACTTACTGATTATAGCTTATTCCCGCCTATATCTACATGGAGTTTAGTTTTTAAGATTAAAAATTTCGCTGTGACAGTGACACCATGTTTTCTCATGATAACATTTACAATAAGTTACTCGCAAGGCCTTTAACTATATCCATGCAAAAAAAACAATTAGTTGCTTCTTTACTGCTTGATTGAATTACAAACAAAAATCCAAAACACTTTTGCATTCATAAAATTATAGTGTTTTATATTCTTAATATTAGATTCTTTTAGTAGTAGGTATTATGAGAAAGTTGATTGCTCACTGATTTTATTGAATTCGTTTTAGGTAAGTATTTTGCAATTAATAGTACTGAGTCTTAAATTACTTTATATTATACGCTTATAATATATTATCATGTTTTAGTTTTGCACTAATGCTACTATGTTATTTTTGTATTTACATATTATATTTAACTAATTTCTTAATAAATTATATATGTATCTATTTCTTTACAACAAAGGAAAGGTTATGAAGCAATAAAACTGACAAAGTTCAGTAAAGAAAAAAGTAGTAACGTCAACAATTAATCGATGTATCGTATACCATCGCATCACTAATGACTGAGCTGTCAAACGTCTAGAAAGCACTACTGAATGATTCAATTAAAATGACTTATTGACTAATGATACGGTACCACTTGCCTAATAGATTGTTAACTGGTGGACCATTTAATCAAAGTGCTTTATATCTCCTTTAAAAAGTTTAGAGAATAATATTATATTTTAAACGAATATAGTTATTAAAAAATAATAAAATAACACTAGTCTAAAATCACCCGTTATTTATTTCGGCCGCTTTCTAATTCAAAATTAAAATCACAAATCTAAAAGGTAGAGTTGAATCTGCAATCCAATAAGTAGCTGAACATTTTACATTGTAGCTTATTATAATCCTTACTAATATTATCAATGCAAAAGTGTGTTTGTTTGTTGGTTTGTCCTTCAATCATGCCGCAACAGGGCTAGGGATCGACGTGATTTTTTGCATGGGTATAGTTGAGGACCTGGAGAGTGACATAGGCTACTTTTTATCCCGGAAAATCAAAGAGTCCCCGAGGGATTTTAAAAATTAAATCCACGCGGACGAAGTCGCGGGCATCAGCTAGTATAAAAATATATCTTAGGATTATTTTTTAACAGTAATAAATTTTTAAAAGATACTGTAACATTTTTCGGCTGGGTTTTTTGCCGGCTCTTCTCCGGATGCCGGGTTCTCAGCAGAATCTGCTTTCCGAACCGGTGGTAGAGTCAAGACCACAAGTCAAGACTTGTGATAAGAGCTTTAATGATATAAATTATCTGTAATTTAATAGGTTTTATTTTTATTAAATAATTAAGAACATAATATTATCTATTAAAACAAATTATTCACCAGCTCTTGTAATTGGAGGAGACCGATGTAGCTTATCTTTTATCAAATTCTCGGATATGATAAATTTTATGTGATTTCCAATTAACGAATTGTTAATGTCTAATTTATATTAGGGAATGTGTATGATGATAATTAAAAAGGCATGCCTAGTCATATTTGTGGGTAATCGAATTTTGATAATAATCTGTATCGCTAAATCATATTATTAAGTATGTATGTATATGATTACGAGTAAATAAATCAGGTTAATTCGTGTGTTAAGGCCAGTTTGTTATGGTAAAGTTACATAATTAATTCAAAACAGGGTGATATAGTTATTAAATAGTATTGCATCATTAGAAAAATATTTATTTTATTTTCACATCTATGGTCTAAATCCTTTCGATTCTGAGAGGAGAACCGTTGAGATAAAGAAAAAGAGATGATGAAGAAAAAGTAGGAAATTATTATCGTTAAGCCTAAGTACTCGTATATCAAATAATTAAATAGTTCGTAATCAGTTTGATATAATTAGACCATTTGTATTCAAAATTGAAATAATAAACGATTAGTTCCGATGCATTATATTAACGAATAATCATGTGAACACAGCTAATAAATGGGAATTTCAACATTTCTTGTTAACGAAAGAACGGAAGCTCTCGGTATCTTCGGATCTATCGGGAGATTGCATCTCGCGCGATGCCGGTGTTACAAAGCAAATAGATGGACTTTTGAGTATTTATAGTCAACACTAGGTAGTTAAAGTTCAGTTTAAGAGTTGTGTGATTTATAAATAAAACTATCATCATTCATTAAATCATTCAATCAGAAATATTATTAGTACATAATAACATCTCTGATAGAAAGGATTGAATTAAAATCCCATTATTTGCTCCTGTGATAGTGGTAGTCGAAAAGACTAAAAATACGAAAGTTTTTAACGTTAACGGATCCAACTCCTATATTATGTTTAACGTTTATTAATTTCCGGTTGACTTAGGTAGACATCCGTTAATTGATTTCAATTGTATTTGAGCAAAAACGGCCTAGTCCAAGTTAAGTGTAATCTTTTTAATATAGTACGCTATTTTTGGATCATGTGTTTTGAATTACATCCGATTAATATGAATTTCGCTAAAAATTGCGCATGACGAAACGCAATTCTGTCAATTCGGTTTAGTATTAAGAGGTTTCAGGTTAGTTGACAAAAACCGGTCAAAAGGACAGAATATTTGAAGCTGTTGATGATTAGACATCAGTAAAAAGTGTTCAATGGAAGGAAATTAATGTTTGAGGATTAAGTCGTTCTGACTGTTTTAATATTGAAAATCT
Source organism: Oeneis ivallda (assembly GCA_029955525.1). Lineage (NCBI taxonomy): Eukaryota > Metazoa > Arthropoda > Insecta > Lepidoptera > Nymphalidae > Oeneis > Oeneis ivallda. Next base: position 14,230,598 of record JARPMR010000023.1, read on the forward strand.
GTTTAAACGACTAAATTCGTCGTTCAAACGTTACTCGACGCTGGTGAAATTAGCAGTTAGTGTCTAGTAACTCTAGTTACATATTGATAAAGTCATTGGACCATAAAAATAACATATTAATGTGAGAAAGTCCACCCCCTCACAATAATATTATGTTCTTTTTATGGTAGGTATCAATCCATACCACTTTTTAAAAGTTTGGTACCAAGATCAGAGTAAATCTATCCGATTATCCACATTGTAAGTCCATTTTAATTGTCCCTAAAAACACAATAGGGCGTACTATAGTCTGATAAAGCTGTTTAAATCGCGATTCTTATCAAGACGTGGCAAGGTAACGCTTTACAAGACCCTGGTGAGGCCCGTTTTGACTTATGGCAGCGAGTGTTGGGTGATTAGTAAAAGGGATGAAGACGCCCTGCTTATATTTGAAAGAAGGGTTCTGCGATCTATATTCGGTGCAGTCCAAGATAATGGGTTTTGGCGCATTCGATACAACATGGAGCTGTATAACATCTATGATGAACCAAACGTTGTCCAGCACATAAAGATTGCAAGATTGCAATGGGCTGGACATGTGCAACGAATGGACGAACATCGGAGCCCAAAAAAATTAATGTCGTCACACCCAGATGGTCGCAGAAATATTGGTCGGCCAAAACTTCGTTGGCTAGATGGGGTTAATCAAGATGCAAAGCGTCTTGGTGTGAGAAGTTGGAGGACGAGCGCGAATGACAGAGACGGATGGAGGAAGCTTCTGGAGCGGGCCCACAAGGGGCTGTAGCGCCGCTGATGATGATGAAAACACAAAAAAAAACTAATGTTAAACGCTTGCGGTCACATTATATCTGCCATTAATTTAATAACGTCAACGTATATTCCTAGAATTTAAAGACCGCATTTCGTCAAGACACTATTCGTCAACATTCCTGCAAAGCCGTTTGCTTCCGTTGCTCACTGGAAAATCCCCTATATTATTAAATATTGGATTCGTTTATATAACAAATTTCAACCAGGACTTAGTCAGAGTGGCACTTAACTTAGTTTTAGTGATAGAATGGAATTAACACTGTGAATTTATTAACGTACTTAATTTAAAGCTCGGTTATAGCCCAAGAGCCTGTTGGAAAATTTGAGGAAGTGCTTGAAATATGCTGATCGCGGACTATAAAATATTCTTTGAAAATAAGTACAAAACATTAGGTTTTATTCGCGACTTTGACCGCGTTTTCGTTTTTATTTTTTATTTGTATTTATGTTGTCCACGTCGTTTAATCTTTTTCGTTTCGTTTTCGTTTCGTTTCGTTTAGTCGTTTAATCGTGGAAAAATTAAGTCAATCGTTGTTGCATGATACTTAATACTAAGTTTTTATTGGATCCTTAAGAAAATTTCATATATACAATACTATATTAAACCTAAATTTAATTCTAAAATTAAAACTAAAATAAAAACTAATTAAAATCTAAAACCCCATCCAAGCCACCGCAGTGTGGCGTAGTACCCAAGATGCTGGCAGCATTACCTCTTTGGATAGCCAAGCTAATCCTTTGGCCAAGGTAGCTGCCAGCTCTTGGATCCCCGGTAGACTCGATCACTTTTTTTGATATCTCTAAAAAAAGTGCGCGAGCCTCCGGGCCCCACGGCCCGATTGTTGCATGATAGAAAAATAATACTAACAAACATACTCTTGCACTTAAGTATAATGTAAAAAATATTTTTTACTTTCATAAAATTACTAAAGTACCTTAACAATCTTTTGTTATTATTGCCTATAGACTAATCATTTAAGTGGTTAAGCTAAATAGAAACCTAAAGAATGTACCTAGAAGGTAGTGCAAAAAATTGTTATTAACCAATTAATCAAAATATTAATGTTGTTTTTTGCAACAGTACGTTGTCAAGGTGTTCAACAATAAAGCTCTGGAATTATGACTCAGACTACGAGATAATCATGAATAGTTTTTTGCGATTATACTTTCTTAACCGGTCTTAGACTAGACGGGAAATAGGCTAAGAGCTGACGGCCGTCATCTGTAAGCGCTAAAAAAGTGTAACATCAGATTAAAATGTAACTTCATATCAAAAAAAATTTTTGGTTCTAAATCAAGTCAATCATATCTAATCAGATATTTGTATTTGTACGCCCATTTGAAAAATGATAATATTCATATAATTCAATGCAGTTCAAAACCAATTTTATCAAAATAATTTCATATTATTATATAGGCTATAATATATATAGGCTATTAACGAATGGAATATTTTTCATTGCTATGATGTCATAACCCCAGAAGTCACCGGCTCTTATATTTTGAGACTAGTCTATAGTCTGAACAATTAAATATGTTTAAGCAATTATGATTCTTATACCCCAACAAATAAAGACTGTAAAAGTAAAATTAGTTATCGCCGTGAATGGAAAAAAAACATAGATTACGTAATAAAGAAAATTTATTGGCGAAGTAAAATGTGTTGATTATAAAATATCAAGCTGTGATGTTCTTTTTTTTTGAAAAATAATTACACAGGTTCTCGGAATGAAAATGTGTCCTTCATACTTCAGCTTTTCTACTTAATTCATCTCAACCCATCCTCAAACCACTAGAGCAGAGATTCTCAAAGCGGTTGATATCGACCCCAAGGGGTCGATATCGGTTTCCCAGGGGTCGACATAAACGAAAACTGATTTTGGGGGTCGACGAGGTCTAAACATCGATCAGTTCTTATTTGAAATTCTCAAGACACTGTATAAGTTGTGCGTGTACCAACTTGTTAAAAGAGTGACTAATATTTTAGTAGGAAGTACCTATGTCTATTTATTTTGTTAAAATATTTTGATGAGAAAATGATAACAAGTTTACTTAATTAAATTAACCAACCGCAACATTTTTAAATTGGTATTTTGTATCAATAGGAAAAAATAGAGATCGGATTTTTAAAGTAATTTGGCTATGAGGTATCAGTTCATTTTGGAAAAGGGGTCTCTTGCCCAAAACAGTTTGGGAATCCCTGCACTAGAGTCTTGAATGAGAGAGGTCTCCACTTGAATGAGAAAGATTTAGGTCATCATTGTCCACCACTCTGGCTAAGTGCGGATTGGCATACTTCACTCACTTTTGAGAATATGGAGAACTTTCAGGCATGTTAGATTCCTTCTTCTTCTTCTGGGCTGGTTTCCACACGTAAACCGTGATGGTCTGTTGTGTGTATGTTAGATTCCTATCGATATTTTCCTTCACCGTGACTTGATTTTTTTTGTGAAAGCAAGTGATTTTTTTGCAAGCATTTATTTAACTTGCAATGTATGTATGTATGTTTACATGTATACGTATTTGTGTATTTATGTATGTTTAGGTCAAATCTTGCAAGATGAATTAAAGCCACTTCCCAGATTCCGATTGTGCTGTGCATGTATATGTAAATATTATTGTGACATAGGAGCTTATCTGATGATGGAGCAGGAAGATGGCTATCGAAACTCTGTAATAAAACGACGTAATCCCATCGAATTTGTCGTTTGATTCGTCTTGACAATTACTCTAGTCCTAGATGATATCCAGGGTCTAATGATGTAGCCAGCTACTAAAAGCTTGTTTTTAAAAATAAAAATTTTAATTTACACTTGTTTAATTACTTAAAATGCACATACCAGACAAATGCGTGCCTGGGATTGAATTCACCGAAAAGGACGCGAAATCTTAAGGTGGAAGACAAGGGTCTGCCCGCGAAATTCAAATTTAATTTGGTTTTTCGCAATTTGTAAACTAATACGACAAAGTAGGCTTATGGCCTTCTAATTGCGCCAGTAGAATTATCATCTTCACAGGTTTACATAAAAATCTTTACTTGAAAGTGACCAGTTTAAGAAATTAATCAAAATACTGAGTTGGACGTGAGTTACTCACAAATTAGTCGATATTTTAATTAATTTCTTAAACTGGACACTTTCAAGTAAAGATTTTTATATAAACCTGTGAAGATGATACTGCCATTGTCGCAATTCGAATGCCATAAGCCTATTTTGTCGTATTAGTTACAAATTGCGAAAAACCAAATTAAATTTGAATTTCGCGGTCAGAACCGTGTCTTCCACCTTAACCGCTACGCTTTCACCACCTATACGCAACTAAGTAAAACCACATACTTACAAGGAAGCGTATCACTAAAGACATATTTTAAAATAGTTATTAAAAGTACGTTTTAATAGTACCTACCTCCGTCCGGCCATTTCACCTTTTATGCTTATCTAAAGCTAATGGTCATTTAGCCGACCATTAAAATGGCTATAAAGGTAATGCGGCGCAGTCCTTGTTTTATGCAGCTAATAGTCAGATTATTTATAACTATGTTGACATTTAGTGTGTTCCTTAGCGTCCCCAATAATAAGATAGAAGATCGGTTATGGGTAATGTTTTAAAGGAAATTACCTACGGGAAGTATCATAAACTAGAGATTATAACCGGTCAACACTATTTTTGATTCTGGGTTCTAGATATCCAATTTTTATTCCTTCCACATTACTGATAAGAGAAAAAATTACTCCACTTGATAAAGTTTGTTTTTATAGACGTAAAAATGAAGACCGAGGCCTGTGGAAGTCTATGCAAGAGAACTTTGTTCAACAGTGGATTGCTATCGGTTGATAAAGAAGAAGAAAAATGAAAATGATTTTAAGAAAAACATCCTACTTAAAGTCTGTGAGGATGGATCCATGGATGTTTGTTACTCCTTCACGCCCCAATTTGGGAGTTAGCTGTTTGAAATGGAGATAGCTCATACCCAGGATTAACACATTAGAATATAATTTAATATATGGGCATTCCGAACCAGTGGTAGACTTATCGACCATTCAAAAGCACTTGTAAAAAAGTTTATTTGAATAAAAAACGTTTCTATTCTATTCTAAAAATCTTTTTATAAAGCCAACTTTAAACGCCCGCGCCAGTACAATGTATATAATTTATTGTTAATATTTTAAAAACCGCTCGACTGATTCCGGGGATCACCTGGGAAGTATACCCTTTGAAACAAAAAAAGAATTTTCCAATTCAGTTCAGGCGTCTTCGAGTAATCAGTGTGTAGTGATTTATTTAATTTGCGACTGCAAATAAGCATCCTCACTAGTTCCATGCAAAGGGTTCATAAAATCCCAGAACCCAGAGCCGAAAATGTCGTGAAAAAAATGGCAACTCTATGCTCGGAGGATGAAAATGACATTTTTGACTTACTTTCTCGGCCGCCTTGGAAAAAATAAGAGCGTAGCCCTCCTCTTCAAAATTCAAAATTATACCAATCTTCCAAATCAACTTTAATTCAAGAAAATGTTTCATATCTAATTATAAAAACTAAGATCCAACACAGTGGTACGAATTCAACATTAACCCTCTAAAGGTATGTATGTAATTACTATAATGTCAAAAACGTTAGCGTGTACCTATCCATTGTAAAACTTAATCGACACACATCTCTTGTTAATTCCTTTAATTCTACTGCTAATTTGAACATGCTTGTAGATTTTATTAATATTTCGGTGTATAAATTACAATTTTCTCATTTATATAGGATATAACCTTGTAGATGTACATTTGAACAATGACCTTTGACCTACATTCTAACAATTAATAAAATATAAGCCCCTCAGGCGTAATATCGTTTTAGACTAAGGAAAACGATTCTACTAATGAATTAAGCAACCTGATATGTCATTTATTGTATCTAACTGACATAATTAGTAGCTATAGTCTAATCTTACATCTGTTCACTGTCAACTTGAGTCCACACTGGTTGCCTATACTGCCCTGTACAAAGCGACACTGCTTTAACTACAAATTGGACAGATCAGTGCGGACTCAGAGCTACGGAACGGTGGAGAGAAACGAATCTATACTTACATCTGCAATTCACTGGATTCCAGGGATCTAAGCGCAGGGAACCTAAAAACAAGATCTAAGCTCAGGAACCTAAACACGGAATCAAAGCTCAGGACCTATGCACAAGACCTAAGCACAGTACCTAAGGACTTCCTGCGACGTGTGAGCGACGCCTGGTGCTGCACTATTACCTGCTGCTGTCACCTACGCGCGGCGCTGACGGACTACCAGAGGAGCCGAGTGCGCTGAGCCACCCGGGATGACAGGGCAGTACCATAATTAATTATCACAACATCGGATAGTGATTTCCCAAGAATCTACTACTACTACGCCACTTGAGACCTAACTCACTTTTGCTGTCTGTGTCTGGCGACGATCCCCACCTAGCTCTCCGACTGTTCCGTATAGCCCCTACACTTACCTATCTATCTAATTTCTAAATTAACTCTACTTTGTACTAATTAGCTAGAACCTTCTGTTCTAGGTAACATTTAAAATTGTAACGCTTTGTTTAGATAACATTTAAAACTACAAACAAAAGCGTTACAATGGCGCCCACCTACTAAACTACTGGACTAGCCACTACGTACACAGACAGTAATTTAAAATTACTAACAATTTTCTAACTTAAAATATTAACGCTTGGCAAATCTCAATCCGGTGCTTGTGTGTATTTTGTTGCGCTAGTGTGGCATCATTTGACAGTGAGCACCATAGTCTTAAGTACATGTTGTTGTTAGCTCATATCATACCTTAGTGTTGTCTACTGTGTGTTGTTGTTGAAATTACTACCACTTTTATACTAAATTAATATTTAAATTTAACTTAAATACAACAATTCAAAATGTCATTTAACATCAAATACCTACCTCTACAAAAAATTAAACTAAAATCTAAAGTACTACATACACTAATAACTACATGGTATCTACATGCCGAATTATCTAAATAACTACATACTACCTAAATTAACTAGGTATCCTCTCTACCAAAACTTCCTTTCTACAAAAAGATGAAAATTGGCCACTTATAATAATTATTTAATGGGAATGAATTATTTTCTATATTCTAATGTTCTTCAGCAACCTAAACGGTGGAAAACCATAACATACAGGTGACCTAAAAGCCTGGGTGTTTATATACTACACTCTCACCAACCTAAACTGTGAAAGAGTGACTACGTTGTCTTCGCTAAGCTGAACAGTGGAGATTGTCAGCATTCTAGTGACCTAAAAGCTAGAATGTATTAATGCTATATACCTAATTCATTCTCAATTGAATATATACTTAACATCTAACACAACTATATAGGAGTTACTGTTCTGGTAAACAATTACTCATTTTGTTAGGTAGCAGCGTCCCTCTACGAAAGTGCCGCTGTCTTGTATATTAGATGATGTATGATTGAGCCCTTAAGGAATTAAACATGACTGATGAATGAAAGAATGCGTATATATAGTTGAGTTATAGCTCAGGTAGTTGAGCAGGATTTTCTAGTAAAAATCCTAACCTAAAAAGGGGGATATGTAGTGATTTATTTAATTTGCGACTGCAAATAAGCATCCTCACTAGTTCCATGCAAAAGGTTCATAAAATCCCAGAACCCAGAGCCGAAAATGTCGTGAAAAAAAATGGCAACTCTATGCTCGGAGGATGAAAATGACATTTTTGACTTACTTTCTCGGCCGCCTTGGAAAAAATAAGAGCGTAGCCCTCCTCTTCAAAATTCAAAATTATACCAATCTTCCAAATCAACTTTAATTCAAGAAAATGTTTCATATCTAATTATAAAAACTAAGATCCAACACAGTGGTACGAATTCAACATTAACCCTCTAAAGGTATGTATGTAATTACTATAATGTCAAAAACGTTAGCGTGTACCTATCCATTGTAAAACTTAATCGACACACATCTCTTGTTAATTCCTTTAATTCTACTGCTAATTTGAACATGCTTGTAGATTTTATTAATATTTCGGTGTATAAATTACAATTTTCTCATTTATATAGGATATAACCTTGTAGATGTACATTTGAACAATGACCTTTGACCTACATTCTAACAATTAATAAAATATAAGCCCCTCAGGCGTAATATCGTTTTAGACTAAGGAAAACGATTCTACTAATGAATTAAGCAACCTGATATGTCATTTATTGTATCTAACTGACATAATTAGTAGCTATAGTCTAATCTTACATCTGTTCACTGTCAACTTGAGTCCACACTGGTTGCCTATACTGCCCTGTACAAAGCGACACTGCTTTAACTACAAATTGGACAGATCAGTGCGGACTCAGCTACGGAACGGTGGAGAGAAACGAATCTATACTTACATCTGCAATTCACTGGATTCCAGGGATCTAAGCGCAGGGAACCTAAACACAAGATCTAAGCTCAGGAACCTAAACACGGAATCAAAGCTCAGGACCTATGCACAAGACCTAAGCACAGTACCTAAGGACTTCCTGCGACGTGTGAGCGACGCCTGGTGCTGCACTATTACCTGCTGCTGTCACCTACGCGCGGCGCTGACGGACTACCAGAGGAGCCGAGTGCGCTGAGCCACCCGGGATGACAGGGCAGTACCATAATTAATTATCACAACATCGGATAGTGATTTCCCAAGAATCTACTACTACTACGCCACTTGAGACCTAACTCACTTTTGCTGTCTGTGTCTGGCGACGATCCCCACCTAGCTCTCCGACTGTTCCGTATAGCCCCTACACTTACCTATCTATCTAATTTCTAAATTAACTCTACTTTGTACTAATTAGCTAGAACCTTCTGTTCTAGGTAACATTTAAAATTGTAAGGCCTTCAGCCACCAACCTAATTTTGCAATTCTGTAAATAATTTTAGAATTAAGACATTCTCCCTTTACTAATTAAATTATTGTTACTCATCCAGTCTCATCATTCACTACCTGGCTAGTCTACCTAAATTGTTACCTTGACACCCTACCGTGCCAAGGTAACCCTACCTGTAACGCCTAATTGACTCAGGTGACCTAAATCACCCACTAAACCCTAATTGCACCTAACGAGTAAAACCGTTAAAAATTACAGCGTTACAAGTGAACATACATAAAAAAATAAAAAAATAATAAAAAGATTCCGACTAATTGAGAACCTCCTCCTTTTTTGAAGTTGGTTAAAAATGAGCACTAATTATATTATCCTGTCACAAAAAACAGGCCAAACGTATCACATATTAAGAAGAACGATTAGGAAGTAATACTATGAGTGTATCAAGCCGCAAACAATCCGTCATCGAACCTACTGACCTCAGCGATTGTTTCAAGTATGATTGATCAGTGATCACACGTCGGAGTGGCTCAATTCATGGGCGCTTGCGGCATAAAATTAACCCTCTATATAGAGTTAGTGATAGCTTAGTGGTTAGTACTGTGGTCTCCTATTCAGGGGGGTCGCAGGTTCGATCCCGGACCTCTTGTTTTTCAAAGTTAAGTGCGTTAAAGAAATTAAATTCTTTTATGGCCTTTAGTGATTCTATGGCCTTTTGCGTGCATTACATTTCACGCGATTTCACGATTCTGCGATCGAAAGCCATGAAAAATCGAACGCGTTTGAATCGCGATTATCGCGCGCGCGAAACTCGATGCACGCAACAAGCCATAAAATCGCTAAAGGCCATAAAAACGCGCGATCGCTGCCGCCAAAAGTAGCCAGTCTACCCTCTCACTAATATAAGAGAGGCTTTGACGTCATGTTAAACTATCACTAATGCTTTTTAGTTTTTACCCAACTACAGCAAAGCTAAAAGGAAGGGTTATGATTTTAGCAGTCTATGTATGTACCTATGTGACTTTTTACGATTTTTTTTTAAATATATAGACTAGCGCTTGAGTGCAATCTCACGTGATGGTAAGTGAAGATGCAGCCTAAGATGGAGCGCGCTTGCGTAGAAGATGCCTATTCACTCTTGATTTAAAGGTAGTTAAGTTATAGTCAGTGGGAAAAACGGAAACGGAACGGAATTTTAGCGGTGGGTATTAGGAACGAGGAAGCAAAGCGCTTAGTGCGGGATCGTGGAATTTCGACCACGTAGCGATGCAGATTCGAGCGATGCCTTGCGGTTCGATGGTAGAAGAGTGATGGAGGAAATAGTTCAAATAGTTCTTGAGCACACTCTCCGAATTATATCCTGTAGAATACCGACAGACAGGCAACCTTGCGCCGATGTTCCAGACTTTGAAGTTTTGAGTTAGTTAGCGATTTGTCGCCAACGAATGTTCCACGGTGCACCGGCGAATAAACTACTGGGCCGATTTTGATGAATGAGTTGTCAATCGATTTGTCATGATGATCCGGGTGACAAAGGCTACATTTTGTACGGACAAAATCACCATGACAGATGTTACATATCCAAATATGCTGTAGTCGGGTTACGGTTTTTAAATTTTTATTAGAGGTTATAAAGTGTTCCGAGGCTGCCGCGCTTAGTATGGACTCCGCTAATAGCGTGTATTTGACCTGTGAAGCATTGGTCGTTGTGATGAGTTTATCTTTCGTTCTCTCGGGTTTAGCTCTTTGGTTTAGCTTTTTACACCTGTCAATGTGTCTGTCAAAACAATACCTCTTTTATTTTGGGTTTCACAGACGGCACGATTAATACAGATGCGTTTGCTTTATGCTTTTGTTATGCTTAAAAGCTTTAATTAAAAGGATAAAAAACTTGAGAACTTGTTGGATCCTTACTAATATACAATGTAAGTACATATTATAATAAATGCGAAAGTGTGTTTGTTTTTGGTTTGTTCTACAATCACGCAGCAACTGAACAACAAATTGACGAGAATTTTGGCATTGGTATTGTTCAGGACTTGAAGAGACATGGTGAACTTTTATTCCGGAAAATCGGGGGGTACCCTCGGGACTTTTAAAACTCTAACTCCACGTTGATGAGGTCGGGAGCAAAAGCAAGTTCGTAATACGATAGTTAATCTATCTATCTATCTATCTATATATAAAAATCAATTGCTGTTCGTTTGTCTCGCTAAAACTTGAGAACGGCCGCTGGGCCGATTTAGCTGAAAAAAAGGTTAAAAAAAGTAAAAAAATGTCATATACCTACGCCGCAAGAGAGCTTCGGATCGACATGATTTTTTGCATGGGTAGGTATAGTTGAGGACCTGGAGAGTGACATATGCTACGTTTTATCCCGGAAAATCAAAGAGTTCCCGAGGGATTTGAAAACTAAGTCCACGCGGACGAAGTTGCGGGTATTAGCTAGTATATACAAAAATGAATCCCTGTTTCCCTTGGTCACGCCATAACTTGAGAACAACTTCAACGATTTCATTCATTTTTTAAGTTTTCTAATAATTTGTAAAACTTCGCGAGTTTGACAGTGCGCGAATTTAGTAGACAGTTGTTTTATTTTTGTAACAAAAGAATTATCTATATGATCTTTTATTAAATTGAGAGATGATTTTATTCTAGTTCGATTGATAAATCATATCTAAGACAGGACAACGTCTGTCGGGTCAGCTAGTAGGTATAATATAATTAACGTAATATTAATTTTAAATTTTAGAAAAGTAAAAACTACCAATAAGTATAAAAAATAATTATCAAAAGTACCATTGGAACCACTGAAACTAGGAAATGTGCCCAGAATGCGCTGGCAGCGTTACCCGACTGAATGGCTTTACTTATATTAGGTATGTAGATGTAGACAAGGTAACTCCGGTGAGTAAAAAAAGGTAAGTAAAAAAATAAAAATTAAACTTAAAGTACAATCGTTATGCATGCTGTCTGTACTTATGGTTCTTTTATTATTTATAGACTAACATCGTTGGATCGTTCTGATCGCTAATGACAATATTATTGCACGTTCTCTTGTTGCCAAATAACACGAACCTTTCAATGACCGCTCGTTTTGTTAATACACATGCGGAGCTTAAAAACGTTTCTAAGTAATCACGCGTTCTGGCCGTTCTGGCTGTACCGTCAGTAAAACAATCAAAATCTTGTGCACCTCTGAATAAGAACTCTGCCAGAAAATGTACTAAATACTAGCGTTAAAATTCTACGACATTTTATATTATTACTTAATCCTTCTAGAGGTTCTACTTATATTATTGGAGTTTACTCCTTAAGAATCGATTTTAGCAGCCCGGTATGAGAAAAATCCGGACAGTAAAATCAATTTATCAATGACCTTGTTACGTTTTTCACAACGTTCAAATTTCTACCCTAACGTTGAGTAAATAAGGTTGGTTTTCGCTTGAGTTGTCGAATGCCCGTGTCACGTTTTTCACAACGATGCAAATTTCTACCCTAACATTGAGTAAATAAGGTTGGTTTTCGTTCACATGTAGATCAGCGCCACCTTTCGGCTTATGTGTAAACTATTTGAATAGCCACGGTGTTGTACGGAGTACAACACCGTGGCTATTTAGGGTTAGGGTGGAGATTTGCATCGTTGTGAAAGGCGTAGCGCGGGCATTCGACAACTCAAGCGAAGACCAACCTTATTTACTCAACGTTAGGGTAGAAATTTCAACGTTGAGTATGAAGTAAACTCCAGCTGTGCGTCGTGAGCTGACACACACAATTTTTTTTTCTTTTATTAGATGACTAGTGGATGCCTGCAACTTAATCCTCGTGGAGTTAAAGAGAGTTATGTTAAAAACCTGGAGAGACAAGAGTGCTCCAGGTTTGAGGACCTGGAGCACTCTTGCAAAAACTCACGTCTACGTCACGTCCGTAGCTCTGTTGCGACGTGTTTGAAAGACAAACAAACACATTTTTACATTTAAAATACTTATAAGTAGAGATTTGATAGCCTTTATCTGCGATCTCATCTGATGATAAGTGACGATGCAATCTAAGATGGTAACGGGTTTACTTCTCCCAAGTTAAGGAGTAGCAAAGTAAATTAAGCCCATACCCTTAATTGGTTTCAGCACCCTATCGTGCCGGATCGCATGATCGCTAGACGGTATCCTACGATGGTAAAAGAAATTTCTAATTAAATTTTATTTTATATAGAATATTACGATCTGTCAGCACTTGCAATAAAATAAATCAAAACGTTGATGTTTAGAGTCTGTGGCACGAAGAATAACATTCTAATGCAAAGTATAAACTAATATTATAACAGGATAGTAGCTAACAAGCGATAGAAAACCCGAATGAAGTCAACCAATAAATAACATTATATAGTTAATAATTATTCTTGTCAATTAAGTGGGGTTCATTAAACTTGACTCTATTTTAATTAATTCGTAACTAATCAAGACAGCGCTCGCTTTTATTGATCAACTCTTTATTTGCCGACGCTTCGTTCGAAAATCAATTCAACACAATCAGTGAATCAAAATAATATCTGACAATTAGATAACATAGAAAAAAACGCTCCGTCATTTCGTATTGTAAAAGTTTCGGTAGCGTTACTATTGATTCTACAAGTAGATTGGCGTGAAATTAAGTAATTAGTCATCACAAGACATTTATTATTACGTACCTCTACCTCTTAATTAGAGGGTATTGAATGTAGAGGTCGCTTTATTGACGCGTTGGAATTAAATCAACTTTCGTTTGTGCAATTCTTTTGATTTATTTGTTGATGGTTCTACTTGTATTTTTTGTTTGTTCTAATAACGAAATAGGTTCAAGCGTTGTTTTGTCATAGATAATAAAGATCTCATTAGTTTGGTATTGAATTTAATTAAGGTTGAGTAAAGCATACTTTTGTAATAGACCAAACAATAGTAGCTTTATAAAGATAACTAGTAAATATAATAAGTAAAAGATAAGAAGATAATAACTACTAAGTAAGGGATGAACCTAGCTGAATTCCGGATGAACGCGCGTGAAACAACGTGGCAGAGTCCAACTACATGTGTTCTTGTCCTTATGTAGAAAATTATATTTCTGATAACCTCCGGATACCTTAGGCTTTGGACTCCTTTTAGTGAGTTCCGACTTCCGAGGTACAAATCCCAGATAGGAACCTCAAATTTTTTTTCCACTCCGAAAAATTAGAATTATAACATGTTTAAAAATAAGTTATGCGTTTCGATTTACTATGACGGTGAAGAAAACCATCGTGAGAAAATTTGCATGCCTATGAGAATTGTCCCTAATGTTCTCAATGGTATAGCCCCTTCTAATAGGGTATTTGACTATAATAAAAATATCGTTTCAACTGGTGTCATCCTAAAAGATTATTATCTAAAAACATTATCCCATACGACAAAACTAAAAAATAAAGCTTTATTTAATTAGAAAACATTAAATAAAATTGCTATAATTCTGGCCATGGTCACGTGATCGAAAATGTTCCGTGATCTCGAATGACGTCACAGTCCAAACCACCTATGGAATTCTCATTTTGTCAATACATTTCGACGTGTTTGTGCGGCGTAATAGGCTAATTTCGTCTGTTTTTCATCGTTACTATTTTATTAAATACCAAATAGTATGCGAGACGCGGCCTAAACACATATTATAAAATTGTCATTGTTTGAAATGTGAACTGTTACGTCATGAGAGCAAATGGAACGTTTCGGCGGCAATTTATTTTTTTGAATTTATTTCTCGATTTTTATGAAAAATAATGAAAATTATGCCGAAATATATGTTTCGTTAGCTTCAGCATAGCATTATTAACAATTTAAGATGATTTTCTAAAAGTAGTCAAATAGCCTATTCTGAAAGGAGACATGTGTCCAGTAAAAGTGAGCTGGCGATGGATTGAGACAATGGCCAAGTGACATATACTCGTACGAGTATGCAGAATACCGTGTTGCATACTCTATAGGGGACATCATAATGAATGATTTTGATTTATCATACTTTACTACTACTACATTACTTCTAGTGATGTATAGAGAAATATAATAAAGCCGGGCTTTACTATATTTCTCTATCATCTCATAGCATTTATTTTGGTGTGACCAATGTGACGATATTTTCTTTGAAAGTTCGTCACAGTGATATCAGATTCGCTTTCCTTTTCTATCTTTAGGTACTGTCGTAAGAGATTTTTTCTCCTCAATTTTTTGTGTGTCTTCTAACTGTAGTAAATATTACGTGTATGGTAATGAAAATTCAGAACAAAAAATACGTGTGGCACTCGGGGACTGCCACGGTAAAGCTATTGCATAGCATTTTCTAGTCGCACGCACACAAACACCGTGCCGAAGTCTGCCGAACTGAAACGACGGGGTGTTAGGTTTATTTTCATTACGGAATTTCTTGATTCGGTCGCCGCGCACAAAGCCCGCGATAAAAGCTATGCAATAGTTTAAAAGTAAGACGTCACCGCAACGCGCGGTGTGGTATCGCCCTTAGAACAAGGCGACGCAACGCGCGGTGAGGTATCACCCTTAGAACAAGGCAACAAAACCGGTACAACAATTGTCGGGCCCTTACATAACAAGTGTAAGAGCTCGGGAACGAACCGGCGACCTCTGTGGGTCAGACAATATAATTGATTAAGGCCTAGCACAATGCATTAACATAAGATAATGCTTAACCCGTGACCCGCGTTTTATATTTTCGCCTCGCCACTTAATGCAGACACCGTAATATTTGAAACGAACGTTCGGCGCTTTATTAAGACTGGCGGGCATTATGATATTTTTTACATACATATTATTATCGACCGAGCGAAGCGAAGGTCTTTGAGTTAACTAGGGCGATTTGCACTTGTCCGTCCGTCCGTCCGTCCGTCTGTCAGAGCCTTATAACTTTTGAATTACTGAACGTAATTACTTCAAATTTAGATATAATATGTAAACCGATGGCCTCCAGCCGAAAATGGCTTAAAAAGTTATAAAAATCTTTATTTCAGGGGGGCTCTCATAGAAGCGAATGCGAAGTAAAAAAAAAAAAATCGCGTTACATAAAATTGTTACGTATCATTTTAAAGATAATTTTGAACTGAGTACAAAAATATTTTTTTTTTAATTTTTCCCTTAAAATTGACGAAATGGGGGGCTTTCAAAGTGGCGATTTTATACGCTCGCTTGAAGACGCTCTCTAGAAAAATCCGCTATGGATTTTCAAACTGATTTTATGTTTTTAGGTCACTTATATCCTGTACTTGAACAACAAATACTAAAATTATATGAATATTATAAAGAAACGAGATTATTTAATTTTTAATGGGCGTCAGTAATTCATATAGCATCAACATAGCTTCACAATAATGCTAATAGATGGCGCAGTCAGTAACTATTCCCATGGAACTACGAGTTAAATTCAATGTTTGATAAATAATTCAATGTTTTCACTAACGTTCCCTAACCTTTACGGGCTACCTATAAGTTAGGTGATTGATGTTTTCTGTCAACTTATTTATCACGATCCTGTACGGGACACCTAAAAGGATATTGGGACGGATGTTAGGACTTAGGATTGTATTTAGGAGCTACCTACGTTAAGAGACTCCTACTTAGGGGATGATTTAGGTATGTTTGGTGAAAACGGGCATAATAATAATGTCAGTTTTGGTTATCATGTATCGATTGAATGAATAATCATGGGATACCGTTACCGCGAGGTCTCAGTTCGGGGCGAACCACTAGTTATATATATTATTATGTTTTTGTAATTGTACCTATTTGCTCTTATTAAGGGGGCTCAGTATGCGCGAACGAAGTTGCCAGCGCACGTGGGTAACCTGCTTGCTATTTCAACTAACATTGTGTGAGAAAGAGATAGACTCAGTGTAGCGAGTGCATGCGCGCATACTTCCGTGCTACCGTCCCGCTCCCACTCCGTGTCGGGTGAGAGGCGCGATAATTTACACCGAAATCAAGCGCGCGAAAAGGGTTGAACAGTCGTTTGGGAAAAGTGTTTTTGAGAAAAAACTACTAAATGTATGTTTACATAGTAAAGTTATTTGAAGTGATGAATAAATAAACTATGTCTAATGATAATTTTTTTTGGAATTTTCATACTCCTAATGTTATTTATTTGCGCCAAAAGTTGTCATAAATTTAGTGTGAAAATGACGATCTTTCGAGGCTCGTAACTTTTTTTTCACTATTTTATATATCAATAAACCTAGATAATGACGAGGCAAATCGACATAATACTTAGTTTTGAGCGTACAATATCAAATAATGTAGTAATCACTCATCTACGTTTGTATGAAGAAGGTACTGGCTTGCGTCCCCTTAATAACTAGCTTTTGCCATCTATTAAAAGTAACCTGAAGTAGTGATTCCCATACAAAATTACCAATTTTGATTTTTTACGATTTTTCAACTGTTTTATTGGGTTTTTCCTATTACTTACTTTTTTTTGTTTTTAAACCATCGATCAAGCCGTTTTTGAGTTTTAGCCGGAATAACGAACAGCAATTAACTTTTATTTATTACTTATTAGATACTAGACGATGCCCGCGACTTCGTCCGCGTGGATTAAGGTTTTTTGATTACCGCGGGAACTCTTTTCTTTTCCGGGATAAATTGTAGCCTATGTGTTAATCCTGGGTATGAGCTATCTTCATTCTAAATTTCAGCCAAATCCGTTCAGTAGTTTTTGCGTGAAAGAGTAACAAACATACACACAGATACACAAACTTTCGCCTTTATAATATTGGTGTGTGTTAATCCTGGGTATGAGCTATCTCCATTCCAAATTTCAGCCAAATCCGTTTAGTAGTTTTTGCGTGAAAGAGTAACAAACATACACACGGATACACAAACTTTCGCCTTTATAATATATTAAGTGTGACATTAGTGTGATTACCCGCGACTTACCCATGCAACATGACTTTACTCGCCTCGAGTCAATATCTCCTGAGGATGCTCCGGTACTGGAGCGAAACGTGCGAAGAGTATTTATTTCGCAGAGTTTATGTGGTGTTTCGTGTTGGTGTTGCATTGTTCCTGCGTTTCATCTACACCTGGAGTAGCGACGGTGAAAGCGCGAGCGTTGCGTTTTGCCGTACAGATTTTTCTGGTTTCGCGGATTATGGCAAAAGAAATTTGTTTTTCCTTGGAGGACAAACCAACAAACAAACTCACTTTCACAATATTAGTAAGGACTTTTTTATTGCTTTCTTTTTGCTGGGCGTGCTGGATAAAGCCAGAGCTAGGCGATTGTAACATTCTGAGGCTTGATGTGGAAATATTTACAGCCGCACTAGTATTACAATTAAGTACAGCCTTCTCGACCATACACTTGCAATGCCACTTAAATTGGTTAGGTGTTAAATTTATCATCAGCATTTTTATACCGTCGCAAACTCGTAAAACCATCCTGTAATGTCTGCATAAAGAGCAGAAATCCTTTGTAGGGTTAGTAATAAAAGTAAATATAATTAAGTAAGTAAAGTAATTAAGTAAGTAAAAATAATTAAGTAAGTAAAGTTAGTATAGCTTTTACAAGTAGAATGAGAATTGCTGGATTTACCATTAGACTTAAACAGTGCAACATTTACTAAGTAGAATTTAATAGACAGTTAATTTTCTTACTGAAAAGACAATCGGCTTTACTTCAGATGCCCACAAGAAAAGGTAATAATAATAATTTATAATATTATTGCAATGCTTATTGTAACACTTTTTTTTGAAAAAAGCAACTGTTGTGAGTTTCTTACTGGCTCTTCTCAGCAGAATCTGCTTTCCGAGTTTTGACTTACCACAAGAGCTAAAAGTTGGCCTACATGAATAAATTTATCCTAATGTTAAATAAAAACTTTAATACCTAATTTTAATGGTATGTCAGCGACGACACACGTTAGCTTATTTCGTGACAGAAGCTTAATGTCAGCGTATCGTATTTACGTGGTACAAAATTATTACCTCATTAAAACTATTCCATACAACGTTCAAAGGGCAGATCAGTTTTCGTTCATAATAATTTTGTTAAGATCTCTTGATTATGTCAAATGTCAGAGACATTTAGACGCTGCTGCTCATTTTACGATTGCTTTGGTTGGAAAGTATTCGGTTACTCAACCGAATACTTTGTATTTTATCGAAGCTTTATTGTTATTGAGTAGAAGTAATATTCTTTATATTATTAATATGTATGCGAATGACCACTTTCACGCCCGATAGTTTTCTATTGCACTTAAATAGACACTAATGACCACCATATAACTTAACAAAATATGTATAGACACAATAACAGCTATATTTGGATAATAATTCTGGACAGGAATTTCTATGTTAAATAATATTCATGCCCCATTTAAAATTACTAAAATCATCATTTTTACAAAATCATTATTTTTCATTATGTAATTCATTACTTCATTCACTCAGTCATTCATTCATTCATTTATTCATTCTTTTATACATCACTCATTCATTCGTTATAAATTCATGTTACTATGAAAATCGATGCGCTTCAGCCTTTATTTGTTTAGGTAGATAGTAAGGGTCAAGTAATTTTGGTCAGTGTTATTTTTATCTAAATTCAAAACTTTTAATTTCGGACAATAGTTCCTGACCTCTAGTTTCAAAATGGCCAGCAAAGTTCACATTTAATTTTTTTAACACCTAAGTAGGTACATTATTATTACTATGAAGTGGGTATTCGTTATATATTTTTTGTGTATAATAATTAAGTTTTTTTTTAAATTCTGGGAACTCTTTGACTCATTTTCCAGAATAAAAGTAGCCTAATATGTCGCTCTCCAGGTCCTCAACTATATCCATGCAAAAAAATCACGTCAATCCGTAATTCTGTTGCGGCTGCGGCATGATTGCTTGATTGATTGATTGCGGAATAAAAACCAACAAAAAAATACAATTTTGGATTTAAACTATAAGTAGAGATTAATTGTAATTATTCGAATAATAATAATAAGCGGCTTCGATCCCGATCACGCACCTCTGAATTTTCGGAGTTATGTGCATTTAAACAATGAAACCTGCGCGCCTGAGAGTTCTCCATAATGTTCTCAATAGCGTGTGAAGTCATGGTTTTATCTAACAATAAAGTTAAAGCTTGGCAAAAAAGTGGCAAAAAACTTTCCTGGCAACACACACAGTATTGCGTCAAACATTGTTTTGAAACATTGTTTGAAATGGTGCGTGTAGAGGTAGGTACAGACCGCCCGCAGCTAACCCTATCAATTTGACCCGCGCTGCCGTTTCTGTTGTCAGCTAATGTCTACATATCAACATGCAATGTGTACGCATTACTGACATGATTTTTGCTTTCCTTAACGGTGTCGGTTAGATCGTTTAACGTCTGTCAAACTGTGTTTAGATTGCGTAAACATAAATAAACGGTTATCTGTCGTTAATCAGCAAATGCCGGATGTCTACAGATTGCATCTTAATTTGTAGTTCTTTTTTGTTATAATATCGGAGTAAAAGTAAGTACACAGAAAGTAACAAAGGTTTTGATTTTAGATTAATGAAAAACAATGAATAATGTGAAATCAAAATAAAAGCTGTTCTATGATTTAATCATTTATTACGTATAATTATAGAATACCTGTATAATGTGATGTTTTTGATTTAGCGTTTCGGCAGGATGGCTTGAAAGCGATTAGGGGTTTCCTACCCCCTTCCAAGTAAGCCCACCATCTTAGACTGTATCGTCACTTACTATCAGGCGTAATCGCAGTCATGGGCTAAATATAGTCATGAGTAAAATTATAATACTAAAATAACATCCGTCTTATTATAAAAAAAAAGAAAAGTACATCATCATCATCAGCAACCCATCAACGGCTCACTACTGAGCGCAGGTCTCCTCTCAGAGAAGGGTTATAGGCCATAGTCCACCACGCTGGCCCAATGCGAATTGGCGGACTTCACACACCTACAAGAACGTTATGAAGAACTCTCGGGTGTGCAGTTTTCCTCACGATGTTTTCCTTCACCGTTGAAGCAAGTGATATTTAATTGCTTAAACGCACTTGACTCCAAAAAGTCAGAGGTGCGTACCCGGGATCGAACCTGCGACCCCCCCGAATAGGAGACCACAGTCCTAACCACTAGGCTATCACTGCTTGCATTAAGCCCTAATAAATACCTAAGTATTCTCGATAATTTCATTCTAAATTCAATAAATAATTTTCTATTCCATTGTATTTTTATTTAACTACAGTATAAATAATATCAACTTGAAAACAAAACACGTTAGATAAATGATTAAAAGTAGCGAAGGTCAGTGTTACAAAATCGCAAAACGCCGATCACCGATGCTAAAAAAACGCAACTCTATCGCTGCGACTGGCGTTTTTTGTGCACGATAGCGTTCGGACGCGGAATCGAGCATCCACACAGCAACTAAAAGCCATAAAATCGCATCCGCTCGCCTCGCAATCGATCGCTGCCGCTAAAAGCAGTCACTCTGCCCTCTCCCTTACAATCAATTTGACAATTTCATTATAACCTTCAAAATACACATCGTGATTAGATTTTCACGGTCTTACGATCCCACAACAAAGAAAGATGTCATCATTTCGATTTTCACATCTTCGCGCGGAATCGCCACACAAGACGGATCAGGTTTCCTCATGAATATGGAGACAAGAGACAAGACAAACAGCTGTTAAGTAAACACGGCACCTTCGCGGTGGCCCATCCATTGTCCAGCCGCTTTTGTTTAGGAACTTTCACAATTATGAACCTCGCGTGTGTTAGACGAGCGTCTTGAGGACGTGTGTCGACCTCTCTTGCATTGCGATGCGCGGAGTGGCTTTTTTGGTTCGATGATCAATGAAATCTTCTATCTATCGATCTATATCTTATATAGAACGTGCCCAGTACTTCCCAGTCATAAAGTGCATAAACGAAAGGACGTGTAACTTAAAAAATAATAAAAAATCTGAAAAGATTTTTTTATTTCACCTTATGCGTGAGCTCCTTATGTCAATAAATGAAAATAGCTTTAAAACTATCAGAGTTATTGGGTTGAAATGAATAATAAAAAATTAGGCAATATCTCATTGTAATATTTTTTTCAATTAACGTGATTTTTCTCTTAAAAACGACCTTTTGTAGTAATTTTGATATCTCCTTATACCTACTGATCTTTTAAATAAAATTAATTAGTTGAAAAGTATCATTAATAGGAGGGCCTGAAATTTATAACTCTATCATTGAGAGCAGAGAGAGATTAAACCCAATAAGCCACTAGGCGATTAGCCCATACATTCCAATATTGTAATTCCCACTTAGAACGTAACTCACTTTCGAAATAGGTACGTTCTTAACTCCATGTCTGTTATGTTACTGGTCTAAGTCATGTCTGTAAACTAGAGACGGTGCCGAAACAGCGTGAAAAGCTTTTGCCCTTTAGCGAACACTAATGGTTAGCGCACACCGGTGGACGCCAGGGGAGAGTATCAAGGAGGATCCTCTGCCCGCCAAGCACTCTGTTGAGAAAAATCCCCTGCGATACCGCCAGCGTACCACAGCCGCTCGGCGCCACCTGGCGGACTCCGGCGCACAAAACGCATACCGATGCTTCCCGCCGCGGTATAGTTCTTGCAATTCACAAGGGCGACTGACTTATGGTTCTGTGTGTCGTATTTGTATAAGTGTGAGCGAGCGCAATGCTCGCGCCTGCCCGCTCCCACCTAGGCTTTGACAGGCACGCACACTTATGCAATGTGCATGTACACGAAGTAACCACGAGTAAAGCTCATTCGCCTTCGTGAATTGCAAAAACTGTATCTAGCATACTCTTTGACACGCCAGAGAAAAATCCGCTGCAGTGCTTCTAGGTCGATCTCCGAGCATTGAAATATTTCGATTGGCTAAATATCAAATATTAATTAACTAGATGATGCCCCAGACCGTGTAAATTAAGGTTTTTAAATATCCGCGGGAACTATTTAATTTTCCGGGATAAAATGTAGCCTATGTGTTGATCCAGGGAATGGAGATAAGAATGGAATGGAGGAGGAATAGCTCATAAGGTATCTCTATTCCTTCAGCCAAATCAGTTCATTTTTTGTCGCGTGATGGTAACAAACATCCATCCATCTATCCATCCATACATCCATCCTCACAAACTTTCGCATTTATAATATAAGTAGGATAGGAAGTAGGATAAATTTTAAATCCTCCGAAGTCCCGTCCACCGGTGTGCGCTAGCCGTAAATCGCTATTCTTGTTATTTGCGATTTACACTACAGACAAACACAGTTTGAGCGGGCTACAGCAATCTTACATTACAATTAGTCACAGTTTGGCCAAGAAAGTGAACATTTTCTGAGACGTTCTAATTGTTCAATACCTATTTTGATAATGTTTTAAGATTGGGAGACTCATTATCTTAGCTAGATAAATAGGTAAGTAGCCCCTAAATAAAATATAAACACAAAGCGTCACCTAACTAAGCTTAGATATCCTGTAAAGTTAGGTCACTCTTACATTGCTCCTTTGCTACGTGATTGAATGACCAACAAACAAATAAATAGGTTTTCGCATTTATTCACATATATGCAGTATGCTAAGGATAGTAACTAGGGGTAGGTACTAACAGGTGCGTGACTTCATCAGCATAGAAATCGATTTTTATCAAATATAGAATCAAATATTCTTCTGGATAATAAAATACCTACCTTTATTTTTTAAGAATATAACCTAGATAGTAATAACAATTCACAATACCTACTTACATATTACTAGTGGTTCGCCCCGAACTGAGACCTCGCGGTAACGGTATCCCATGATTATTCATTCAATCGATACATGATAACCAAAACTGACATTATTATTATGCCCGTTTTCACCAAACATACCTAAATCATCCCCTAAGTAGGAGTCTCTTAACGTAGGTAGCTCCTAAATACAATCCTAAGTCCTAACATCCGTCCCAATATCCTTTTAGGTGTCCCGTACAGGATCGTGATAAATAAGTTGACAGAAAACATCAATCACCTAACTTATAGGTAGCCCGTAAAGGTTAGGGAACGTTAGTGAAAACATTGAATTATTTATCAAACATTGAATTTAACTCGTAGTTCCATGGGAATAGTTACTGACTGCGCCATCTATTAGCATTATTGTGAAGCTATGTTGATGCTATATGAATTACTGACGCCCATTAAAAATTAAATAATCTCGTTTCTTTATAATATTCATATAATTTTAGTATTTGTTGTTCAAGTACAGGATATAAGTGACCTAAAAACATAAAATCAGTTTGAAAATCCATAGCGGATTTTTCTAGAGAGCGTCTTCAAGCGAGCGTATAAAATCGCCACTTTGAAAGCCCCCCATTTCGTCAATTTTAAGGGAAAAATTAAAAAAAAAATATTTTTGTACTCAGTTCAAAATTATCTTTAAAATGATACGTAACAATTTTATGTAACGCGATTTTTTTTTTTTTACTTCGCATTCGCTTCTATGAGAGCCCCCCTGAAATAAAGATTTTTATAACTTTTTAAGCCATTTTCGGCTGGAGGCCATCGGTTTACATATTATATCTAAATTTGAAGTAATTACGTTCAGTAATTCAAAAGTTATAAGGCTCTGACAGACGGACGGACGGACGGACGGACGGACGGACAAGTGCAAATCGCCCTAGTTAACTCAAAGACCTTCGCTTCGCTCGGTCGATTATAAAACACGTATGAATATGACAATTATGATTAACGATCTATATGAAAAGATCAAGTCAATCGATGCGCCGTTAGAAACATTAACTGTCAATCACCTGATGAATTACCAGCCAAGCTATTACTATACCTAGGTGAAGAGTCGATGAAGAGATTATGACGACACAATGCGTTTTAACCTAAAAAAATCTTTTAAGCTATTGCATAGCTTTTATCGCGGGCTTTGAACTAGGACAAACAGTTTGAACGCGGCGACCGAATCAAGAAATTCCGTAACGAAAAAAACCTAACACCGTCGTTCAGTAAGCGTTCAACATTTTAGAGGTTCTCAAGTAGCACTATTTGGCGCAGCGGCCGCTTTCGAGCGCCGATGTCGCAGGTTCGAATCTCACTCGCGAAGTAGTGACAGTTCGCTTTTCTTGTTTGTTTGTTTTTTAATTTTTTTTGCATAACTTTTATTATGCAAAAAAAATTGCATAAATATTATAATTGCATAAGTTGATAAAAAATGCTATGCAATAGCTTTACCGCGGCAGTCCCCGAGTGCCACTTAATTTTTATTTTAACATGGCGTCTTCACCTAAGGGTCTATTTCACAATCCAATGGTTTCTATACTTTTAGTTTTTAGACAGCAATTTTGTTAAATTAAAAAAAAAAGTTATGGATTTTTCTAACTGCAATCTTCAGATTACAGATAGACTGAATGATGGTGAGATTTATAGATGGGACTCGCAATCAGCTCAGACTCAAGACTGAGTTAAAACGAGACCGATTTATGTCAGGTCATATTTGTGTCTCATTTTAACTCTATTTTAAGTCTTGAGCAGAGTCAGATTACGATCTCAGCCTGAGTAGAAAACGGGCATAAGACTGCCTCTTTATTTAACTAGTAATTTGCTGATTCGGCTACGGATCATGAAGTCTACGATCGAATCGATCAAAAAGATGTTCATAGAAACCACCATAAAATTTCCAGTAACCACCTGGAGTTGAGAAGTTGGCGATGACACCGCCGTGCCTTGGAGATCACGTAAATTCGTCGATCCTTTGCTTGATTTCTCTCCGGTCATCAAGAGTTTGTTTATTTTTGTTTATTAAAAAAGAATATTAGTCAAGTTGACTAATATCCTCCTGTCCCCTCCAAATAAGCGGAAAGCTTGTGTTAGGAGTGGGCACGACAATAGTGCAACGGGTGGGATTCGAACCTGCGACCTTTCAGTTTTCAGTCCGCACCCTTAACCGTTGGGCTATTGAGGCGAGAGAAGGTAACAAATTGCACCTGTGCTTGTATAAATACTTGTGCACTATATTATCTCCTGCGTAGTTGGCTAGTGTACTGCATGATAAGCTGCCGTAGCTGAAGTTTGGTCAGCGGGATTTAATTAGATCCATGAGATCAAATCTGCTATTGTTTTGCCACAGAAAACGGCGAATGTAAAAAAAAGTCAAAAGTCGTATTATTCCTCGAAAGTAGCATTATGATAATATTATCATTATTATTTTTAAAATGACCAGTGACCACCAACGCAAGTAAAAATGTAACAACGAATAAGAACATCTCCTTACCACAAAAGCTGCGGTAAAAAACGCTCTTAAAAGTAAAAATTGAAACTAAAATGTTTGTACAATAGGTGCTTACAATAGTTGCAATTTTCGAATGTACGATGACTCTATAAACAGTTTCTAAAAATTACAATAAGAAAATATTAGATCGCCATTCGTCATAGCAGTGTCCAAACCAAGCGCGGCAGCCTCGCGTCAGTTTGTGCTGTAACAAGAGCGCTTTGAAGTGTGACGCGCCTCGATCGGACATAAGTAATTAATTATCACGAATTTATGCGAGTTTTTGTAAGTAGTAACTTGAAAACTACAAAGACAACACTCTTTTATAATCTAAAATCGTCGGAGGAAATGTTTACGTCCAACTTATATAATAGGTACCATCTCTGTCGCGGTACACGACAGCGAATACAGATATTAAAATATCTATCCTTCTTTTGATTAATTATTTGCCTAAAAATCTGTATTGTTGTATCTCTTCTATCTTAATTAAGCAAGTTGTAATTTGGAAAATAAACTTCTTTTTATTTTTATCTAAAGAAAACGTGTAAGTGTATCGAGGCAGACCTCGGCGGCCTAAGCAGAGCCTTTTGCCGCACTTTATATAGACTCTGCTTAATGAACGTAACGGTACAAAATAAAGGTCAATATGTCTCTTAGACTATCCAAACAAGTTCATTGTAAACGTCGGTTATACCCAAATCCGTGTCGGTGAAGACGACTCTATTGTCGGATGATTTTACGCAAATAACTATAAAAAGACATGACTTTCAAATATTAGAAACGATTGTTAAGTATGTGGTAACGACCGCCATACAAATATGAAGTATGCCAGAACTACGTACGGTTAGTAAAAAAGATCGTGTTCATATTACGAATAATTTTGATAGAGATTGGTAACATTTTGCTTATTTCAAATACATAAATATTATTTACATTTACATTATTATATTTATGTATATAATAATATTTATGTATTTATATATAATTTGCACATTGCCAACAGGCGACTTTGCTTGAAATTAAAAACCGATTGCACAAATATTCTCATCTTCATTGATCAAAATGTCAGTTTGCAGTTGAATATTACTCTGTAGAGTAATTAGATTACAGTTAAAAGCACAATTTATGTCAATTAAATACTTAAAATGTTATACTTAATACTATGTATGTATTTTAAAAAAAGTACTTCAAGTATATGACGAAGGCACAGGTAGGCTGGTTATTATAAGAATTTTTCTTATCTAATTAATATTATGCGTGTAAAAACTGACCAAATTTATTATCTTCATACCGCTTCAATGGGCAATGTAACATAGCGACCTAATATTCATATAAAACCAATCAAAACAATCTATTACAACGATTGCTATAATTATGTGAAATGCGCACAAAATAAAATCTTAATAGCAAGGCCGTAGGATTAGTATTATATTGAACCATTAGAAAAGCTCCATCGACGCTGCAGACTTAAGTAGATATCAGAAATGAATAATGGATGATTTTTATAGTTTCGTTAATGTTGCTTATGAAAATCGAACATACGATTTCTTGAAGCAAACTTTGAATTTTTGCAAATTTATGCTTCGATAACATTTAAATTATTAATATTTCTCAGATTATTAATTTGCCCATTTTTAGTTTTCAACAAACAACATAGTATTTCAAAAACCACCTACATGTAAAATCTGCCAATTTAAATTTTTTGATTTTAAAATTGCCAGTTAAATTAGTGCGTCACGCCAAAAAAAAGATTCTGACTTCGATTTTTAAAAAGAATAATGAAATTATTTATGTCAATGTTTAATTGATGTTACTCCATAATTATATCCGTTAAATCTATATTTACTCTAAAATTAAAACTACCTACTACATTAAAATTAAATTTATTCTAAAATTAAAACTAAAATAAAAATTAAATAAAATCTAAAACCCCATCGAAGTCACTGCAGTGTGGCATGGTACCCAAGATGCTGGCAGCATTACCCCTTTGGATGGCCAAGCTAATCCTTTGGGCAAGGTAGCTGCCAGCTCTTGGATCCCCGGTAGACTCGATCACCTTTTTAGTTAGCTCTACAAAAAGCGCTCGAGCCTCCGGGCCCCACGGCCCCAGGGTCTCTACACCAAAAGGCACAAAATTGCACAATGTTTAATTTATATCAGTATTATTACTTCAAAAATATTGCATCTACATCATAATGTACCTACTAATGTATTGTACCTACCTAGACCTACTAACTTAACTTTTTGTATTCCTAATTTAAAAAGACAACTAATATCAACAGGTTCCTGGCGCTAAAGATCTATGTATTATAAGTATCTCTTAACTTGTTATGAATAATTATTATAATTAGATTAGAATTTAAATTCCCAACAAGTTTCTCAACATAATTTGTGTAATTACGACTTGTGTCCGTTCAAATGCATAACAACAGGCAAAGAAAAGTGATTCTTTATGTAAAATGTAATTAAAAATAAGCTAGGATATATTTTTTTCGAAATGAATTGATCTGAGCCGCAGGTATTACTGATTTTATTTTCCCTACGTATTTATATAAAAAGAGCCCTGTCTATTCTGTATAATGGCGCTAGTCAAGAGTGTAGAGAACAGGTTGTCGGCTGCAGGTTGCAGATCTCGATTGTTTCTTACTTTCGCAACGAGGAACGTCTACTTTCGTGAGCGAGTGACTAGTGGGCGAGCTCGTTGCGTACGCTTTGTAGAGGATGCTCCGAAACCTCTTCGTAATCCTTAAAAATCTCATTTGGTTGAAAGCGGCATAAGGTATATTTCTTTTTATATCCTGATTACGCAGATTAGAGAGCCCTGGCTATAGAAGCTAAATGCGATGTGGATACCCGAAAGATGTACATGTCGTAACAAGTGTTACAGTGAAGGGTAGGTAAAGGTGAGGGATCTGGAGCTCGAATCCCAGTTACGGACTTCTAACTTTTCGGAGTCTTTTTGTGCGTTGTTAGCGATTATACACTTTCACTTGCTTTAAGGGTGAACGAAAACTTATATGCGAGTAAATCTGCATACCTAAGAATTCTCTATAATGTTTTCAAAAATTGTGTGTGAAATTACATAAGCCAATCTGCACTTGGCCAGTGGACTGTAGCCTGAACCCTTTCCATTCTGACTTTTTCATGGCCCGGCAATTGGTTGAGACGATGATGATGAAGAGCGACAAAAGTGGGCAGATGTTGACAGACATATTGACAACGAGACATCAAGATGTTGTTACACTCTAGAAATTGTTAACTGTATCCATCTAAACCCATGCAAGAAATTCGCAATTGTATCTAAACCCATGCACAATATCACGTCGATCCGTTGCTAAGTTGTTACGTGATTTAAGGACAAACCAAAAAACATATACGCTTTTATTATATTTTCAATATTAGTAGGGAAGTAAAGATCGATAAAGTTTAATATATTAATTTCATAAATAAAGTTCACCCTGTATCACGGCTAACTCAAGCTCACGACAAGTTGCTCTATTTCATCCTGTACACATAATTTATTGTGTGAATCGACAACAGAAGCTGAACGCAGTTGTGTAACTATTATATTGTACAATACATACATACACGCCTGTACTTAACTAAGTAGGTACATTAATAATTAATTTAGGTACTAGTAATAATGTAGGTAACTACTCATCATATCCGTACTAGGTAGTTACTATAAATGCGAAAGTGTGTTTGCTTGTTTGTCCTTCAATCACGCAGCAACGGAGCAAATGATATGCGAGATCTTTTTGCACTGACATAGTTGAGGTCCTATGGAGAGTGATATAGGGTACCTTTTATCCCGGAAAAACGAGTGGATTCCAGAACAGGAGGACAAAAACAATTTCGCAATATTATGATATCAGTAACCAAATATACATCGGAGTCAGTAATAAAGTAAGGATATTGAAAGATAAAGAATTTATTGAAGAATTCTTCATAATATTCTAAGTCTAAGGTATTGCTAGATAGGTTCATCAATCAATGAATTGTTTAATAATAAGTATAGGTTTCAAAACCCGGAACGGCATTAAAACGGATTCTAAAGCACTTTGTACAAGTTTATTTCAATAAAAAGCTGAGTGTCGTGGAATGAAGATCCTTCTAAGTAGTTCTAATAATAAATTAATAATAAAAAAATATGAAATATGGATTCGAACCCATAGTTCCACTTCTTCGTTAAACTGTTACGCCACGAAAGTTATGATGTGACGTGTTTAATAAACGAAGGCAACAAGTGTCGTGATGGAAAAATCTTAAACATATATTTTTCCGTCTAGCAATCCGCCAAACCGTCCGAAAAAGGAACTTCGTTCCAAAAACTGTTCTATTCTAATCTATTCTATTCTTATACGTGTCTTCATAGTTAAGTGAGACGTGAGCTATAATTATAAATTTATAAATGAATTTACAATGCTTTCCACAATGAAGTAAATATAATGTGACAGCCTACGCCATTGGTCGTGCAAGGTGTCCTTTCAGTCCATTTATTTTAATAGGTAGTGGCATAGACTCAGAAAGACGAAGTACACCTCTATTAAAATAATAAATATCTCATTTATAAGTAAATATATTTTTGACTAGCTTATGACCGCGACTTCGTCCGCTTGGTCCTTTTTCTCCGGGATGAAAAATAGTCTATACATATTATGCAAAAAAAAAAACGTTAATCGGTAGCTCTGTTGGAGACAAATCAACTAACAAAACACCCTTCCGCATTAATATATTAGTAGGATATACCTATTATTCTACTTACCTATACCTACCTATTATTCTGAAGGTATTCATTATGATTTATAGAATATATTTGTATAGGTAATAACCTCAGAAGAAAGGTTAGTAAAATTAATATTTTCTATACCTATCTAATCCATGGGAGGTAGGTAATACTAATAACTGACAACTAAGTACTTATTACCTTTAGTTTAAACGCAAAAGCGTATAAGCTCATTTTCTTAAACTTGAATCTTCTAGAAATAATCAATAGTATGTTTATATTAAACTAGCTGATGCCCACGAATTTGTACGCGTGGATTTAGTGTTAAAAATCCCACGAGAATAATTTTTGATTTTCCGGGATAAAGGTAGCCTATGTCACTCTGCAGGTTCTCAACTATAGGTACCCATACAAAAATTACGTCGATACCTTGCAGCGTGATTGAAGGAAAAAACAACTAACCAACAAACAAACACACTTTCGCATTTATTAATTAGTAAGGGGATTCCGGTTCCGGCTGTCAAGTGATTAAGTTATACCGTTATAGTGTCTCCGTAAAACAAATCTAAATTGTGGTGAAAAGTGGGATATATTTTCAAAAAACACTGTACTTACATGGCAATAGTGTCATTCTATGAAGAAAAGTGTTTTGCTGTGCACGAAAATACATAATATCAGTGATTTCAACGTTTTAAGTTCTGCAAAATTTGTTACTATTCTATTTATGTCAAATCGCAAATTCACAACACAAGTGTCATCATTAAACATAGACAACAGATCCATTTAATCCGTCAGGAATACCAACATAACCAACCTACAAACATTTAAGCCTCGTATACACGACACGACATTGTCAACGCCTGTTTACACTCAACGATTATTTAGTTAAGGCTCGTTTATATAAGGCGTCAATTCAGAATGGATAACGAAGAACTTGTATCAATTTTATCAAAACTTATAGAAAAACAAACAAATACTATAATTGAAAGATTAAATAAATTGGAATTAGAGATAAAGCCTTTACAAGAAGAAAATCAAATTTTGAAAGAAAAAGTGGGAAGATTAGAAAATAAGGTGAAAATATTTGAGAGTAAAGAAAAACGGTGCAACTTAATATTTTATGGCATACCAGAAAATAAGGACGACGAGATACAAATGATAAATAACATCATAAAAATTATAAAAACAGACTTACAAATAAATATGGATATAAATGAAGTTGTTACTAGTTATCGATTAGGGAAGTTTGCGCAAGATAAAAATAGACCGATCCTGGTAAAATTTTTAACGTCGTGGAAAAAGATGGAAATTCTTAAAAATAAAAAGAAATTTAGTAACGGGATTAGAGTTGCAGAAGACTTTCCAAAAGATGTCTTAATAAAACGGCAAGAATTGCAAGAAAACTTGAAAAAAGAGAGAGAAAAGGGAAACATTGCATTTTTGAAATATGATAAACTAATTGTAAAACCGAATCCACATTTTGAAAATTCCGAAAAAAAGAAAAGACCGCTTGCAACTTCTCCACCGATGCAAGAAAACATGGACAAGAATGCACCACCACGAGCACCCAGCAAAATTAACAAAAGAGATGCATTTACCATTATGAGAGACAGAACGTTGTTGCAATCACAATCTTCGTCGAAACAAACAACTAAAAATTAGCAATCAAAGAACAATATCAGCCCCCGGAGTACTGTACATTTAAAAAATAAACAAACATATTGTAAAATCAGCAAACCACCTTCCCCAAGCCGGTTGGTCACCGTGGGAAAGGCAAATGACCACCACCCTCTAAACCCTAGGAAAGATAATGATGGAAATAATTACAAAAGTCAAACTCTTGCCATTGCTACCTTGAATACACGTACCCTAAAATCCGATGATAGTCTAGTAGAATTAAAAGAAGCTCTTAATGAAATAAATTGGGATATATTGGGCTTATGTGAAGTAAGACGTACAGGAGAGCAAATAGAGGAACATGATCGGTTTGTTTTCTATTATATAGGAGAAACACCCGGACAACACGGAGTGGGTTTTCTTGTAAGTAACCGAATTAAGTATCAGATAGAAGAGTTCATTGGTGTCTCTGAGAGAATTGCTATTCTGAATATGCAAGTACCTGGTTACAAGGATTGTTGGACGATCATCCAAATCTATTCACCAACCGAACAAGCTAAGCTAGAAGACATAGATAAATTTTATACAGATCTAAGTACTGTTTTGCATGATGGGAATTATAAGAACCTAATAGTAATGGGTGATTTTAATGCTCAAATAGGCGACATGCACACTGGTGAGGAACTAATTCGGGGACCCTATTACGCTGGTAAAAGAAGTAAAAATGGAGAAAAACTGATTAATTTTGCATTCGAGCAAAACTTGACTATTTTAAACACCAAATTTAAAAAGAGAAGTGGTCGAAGATGGACATGGGTCTCTCCGGATGGACATTATAAAAATGAAATCGATTATGTACTAACAAATAAGCCAAAAAATTTTAATGATGTAAGTGTAGTTAATACCTTAAACTTTAATACTAATCACAGAATGGTAAGAGCTCAACTAAAGAAAAGACCAGAAAGAAAAATAAGAAGAAAATACCAAGGAAGCTCAATTTCACAAAGTAATCCTGTGGCTAGTAATATGAGTCTTAATGACCAACTCCTTACAATTAAGCTAAACATTGGAAATAAATCTGTTCAAGAGAACTATGACTGCCTTGAAAAAGTTATTCAAAACTATGCAACATTACCCTTAAATTCAGGAATAAAATTAAATGTTTTATCTAAGGAAACTAAGGAGTTACTACAGGAAAGAAAACAACTGTTGAGCCAAAAAATTAAAGATAAGACCAATAACCAGATAAGAAAACAAATATCCCAAATCAGTAAGAAAATAAATATATATATAAGGAGAGATAGAAGAGCTAATCGAATGAAAGCTATAGAAGAAGAAGTTATATTAACAGGAGGAATCAAAAAAGCTCTAAAAAATCTAAATTCTATTCTATTCTTCTATAACAGATATAAAGACTTGGGTGCCACGCCTCACCAACCAGGTTGGAAACGAGGAGACTAAGAGATCAGGCATAATAAATGTTGCTACCACATTCTATCAGAATCTTTATATGATGAATACTGAAGCCTCTGCAGATTGTGAAATAGAATACCATGATGAAGAGGAAGAGATACCTACAATATTAAGTCGAGAGGTAGAAAAGGCCATAGAAACCCAGAAAAAAGACAAGGCCTCTGGACCAGACAGAATAAAAAATGAGTGTCTTATACATTATAAAATATTATTATCACCAATACTTACGAATATTTTTAACCAAATTCTTGAACAAGAGATAATACCAACACAGTGGACGGTATCAAATATTATTTTATTGCATAAAGAAGGGGATATGAAGAACATCAATAATTACCGACCAATTAGCTTAACATCAAATGTCTATAAGATTTTTGCAAAAGTACTTCTAAGCAGAATAACGAAGGTGCTTGATCAGAACCAACCACGAGAACAAGCTGGTTTTAGAGAAGGTTTTTCTGTACTGGACCACATACATGTGGTAAGACAGGTGTTTGAAAAATATTCTGAGTACAGCATGACTTTTTACTGTGCCTTTGTAGACTATAGCAAGGCCTTTGATTCATTAATACAAACAAAAATATGGGAAGCACTTCGAGATCAAGGCGTGCATTATAAATACATTAGACTAATTAAAAATATTTACTGTAGGAGTACAGCAGTAATAAAGCTAGAGAAGCAGGGATCCGTCATAAATATTGAAAGGGGAGTACGACAAGGAGACCCCCTGTCACCTAAATTATTTTCACCTGTCTTAGAACAAATATTTCGAAAATTGGACTGGGAGGATTTTGGGTTATTGATTGATGGAGTACCTTTAAATCACCTTAGATATGCTGACGACTTAATACTTTTTGCCAAAAATGCTCATGAGCTAGAAGTAATGCTCAATGAACTAGCACATCGAAGTAGGGAAGTTGGTTTAAGCATGAACTTAGAAAAAACTAAAGTCATGACCAATGGGCTAAAAGTCAATATAATAGTAGAAAATAACATTGTGGAATACGTGGATAACTACACATATCTTGGTCAAATTATTTCAACTCAAAACCAAATGACTCAAGAAATTGAAAAAAGAGTAGGTAATGCATGGAATCGCTATTGGTCCTTTAAAAATATAATGAAAGACAAAACTATTTCTATGTCTGTAAAGAAGAAAGTTTTTGATACCTGTATACTACCGATCCTCACATATGGTTGCCAAACATGGGCAATGACGAAACAGCACCTGCATAGACTTCAAGTCTGTCAGCGATCAATTGAAAGAAGTATGTCAGCCATAAAAATCACGGACAGAAAAACAAGGCAGTATATTAGGCATATTACAAAAGTGGAAGATGCAACATGGAGAATAAGAACTTTAAAATGGAAATGGGCGGGCCATATGATTAGGGGAAAAGATAAGTGGAGCAAAGTGGTAACACTTTGGCAACCTAGAATAGGAAAACGAAAGAAAGGGCGGCAGAGAATTAGATGGGAAGATGAAATAGTTAAGATAGCAGGCAAAATCTGGAGTAGAAAGGCAAGGGAAAGAGCTGTGTGGAAAGGGTTAGAGGAGGCCTTTGCCAGAGGGCAAACAGATACAAAGCATGCGGGAACTGATATTGTTCTTTAAAAACGAGATAATTTTAGTAACTGTTTTTTTTTTTTTTTTATTGTAATTGTATTAAACCATAAAATATGTAAATAATTCTGTATCTGAAAATAAAGGCTTTATATATATATAAGGGTGAGTAACCCTTACATTAATGAGTATGCAAACGAAGCCAAGAGCATCAGCTAGTATAAATTAAGATCTAAGCGGCGAAACAATCACTTTATACCTAATATATTCACGTATCGTACAATCGATCAGACCGGCGCCTGCACTTTGATCGATAGCTCCATCGGATACTGTAATTAATCGATTGTAAATGTAATGTGATGTAATTTTCTATCGTATACCCCGTTAAACCATCTATAAATGGATACCTAGCTATACCCTCGTAACTATACTTTCTGTAGTATAGTATATCTTTCAACCAACGAAAAATGGAAGTTCGTCGTCGTCGAGTATATTTTTTTAATTTTTTCCAAACCAGTGGTAGACTCACTTGACGATTTTAAAGCACTTTTTTACATCACAAGTTTATTTGTTTATTTGAATAAAAAACCTTTTCTATTCTAAAGATTTTATACTTCTTTCGTGGTTTAATGACAATGATATTATAAACAAATGTCCTTACATGCCACGATAAAATGTTTTAGTGGGAACTGTTGATATTTTGATCCACTGATTAGACAAATTTATCTATTCCGTGTTTTGATCCATCGAGTTGCATGGATGATGGACCGTAGTCACTACGACGAGACGACAGGTTGAAGCTGTCATGGATAGAATATAGAATAGAATAGAAATTTTTTTATTCAAGTAAACTTTTTTACAAGTGCTTTTGAATCGTAGAGTCTACCACTGGTTCGGAATACCCTTCCTGCCGAGAAGAACCAGCAAGAAACTCTGCGGTTGCTCTTTTTAAAACAAGTTTACAATACAATAGATACTATGCTATTGTATCCATTGTTTCCACAATGAGGGAAAGTTCCAAAAATGCATACCTACTACTTACAATTAACATTCAATACATATTAAGATTGGTAGACATAAAGTAGCCCTATTTTCGCCAGCGGAACCCGTTCACGAGCATGTCGCATGATCCAGCCGGTTGCCTCGCTCAACCATGTTTGAGGGAACGTAACAACTAACAACCCGCATCACACGACACCACCACAGAAATGTTTAAAGAGTGCGTGACATACGCTGGCATCGTAAATTCAATTAGGTATTCATTTTAAGACACGACTATAATATTACATCGATGACTGAAACATAATTTTATCTCAAAAATCCCAATTCTTCAAAAATGTTCTTTTCAAAAGGTAAAGTACTGGTTTTTACTAGGTAAGTATGTAGTACCTACTAGTGTAAACACTATGAAAACTACATTACTTAGTTGAAAGTAAACTCACAGAAGACTATCTACTACAAAATATTCAATAACCAAGTTATGAGGTCAAAACTTGGTTATTGAACATTTTGTAGTAGATAGTCTTCTGTGAGTTTACTTTTCAACTAATGTAGTTTTCATAGTGTTTACACTAGTAGGTACTACATACGTACCTAGTAAAAACCAATACTTTTAGAGTCTAGATAAAACATCGTTTTAGTCCAGCAAATTCACATCTTGTCTTCAAACATCTCTATGCTAGCCATCCAACCTTAAGTTAATTACTTAACTTTGTAGTAGGAATACGAAACCGTATATCTGGAAGTGGCTGCCATTAGGTATAATATAAACACTGCTCCTTTACCCTTTAAAGGCATGTTCACACACCCTGCCCACTGCCCAGCCTACATTCCTGCATTACTTATGACAACAATAGGTACAGCATTAAACCGCTATACGATTTAACAGATGTAGCACATAAATCAATTTTTCGCAACAAACAACAATGATCGAAGGCCTACTGTAAAAGCCTTAAGCACTATCACAGAAATATACACTTTGAAGCTTGGGTGTAGGATTCAAAATGAAATGTTAGTAATATTGCAGTTATTACTTTCATGATGATTTAAATTCTAACAATGCATACTTACGTCCAGATGCAAAGCAAATATACTTGCGTCAGATTTGAACTGAAGTACCATTGTACTAAAATGTTATTTATTTTAGTATTTAGCCAAGTCTTCATCACAAAATGCCTAACAAGCAAGTGGGTACTCCTACTTAAACTTAGTAAGTATACTTAAACATACTTATATGAAAAGTGATGAATGTCGCCATGATTTTTTCATTTACCTATTCATATAAGGGAAGGCAATATGTAGGCCAATTTTTTTTCGATTCTACGATCGATCGCTGATTTCTGCGAGTCAATCGCGAAATCATGCGAATGGCGATGTAGTCGCAAAAGGCCATAAAATCCCTAAAAGCCATAAAAATGCGCGATTTCTGCCGTTAAAAGTTGCCAGTGTGCCCTCTCTCTTAGTGATATTATAACCATTACAAATGAAAGAGAATAATTTTTAAATCACTTTTGAATCGCGCTGTAAAAATTTTCTTATTCCTTGTCCACTTTTAAAATATACAAAAGTTGAGTTATTATTTAAATCCATTAACATTAAATAACTTCGATTGGTATTCCCATAGTATTCTGTAATTTCCAATCAGAAATGCTTTACTAAAATAGAACCACTGTACCACTGTTTAGCAAGCAACAGTTAGGGAACGAAAGCTGTGTGCTAAGTAACTGCTGGAGCCCGGGAGGCCCTCTTCGGTCGCATTGTGGAACTGATCATACAAGCGGATGTATAAAATCGAAGGGATATCCTAGATGTGGATTTTTACTACATATTCACAATATCTGTGCACCTCGCTGGAATGCGATGACCCTCCCACTTCCCCGTTCACCTTCCCGCGCTCGCCCCATTGCATCAGTATTACCTCAGTATTACACCGTTCACCGTACTTAGAGCGCCGACATGACGTCATCAACGCCAGGTGCACAGATGTGATCGGGTTATAGAGGTATACTAACCCTACTATACTTATGGTTTGTCTAAACTCTAACGGGCTTTTTTGGGCTTTATTGAGGACCTGGAGAATGATATAGTTTACTTTATATTGTGGAAAAACCAAGTGTTCTCGCAGGATTTTTTAAAGTAGACCGAAAAATGAATATACATTTATTTGGACAATTTTCTCAACTTTCTAAACTAAACTTCAATTTGTTTAAACGTTGAATTTATTCAACAGTTAAAGTCATGTGCACAAACATAGCAGCGAAAAGCGTCCTCAACTATAGCCTATTCATGTAAGGGAAGGCAATATTATGTATAGGTCTACATATTATATTCAAATTAAAAATTATTTATTTCACGTAGGCCAACCTGTGGCTCTTATGACAAGCTCTTATAAGCTTTGTAGGTCTTTCAAGTTTTAGCCATGCAAGAAATCAAGTCGACCAGTTGCTTTGTTGCTGTATGATTGAAGCACAAACCATTAATCAAATAACTAAAAACATTTTCGCATTTATTATATTACCTAGTAGGAAATATAATATATACCTACCTAGGTAGAAAGTAAAAATAGTGATAGCAAAAGTGGGAAAGAATGGCTGTTTCCAAACTGTACGGCTAAACTAAACCATGACCATACATCGAAAGCGGCTATCTATCGTTGAGAACCTGTATAAGATAGCTGTACCCACCTCGACAGGTGTTTGAGAGTTGTGATAAGATTCAAG
Organism: Oeneis ivallda; assembly: GCA_029955525.1. Classification (NCBI taxonomy): domain Eukaryota; kingdom Metazoa; phylum Arthropoda; class Insecta; order Lepidoptera; family Nymphalidae; genus Oeneis; species Oeneis ivallda. The sequence goes on from JARPMR010000023.1 coordinate 14,269,662, forward strand.
TTTTGAAATCAGCCTCAAAAGCGGTATACAAACAATTAAATAAAGATTATGCAAATCAAACCTTTCTACTGACTCTGCTTGTATCTGCTCGCTCAAATATGTCGGCCTTGACACCTTTCCAGAAGAGTTATATCCATTATTGTAAAGGGCCATAACAGCATTAGGTACAATAATATTATAAAACTAATGATACTATTGTAGTGATCACCAATATTTAGTCTGAATTTGAAAGAAAGAAGGAATACATTTTTTGAGTAACATACCATAAACAATATAAAAACATAAATGGTATAATATTTTGATCCCCAAATGGTCTTCTGAAGCAAGAAGTCTTCTGAAGAATGGTCTGAAGCAGTGATAGCCTAGTGGTTAGGACTGTGGTCTCCTATTCGGGGGTCGCAGGTTCGATCCCGGGTACGCACCTCTGACTTTTCGGAGTCATGTGCGTTTAAGCAATTAAATATCACTTGCTTCAACGGTGAAGGAAAACATCGTGAGGAAACCTGCACATCAGAGAGTTCTCTATAATGTTCTCGAAGGTGTGTGAAGTCCGCCAATTCGCATTGGGCCAGCGCAGTGGACTATGGCCTATAACCCTTCTCTGAGAGGAGACCTGCGCTGCGCTCAGTAGTGAGCTGTTGATGGGTTGCCAATGATGATAAATAATGAATGGTCCTCCACTCGGCTTATTCCGTGTCTGTTAGGACACAGCCCTAATCTTATGCTAGGTCATAATCGTGGACAACGCCTTATAATAGAATAGAATAGATTTTTTTTCAAATAAACATTTACAAAATTGCTTTTGAATAGTCGATGAATCTACCACTGGTTCGGAATGCCCTTCCTGCCGAGAAGAACAAACAAGAAACTCGGCGGATGCTCTTTTCAAAATAGTTTACAATTATAGGTACCCAAGAGAATATAACCACTACGTGATAGTTACTATGTGTATGCAGTGTTTCCACTATGAGGATAAAATCCAAAAATGCATAAGTACCTACTGCCAATTCAATACATGTTAAGCTTAATGGGTAGACAGAAAGTAGCCCCATTCACGCTGGTGAAACTCGTTCACGAGCATGACGTATTACCCAGCCGTTGCTTTGCTCAACCATATTTGAGGAAACGTAACATATTATGTTATAAAAGAATCTAATTCAAATTCAAATTTATTTATTTCACGTAGGCTAACCGGTGCCTCTTATGACAGGCAAGTCAAAACTGAACCACTACGCACTTAATAATAATTATAATCTGCAAGAAGATTTACTCAGGTTTATTCAGGTTCAGTAGACGGTTTAGCCAATAAAACTCTCATGGTGCTGGAGTTTTGCAGATTTTATTATTATCTTCAAAGTTCAGCTAATTTTCATTTATTCAATTTTTATCTGGATTTAAATGTAGCCTGTGTCACGCTCCAGGGTCCAAAACTTTACACATGCACAAAAATCACGTTGATTCTCATCCCCGTTGCAGCGTGGTTGAAGGACAAACCAACAAACAAACACGCTTTCGCAATTAAAATATTAAGAAGGATTTGAGTGATAATATTGCTATCTGCTGTGAATGTGTACGCGGTCCTTAATAAGTTAATACAGTGGCTAGTCAGTAGCAATTTGAATTATTATAAAGGCCCCATGCTATTGTTGGCCGCCGTTCTAATTACTGCAGGAACAGTGTTGCCCTTCTGCGAAATGCCACTTGTAATTGCCTCTTTCCATATCGGTACTAAAGTTCATCAGTTATAGTTTTGTGAGAGGATTTGTTTGGACTAATTATTCTTGAGCAACTTATGAATGGAGATAATATTGATGCTCTTTATGGTCCCACACTAACTTCCATAATACCTATCCATTTTTAATGTAATACTAATACATATAACACTAGCTTCTAATCCTGGACACCGATATTTTCCAAGGGAATTTCAACTATGTTTTATGGGTCTTAAAATACTTAGTTAAAAATTCCTGGCTTGCTCAAATCAAAACAAAATTTTTGGTACTAAATTTTAATCTCTAGCCTTTAACCTTACCCTAATCCACTCTTAGAGATAAATGCAATTTTTTTTTAAGTTTATACCTTTTCTGAATAGCCGTAAAATGCCTCGCTTTAGGGACATATCAAGATAGAATGCTTTCAGGTATTCTCAAATAGTAATAGGCTACTCTACGCATTTCTTTTCCTTCCGAAGGGCCCGTAGAAGGGTTGACAAAGAGCATTGTGTGGACGGTGCCCCCATTGTCGTCTCCACAAAACCTCAGATTGACAAGTCGACTCAAGTGGGCTCTACTGGGAATATGCTTTACTATAATCTATTTTTTTCTTTAGCTGTGTTAATAGATCGCAGAAACGTGTAACCGACAAAACGTACCCGGGCGCTTACGATGCTCTAAAGCATGGTTTTCCATTTGTAGGATGTTTTCATTGTCAATGCGATAAGAACGTGCTATGCGTTGTGCTTCACGCATCGTCGCTTACACTTTTCTGCAGAGAAACCACTTTACCATTTAAGATAGAGGAAAAATGGCTTAGAACTTTCGAAGAAGATTACTTAATGTTTATTGACGCGTGTATGTATGTAGTACGTCTGTAGAATATTCTGTAGTCAAAACCATACGGTTCAACATGGATATTAGATGTCATTAGACTCGACTCAATTGCAGTCGCTACGCTCAGCGACTACCAATCCAATGAAAATTAAATTGAAAATGATACAAATGAGCCTATTTGAATTTGAAAGTTGATATTTTGAATGCAATAATAGGTAATTTTTTGTTTCTTTTTTGTACAAATTTATAATAGGTAAGATTTTTTTTCTTCTATTTTAAAATTTGAGGATCATTTAGGAGTGAAATATTTTTTTTAAATTTTATTTAACAACTTTATAGGCGGCGTGACAAGTTGACGACATGGTTTAAATTATTATTACAAGTAGGTTGGTGATTTTGGATGAACAATTTGAGTATCATCATAAGTCATCATTATCAACCCATCATCGGCTCACTACTGAGCGCAGGTCTCCTCTCAGAGAAGGGTTATAGGCCACAGTCCACCACGCTGGCCCAATGCGAATTGGCGGACTCCACACACCTACGAGAACATTATGAAGAACTCTCAGATGTGCAGGTTTCCTCGCGATGTTTTCCTTCACCGTTGAAGCAAGTGATATTAAATTGCTTAAACGCACTTGATTCCAAAAAGCCAGAGGTGCGTACCCGGGTTCGAACCTGCGAACCCCAAAATAGGAGACCACAGTCCTAACCACTAGGCTATCGCACTGCTTGAATTAAGCCCTATTATATACCAAAGTATTCTCGATAATTTCATTCTAATTTCAATGAATAATTTTCTATTCTATTGTATCTTTATCCAACTACAGTATGTGTGTGTTGGTGTGTGTATGTGAGTGTATTGTAGGTATAGATAAAAGTAACCAGCTGCTTCTAGTGCATGCCTTGTTATCTGTATTTTGAATACCTACCATTTTAAAACAGAGCATACTGCCTTGCAAGCCTTCCTCGAACAATAGTATCCTTAGTATCCAACGACTCTAGATTGCGTTTCAAATATTCACAGCTCCTCTGCGCCCAACTGTCTGGCCCTAACTGCGTTAACAACCCGCGTTTACACCTGAATTACACAACAATGCACTCTATGACTTAAACAATAGACACTGTTATAGCAGCATTCAAAAATCGGTTTTCGTAGAAACTTTTTCCAAAGGCTTACTACGATATTAAAATGTATTTATGCATAGTGGCGACCCGCGACGCCGTCCACTGACCCCACCTAAATTGATTCCACCACACGAGTTTCCTATAATGGATTGTCATACTTTTGGTTTTGACAATAACTAGTTATAATAAGTCTCTTTCTTTATAGCAGATAAAATATTTTTATTGCAATTTAGTATTATATATTTTTTTATTTTATTTTATGGGTTAATTCGTGAAAGCTGGCCGAACGGCCTTGGCAATGTTAAAAACGGTTAGATTTGCATAATTCATTTTGTGCTTTGAATATTAAAATGGGTGTTTCCCGCGACTTAGCAAGTGTAGAGAAGATTTTAAATTGCCTATTATTAATGTTATGGTTAATCATGCAATGTTATTCGATAGTTTCACCGGTTGAAAATAGAAGATTTAGTTTAAAGTATCATTAAATTTAAAATCCAAAATAATTCTAAATTCAAAATTATTTATTTCACGCAGGGCTCGTGTGGCTCTTAAGACACGTCTTGATTCTACCATCGGTTCGGAAAGCGGATTCTCCTGAAAAGAGCAGAATTAAGAATGGCTAACCCACGCTGTTGAAGCCTTTAAAGGTGCATTTTTAATGCGATTTTTGAGAAGCCAAGACTTGAAAACTATGAGACGATTAAATATGACTTTCAAAATAATACTTATGTTTATATTGCAATGCTTTAAATTATAATATTAAAATGCTATTCTTAAGTCAAAATTCGCTATAATCTAGGAAAATGATAGACCATGAAAGAGATTTGAGGGTAGAAATACCTACCTACGCCTAACAGATTAAGTAGGTAGGTACTTAATAAAGTCTTAACTCTTGACTTGTCATAAATCATTTTGAAATTTGAATTCGTTTACAGTTCGACGGGCTAGATAATAAATAAATTGTTATAAATAGAAAGTATTCTCTTCTTGTACATAGGTAAATACATTTAACAACCTTGGTTTAACAGTGAAGGAAAATATCGTAAGGAAACCTGCATTCCTGAGTAATGTTCTCAAAGGTATGTAAAGTTTGCCAATTGTCAGTTGGCCAGCAGCGTGGTGGACTAAGATTATCATTCTGAGAGATTCTAATGGGCTGAGATGATGATTAAATAGAACTTAGCATCACAGATGAAGTCAGACGCAGGTGGCTAGTAAATTATGCTAATCTACAGTCGATATAACCTTGCATACCTCCATTCTCAAGGCCATTAACACACTTCACAGAATGTCGTTAAGCGATAACTCTCCGAGTAAAAACAAATCTCATAACTAGTTTGTTAATTTTCTTATTATGACTAGCAGGTGTCTGTGACTTCACCCGGGTCAATAGTCATTAGTTTCTGTGATGGAAAAATGTTGTTTAAATGTTACCTGGGTGCATGATAATATGTAGTCATAGTTCCTAGTTCCATGGATAAATATTAGATATCTACAATTTTTGAAAATCTGACAAACTGCAGTCGCAATACCTATTATTTTATAGAAAGTGTCTACAAAACTTAACACTAGATCTGATTTTTTGCATCAGTATAGTTGAGAACCTGGAGAGTGACATAGGCTACCTTTTATCCTAGAAAAACAGAGTATTTTAAAACCTAAATCCACGTAGACGAAGTCGCGGGCATCAGCTAGTCAGCTAAAGTAATCCTATTAATATTATAAACGCAAAGGTGTGGTTGTTTGTTGGTTTGTTGGTCCTTCAATCACGCTGCAACAGAGCTACGGATCGCCGCGAATTTTTACATGAGATAGTTGAGGACCTGAAGAGTGACTTTTTATCCCATCTAAGTCTAATATCTAAGTGTCTAAATCTAAGTGTTCCCGTCGGATTTAAAAAGTGAAATCCACACGTACGAAGTCGTGGGCAACAGCAAGTCTATAAATAATAATTAAGTGTATAAGTGAATACGTAAAACAAATCGCCCGAATTGCAAAATAATGGGTTTTGAAAACAACCGGAAAATGCGCGACGCCAAACCGGAAGGGCGTCCAGACGGGAAATAGATTTTTGAAAGTTTCCATCAATGCAAATGGCCGCGGTGGCTTGTTTTCGTTTTGTGATGGACTGACAATTAGATTTTTTTTTATTAATTCGTATTGCAGTTAAGTGAAAAAAAAACACACAATTCTCTAAACTAAATTGAAAGGTTTTAAGTAGGTATATATTACTTTTTGGAGCTATGTGTGTTTTTAAGCAATTATAAATATCACATGCTTCAACGACGTAGGAAAACATCGTGGGGAAACCTACACGACTGAGGGTTTGACATAATGTTCTCAAAGGTGTGTTTTGCACAGCGTGGTGGATTATTACCCTTCTCTGTGAGGAATCCTGCGCTCATTACTGAGCCTATTAGGTACTGATTACTGCTATCCTCATCAAGATGTTCCTAAAATCAAATTAACACCGATATTATTTATACGTACAATTTAAGTGAAGAGATTAATTGTAAAGCCCTGGTCAGATGAAACGCGCGAAGGCAACGATGACGGGCGACGGGTGACGGAAAAGTGTCTCAAGCGGCTCAGTATAAAATATAGTAGTAGTAATACAAAGAGTAAGTTCCACGCTAATGTGTGGCGTATTTCAAGCACAGGCCACACCACGAATAAACTATTACTTAACTTAGCTTAGTTAACGTTACGTACGTTATCTTATTAGCGAGCATCCTATGCGGAATAAAATATAATTATATAGGTTCAAATGGAAACTTAACGATCCAGTGACAAAGTCAGTTGACGCAGGGTTCGTTTACATACATTCGGTTGTATAGTAACAAGCTTGCCCGGGATTTCATCCGGTGTGGAGAACGGCTTAAAAAATCGGAATAAAATGAAGCCACACTGCTCACCAAGCCCTCAACTATACCCAAGCGGAAAACTCACGTCTTCGTCACTTCACTTAATATAATATTAATAAGAATATCTAGAACAGGGATGGCGAACTAATGGCACGCGTGCCATTAATGGCACGCGACACAATATTTTGGGCACGTCACTGATCACAAAATTCATTATGATGAACTACGAAAAAAAGTGTGAAGTAGGTAATACCTAATGATGTTATCTAATCTGCAACAACAGAAGTCACACTAATTTTACTTGAATTTAAATTACACGTAACATCGAAACATTGCAAAATGTTCCTACTTTTTTGTAGTAAATAAAGGAGTTTTGAGTATTTATTATTATTGTTTTCCCAATAATCACAAAATCAAAATTACACGTCTAAACCTCATTAAACATTTCTTTAGAAAAATAGCACGTTGATACGTAAAGGTTCGCCATCCCTGATCTAGAAGCTGCGTATTCAATACGTTAATCTGAAGTACCTACTGCTGCTGTGACGCGTTGTATCGGTCTAAGGCCTTAATACCTGCGGGCAAGCAAGTTCTACAGTACGTTGTCATTGTGCTACGGTACACGTCTGTTCTCACCTGTCCCCGGCGGTCCTCGGGCGGTTTATTAATTAAAATAAAACGTTATCGCCCGTCACACCCACTGTTCTATCTGGTACCTGTTCTCACTTCTCAGGGTACCGTTGATAAACGGTTGTACCCAGGCATGCAACGTCTTAGGTGGGACTATTTTAGAACATACTTTGGTCCTCGTGGATGTTTGTGAATGCTTTTTTTTATTCGATGACAAGTTAGAACTAGACTGCGATCTCACTTGAAGGTAAAGTGACGATGCAGGGGATTGGTAAATCAACCTACCTCCTTTTTCCGCGCTCACTTTACTCAACTTTAAGTTCAAGCTCGTATAAGTACAAATTCTAAAAATCTATCTAAATATTATATTTAGAAAAACATAGTAAATTCAATTAAATTAAATATACTTACCTAGTATGCGATTATGTGAATTATTGATACGAACTTAAAACTTATAAACTGTGATGGTTCTAAATGCGCCCACATCTGAAAGAGCCCAGTGAAGAAAAGAAAAGAAAAGGGACATAATACTTCTTCTTCTTCTTCTTCTTTATCAACCGATAGATGTCCACTGCTAGACAAAGGTCTCTTGCATGGACTTCCACAGACCTCGGTCTTGCGCCGCCTGGATCCAGACTCGTTTGATGTCGTCGGTCCACCTGGTGGGGGATCTGCCAACACTGCGCTTCTCGGTGCGGAGTCGCCACTCCAGCACCTTGGGACCCCAACGCCCATCAGCTCTTCGAACTATGTGCCCCGCCCATTTCCACTTCAACACTATACACTTCACATAATACTATTACCCAAATAATGTTCCAATAAATGCTTTTTTTTATCAAAATAATAAATAACCAATATTTGCGAACACGTCTAAATGTGAGTGAGCCCTTAACCCCGCAATCACACAAAGTTATGCTTTGAGATCCACCGTGGGCTGCGATCGCCACACGAGATCGATTGGGTAATTCAAAATAAAAAGTTGAGAATCGCAGAACAAAGGGGCCGCTAAACTCGCAGATTAAAGTGGCATGCGATAAACCAATAACGCGTGTGCTGCCGGCTCGAAGGAATGGCCTGTGAGCAGAGTGTAAGACTTTTTTTCAATTTTAATCCACAGCTTGCATCCTGGCCTTAGATAGAACTTAAGACATACTTTTAATCCCGGAAAAACAACCCACTGAGTTTTTTTACAGCTTGCTTCCTGGAGATGGATAAGACATACGAACGAATTAAAACGAACGTGAACGGGGTACCACCGGCGGGAATGGGGCTAATGGACTTTCTGTCTGCCCGTCTTAACATGTGTTGAATTATAAAATTAGGTATACTTTTATGGTACTTCCCCTCATGGTGGAAACACTGCATACCACTGCATAGTATCTATTAAATTGTAAACTTGTTTTGAAAAGAGCAACCGACGAGTTTCTTGCTGGTTCTTCTCGGCAGGAAGGGTATTCCGAACCAGTGGTAGACTCATGACGATCCAAAAGCACTTGTAAAAAAGTTTATTTGAATAAACTGGCAGCTAGCTTGGCCAAAGGATTAGCTTGGCCATCCAAAGAGGTAATGCTGCCAGCATCTTGGGTACTATGCCACACTGCAGTGACTTCGATGGGGTTTTAGATTTTATTTAATTTTTATTTTAGTTTTAATTTTGTTAGTTGTATATAATTTAGGCATATTTTAATTTTAATGATATGGTATTATAGAAATTTAGACGTAATTGATTGTGAATATAAAATATTATAAATTTGAATAAAAAACATTTCTATTCTATTCTATTCTATTTAATCTCTGCAACACAATGAGTTGCCACAGGATTATTGAAAAACCGAAATCCAGACATACAGAAGCGTCTAATAATACATAGGTCTCCTCTCAGAGAAGGATTATGGCCAATAATCCACCACGCTGGCCCAATGCGAATAGGTAGAATTCACACACCTTTGAGCACATTATGGAAAACTCTCAGTCGTGCAGGTTTCCTCACGATGTTTTCCTTCACCGTTGAAGCATGTGATATTTAATTGCTTAAACGCACATAACTCCGAGAAGTCAGAGGTTTTCAGCCTGGGATCGAACCTGTGACCGCAGTTACAACTACTACGCAATCACTGCTTCATCATAATTATTATTGTAATAATTTAATTCTTAGTTATGTTGTCTTCTTCTAATTCTTGTCCTTGTCCCACGCTATTTGGGGTCGACACAACTAATCGTTTTTCGTCCACTCGCTTCTATCATTCGTCAACTCACTATATCCACTCCTCTTACATGCATATTTTCTTTTACACAATCCATCCATCTTTTCTTTGGTCTTCCTCTACTTTTTGTCCTTCTACATGTATCCTTCATGTAAATCTTAGTTATGTTGTATAGAAAAAATTAGCAGAAGCAGCGTATTATAAGATTCAAATTCTATAAATGACGTTACGGCTCGGAATAAATAATGTTACGGTATGAAAACATGAAAGCCTAATACTAGTCTCACTCTATGCACATAAAATAACACAAATTTTTGCAGCAAAGAAATTTTCTTTGTTAACTCCGTTGAATACGAAACGGGAAGAGTGGAGGATTTTTGAAATATGTTTTGCAAAAAACAATTCCAATTGCAGGATAGTTAGATTAAAGAATGAATGGAAGACCGAGAGATTTGAAGAGCGAATGTAGCTCCCGCGAGCGTTCCTTTGCCGAGTTCAGAGCAGGATTCGAAAAAGCCGAATAATTCTAAAAGCCTCCTGTTGACACACAAAGCTTCAAGTTTTCGCTCTCCGACGTTGAAAGAAAGCTGAAAATTACAACATTCCATGGAAATGTTGCCTTTGAATGAAATACAAGAGCACGAAATTGAGAATCAACTGCTCATATTCCGTTATATAATTTTTTTTGAACTATTTTTGCGTACTCTGATTTTTTTAAATAATATTTAGCCTTTTTAGCATATTTAGCCGGACTTGACTAATATCCCCCTTTGCCCTCCAAAAAAGCTTAAAGCTTGGGTAAGGAGTGGGTACGACATTAGTGCAATGGGTGGGGATTGAATCGTCTACCTTACAGGCCGTACCTTTACCATTGGGTTCAAGAGGCAATTTTTTTTTTAATTAGATATTATAATTTGCATGAATGCATGATTAGTTCGATTTCGATTTTAACCCTAATATTAAGAAAATGGTTTCTTCATGAAAACTTTTTCGCCGATTATCACTGCAGTTATCATCAACGTCTTAATAATTTGGCAAATTATAATTTCTGAATTTTCTCTAGTCTAGTCTTTGGTGGCTTGTTCGTGGCTAGTTACACAATCGAATACGTGCCGTCAAGAGAATATGCTTACCGGAACGATGGCGCGTAGAAAACTAGAAACCGATTAGTGATATGAGTTTAATTGACACTTCCCACCCGGCCACTACCATCGACTGCATCATTACTCACCATCAAGTGAAATCGCAGTCAAGGGATATCGTGTCGTCGAATAAAAAGAACTCTTACCTACTACTAGTAGCAATACGACCATATTATGAGGTTAGTCTAATTTGAATTAACAGAATAACACAATAAAAATTTCTTACTAATTACTAACTTATTCTCTCTCATCCAAATCCTCTAATCAAAATTAAATTAGCCAGTAAGCACGTACAAAATAATAATCATTGAAATGGCTGACAAATTGTGTATTTAAACGACCAGTCCACCGCGGTCTCGCTATGGAAGACAAAGTGTCAAGATGAAAGAGGCCGCCGTCGATTGTCGCTTTGTATCGTCTCTCGTTAGCCAGATTTGTTTTAAAGATTAATTGTAGCCCAAGTCGTAAGCGACAGCGTTCGGAGCCTTTTTATGCGGAACTTTAATATCTACCTAGAATTATAAATTGCGAGTGTCTTTGTTAAGCTATTGCATAGCTTTTATCGCGGGCTTTGAGCGCGGCGACCGAATCAAGAAATTCCGTAACGAAAATCAACCTAACACCGTCGTTTCAGTTCGGCAGACTTCGGCACGGTGTTTGTGTGCGTGCGACTAGAAAATGCTATGCAATAGCTTTACCGTGGCAGTCCCCGAGTGCCACACGTATTTTTAATAAAATCACGCAGCAACAGAGCAACAGATCGACGTTATTTTTTGCATAAGTATGATTGAGGACCCGGAGAGTGATGTAAGCTATATTTGTTATAGTTTTTCCGCAAGATTTTTAAAAACCTAATTCCATGCGAGCAAAGTCGCAGGTAAAGGTTATAAATTAATAAGGGCTGTTTCAAATGGTGTATTTTCTGGGCGTGTAAGCTTGACATAAGTGCACCCATAAAATGCAAAATCTAATGCACCTGTAAGCTTTTTAACCTTAAAAGGCCAAGGTTTGAAGCCGTGCTACAGCTCATTAAGACACAATTTCTGAAGATGTGGCCAATTAAAGTGCGCAACACGAAAAATAATTTTTAACATCAAAAGTGACCTTTGCATTACTTATTCATTTAGAGAGTATGTCAAACTAACAAAGTTCAATGATTTGTATGACGTACGTAAATCATGTTTTATTCAGAGTGCAAAAATGTTTTGCTTTGTACCACACAACAACAAAACGATTATCTTCAGAGAGTTTCGATTTAGTCACAATCGAGGAATTTTAATAATTACTTAATTGTATTATCCTGCAAGGGAATAACTCGATTTGGCTCCAGATTGTCTATTCATTAAGCAATAGATTTTCTCAGTATATGCCTACTCAGTCCAAGTGCATTGTTTCTACGAGTTGTATAAAATACAGGAATAGTTTCTATGCTACAGATAGTTAAAAAACAGTTCTGCTCTACAACGCCTGTTATTCATCTAAGAAGCTTCTACAATCGGCCTGCAGTTCAAAGACTTTTTCAGTGTTACATCGAGAAAAAGATGAGCAAAAAATAAAATAGATAATTTAAATATCGCGAATTTCCTAGCAGAAATAATAATACGAAAAATAATTAATTCCCTTTCCGATTATAGCTAAAGAAAATAGTTTCCAATTTTTTTTTCTTTGTTACAGCAGATGAATATTTTGTACTTACTAAAAATCGCATCATGCAATCAAATTCTGAATTTATGTATGTATATTTTTATTAAACTCTAACAAAGTATTATTTAAATTGTTACGCGAATTCGAAAAATATTTTAATATAATTGTCCTCGCAAACAATCAAACTGTAGTAAAAAGTTTATTAAACAACAATAAGTCGATGTTTTGTTCATAAAACCTTATAGGGTAATGAGTAAAAAACGCAGTACATAATGAAGTTAAGAAATTTTAAGCGCGGCAACTTAATCGAAACAATAAAATTTTAAATGCATCCCAATGTGTAATAACATTTTGAATACTGGTCGGATGTTGTGCTTTTTAAGCTGGCCGCTCATAATATTTAGTATAACCATGGACTCTTTAAAGCAGCTGAGCGACTAATTAATTAACTAAACCCAACCCAACCCAACGGTTAGAGGTGCGGGCTGAAAACTGAAAGGTCTAGGGTTCGATCCCTACCCGTTGCACTATTGTTGTACCCACTACCCACTCCTACACTGGGGGGGTGGGGATATTTTGTCTAGTGAAAGGCTTTGGCCGTGGCTAGTTACGACCCTACCGTCAAAGACATGCCGCCAAGCGATTTGGCGTTCCGGCACGATGGGTGTGTAGAAACTAGAAACCAATTAGGGATAGGAGTTGAATGTTCACTGCCATACCCTTTCCAAGTTAGCCCGCTACCATCTTAGACTGCATCGCCACTTACCATCAGAAAAAAAAGTTTCAGCTTTACTAATTTTTTTCTTTTTATATATTTTTTTAAAAGAGCAACCGCCAAGTTTTTCTAGGTTGGAACTTCATTCCATACCTGTGGTAGATTACTTGACGATTCAAAAGCGCTTTGTAACAAGTTTATTGGAATTTATTAATTCTGTTCTAAAACCCACCACATACCAAAAATACCTATACCATAAAGTACCTAAATCATGGAATCGAGTCACGACCCTCAGTAATGAGGTATGTGTATATTGCACAGAGATGTAGTCTTAAACGCATACCTACATAAAAAAAATAAGTTGGGAAAGTTGTAAAGTACCGCTCACCCCTTTATTATATCAAGTTGCCATACAAGTAACAATAGGACGATTACTTAGTCGTCTGCGTACGTGAATGGATGCTGGATGCTGCGCTGAGTTATGTTATAATCTCACAGGAGAGTTGCAAGCCACAGTTATGTAGGGCTTTCTAACCTTGCATGACCTATGTGAACTTGATGGTGACAGCTTAGTAGTTAAGACTTTTGTCTCTTTTTCGAAAGGTCTGGGCAGTCTGGGGCTCAAATCCCTGGGCCTCCCACCTCTTAAGGAGGTTATAAGCAATTACTTAATATTACTTGCTGCATCCTTACTTCCTTACTATAATATTCTTATAATCCTACATAATAGGTATATCCTTAATATTATAAGCAGTGATAGCCTAGTGGTTAGGATTGTGGTCTCCTATTTGGGGGGTCGCAGGTTCGATCCCTGGCACGCGCCTCTGACTTTACGGAGTTATGTTCGATATAGTGTCGATTTCACCAACGTCGAGTGACGTTTATCCAAGGGATAAATTGGGCGTTCTGACAGTTTTTGTATTGAAAATACTGTCAAAATATAAAATTTACGCTCGAGACTTATTTTACGTTGGTGAAATCGGCCCTTAGCAATTAAATATCACATGCTTCAATGATGAAGGAAAACATCGTGAGGAAACCTGCACACCTTCTCAAAGTTCTCTCAATGGTGTATGAAGACTACCAATTCGCATTGCGCCAGCGTGGTGTAGCCTATGGCCCTTCTCTGAAAGGAGACCTATGCTCCGTAGTGATTAGTAAGCCGTTGATGGGACGCTGATGATGATGATGACTATAAATGCGAAAGTGTGTTTGGTTTTTGGTTTGTCTTCAATCACACCGCAACAGAGCTACGGAATCGACGTATTTTTGCATCGGTATAGTTGAGGACCTGGAGATTGAAAATGGGTACTTTTTATAGTATAAATAAACGGCCAATTGCGTGTCAGCCCACACGCAGTGACAGGGGTCCGTTTTTTTGAAATACCTAGACTTAATGTTTATTTGCAAAGATACATTTAAAATCTAAATAAATTAAATCATACTAATATTATAAATGCGAAAGTGTGTTTGATTGTTGGTTTGTTGGTTTATTGGGTTGTTGGTTTGTCCTTCAATCCCGCCGCAACAGAGCTACGGATTGATGTGATTTTTTGCGCGGGTCTAGCCTAAGTAACTCTTCAGGTCTTCAACTATGACTTGGAGAGTGACTTAGGCTAGTTTTTATCCTGGAAAAATCAGAGTTCCCGAGGGATATTGAAAACTAAATGCACGCTGACGAAGTCGCGGGCATCAGCTAGTGTTATATAAAATATACCTACCACCACCCTGACACAGAGTTAAGCACAGCGGTCTTTAGGAGTCAGTATACCCGGTTCGATGCCCGGCAGAGTCAATAAAGGAGCTGTTGCTATAAGATTTATGTTTATTTTTATTTTGCAGGTACTTCACAACAACGAAATGCACGAAATTGATGAACCAGAGTTGTGACTTCATGTTGACTCAGGTATGTATAGAAATTTAAAACTGTTGCTGCAGATGTAAATAATATTATGCACGTTTTTCTAAACAAAAAAAGTTTAATAATCATTTAAAATTCCTACGTATAAATAATAAAAATCGGTTACGGAGTAAAATATTTGAAGCACTATAGCTATCGGTTTTTCTGGGAAAATGGTAACAGACAATCGTACAAAAACACACACACACACACAGCAGTCAGATGGCGGTGTAGGTACTAGGTATCCTCGTCGGCAACAAAGTCAGACTTATTTGTTGCGCATCGAGTAAAGGTAGCGTGGAAAATACTTAATTTCTTAGGATGTTTATTCTTCGAACAAAGTACCCTCAAAAGCCCCTCTTTTACATTTATTAGCAATGGTCCAGAAGCTGGAATTATTACTCAAAAACTAATCAGGCCTTAAGAAAACGCATCTCTTAAAACGCTGAAACCCTAATAATGACCCCTGACATCACATCTAATCAATTTTACCACAACACGACAGACAAACCACCATCTGAACGTGAGGGTAGTTAACAAAAATATCAAAGTATTAATTAATCATAATTATAAGTACACTAACTAAGCGTACAGACAATATTTATTCGATTAGAGAGCGATTGCTATCGCAATCCCTCAATCAAATAGAACGACCTAGACGCGAAAGCATCTACTAGTCGAATTGAGTCTCTGGGCAGAGACTGAATTCGCGTAATCAAAATAGCCGTTTCATATTAATATTTCAACATGGCGCGTAAGATGGCGTGCCCAAGCTGTCAACAAAGTCAAATGACAATTTAATTAAATTTATTTAAATAAAAATTCAAACGGAAATCAAAACAATACTCTTAATTAATTAATATAAATTAAACAGAAATCAATTGCGCCGAAATACACCACCTACGTTCCATCACGGCTTAAAATAGTTGGTTTAAATATTCAAAAACTGAAATCACTAATAAATAATAATTACATAGTTACGTATAGGTTTCCACGGGTGGACATAGGTCATGGGTTTGCGAGGTTAAGCCCATGGCTAAATTACCTAATTCTTTCTTATGAAGACTTTGTCCGTACATATAGGTACGTTAAATAATACATTATTTATTTTATAACAGAACATGTAGCTAAGACAACAAAGTTATTTGATTGCCTTTCTGATTGCTTGTTAGACCACAGTTTTATTGTTGAATTTTATTTTTCTATTATAGCAACACTGACTTCACCAAACTATAAAGGTCTATTGTAACTGTTTATTATAAAGCCGGTAGGGGTCAAGTTGTAATGGTTTCGTACCTATGGTGGCCATAACATAGTCTTCTTTATGTCTTAATAAGATATTTATGATTGTTATTCTAGCAACGGGTAAGTTAATTGTTTATAAATATATCATAAAACGTTTCTCTAAATCATCATTTTTAACGACTAAAACGCTTAATATCTCTTATAATGGTTTTCCTAAGTGTCTCTCTTTTGTAATGATACGAGTTTTGTAACAATGTTTTGACACTTATAGTTATTCTACACAGTAGGAATTTATATTCATAACGTTATTTTAATGTTAAGGTTTCTTACGCATTTACATACTATGCGCTTGCGCTTACAATCAAAATCATTTTCAATTTTTAAGGAATGCCTGATTATACCAATATATATACCAATAATGAGCAATTTTAAGATATTAAAAGTGATGGAATCATCATTCATGAATTTTATAATTACATTGCATTTTTCAGTGAAATTGTCATTGCCAACTGTAGGTAATATAAAAACGTAGAGTATCGAAAATACATTTACCTTAAGCAATTCTGTGCCTTAAGGTGGAAGACAAGGGTCTGCCCGCGAAATTCAAATTTAATTTGGTTTTTCGCAATTTGTAAACTAATACGACAAAGTAGGCTTATGGCCTTCTAATTGCGCCAGTGGAATTATCATCTTCACAGGTTTACATAAAAATCTTTACTTGAAAGTGACCAGTTTAAGAAATTAATCAAAATACTGAGTTGGACGTGAGTTACTCACAAATTAGTCGATATTTTGATTAATTTCTCAAACTGGACACTTTCAAGTAAATATTTTTATATAAACCTGTGAAAATGATACTACCACTGTCGCAATTAGAATGCCATAAGCCTACTTTGTCGTATTAGTTTACAAATTGCGAAAAACAAAATTTTCGAATTTCGCGGGCAGAACCGTGTCTTCCACCTTAATAGGTAGAACTTTATTTCTCGTTTGATTTTTCCTAACGAAGGTCGATACTGAGTAAAATCTGTATTTTTTCGTTCCCGATACCACAAAGGATCGTACGGGATAGTAATTAGCAAATGGCTAAAGATTGGCGATACGCGTATGGTTTTACTTATTTTTTTCCTCGGGCTATTTGGCTTGGATACTGGGATGCAGATCACTAATGGTTTTTTGTGTAGTGAAAAAAAAAAAATCGAATGAAAGAGTTGCATAGTAAAATCGGCGTTAGAACAGGAAGTTTTGCCAATGTTTCACTACTCTTTCGCTCCTCCTTTCTTTTTTCTTACTTCTTCTTTTTTGTTAAGTGGCTTTTCTTGGTGTCAAATCAGCACAATGTTCTTCGTCAGTGTCAGGTAGCATAAGCTCTTGGACACACGCAAAACTGTAGCGAAGCTGTCTCCCTCCATTTACGTGATTTTTGCACGGATGTGTTTTTTTATTCGATGACAAAATATCCTTTGACTGTGATCTCACATGCTGGTACATGAGGATGCAGTCTAAGATGCAAGCGGGCTAACTTAGAAGGGTATCAGATAAACTAAGCTCATAACCCTAATCGGCTTCTACACGCCAAAGCTACGGCCAAAGTTTCGGCGACAACAAATCAGGGTAGTGGTTATCAATTGTCTAAAAGTTATTCCAAAGATCGTATTCGTATTCCATGACTTTAGCGTCAAAGTAAAATAATCCTTGACTGTATTGACAATTTAAAGTCACAAATTCTGTACAACCGATTTTAACATGGGGGTTATGGAGCGTGTCGTACATACCTAAACGTATAAGAATGCATACACGAAATTGAGTTTTAATTCAATGCTATTATGGTTTATTTTACTTTGACGCTAATGTCATCGAATACGATTACGATCAATGGAATAACTTTAGACAATCGCACCTCAGAGATAGTTCAAAAATTGTAAATTCCCAAATGCCTCTACCAGGAATCGAAACCGAGACCTGACGTTTAAAAACCATAGATAGCGCTCACCACTGCGCCATCACTGGCGTCAAAATGTCAGTGTCTAAAATTTACGACGAAAATTTTACCTACTAAAATTCACAAGTCACTCCAAATAATTATCGAACAACCAAAAATTTAAATATAAAAGAAAAAGAAATATTTCACAGCACCATAATTAAACACGCATATAAATCTACATCGACACTTGATATAAAGCTTCTGTTTTTTTTTTCTCAATTTCCCAGAGGTCAACGACACGCTAGACCCGGTGTCGCCAGCCGTGAGAAGAGTCCAAAAATGTCGAACACCAGTGTAACATTAGCATAATGTTGTAGGTAAAAAATGGACAGTGTAAAACCAGCTTTACACCAGACGCACGGTTTTGGAAGCTAAAGACTGGGTCACATTGCGATGAAAATCCAACTTTTTTGTGTCTAGGTGATTTAATGGCATTATTTATTTGTGGACCGAATAGAGTATTAAAATTAAGAGAGTATATTGCCATGTTTTTATAACTAATCATGACTTTGCTTTTTAATTTAAACATGCATGCTGCGTTTCATAGTAGATAGGTATTATAGTCTCCTAGCTTCGTCTTTTTGGATTTATTATAAACTTCGATAGTTTACCAGAGTTTAATTTGTACCTATTTAAAAACTGATAACTTTTTATAAATCTTTATGAATGATTATAATTTCTTTGTATCTTGTTTTTCAACCGATAGAAGTCCACTGCTGGCAAAGGTCTTTTGCATAGATTTCCACATGCCTTGGTTTTGCGCCGCAACGGTTTCCAAAAGTCGTCGGTCGGCAAAAGAAAATAGTAACTTGTGGATATTTTAATATAGATATTTTGCATCACACGTCTATCACAGGAAGATTACTAAACTTATTTAAAAGTTTCAACCTGGAAAATATTTTTGTTGAAGCTACAAGAATAACAGCGCATTCGGCAACTTGTATTGATAAAATTTTCTCTGATTGTAAAATTATCAAAAAATCGATTATCACTTGTTTAAGATCTGACCATTGCGGACAAATGATATCTATTCCGAGCAGTGAGCAGAATGTAACAAAAGTAGTAAAATATAGGCCAGTTACCACCAATAAAGTAAGGCAATTTAAACAAAATATCGCAGCTGCAATGCCAACGCTTGATGTTGCACAGGGTGGTCCGGATGAAATTTATAGAGGGTTTTTTGATCTATTAAACTCTCAATTTAACTCTGTCTTTAAGGTAATAGAAAAAAGATTATTTAAAAATCTTAAATTTAGTGATTGGGCAACTATTGGCGTCTATAAAAGTAGAAATAGGCTGTTTGACTTGTATGCAGAAAAACAATATAATTATGCCCCCGCGTTTATAGAATATGTAAGAAATTATTCCAAATTGTTTAGAAACGTGTGCATACAAGCAAAGTCACTTCACATAAAACAAAAACTTGTCAATTCGGATAATAAAATAAAAGCAGTATGGGACATCATTGGTGATGAAATGGGTAAGAATAAGGTACATTATAATAAACTGGAGCTTAAAATTAACAACCGGATAATTGACTCTGATATAGAAATTACAAATACATTTGAGAACTTTTTCAAAAATATACCAGTAACCACGACCAGTTCTCTAAATTCCTCGCCAACAGAAGCCTATAATCTTCTAAGAAGCAATGTCTCTGAGTGCAATAAATTATTTAGGTTTAAACACGTTACCCCATTTGATATTATCAAAACATTCAAATCATTGCAAAATAAAAAAACAGGAGATCTATGGGGAATATCAGTTAAAATAATTCACAATATCATTGATATTATTGCGCCCTATCTTGCTTTAATTTTTAATAAGTCTGTAGATTCTGGATCTTTTCCAGACCTGATGAAATGTAGTAAATCAATACCTCTTTTTAAATCGGGAAGCAAATGTGACCCGAATAACTACAAACCAATTTCAATTTTGCCAACTCTCAGCAAGATATTTGAAAAAATAATGCTCAACCAACTGCTTCTACACTTTAATTCAAATAAACTTCTTCACCCTGAGCAGTACGGTTTTACTAAGGGTCGATCAACAACCGATGCAGCCGCAACGCTGTTGCAACACATATTCGATGCATGGAATAACTCACAGAATGCCATTGGTATTTTCTGTGATTTATCAAAAGCTTTCGACTGCGTTGATCACGAGACTCTTTTGCTTAAACTGAGCCACTATGGTATTAAAGATTTTGCGCTTAGCCTCATTGCGTCTTATCTTAGTGATCGTGTTCAAAGAGTATGTGTCAATGATGTGAAATCATCCGGATCAGCCTCGGTAGTGGGTGTACCCCAGGGTTCTATTCTAGGTCCATTCATGTTTTTGATTTACATAAATGATTTACCACATTTTGTCCAAAATACTTGCGATATTGTACTATTTGCTGATGATACGTCTTTGATTTTTAAAGTCGATAGGACGAAAGACAATTTTGATGATGTAAATATTGCATTATCTCAAGTTTCTGAATGGTTTACGGCAAATAATCTACTTTTAAATGCTAAAAAAACCAAGTGTGTTGAGTTTTTATTGCCCAACACCAGAACTGTCAGTAAAAATTTAAAGATAAGTAATGAACCCTTGAAAAGTGAGGACTCCACAGTGTTCTTGGGATTAACCCTGGACTCAAAACTGCAATGGGGCACCCATATAGCAACACTTGCTGGCAAGCTTAGCTCTGCTGCTTACGCTGTTAGGAAGATTCGACAGTTAACTGACATAGAAACTGCAAAAATTGTTTATTTTGCATATTTCCATAGTATTATGTCATACGGAATCTTATTTTGGGGTAAAGCAGCCGATATTGGAAAAATTTTTGTATTGCAGAAGAGGGCAATTCGCGCAATATATAATTTAAAACCGCGGGATTCCCTTCGAGAAAAATTTAAAGAAATAGGCATTCTTACAGTAGCTTCACAATATATTTACAACAATATAATATTTGTCAGACAAAACATCGTGAATTACAAAAAAAAGGGTGATTTACACGATAGGCAAGTTAGAAATCCAAACAGGCTCGTGATTCCTCGATGTCGCCTCAAGAGGGTCCGAAAGACATTTGTGGGAATGGGCGTAACGTTTTATAATAAAATTCCACAGTCGATCTTAGACTTGCCTTTACACAAGTTTAAGAAATCAGTAAAAACTAATCTCATGAAAAAAGCATATTATGCAATTGACGACTATTTAGATGATAAAAAAGCGTGGACATAATTCTTTCCAGCGACTCATGAGACAGCAGGTGGTAATTGAACTGTTTAACTATTCTATTGAATGTAAACTTATTTTGAAAAGAGCAACTGCCGAGTTTCTTGCTGGTTCTTCTCGGCAGGAACGGCATTCCGAACCAGTGGTAGACTCATCGACGATTCGAAAGCACTTGTAAAAAAGTTTATTTGAATAAAAAACATTTCTATTCTATTCTATTCTATTCCTGCCACTCGTTTGATGTTGTTGACCCACCTAGTGAGAGGTCTGGGTGAGGTCACCACTCCAGCATCTTGGAACCCAACGATCATCAGTTATTCGAACTATATAGCCCATACAATAAATGATAATATGTATTATAAAAAAATATGATTCACTATTTAAACAACATTAAAAAA
This sequence comes from Oeneis ivallda, assembly GCA_029955525.1. NCBI lineage: Eukaryota > Metazoa > Arthropoda > Insecta > Lepidoptera > Nymphalidae > Oeneis > Oeneis ivallda. The sequence goes on from JARPMR010000023.1 coordinate 14,291,287, forward strand.
ATCTGAAAAATAGCTCTCAATTAGACACGGTGCGCGCTCAGCCTTATATCAGACATAGCTTTAAAAAAGATTCCACAATTTGAATTTCGAAGAGCTCTCGAGAAGAGAGCGATATTGAATAAATGAATAAATAAATGAATGCCATATTGAATATAATGAATGCATATTAATCGTTAAATAAATAATTATTGCATCGGCTCTCGGGTTTTCGCGCTTCATTTGGCCCATCTCTAATATTTTTTTTTCTTTCAATAGCCTCCCTATGAATTACACTCATTAAAATAGGAATTATTATAATTTATATAATATAGAATTATTTTTCATTTCTCTATGATTATTAATAATTATAATCTATTAATTTAATGGCTCATAATATAGTACCGGTACCACAAAAATATTATACCTATCGAAATTATTAACACCACTGTTTTCTTCTAAGGACTCATCTGATGCGTACCTACATACTCTAGACAAAACCACACCGTCCTTGTTCTTTAATATTTTTACTAAGGATTCATCTGATGTGTACCGTCTGGACAAAACCACACCTTCCTTGTTCTTTAATATTTTTACTGAGGATTCTTCATCTGATGCGTACCTATTCTGAACGAAACCACACCTTCCTTGTTCATTAATATTTTTACTAAGGATTCATCTGATGCGTACCTATTCTGGACAAAACCACACCTTCCTTGTTCTTTAATATTTTTACTTAGGAGTCATCTGATGCGCGTACCTTTTCTGGACAAAACCTCACGATACTTGTTCTTTAATATTTTTACTAAGGATTCATCTGATGCGTACCTATTCTGGACTAAACCACACCGTCTATTTTTACTCAGGATTCATCTGATGCGTACCTACATATTCTGGACAAAACCACACCTTCCTTGTTCTTTAATATTCTTTTGGTGAAAATAAACACACATAGGAAACGCGTGTTGAAAGTAAACAAAAAAAATATTTCTAAATGTAATACAATATATAATTTTGACTGTGTACCTAACTAGGTACACAGTAGTTAACTAACTTAGCTTAGCTGAGCGTCTTTTCATACTTGGTTCGCATAGCTTCGCTTAGTAGCCATAGCGGGTTTATTTAATAAAGCTAAAAACTTTTAGCGCATTAGTTCACGGTATGGCTTGTGCTATAAGCTTTGGAGTCATAAAATGCAAAGTTAAACCACTTTACCTAAAAGACCAATCCATAACGAACAGTTAAAACATAACTTCACAAAACACGTGCGGTAAGTACATTTTTCTTGAATGCATATTTTATTAAAATATTGTAAAGCATAAAACCGCGTCCATCCCCCTGACGTCGATAAAATTGCGATCGCTATATTGTATCCGCCTTGAGTTATGCCAACTGCCGGCGCCTTTGATGTGACATAGAGTACGCGAGCGACAGACACGATACGTATCTGTTGTGTTATTTAATTAACAGAGCTGACTGTGTCATCCGAAATTCAAGGCTCTGAACATGCGGATATTAATGCAAGGTGCATATTATGTGCAACTGTAAGTGGGTAACATAAGAAGTTAAATTAGCCATGCCATCCTTTATCGACCGATAGACATCTGATCTCTTGCATAGACATCCACATAAAGAAAAAAAAACCCTCAAGAAAAAAAGAAAGACCACCAAGCCTATTTCATAGTCTTGTATGTTTAAAAAAATATTATTCATAGCACAAACCTTAATATACAATATATACAATACATACAATATATACAATATATACAATATATACAATATATACAATAGAATACAAATTTTACGCAATTTTTTTCGAATGTTTTATTTAAACGTTCGAAAAATTGCTCAACCACAAAAATTATTACTTTAATCTGCTGTTATTTCCAAACACTCAACACAACAATATTCCTAGTAGTGGGTAGGTATGTGAAGTCTATACTTATAAACTATAAATAAACTATACTCATAATAAATCTAAATTAATTCTAAAATTAAGACTAAATTAAAAGTAAAAACCTCAACGATGTCTGCGCACCACGGCATAGTACGTCTATTCTTTCAAACGTGAATCGTGTAAACGTGGTCTCGAAAACATTTTAGTCTATGATCAAACACTACTCCTATATTGCGGTAGGCTTTCTTTGTGAATTATTGCGGATCCCGTTTACAGGTCGGACTCAATACCTTAATGGTGGCTCATGTTTTCACCTGCCGAACTAAAAAGTAAAAAATACCACCCGACCGGGAAATAGGGAAGCGATAGTGTTCCATCTTTACGCATCGAGCTACGTACCTACGGACTACGTGCGGACTGCGGATAGTACGTTTTTCCGAAAATACAAAAAAGTTTCTTAATTACCTACTCTCTTCTTCTTCTTTATCAACCGATAGACGTCCACAGCTGGACAAAGGTCTCTTGCATGTACTTCCACAGGTCTCGGTCTTGCGCCGCCTGGATCCAGCGGCTCCCTGCGACTCGTTTGATATCGTCGGTCCACCTGGTGGGGGGTCTGCCAACACTGCGCTTCCCGGTGCGGGGTCGCCACTACCTACTCTATGACCTTGTAACTATTGTAACTTTATATTTTGGTCTCAAAACCATACCTTGCACAGTGTTTTATAAAACCAATAAATGGACATCCACTTTTTAATCCCGATTCCTGTAGGTAGTAGGGATGAGTACAAAATATGCAAGATACTCTGGTGACAGATATCTATAGTAATTTGAAAAAACTTTTTGAAAACGTTTTTTGTTATGAAATGATCAAGACTTTAAAGTATTTGAGATTTCCTGTGTTCAGTTATTATTTTTTTATTCAAATAATCCGGTGGATTATTATAAAAAGATACTAGGTATAGATTTTAAGTGGTAGGTAGGTATGTATTGATACCTATGCTCTATATAATACTAGCTGATGCCCGCGACTTCGTCCGCGTGGATTTAGTTTTTAAAATCCCACGTCGATCCGTAGCCCTGTTGCAGCGTGATTGAAGGACAAACCAAAAAACCAACAAACAAACACACTTTCGCGTTTATAATATTAGTAAGGATGTTGTAAACATGTCACAATATATTTAGTTTAAGTATAAGTGTTGGTTTAATACTCAAAGAAAAAAAGTACAGGCAAACAGATACACTTTCGCAATTAAGTATATTTTTTACAGATTCTGAAGTTAGTTGTAACATCAACTGTACCACCTGGTTGTAATATAAAACAACAATATTAATTTTAAAAATAAACCATCTATATTAGTGACTTAAAATTTTCATTGGCGCTTACAAAACACCAGTATAACAAGACCCTTGGTGCTCGCTAATTTTCCATCGCATTATCCTCTTTTATTCATAAAAAGAGGGGATGGGGAGGTCAAGATTAAAAAGTCGCAATAGATCACTACGTTTAGGAAGAGGGTTCAGGAATTTACAACCCTTTTCTACCGAATTTATGTGGCGTTCGGAGTTAACCCCCCGCATGCAAAAGATCACGTTTCTTTATTTTACAAATTGCTTACCAAAATAGACTACAGTACGTGAATAAAGGAGTAGAAATGGGTCTTTCATAAGTTTTATGGCCTGTTTCACCACTTGCTGATAAAGTACCTGATATATATCTAACAGATAAAATATCTGCTGGATAAATCTGTGTGATATCTTTTTGAGTTTAACTTCCAGATTGACTTATCAGATATATATGAAACAGAAATTTAAACGCTATCCGTCAGATAAGTTGTGGATAGGCCAGTCAGACCTTTATCAACAAGTGGTAAAACAGGCCCTTATACTTCCACACCTTCCACAGCTATAATTAAATGGTCATGAGAACCAGAGTAGCCTATATCTCTTCTTCTTCTTTGTCAACCGATAGACGTCCACAGCTGGACAAAGGTCTCTTGCATGGACTTCCACAGGCCTCCGTCTTGCGCCGCCTGAATCCAGCGGCTCCCTGCGACTCGTTTGACGTTGTCGGTCCACCTATAGTGGGGGGTCTGCCAACACTGCGCTTCGCGGTGCAGGGTCACCACTCCAGCACCTTGGGACCCCAACGACAATCAGCTCTTCGAACTATGTGCCTCGCCCATTTCCACCAATAATGAATAATGAGATTTTAAAGGAAAACTGAAAGCTATAATTTTTATTATAATTTTATTTATGGTTCTGCATATTAAATAAAAATATACAGAAAAGGAAAACTATACACCATGTACAACAACATAAGTACTCATAGTTCGAAGAGCTGATGGTCGTTGGGGTTCCAAGGTGCTGGAGTGGTGACCCCGCACCGGGAAGCGAAGGGTTGGCAGACCCCCCACTAGCTGGACCGACGACATTAAACGAGTCGCAGGGCGCCGCTGGATTCAGACGGCGCATTACCGAGGCCTGTGGAAGTCCATGCAGGAGACCTTTGTCCAGCTGTGGACTTCTATCGGTTGATAAAGAAGAAGAAGAAATATTAAACATAGGTCACTCAGTTTTTTTAAAACACCCTACTAGTAATGCGTTCTAGGCCAAATCTCTATTTTTAGGGTTCCGTACCCAAAGGGTACCAACGGGACCCTATTACTAAGCCGACGCTGTCCGTCCGTCCGTCCGTCTGTCAGCGGGCTGTATCTCGTAAACCGTATTAGATAGACAGATGAAATTTTCACATATTATGTATTTCTATTGCCGCTATAACAACAAATAATAAAAATTAAATTAAATTAAAAAAATTAAATTAAAATGGGTAGGTGGGTAGATGGAAATCTTTTAATTTAATTTTTTTTAACGGAACCCTAAAAGAGCGAGGCCCGACTCGCACTTGGCCGATTTTTTTTATTACAAGCTTTTATTTAATTTGTTTGGATCCAATCTTGATGAATTAGACCCACTTCCCGGTTTCCGATCGAGCTGAAATTCTGCATGTATGTGTAAATCGGATGACAATGCAATATTATTGTGACATGGAGCTGATCTGATGATGGAGACGGAAGATGGCTATCGGAACTCTGTAATAAAACGACGTAACCCCATCGAGTTTGGGCTCGTTTGATTCGTCATAACAAGTACTCTGATCCTAGATGATATACAGAGTCTAATGATGTAGCTACTAAAAGCTTGAATTTAGAAATAAAATTTTTAATTTACACATGTTTTAAATATGTTAGGTCACTCTAGTCCTCATGGCCTATTATTTGCTAACTACCGGCGTGCAGCGGTCGCGGTATCTCCCTCATTTACCACGCTCGGAAGCATGTCCCTGGTATCGATGTCAGTTAATTTTCCGTCGAGTGTAATTACCGCGCTTCGCTTTGTTTTTGCTACTAACTTTATTTGCATAGTGTAAGAACGGTTCACGATCGGAACTGGGCGAGGCGTAGAGTCGCTTTTTTATAGAAAAATTACAATTAAACTTATAACTCTCTCTCTCTCTCTCAATGCATAGCTGGCCCACTACTGGGCTCAGGACTCCTCTCGAAAGAGAAGGGTTTAGGCCATAGTCCATCATGCTGGCCAAGTGCAGGCTGTATTTGACACACCTTTGAGAACATTATGGAGAACAAGATAAAAGTGCCCACAATTCATGCCCGCGTGGAAATGTTCCAAACATACTGACTGCATTTCTGCGCTGAACAGCCATGCTTATTCTTTAAAAAACATACCTAGCCATTCTATCAGTCATTTTAATCCCGGTGAAATATCTCAAAAGGATAAGGACAAAACAAATTATGCAAATCTAGATGGAGTATACCAAAGTCTTACCAAGTCAAATGGAGTATGCTTGAAAATAGTAAATACAGTATTCATAGGATTATAAAAGCCGTGCTTTTTTCTGTCTTCATAATTCGATATACAATTTAGTTTTACGCATATAATTGCATTTTGATTGCCACTAAAATAAAAATAACTTCAAGCAGATTAGATTATCTCTATGTCTTCCTAGTATCTAATCGCAAACATTTATACACACTTTAAAATAAAATCATTAAAATTCGGCTCCACAAACTCCGCAGTTCTAATCTTAAACCACAGAAGAGTCTAATAGAGACATTGTTATTCCTCGTTTGTAAGATCAGCTGATACGTCCGCCATGGGGGTCTCGTGAGCATCTATTAGTGTCCTAGAAATCCTTCCAGGGCTTACTAAGTTTGAGTTTCATTAAAAAATTGATGTGAAATTAAATTATAATATGTAATTTAATCATTGCTATTAAAATTCAAAAAAAAGCAATATTCAAAATTATTTATTTCACTTAGGCCAACCTGTGGCATCAACACGCCATGACTCTGCCACCCGGTTCGTAAAGCGGATTTTGCTGAGAAGAGACGGCAAGAAACTCAGCAGTCGCTCTTTTCAAAATAATTATTTTATGTAGCTATTACATTGTAATAAGTTTTGTATACTATCTTGTGGGCAGCTGGATGCCAAGCGGATTTATCCCATGCCACTTTGTTAGAATAGAATAGAATAGAATATTTTCACAATGACGGGAAGTTCCAAAAATGCATATTACAATTCAATACATGTTAAGACGCCGGACTTAAAGTAGCCCCATTCCCGACGGTGGAACCCGTTCACGAGTATTAAGTCAAGTCTATTTAGAAGAAACACACTATAAAATTAAATTAGTACATATAGACTCCATAGATATCGCTTGAGTAGCCTTATGGAGACTTTGTTGGGCCTCGTTAGCAGAATCTCATGCGTTAATCGCATTCACCACGGGGATCTTTACACGCAAATAATATATAAGTGACCAAGATATTATCCTTATATGGTTTTTAATATTAGAAAAATATTAAGAAATGAAAGTATAAAATACATCTATAATTATTTAATAATTATATATTGTTTTTGTTTTTAGGTCTATTAAATATCAAAAGTTGCTCCATAAAATCTTAGTATAATTCGAGTCCACGGATATCGCTAATCTTAAACCGTAGAACAGGCTAATAGAGACATTGTTGGGGCTCCTTAGCGGAATCAGATGCGCTCGCCCGTGTCATAGGGATTTTGTGCGCTTCTAAATATAAATAAATGACATTAACATTTGACAATAATTAAATGGAAATGAAAGTAAAAATATAAGTAAAATAATCATTGCTTTTATATTCAGGTCTATTTAATTTATAGTTACACAATAAAATAAATTTAGCACAATTCGACTCCACAGACATCGCAGTTCTAATCTTAAACCGCAGAACAGGCTAATAGAGACATTGTTGGGGCTCGTTAGCGGAATCAGATGCGCTCGCCATGGGGGTCTTGAGCACGTATATAAGTGCCCTACAAATCCTTCTAGGGCTTATAGCATTTGACTAAATGTAAAAAAAGGTACTTATCCTTACTAATATTATAAATTCGTAAGCATTTATTTATTTATTTATCGGTTTGTCCTGCCATCACGAAGCATCTGAGCAACGCATTGACGTGATGTTTGCACGAATTTATTTAATTTTTTAAGGGATTGAAGAGTGACATACGTAGGCTACCTTTTATTCCGGAGAAATAGAGGGTTCTTGTGGAATTTTTAAAAACCTTAGTAGTAGTACCTACTGTCGGCAGAAGCTGCGGACAGAAGCTAGTATGGAATTTATTGTCTAGCATGTCGCATGGTGATATTAGAAAACCGTGATATAATAATTTCACTAGCGATATTATAATTGCACTAAGCACTTAGTGAAAAAGCTCACGTTAAGTTCTATTTTTCAAACCCCTATTTTACCCCCTTAGGGGTTGAATTTTCAAAAATCCTTTCTTAGCGAATGCCTACGTCAGAGCTATCTGTATGCCGAATTTCAGCCCGATCCTACCAGTGGTTTGAGCTATGCGTTGATAGATCAGTCAGTCAGTCAGTCAGTCACCTATTCCTTTTAAATATTTAGAAGACTAAGATTGTCCCGTGATACGGTATAAGTGTATAGTGTTGTTACATCTACATCACGGCTTTTAACGCAGGGATATGTATTGTACATCATCATCATCATCATCATTAGCAACCCATCAACGGCTCACTACTGAGCGCAGGTCTCCTCTCAGAGAAGGGTTATAGGCCATAGTCCACCACGCTGGCCCAATGCGAATTGGCGGACTTCACACATCTTCGAGAACATTATAGAGAACTCTCGGATGTGCAGGTTTCCTCACGATGTTTTCCTTCACCGTTGAAGCAAGTGATATTTAATAGCTTAAACGCACTTGACTCCGAAAAGTCAGAGGTGCGTACCCGGGATCGAACCTGCGACCCCCCGAATAGGAGACCACAGTCCTAACCACTAGGCTATCACTGCTTCTACATACTACATACATACTTGTACATATAGTAGATATTATAGAGACCGAGAAATATAGACAGTGTAGCATAATGAAATAATATCATTCACAGCTCCTCATTAATATCGCTTGTCACTGGACTGTCATCGTATCTAATTCGGGCCAGGCATCCACTAGCACACCTCACTCACAGAGTTCTACAACCGATACCATCAGATTAAAATAGAACCCTGTGATATGAAATCTTACTCATTAAAACGTCATGTTGGCTGTCACCGAATATGAAATGACAATAACCGCGCTTTGCTCTTTACTTTTGAATATTTCAAAAAATTTAATTTCTTGATTAGGATTGCTGGGTTATTCAAGCGACCGTGTTATTTCTTTTATTTATAAATTATAATATACCTAACTACCGTCCAACCTATGTACCTACCTTATAACTACTTAAGATTACCTGTAAGTAGTTATTATAGCTTAGATAATAGGTATAAACATCTACTTTGCGTTAATTTGTTAAATCAATAATATTTTTTCCTACCATGTAAGTGTATTCCATACCAACATCTAAATTATAAGCTTATAAATTTTATTAATACTACATATTTTGACTGTACGTAGGTACCTACCTTCTGACATCTAAGAACACTAGCCTGAGTGCAAAATATCGCATCAATGTTAGCTCAGTAGTTTTCGTAGGAAAATGTTAAAGAACTTTTTATTATAGCAAATAAATAAATAATAATATTATAAATTTTATTTTCCAAAAAAAGTATATTCTTATTTGATCCTATTTGATCTTTGAATAATATGTTAACATATTTTAGTTATGTAACTACTTACTTACTGGTAAGATAATGTTTTTAATCTTTACTAATTAGTAAAAATTCACTAATGTCAAAATGTCTAACTTATTCGTCGGTTATAGGTACATAATTAATTCACTTGGCGATGCTGAAATAGGCCCTAGGTTTACTTCATTTTTACAGATAATATATTATCACGAATTGACAAAAAGAAATATTTTGAAGGACATAATCATCATCATTATTAGCAACCTATCAACGGCTCACTACTGAGCGCAGGTCTCCTTTCAGAGAAGGGTTATAGGCCATAGTCCACCACGCTGGCCCAATGCGAATTGGCGGACTTCACACAATATCTTCGAGAACTCTCAGATGTGCAGGTTTCCTCACGATGTTTTCCTTCACCGTTGAAGCAAGTGGAGTCAGAAAGTCAGAGGTCCCGGGATCGAACCTGCGACCCCCCGAATAGGAGGCCACAGTCCTAACCACTAGGCTTTCACTGCTTGTCAAAGGACATAATAACACTGAAAAATTGCAAGTTTTTAATCCAGCTCTCAGTTTCATACCGGGTGTATGAAGAGCGAAGAAAAGTTTACACTTCGATCGCAAAAGCGGAGTAATCTGCGGGAAGTAGGTCGACTTGCAGATATTAGAATACCGCTCCCGATGAATTTCTAAGTAATATTACTTCCTGCTCTACAAAGATGAAATAATATTATAGTTCTGGTAATGCGAAATACTCTTAGGTATTCAGATCGTTCATTTCATTCAGAAAGTTTATTTATTTACTAGCGACTACGACTTCGTTAGCGTGGTGTAAGGTTTTTAAAAAATTAAGTGTCACTCGGGGACTGCCGCGGTAAAGCTATAGCATTTTTTATCAACTTATGCAATTATAGTATTTATGGAATATTTTAAAAATTAAAAAACTAACAAACAAGAAAAGCGAACTGTCACTACTTCGCGATTGAGATTCGAACCTGCGACATCATACAAAGAAAGCGGCCGCTCGCCCACTGCGCCAAATACACTGAAAGAAAAGTTTTGTAGTTAATTACTAAAAATTAACTACTAGTTACTGATTTATTTAGTTAGAAAGGGGACTGCTTATCAGTTAGCTAATCCTAACTAACAATATTAAGTTAAATGCATTTAGTAAATAAACTTAAAACGTTTGATTATAGCAGCTGAACACCGTTTAGCCATCCGAACTGTACGTTCCGTAAATATTAACTAAACGCTTTGCTAGATTAGCTGAACGCTGTTTGAACGCTGAACTGATCGTTTGTTAGATAATAACCAAACGTTTGACAATCGTAGCTGAACACAGTTCAGCTATTCGAACTGTTATTTAAGAATGTTCGCTAAGTAATAACTAAACGTTTGGTTAGATTAGCTGAACACCGTTTAGCTATCCGAACTTTACGTTACGTAGATATTAACTAAATGTTTTGCTATATTAGTTGAATGCTGTTTCAACGCTGAACTGAACGTTTGGTAGATAATAACTAAACGTTTGTCAAGCGTAGCTGAACATTGTTCAGCTATTCGAACTGTTACCTATATATGAATGTTCGGTAGATAATAACTAAACGTTTGGTTAGATTATTCTGAACATCGTTTAGCCATCCGAACTTAACGTTAAGTAGATATTAACTGAATGTTTTGCTAGATTGGCTGAACGCTGTTCAGCTATTTGAATTGAATGTTCGGTAAATATTAACTGAATGTTTTATTTAGCTATTCTAACTAAACGTTTTGTAAGTCTGCTAGTTTACAGATCCTGCCACCGAACACAGCGCCATATCCGACCGAAATAATACATAATATAGGTACATCTTCACTACCTAGTGAGCTATGAACATGCTTGTCAATATTGTACTTAACTAATTTTTTCAGTCAACTGTTCAGGAGATAATTTTTTTTATTAATAAATTAGTAACAATCGTCTAATTTTATAAATTCTCCTGATCACGTGATAGAAAAAATTACACAAGTACTAAGCAATGTTATAACTCACGAGTGATGATGTATTTACATTATGTAATATTTCGAACGGACATCGCTGCGATCGGTGGCGAGATCCGTAAACAGGCAGCTTACAAAACGTTCAGTTTCAGCTGGACTCAACTGGGACTCGAGGACTGAAATGAAAATAAAAATATTAAAAAATATTAAGATTGATTTATTATTTTAAACACTCAGAGACTATCATTTTACATACAGAATAATAACTTAAATACTCAGAGACGCTATGTTGTTATTTAATTTTTTTTACAAACAAATCAATTGTTGATCTTATAAAATACAAAATACTTACATAGTACCTACTTAGAAACGTTATAATGTTATAAAAAAAAATTTTTACAAACCAATTAATGATCTTATTAAAATAAAGAAATACCTATACTTTGTACCTTTGTACCTATAAATTGTTTACGTAATAATATGAAGCTAGCGTCAACAACCGGTGCACCCGTACCCTATACGTCTTTCACTTACTAAAATTTAAAAAATACTACACAGGAACTAGGAACGCGACCTGTATTTATAGATTTTATTTGATAGTTATTTACTTATCGTACAGTAGACTGTTACAAAACATTTAATAATTGTTTACTAAATAAATTAGTTACTTTACCTAAACGTTTTGTAAAAATATAGTATATAGTAGACAATTACTAATCGTTAAGTAAATGGCATGCGTACTTAGTAAATAGTAACTAAACATAGCTAAACATTTAGCTATCGCAGCCATTCAGTAAATAGTTGCTTAACGTAAGGTAATTATTTACTGAAGTTTGTTTTGTTTTGTAGTTTGGGTTTAATAACTGAACTGTTTGGTAAAAAGTAACTAAACGGTCGTAGAAAAAACCGTAACGGTCATTTTCACAAGTATAGTAAATATTGTGTAAATGGTTGGTAAGTATTTACTAAACAACAACTATTTCCAAAACGTTGTGTAAATGATAGCCAAACTAAACAAAAATAGTAACTAAACAGCGTTCAGTTAACAAATATCAAACGTTTTGTTATTTCCAACGGTATAGGTAACGTTCTGATTAGAGCTTATGTCCAGCAGTGGACCAGGAATATTTTGAATGAATGCAGTTCTACAGTTTCTCTAGCATGGCCTACCCGCTTGCCTAGCGTGTCGAATGGCAATCGTCTTCCATTACGTACTATAGGAAAAACTTCAAAATATACGACGACCGTCTCGGCCTAGGTAATCAGTTGTCTGATACCCATAGCACAGGCTCTGCCTAGTTTGGGATCAGTTGGCCGTGTATGCCGTAGGTGTTCCCACATACCTATTATATTATTATTTTATTTACGCCCAGTCTCGTGCGCTCGTTATCGACTAATTTTGTAAACAGTACGCATACCAGTTCAGTAAAATTATTTATTTAGTAAATCCAAAAAAAATTGCTAAATGATTGTCTAACATTACCTATATAAGTTTGGGTACTACTAGCTAAAGTTCATTTAAGTTTAGTTGACACATCTCAATTGTTTGGTTAATATACGATTTAAGTTTCGTTTAATAAATAGTACCTAATTGTTTGGTTTTTGGTAGCCCAATAAGTTTTAACTAATAAGCAATTAGTTAGAACAAATAAATGAGTAGTGAGATAGTTGATAAACTTAAGTAATTATCTACCAAAGTTTAGTTAAACGTCATGTTACTGAACTGCTTAGCTAAATTATTTTTTTCAGTGTAGAGCTACTTGAGAACCTCTAAAATGTTGAACGCTTACTGTACGACGGTGTTAGGTTTTTTTCGTTACGGAATTTCTTGATTCGGTCGCCGCGCTCAAACTGTTTGTCCTAGATCATAGCTCGCGATAAAAGCTATGCAACAGCTTAAAATTAAAATTGATCAATACTTAGGTAGGATGACCTGATGATAATTCGGTCTAGGGTGGAATGACCTATATTTTTTTTAACCTGTGTATGAAATTTTTCATAAAATTAAGTCATCGATACATTACGCCCTCGCAAGTCGCAATATTATACATATTAAATCATACGTAAACCAATAAAGCTATAAACACACAGGTCCGTAAATAACACAAATTAAGGAAATATACCAAAAAAACTTCGCATAAAAATCCTGTGTGCGATTGAAATATACCTAACTGCCGCCATTAAAACGAAATGTGACTTCTTAATTGAACCACAATGACAGGGGAAAGGATTTGGTCCTCGGATGTACCGAAATAGATGGAATAACAAACAGATGTTAGGATTGTAAAAAACGTTAGTTTGGATGACGGGTTCAAGGATGCTTCACACGCGGAATCAAAACGCGCGGTTTCATCCTCATTTTTTGTTAAATAATATTTATTCATTTATCTTTTATTGACGTGATAACGTCAAATAAATCGATGAACACCGGCTGCACGCACGAAAAACTGTCACGTTCCGCCTGAGCCTGCGCGTGCAAGCGAGAGCGCGGAGATAGTGATAGAGAGGCACGATCGGCCCAAGCGTTGACTTGTGACTTCAGACTTGTTTCTTTATGACGTTATCACGTAAAACTGTTGTCCGTAAACCGACTTTACAGACAACCAATTTTTTATGCAATGCTTTTGCAATTGTGCTAATAAGACCCGCCAGCGTCATGAAATTCATAAAGTTTATACCTACTCATACTATTAATAAATTATTTTTAGTTTAACTACTTACTACTTAGTCCGGTACTTTTGAAATTTCTCTATTATGATCATAATAATATTATAAATTCGAAAGTGTTTGTTTGTCAATTTGTCTTTCAATCACGCCGCGACAGAGCTACGGATCGACGTGATTTTTTGCATGGGTATAGTTGAGGGCCTGGAGAGTGACATAGGCTACTTTTTGTCCCGGAAAATCAAAGATTTTCCGAGGGATTTTAAAAACTAAATCCAGCGGACGAAGTCGCGGGCATCAGCTAGTGTTGTATAAAATTACATATTTTGGGCCTAAAGCAAATTATGTACCTATTCGATGTGTAAGTAATGACGACCATTACATAATATTCGAATCATAATTATTATGACTATATCACCATACAGAACAGTTCTACGTATTTCAACCGTTTTCTTCATATCAGTGTGAAACTTCTTTACAGTAGCTCTGCAACACCTTCCCTCTTACTTTATTTGTCACTCACTATTTATTGTTTCAAAAACGTTTCAGGTTACGACTGTAAATTTCAAACTAAAAAACTCCTCTCGAAAACGTAGGAAACGGTTAAAATTAACCCTAAAACGGCACCGATTTGTTAATTGTTGGGGCCTTTTTTGCCTCATATTTTCTTCTGAAGGGTTATTTATGAATTTAAATGGCCCCTGGAGACAGGGGGTTGATGCTAATTTGAATTTCATGGACTTCTTTTTTTTGTTGATGGTCCAAAATGGCGGTTGTTGTCGTTTTCGTTCGGCATTTTGTTATTTTGAAGTTTAATGAGCAAACTTGTAACGAATTAAATAAAAGTTCTCACTTTCCTCGTTTGGTGACACCTGTGACCTGGCAATCGCTGCGATCAGTAAAAGGAGGAGAGAATAAGGAGGAGGGTAATGTTTTCAATGCCGTGTGGTGACGGCAGATCAGAATACAGTTGTCAGCACCCCTGCTCTTCCCGCGGGTGTCGTACTTGGCGACTAAGGGAATATAACGGAGAACGGTCAGCAGCGTCCTCTGTGCTACTACTAGCATCTACTGCGATCACCAACCCGTCTGCCCAGCGAGGTGATTACGGGCAAACCCTCCCGTTGGGAGAGGCCTTTAGTCCAGCAGTTGACTGTTATAGGCTATTGATGATGATGAAGAATGTTTTCAGTTGTTACGCGATTGAAGGAAAAATCAACAAACAAACACACTTTCAGATTCATAACATTACTCAGTAGGGGTGGAATCGTTAACAAAAGTTCACAACACAGATAATAATAAAATCACCGAGCTAATCATTTGTCGTGTAATCCGGCAGCCACTGGCCGGCGATCCAATCAAAGTTGCGCGACTGTCGGCAACTTTTTACGACTAGGATTATATATATCATTATTGTGTCGGGAGCGAAACGAGTTCTGCAGGCCTAGACAAAGGGACATTCTATTAGCGATGTCGCTAGTGGAAAAGTCCATAAATGTATGGGATTGACATTAGCTATCGATATGTCACGTGGTCTAATAGAATCGAATCGAAATTTGCTAGACAATGTTAATTTAATCGATTCCATCAAAGGAATCGACATCTGTCGAAAGACTAATTCCATAGGATGTGTCGACAATTGCTAGACAAAGTGACATTTTTGACAAGCGTCATCGATAGTTGTCGAATAATTTAATGGAAACCCTAGCGAGCGCTAAGACCCTGTAGAAAGCGAAAGAAATAGCATTGATTTGTCGATTCTTTAGTTTATTTTAGTCGTGTTTTTACGAATTTTGTAATTTTTGTTGGCTTTTTGCATTATTATTTATTTTGTAACTTTGTCGGTTGTTTTCGTTTGTTTGTTTGTTTGTTTAAGGAAGATCAATCTCAATCATTTAATTAGTAGGTAGATTATAAAATGTAGGTATAGCATTATATTTTATTTAAAATAGTTTTAACAGTTGATAAATATATGCCTAAATCTATGAATCTATCATAGATTTAGGCATATAATTATCAAATAAACTATTTTTGTTACATTCATAACATTAAGTTACATAATATTAGTTGAAGCCCGCGAATTCATCCGCGTAGATTCTGTTTTTAAAATCCTTCGGGAACTTTGATTTTCCGTGATAAAAAGTAGCCTATGTCACTCTCCAAGTCATCAACTATACTACCCAGGCAAAAAATCATGTCAGTACGTAGCTCCGTTATGACGTGATTGAAGGACAAACCAACAAAAAACACATGCATTTATGATATAGAATAGAATAGAAATGTTTTTCATTCAAATAAACTTTTTTACAACTGCTTTTGAATCGTCGGTACCAATGGTTCGGAATGCCCTTCCTGCCGAGAAGAACAGCAAGAAAACGGCGGTTGCTTTTTTCAAAACAAGTTTACAATTCAATAGATACTATGCTATTTATGCAGTGTTTCCACAATGAGTTCCACAAAAGCATACCTAATTAGCAGTGATAGCCTAGTGGTTAGGACTGTGGTCTCCTATTCGGGGGGTCGCAGGTTCGATCCCGGGTACGCACCTCTGACTTTTCAGAGTCAAGTGCGTTTAAGCAATTAAATATCACTAGCTTCAACGGTGAAGGAAAACATCGTGAGGAAACCTGCACATCTGAGAGTTCTTCATAATGTTCTCGAAGGTGTGTGAAGTCCGCCAATTCGCATTGGGTCAGCGTGGTGGACTATGGCCTATAACCCTTCTCTGAGAGGGAGACCTGCGCTCAGTAGTGAGCCGTTGATGGCTTGCTAATGATGATGATGATACGTAATTATAATTCAACACATGTAAAGACGGGCAGACAGAAAGTAGCCCCATTCACGCTGGTGACACCCGTTCACGAGCATGACGCATGATCCAGCCATTGCTTCGCTCAACCTTATTTGAGGGAATGTAACAACCCACATCACACAACACCACCACAGAAATGTTTAAAGAGAGTTTGACATACTTAGGCTACCACAGATAATATAAAACAATTTAAGGTACCTACATATATTATTTTGAATTTTGAATGACTAGATTTTTATATAAATCTTAACTTTTTTTGTGCAGATGAGTTTGCAGCTTTGTGAAAAAATGCTTGCACTATATTATGCAATAAGAGTAATATAGGACAACCCAGATGATCACTGAAAACTAAATTGCTTACAAAAATAAAAATAGTAATTTTTCAAATTAATTAAATTAACATTTCTGGGATTTTAATTGCATTTTCTAATTTTTGTATACGGCATTGGGTGTAATGGGTATAGAAATTGGAAGACATTTTAGTTTTCAATACTTTTATTTCTTGAAAAAATAATAATTTTTGTTATAAACTATAAAAAACACAGAATTTAGGGTGAAGTGTTATTAAAAAAAATCGGCCAAGTGTGAGTCGGGCCTCGCTCTTTTAGGGTTCCGTACATATGACCAAATCACTATTTTTAAATTAGATACATACCTATTTAGATATCTTAGTTCTTAGATAGTACTAAATTAGCATATGATGGGGAAAAAATGCTCGTTTGTTTTGGTCACAACTTACAAACCGCATTATAAATCGGTGTTTTCAGTATTTGCTGTTTAAATACACTATATAGTACATAATATACCAAAATTTCAAATTCCTAACTAGTTTAGTTTTTGAGATAGACCCCCTAACAAAATTGGTCTAAAACCGAAAACTTTGACAGCCCCCCATTTCTTCATTATTGTAGCTAAAAAATAAAAAAATAAATATTTGAACTTTACTTAATGAGCTCTAGACAATGATACCCCACATGCCGGGGTAAAAAAATAAAATTTTATTTCGACTCCTTTTCCATGTATGGCAGCCCCCTTTATTTTTCAATTTAATTTTATTTTTATTATTTGTTGTTATAGCGGCAATAGAAATACACAATATGTGAAAATTTTAACTGTCTATCTATTACGGTTTACTAGATACAGCCCGCTGATAGACGGACAGACGGACGGACGGACAGCGGAGGCTTAGTAATAGGGTCCCGTTGGCACGGAACCCTAAAAAGTATAACTTTTACAGTGGAAAAAAATACTTTTGTCCTAAACTCAGAAATAATTTAAGTATCAAAAAAAAATAAGTAAACATTAAATTTTTGTACAATGGGGTTTATTCTGGCAAACAATCTCTGAAGTAAAAAAAGTAAAATTTCAGAGTTAATACAAAAGTACAATGAAACAAAATACAAAAATATAAATACAATGCTTTAACTCTTTCAATGCTAGTGGATAGTGCGCAATTTACTTAACTTTAGAGATAATGTTTACCAGAGTTCGCCTTAATATCTACGTTTAGTTTTAAAGAATTTATTTTCTAAGGAACACATTGCTCACCTATAGAACTTAAAACTATAACACTAATAAAAACATACATAAAAAACCAAAAATGGTGACTCTTAATAAAACTTTATAGACTAACTAGTTCTAGATTAGCTCAGGTATTTTAAAAAATCTAAGTTTGTTTCTAAAAGTTAAAAATAAAAAATTTCAGTAAATATAACATTATCCTTAGGTAGACAAATATATCTACAGAAATCCTTTAAACTATAATAATAATAAACAGAAATAATGTTATCACTTTCATGAAGTAATAAGAATATTATAATGATTGGTCCAAAATCAACTTATATCCTACTAATCCTACTAATATTATAAATGCGAAAGTTTGTGAGGATGGATGGATGTTTGTTACACTTTCACGCCACAACGATTGAAGCAACTTAGCTGGGAATAGTGATAGCTCATACCCAGGATTAACACATAGGCTACTATTTATCCCGGGAAATTGCAGAGTTCCCGCGGGAATTAAAAACCTTAATCCACGCGGACGAAGTCGCGGGCATCATCTAGTAGTAAATAAATCAGCTCTATCAGTTTTGGGAGGCTTCGGCCGTGGCTGGTTACCGCCCGACCAACAAAGGCGTTCTGCCAAGCGATTTAGAATTCCGGTAATTCATTTGAGGATTAAATTACCATCCTCTTCCAAGTTAGTCAGCTTTCAACTTAGACTGCATCCTTACAACTATTTAGTGCTACCTCTACTTTGTAGATAGTGCAGAAGGAATCATTCAGCATTAGCTGCTAAGTTATTCAACACGTTTGTTCTATTGTAGTCCGCCTATATTCCTCGGTGAGGGAATTATTATTAGAGTGTGTGAAGTGGTGGTGACTGGTGATGAAGGCGATTGCGGTGAGATAACATCCCTTCCTGCAAAGCAAAATATATTTCATCAATACACAGTTATAAAAAATCAATGTATGATTCAGAAACCTTAAATAGAATTTTGTATTTTTTTACAAATTTTTTGTTGTCTGTACAAAATTCCCTTTGACCAGAACTTTGTCCAGCAGTGGATGTCTACGGTTGACAAAGAAGTTCAAAATTATTTATTTAAGTCAAGAATCTACCACCACTTCGGAAAGCTAATTCTTTTGAGAAGAAAGAGCCGGTAAGAAACTCAGCAGTTCGAGGCAAAAATGTTTCAAAAGCTACACTGTTAATGTATAATGTACAGATTATATTTATACCACTATACTTTGAAATATTACTACTACACTACTTTGAAATATTAGAGTGAACACCTAAGAACACTAACAGGAAACAGTGTCCATTAACTTATTTTGTTAAATTATTAAACTAACATTATGCCATACATAACACATACCTACCTACCATCTTCAACACCATCATTGGTTCTACATGCAGCTGGGGGTTGCTGAAAAATATAAAGATAATAAGCTTATAATATTATAAGTTATGTACCTACTAGTTTTATAATATTATAGATAATAAATAATCATTTGTAATATTATGAGAGTGAGTTGTTCTCTTACAGAGTTGTGTGGTCTCCATTCAACATCCATCCATTATTTTTTTATATTACTTACTATATGGTATTTAATACAATCAAACTTATTTTTCTAACATCAAAACCTTTCTCTTTTGTCTCCTCATATCCCTTCACTGCCAATACACCAATAATTCCTGACAGCCTTGTCTCTAAAGCTTTTAGAGCCTGTCCTCTATTAGCAGTTTCAATTTAAGTAATAACTATTTGGAATTTAAGCTATAAAATATGTATCAAGCTCAAAGTACACCAATACATACCTTTTTCCCTTTGTGTGGAGTCTAATGTACCCCACCGCCAACTGAGTTAAGGAGATTTGTTTGACTCCTGCCACAAACGATCGGCTCTAATGCCACCTGCACCAGACTGAGGGCTGACGCTCAGACAAGTCACCGTGGCTGAAATATGAGTTAGCAAATAGCCCTTTAATTGCGTTAAAATGTTATTATTGTTCATTCACGTCATTGCTTACATTACGAGTACCATTCGGTCGACTGTACCTATAGCGTTTAAACTTTCGTAAACTTAATATGTATTGAACAATTATTCATATTTTACCTTTCCATAAATTCTAAAAGAGCCGAAAACTGCTCAGAAAACAAACATTTTACAATATTAGTACGTTATTTAGTTGTATTTATCGAAAATCGAAATCTTTACTTGCCTAGCTGAAATCTAGGTTAGGTTAACTTAATTGTTTTTAAAACACACAAAATCACTTTGTTACTTACCTCTGAATATTACGAGTAAGTAGTTATAAATTAATTTACATAAACTTTACATTCACACTGAATATCCGTGAAAAACAACTCAAAACGACTAAAATAAAAAATTACTCTTAGGAATTTGACGTTTCATAACGCTCAGACCATAGACAAAAGTTAATTTTTATCGAAAAGATTAATGGACTAGGCGATCGCTAATTGCAGGTAACTTTGTCTAGCTGTCCAACTTCGTTTTCGATAAAGCGATGGCGAATCAAGATATCGAATCGCTCCGAATCGAATGCTTTTTGTCTAGGCCTGCTGACGAGCTTAGCTCGCTCGTGACAGTAGATTGGACTTAGGGGCTAGAGTTGGATAGTTATTTTCATATTGCTAATTGGGTAGATTAAATCTCCAACATGCTCCCACAGAAAAAATTTAATTATAAACTTAGAAATGGTTGCAAGAAAAAAAATTTTATACAATAAACGATTTCTTGCAACCTTTTCAGTATTAGTTATTAGGACAACTATTATAATTGTTAAGATCTTAAATGTACTCAATCTGGCAAATAAATAATTTGAATTTGAATTTGAATTTGAACGTAAATCGTAATATTACAATATTCTCAATTACAGTCAGCACACATATTTACAATGAATATCATAAATGCGAAAATGTGACTGTTTGTTAGTTTGTTGGTTTGTCCTACAATCATGTAGCAAAGGAGCAACTGATCCACGTGATTTTTGGCATGAGTATAGTAGGATTTTCAGGCTATTTTTTATCCCGGAAAAGGTTTCGAAAATCTCGGGCTCCCACGGGATTTTTAAAAACCTAACTTCTGCGAACCCTACTTCCAAGTCGCAAAATGAAGCTAGTGATAAATAAGCTAAGGTAGGGTAAGTTAAGCAGAAGTTATACTTATGTTACCTTAGCTTGTATATTTTTTGTTTATTTGTAATCAACAGCGTTTTCAATACTTAAGTATAAGTTTATGTTAGATACAAAATATAGGGCCAAAAATAATTACTTAGAAATAGAAAAGGAAAAGTTTAACAGAGGAGTAGAAGTGTGTGTGTGTTTACGATAATAGACTTAAATCACTTATGTCTTTTTTCAAATTGTGATTTAAATATTGTATGACTAGTTTCCCGTCGTATGCATAGGTATTCATGGGATGCGGCGCAGATCTAGTCTTGTGTAGTTCATGTAAGTACTATTAAGAATGAACTCCCGACATTGAACGAGAATGAACTATTCCGCATGCTTAATAGTACGTCGTTCTTTTAGTACTTCGTTCTTTCGGCTCTGAACGAGTTGAAACAAAGAACCAATGAATGAACTCCCAACACTGAACGAGAACAAAGTTTTCCGCATGCTTAATAGTATCTCCCTACATCTTTCTTTTAGTACTTCTTTCTGAACGAGTGGAAACAAAAGAACCATAGACAATTATAGTAGGTACTAGTAGGTTCATTTAGTACTTCGTTCCTTGTGGACCTATTTTTATTATTCTGTGATTCGGTTGCTTGGCTCGGAACTACTGTACTAATATTACTAGAAGTCCGAACTAGTACAGTATTTGGAATGTACTAGTTCCAAGCGCTCCTTTTATTGACCGAGCATGAACAAACCTACGCAGATCATACTGCGAGGAGAAAAACGCCACCCTCTGAAGGGTTATAAAGAATATCACTGACGATAGTCCAAACTGTAAAATAGTTAGACATCGCTAACATGCCAGGTCGACCAGACCAACTTATAAATCTAGATAATCCTGATTCATATAAACGGTAAACACGTATCTGACACATGTATGCATTTAGTTTCATATCTTACATTATTAAAGGTTACATTAAAAATGTTGTTTATAATAATGTCACTCCTCAAATGTTATAAAAATTATTTATTGCGTTGAAGGTATAACAATCATATACAGGGTGAAAAGGAAAGCGTAGCCGATTATTTACTGGCAATCATGACATAATTTTGGTATTAAAACCACGTCATAAGGTATATTAAACTACTTAACTTAACTACTAAAATAATTAAAAAAAAAAAAGTAAACGTCATCTGCTCGAAATTAGCTACTTTAATTACTCTGCTCTTTTATTATTATTTTCTGTGACAGTTGTAATGTTAAGAAATAACCTATGCAAAATGTATTTATGTAAAAGTCACAATTTTAAAACTGTTTTTTTTTTTTAATTTAATAAAAATAATAAAATAAAACTGACAATAATTATACAATTATATTATGTATAATTTCTTATGCTTTTCACTACGATGTAGTTTTAATAACAGTAGGCGTACTATATTAATTCTATTTGCTGCTCGTAGATATTATATACATTCGTAGCCTCTACGTATGCACGCATTTTACTTCCACCCTGTATACTATACTAATAAAACGTGTCAGGAGTGGAATAATTGGGGCGGAAAATTATTATAATATTATAAATAGTTTAGATACTGGAAATAATTTTATACGTGGCGCATGGGAGCAGGCCACAGCTATAATTCATAATTCTGGATACAGCGACCGGAAAGATTTTGATACTTTTTTTAAATATTTTAAGTCTAGTCCAATCGATGAGTTACAAGTATAAGGTCCTTACATATGGCGTTAATTGGCGTTTTGTAAGGGAGGAACATAAAGTCGATTTTTTAAGCTATTGCATAGCTTTTATCGCGGGCTTTGAGCGCGGCGACCGAATCAAGAAATTCCGTAACGAAAATAAACCTAACACCGTCGTTTCAGTTCGGCAGACTTCGGCACGGTGTTTGTGTGCGTGCGACTAGAAAATGCTATGCAATAGCTTTACCGCGGCAGTCCCCGAGTGCCACACGTATTTTTTTGAAATATAATATATTTATTTAATCAAAGTATGTACTATTGCTATCTATGCACTTTTGCGATCTCATAGGTAGTTCATTGATCCCTTTATTAAAGAAACCATTCGGACGGGAATCAATAAAATTTTTGAAGGCGCTTTGGACTGCCCTATCGGAGTTGAATTTTGTCCCTTGCAAGAAGTTATCTATATTAAAAAAAATTTGTAATCTGTTGGAGCAAGGTCCGAGGAGTACGGTAGATGTCTTAGACATTCCAATTGAAGCTCTTCTAACTTGGTAGCCGTCTGTTGAGCAGTGTGTGGTCTAGCGTTGTCCTGAAGCAACAGTGGCCTAGAGCGATTGACCAGCCTCGGTTGTTAAGCAGCTAGCTTTTCCATCATGGTTTGCAGTTGCTGACAATAGACATCCGCCGTAATCGTCTGGCCAGATTTAAGAAAGTTGTATTGAACGACTCCGGAACTGGTCCACCAAACGCTCACAAGTAAATTTTTTTTGAGTCAATTTTCGCTTGGAGCAGGATTTTGCTCGTTCGCCAGGGTTCAGCCATTGCGATGAGCGTTTCCGATTATCGTACAGGATCCACTTTTCATCACAGGTAATGATTCGATTTAAAATCCCTTCATTATTGTGCCGGTTGAGTAATGTAACGCAGCAGTCGACGCGCGTTTGTCGGTTTGCTGCACTCAATTCATGAGGTACCTTTCAAGCTATTTCACCTTCCCAATTTGCTTCAAGTGAATTAAAACAGTTTTATCACTAGCACCGTAGCCTGCAGCTAGCTCGGACGTGGTTTGCGATGGATCCGCTTCCACAATAGCATTCAATTCTTCATTATCAACTTTGGTCTCTGGAATTAGGGTTTTCAAAACACAAAGCATGAGTAAATAGCTGTATAAATTTGAAATTGGAATTCCTAACCAAAGAGGAGATGTTTGAGATAAAAGTGGCCAGTACGACAAAACGCCAATTTCATATGTAAGGACCTAATATTGATTACACAGAAAATAATAACCTAATGCCGGCTCAAAAACGATTGTCAACACCAACAGTATATACAAGCAATGAAATTAGCTGTTATAAAATGAGCTTGTAAAATACAAAACATAATAAATATTATTATCTTCTTATAAATGCTTAAGAACTAGAGTTTAATTTTGCCTCTGGCATATTCCTTTCACACTACTTATTTGCGTAAAAACAAATATCTACCATTTTTATTTTCCCAATATTACTAATGTTTATTCGAAAACTACATCTAGTTATTCAAAATCGGCTACAACATCAAACATTTTTAATTAACTTCAATTGATTAAAATGTATCATTAATTCACTATGTATTTAATTAGCTATGATACCATAAATTGCTTCATTCGTTTATCGTTCTGAGTATTATTGCGAATTATTTCTTATTTTTTATTGCCCCAAGGTAATTAAATACCATATTGATATAATTATGTGATTAAACTCTAAAAAGTTATTTCAAAATTTGTAATTATTTATACAGTTTCATATTAACTAGCTAGAAAACTATTATTTATACGACTTATCGAAGTATCAAAGTTGATTGCATCGAAGCATACGTCCACAAAGATTTTATTGTACTCGATAATAAAATAAATTCTTGTAAATAAAAAAGTTTTATTCATTTCAGTCTGGTGCACACTAAAGAGTACCCGCGATAATTTCATAGTTTTATCGGCTTTCCTCCTATGAAGACGAATATACATACCTGCTAAGTGCTAACACATTGAAGTGGCGCTACCGATGGCCGCAGACTTCACTTGAAGCAAAGATAGAATTGCGCTTGAAAGCAATCATGCCTGATGAGAATCAATAATGAGATCAGGGCACTTCCCATAAATGCATATTAATCTCGCGTGCCTTGAATTTTTTTTGAATAAGTATATTTTTTTATACATTATAGGCACACGCTTGAACACTATCACACCTGATGGAAAGTGATGATGTGGCCTAAGGTGGAACGCGTTTGCCTGGAAGATGCCTATTCACCCTTGCTTTAAAGATACCCAAATTGTACGTGTTAGGTAACACAGATCTCGGAAGAGCGTTCCAGACCCTAGCCGTGCGAATCAGAAATGAAGACTTGAACCGCTTGATATAGGAATGGAAGCCCTGCCGATGTCTTGCAGTGCGGTGGTAAAAAGGTGAAGGGGGGACAAGGTCGAAGAGCTCCTGAGCACACTCACCGAAATATATCCTATAAAACACCGATAAGCCGGCAACTTTTCGACGGTGATCGAGGCTCTGAAGTTTGGCTATGAGTGGTGAGTCCTTGCCAATGAGTTTCCTAGCTCGACGATCTACAGCATCTAGTGCCGCAAGTTGGTACTTAGCAGAGCCATCGAAGAGGTGACTGCAGTTTATGAAGTATTAGTATTATGAAGGTCCAACTTAAAATGAAGCGAGCTTGCTTAGAGGATACCTCTTCACTCTAGTCCTTTAACTTGAGTACCTTTGTACTCAAGTTAAAGTTACTTGGAAGAACAGAAGCCGGAAGGGCATTACAAATTTTAGTAGTGCGTAGTAGAAACAAGGATGCATAGTGCTTAGTGAGAGATCGTGGAATTACAACCGATCCACGCGATGCCTTGCGGTTCTATGGCACTTTATAGATTTATATTATCTTGTAGAATACCTACTGACTTCCCACCTTGCACCGATGCTCCAGACTTTAAGTCTGGAGTTAACCAGCGATTCGTCGCTGGCGTTTCGATCCAACGAAATGTATTCAAGATGTAGCTACAGGACTACTGATGATTAGAGACCTCGCTGATGATTAGAGACCCGCGAGAGGTCGCTCTTTCGGGAATTCTAGCGGTGTGCACTCACCTTATTGCCATATCTCCCTACCAACTACCAAGAAGAGGCGGGTTTTTAATAGGATTTATTGTGCATTTTATTTTTTGTTTCCGTTGACAATAAATTCCAATTTTCCGTCATCGCGACATCACATTTTAAATTCTTTGATCTCGTACGCGCTCCATTTTAGAATTTCCTTCTCATATTGTTTATGATATTATAGCCGTCGAACTATAAGGCTCAGAAGCGCAATATACGACACGGTGATAAGCAATATTTTTAGTAAGCCTCTAAAGGCCGACTACGCAGTAACGTCGCGTTAGTATGACGAGCTCGTAGAAAATTATTAAAAAATGACGTACCTACTGTGCTGTGAAAGGGTGTCTTAAATCATCACAGTAACCATCAAAAACGTAATTATCAGTACTACACTAGCGGCACGCTATGATGGCCGGTTTGACACATTACAATAGTGATGTGGAATGTCAATTTATTCTCGAACAAAAAACAATTAAGTTTTGTTTTTGTACCTGATTAAATAGGTTTAATAAAACAAAAATGTATATGTTTATTTAATTTATTTGAACGAACTGAATATTTGAATGAAAATGAATATACATACTTTATATGCACACAAGAAACATATGAATACGAAAGATACCAAAAAAGGTGCCACAAAAGGCCATAATTAATCAGATTCGTCCATACTACTATTTTCACTGTCGTCACTGCTATCATCACCTACATTAATAATTATATGTTCGTTTTCTATAATATTATCTATTTTCACATCTCTTTCATAATCTTCCCTTATTAATTTAACAGTTCTATTCACAACCTTTTCCCAGTCTCCTTTAGTCACATGTTCACAAGCTTCTTCTAATAATTTTAGCATTTTTTTTGTGGTAAATTGGGGTTCTGTATTGTGTCTTGCAGCATATCCCTTAATTTGAGCCCACACCAACTCAATCGCATTATACTCACAATGGTAAGGCGGTAACCGTATAACTCTGTGCCCATGTTCTAATGCTATTTCGTCAATGACGTATCGGATCTTGGTTGGTTTGTTTTCTTTTAAAAGACGTACTAATTCCGCTTTTAACATATTCATGTTTGCATCTACGCCATTTTTACGAAGCCATGCGACGATATCAGCTTTCTTTTGGGATTGGGCAGGTGGCTTGTCAATTTGCATCGAGTGGTATGGGGCGTTGTCCATAATTATAATAGATGGTTCAGGGAGGCTACACAACATTGAGGTAAACCATTCAGTAAACTTTTCTCCATTCATGTCTTCATGATAGTCTCCAGTGGTTTTTGACGCAAAAGCCATGAGAGAACCTTCGACAAACCCGTTGATGGTTCCGGCGTGACAAATTATAAGTCGCGATCCTTTTCCTACAGGAACTTTGGAAGTAGATGCTGCTGTGTCATCGTTCCAAGAACGGCCTACAGTATGGTTAGCATTAAGCCATGTTTCATCCAAGAACACAACATTTTGCCAATTTTTGATTTCTTTCACTTGCCGTAAAAAAGTATACCTTGCCATCGCTATATCAAATCTTTCCATCAATATTTTGCGTTTGTTACATTTTTTGTATCGAAATCCAATGGTCTTCAAAATCTTCGTTAAAGAACTTTCCCCACCGAAGAATAATCCAGCTTCCTTCAGTGAATGCACCAACTTTTTTCTTGTTGGATACTCCTTCTGTAAATAGTAGCCGTAAACATGTCTTCGGATAGCATCGGCATCAAAGCTATCGATGCCTACGACTGGTTTTGCTCGTTTTCTCTTTTTTGGTGTGTGAAGTTTATTTTCTTCTGTGCCAGTCTCGCCATATTTTTTTTTAGTTATCCGTCTAACAGTTCGTTGTCCAATATTAAGCGCATCAGCTACGCGTTCAACCACTGACGTTATAGGTAAAATTGGCCCTCCATTTTGAGCTTCACGATCGAAATAGTTACGAAGGCGTATTACGAACTCACGTGTCTGACTATTTAGAACAGTTCTCTGCGTACGTTCGGTCATATCGACGAAATCCACAACAAAGGGCTTGAACAGAGTCCAAATTAACGAGCAAGGGTCAACAGTAATGCAGTATCAATATTTGAAATCCAAAGCCAGGTCAAAACTATATCACAATCGCATTGCACTGACAGTTTATACTTTTCGAAGCAACGTCAATTCGAAACTGCTTTGTTTTGCATTGAGCATTGACGCGAGTTTGCCGGAGGTAGTAGTTGTGCTAGCCAGCGATCCTATGTGACGATCGTATTAGATTCCATTTTTAAAAATTTTCAATTTAGAAAACCAAATGCCGAGTTGTGGTATATATCATATAAAAATAAAAATTTTACCTTTTGTATGAAACAGCTGATATTTTTTTGCGATTTCAGAGGTTTGTCCACATAGTGAAAATTGTTCATATTCACAAGTACATTCACCCCTTAAATGGTGCAAACTGATTTTTCTACACTTGTATACATTTTAGAAATCAATTTAATAAATAAATTTTGAGTCCTAAACCTAAAACTACATTCGATAAAATTTATGAATCTCTGCACATCACTATCGTCAATAAAGTAATACAATTATTTCCTTCAAAGTCGTTATCAATTAATACGGAACTTCATGAGCGGACAAACGTCAAACCGGCCATCATAGCGTGCCGCTAGTGTAGTACAGAAAATAATTACATCTACATATATAATTATATCTCTGTATATTATCATTGCTTGTTATAAGCCTACGTTTGGAGCGGAACTTTGTTAGAAACATCTTTTCTGAGCGTTATAGTTCCATGCTTCTCATATTGTTTATGATATTACAGCATTTCATTTCTTGTTCAATAGGCTACGTTACTTAGCTAAGAATTTATATTAAAAGTAACAATAAATAAATAGGTGTGTTTAATAAAATTTAAGTGCTCTCGTAATTTATATTAAAATTGGCTTTAGGTAATCATAAAAACGTTAAATTTTAAATGAAGTGTCATGTTAATAAAGTTTTTTTATTACGGTTAAAGTGCTCTTTTTGATTTTATTGTAAACACCAGTGACAATCTTCATAAGATTTTTATCTATTTACTTACCTGTAATTCCAATATTAATACTTTTTGTTAAGGTTAGACCTCAACAAAAAGTAGGTATTAAGCGGTCGTAGGTGGTAGATGGAAGCGGTAGGTAATAGTCTGGTTTTGACTTTAACTATATTTTTCGAAGATGGCGTTAAATCCCAGGCACGCATCTCTGGCCTTTCGGAGTTACTTTATATTATACGTTTAAAGTACTTTAAGTGCCAATTTCACCAACGTCAATTGACGTTTATCCGAGGAATAAATTGGGCATTCTGACAGTTTTTGTATTGAAAATACTGTGAAAGTATTAGATTTACGCTCGGATAAGACTAATTTTACGTTGGTGAAATCAGCCCTCAAGCAATTAAATAGGTACATATCACTTGCTTTAACGGTGACGAAAAACGTCGTGAGGAAACTTGAAATGAAATGAAAAACCTGTATGCCTGAGAGTTCTCCATAATGTTATCAAAGTTGTGTAAAGTCTGCCTTTGTTTTTTCGCGATACAACCCTTTCTCACTCTCCAGTAGGGCTAACTTGCGAGCTACGAGAAAATTTTTTCTAGACCCGTTTTCTCGTGATATCCCTGAGATTCACGAGTAAATGAGTAGACATCACCTGGCGCGGTTTTAGTTCTACAGGTCCCCAATTATACCCATACAAAAAAAAAATTACATCGATACTCGATCCGTTGCTCCGTTGCTGCGTAATCGAAGGATAAAGCAACACACTTTCGTATCGTTACTAATATAATATTAATATAAATGCAAAAATGTGTTTTTTTTTTGTTAGTTTGTTCTGCATGCATTAATATTGGAGAGTGACATAGGCTACCTTTCCTCCCAGAAAAACAGTTGATACCCGCGGGATATTTAAAAACCTAACTCCACGCGGACGAAGTCGCGGGCAAAATCTACTTAAGGTGGAAGACACAGTTTTGCCCGCGAAATTCAAATTTAATTTGGTTTTTCGCAATTTGTAAACTAATACGACAAAGCAGGCTTATGGCATTCTAATTGCGACAATGGCAGTATCATCTTCACAGGTTTGTATAAAAATCTTTACTTGAAAGTGTCCAGTTAATCAAAATATCGACTAATTTGTGAGTAACTCACGTCCAACTCAGTATTTTGATTAATTTCTTAAACTGGTCACTTTCAAGTAAAGATTTTTATGTAAACCTGTGAAGATGATAATTCTACTGGCGCAATTAGAATGCCATTAGCCTAGTTTGTCGTATTAGTTTACAAATTGCGAAAAACCAAATTAAATTTGAATTTCGCGAGCAGACTCGTATAATCATCCTTAACAATATTAGTAAGGAGTTCTTTTAAATTCACAGTGTTTTCGCACCTACCATTTTCCATCAGAACCGCAGAGAAAGGGGGAGTTGCCTCGAGCGTCATAATCCCTAATATCCCGATCATAACACGGGCGTCGTACAAAGGCGGCGTAATAACATCGCTAATCCCCCATTGTGGCGCCATCTCTTGACGGATTGGTGTCGCACTCAATGGAGATTACCCGCTTCCACGCTAGGGGGTTTGTTCGGGCCTTTATTGAGGAAAGTCTATTGTAACTTCGGGGATAATTTGTTTTTCGTCGGGCTTCATAGTGTTGGATTATTGGCGGTAAGCGTCTATTGGGTTTTAGGATTTGTTTAAGATACGCGTGTTATCGTTTTTTGGTAGGTAGGTATTATGTACTAAATACATATCTGCTCTAGAAGTTACTCTTCCGGGGTGACTTTTTTTAATAAAAATTGTTTTTAATTAAAAAAATCCAGCATCTATGTAATGCTATAGGTATAACTTTTTAAATCAGCTAGTCGATAAATATAAAAGATCTAGAGCTAAATGATGAGAGGCTTATAAAATTATAAGCCTCTCATTTCAGGCTCTATTATGTCGTCTATAGAATAATACGTCCCAAGGAGTATCGCAGACATAAGTTAGAGAGCAGAGCTATTGGTTGGATAAATAATAGTATCTGGAACGCTTAACTTTTTCGGCAGCACGTCTTTATAGCGGTAGGGTGGTAACTAGCGACGGCCAGGCGGCAGGCCAGGCCAGACGTTATTCACTGGAATAAAACTCACTTGTTAGTAATGCGGAATAAGGAATAATTTTACATAATTGATAAAACAGAATAAGATGATAGAATAGAGAATTAATGGATAGGCATTCGCTCCTATTTGTATGAGTCTTTCTTCTTCTTGTTCTTTATTAACCTATAGACGTCCACTGCTGGACAAAGGTCTCCTGCATGGACTTCCACAGGCTTCGGTCTAGCGCCGCTTGCATCCAGCGGCTCCCTGCGACTCATTTGATGTCGTCGGTCCACCTGGTGGGGGGTCTGCCAACACTGCGCTTCCCGGTGCGGGGTCGCCACTCCAGCACCTTGGGACCCCAACGACCATCAGTTCTTCGAACTATGTCTCTTTCTTACGAGTAGGTACCTATTCCTTGTTTGGTGAAGTCATCGATGTGCAGTGAGTTGCTATATTTTACTGATCAGCGCTGCTTGCCACCAACTTACACCTTTCAAGTAGGTATATTACGATTACCGCTCACCACTGCGACAAGAAAGTCGAAGCTTTGTCTTAAGACAGAATCGTAGTCAGTCTGCGCGCCTCTATAGAATTAAATGTTTAACCCGTAAATTATTTAGTTGCGTCACACGTCACCTCTGATGATGGATCGGGGCAATAATTGCGTCAGGGTTGATGGCCCTGCACAATTTGGCGAGGGGGGGGGGGTTATTGATGGGACCCCCAATTTGTGGGAAACGATATTGTTTTTCGCTTGAACGTGCTTTATGGATTAAGTATGGGGGCAAACGTAAATATTTTGATCGATGGTAAATATATGTATGTAGATATACCTACAGGTATACAGTGAATAGGCGTTTTTTAAGCAAGCGCGCTCTAACCTTGACCTCGTCAGTGCTTTGTCCTAGTCCTAGTAAAATATAATGGAAGGTTCTTAATAAAATTTAATTATATTAGGTATGCCTTATTATAATTATGCTTTATGTTTAGCAAAATAGCCAGTAGGTATGTAAATAAATATTGTAAATTGTACATAAAAACTATATTGTAATCGACCGAGCGAAGCGAAGGTCTTTGAGTTAACTAGGGCGATTTGCACTTGTCCGTCCGTCCGTCCGTCCGTCCGTCCGTCTGTCAGAGCCTTATAACTTTTGAATTACTGAACGTAATTACTTCAAATTTAGATATAATATGTAAACCGATGGCCTCCAGCCGAAAATGGCTTAAAAAGTTATAAAAATCTTTATTTCAGGGGGGCTCTCATAGAAGCGAATGCGAAGTAAAAAAAAAAAAATCGCGTTACATAAAATTGTTACGTATCATTTTAAAGATAATTTTGAACTGAGTACAAAAATATTTTTTTTTTAATTTTTCCCTTAAAATTGACGAAATGGGGGGCTTTCAAAGTGGCGATTTTATACGCTCGCTTGAAGACGCTCTCTAGAAAAATCCGCTATGGATTTTCAAACTGATTTTATGTTTTTAGGTCACTTATATCCTGTACTTGAACAACAAATACTAAAATTATATGAATATTATAAAGAAACGAGATTATTTAATTTTTAATGGGCGTCAGTAATTCATATAGCATCAACATAGCTTCACAATAATGCTAATAGATGGCGCAGTCAGTAACTATTCCCATGGAACTACGAGTTAAATTCAATGTTTGATAAATAATTCAATGTTTTCACTAACGTTCCCTAACCTTTACGGGCTACCTATAAGTTAGGTGATTGATGTTTTCTGTCAACTTATTTATCACGATCCTGTACGGGACACCTAAAAGGATATTGGGACGGATGTTAGGACTTAGGATTGTATTTAGGAGCTACCTACGTTAAGAGACTCCTACTTAGGGGATGATTTAGGTATGTTTGGTGAAAACGGGCATAATAATAATGTCAGTTTTGGTTATCATGTATCGATTGAATGAATAATCATGGGATACCGTTACCGCGAGGTCTCAGTTCGGGGCGAACCACTAGTAATAGTTATTGTTAGTTAGTGGTAATAAACATGTAATAATAATATACGAAGGTACCTACTTGATGCTTATCTAGCAGGTGTCAATCAAAATTGTGAAACTAAAAACATTTATAAAAAGAATGCGAACATTCGTGTCGAGTTGTCGCGATAAATAGCTGTGTCTATTGCCCGGCTATATACCCGGGTATAAATATATATATTTATACCCGGCTACACTTGTTACAAATGCAGCCGGGTAGTTCGTGAGTTCAGATAGGGGCACGATAAAAGAATTTCTTACTTACCTACGTCAAATTTATCTTCAAGACCTAGGTCCTAGATTCCGCGAAGTTCCGAAACAAATACCTATAAGTACAGGAATGAACACATCTTCATTCAACTCTTTACCCTCTTACCCTCACGCTCACTTATTTTTGAAAAAGCTATTTTAAGCCCTACCTAATTTAAATATTTTCACGACAGATCAAATCATAATTTCTCATTTCACGTACAAACACACTTTGTTGAGAGAGGCGTAAAAAAACCATAAACTGTGCTTGTCATAATCGAGATAATGCCCGCGTGGAGACAAGAAGGTCATATTTTCGCCTCAGACTAGAGGAAAATATAGACGGCGTCTTTAAAAACACACGCAGCTATTCAGAGTGCATGTAGCTATTGTTTGGCTGACATGCACATGCTCTTATCATCATCTACAGACGTCACGTCTAGTAATGGACATCGTTGTCACTTCAGCAACCCAACAACGGCTTATACTACTGAGTGGTCTCCTCTCATAGAAGAGGCCCAATACGAATTAGCGGACTTCACACGCCTTCGAGAACATTATGAAGAACTTTCAGATGTGCAGGTTTCCTCACGATGTTTTCCTTCACCGTTGAAGCAAGTGATAGTTAATCGCTTAAACGCACTTGACTCCGAAAAGTCAGAGGTGCGTACACGGGATCGAACCTGCGATCCCCCGAATAGGAGACCACAGTCCTAACCACTAGGCTATCACAGTTTCATTGTTCATTCATTCATCTTCATTATTGTTCAGGAACAGTGTTTTAGTTCTGATAAGACTTCAACTTTAAAAACTCATCCATAAAACTGCATTCTTTGAGAAAAAAAATTGCCAGTAAACTCTTGAGCTCTTCATTAAGAAGAGTGCTCAGGTGTACAGGTTTCCTCACAATGTTTTCCTTAACATAAATTTTCTCGAGTGCTCCATCTATTTTTTCCTTTCTTCTGTTTTATTTGTATGAAAAACTACCCGATTTCGTACATCTCAAATTGACACACAGTTAAATGGGTCGTGAAAATGAGTAAACTCTGATTTTTATCGTCTGTTGTGCAATTATTTGGGTGCTGACTGTACTTTGTGAAATAAAGGAAATCTTTTAAGATTATTGTCATATAAGCTTGGCGCGCACATCGCGTTTTCATTCATATTATTCTTCTTTATCAACCAATAGACATCCACTGCTGAACAAAGATCTCTTGCATGGACTTCCACAGGCCTCGGTCTAGCGTCGCCTGTATCCAGAGACCCCCTGCGACTCGGCTGCGGTCGTCAATCCACCTAGTGGGGGGTCCCAACATTTCGCTTACCATTCCCATTCATCAAATATCATAAAGGTGTAAGTAAAATTCAGCCTATGTCTGAAAACATTACAATTTGTTGAAACTTGAAAGCAATTATAATAAATTCGGTTATTAGATGTGGCCGAAGTAACGTAAAAAATAAAATAAATAGTACTGATTCTAAATACCTAACAACTATTACGAAGGAAATGAATGCAGTCATAAAAAGGTGGCGTCAAACATAAATACTTTTCAATGCAACAATGTACAAAAATTAAAGTCAAGCTTTTTTTGATACATGATAATTATTTGTTAATCAGAGAGTGTTATCAGTTTAGCGACATATAATCAAGTGAAAAAAAAATTTAGTGGCACTCGGGGACTGCTGCGGTAAAGCTATTGCATAGCATTTTTTATCAACTTATGCAATTATAATATTTATGCAATATTTTTTTTGCATAATAAAAATTACGCAAAAAATAATTAAAAAACAAACAAACAAGAAAAGCGCACTGTCACTACTTCGCGAGTGAGATTCGAACCTGCGACATCATACACCATACGGTAAAGAAAGCGGCCGCTCGCCCACTGCGCTAAACAGAGCTACTTGTGAACCTCTAAAATGTTGAACGCTTACTGAACGACGGTGTTAGGTTTATTTTCGTTACGGAATTTCTTGATTCGGTCGCCGCGCTCAAACTGTTTGTCCTAGTTCAAAGCCCGCGATATAACATAATAATAACATAATAATATTGGAATGCACAAGTCTGAATGTAGCGCTATATTATCTACATAAATATAGGCATTCGATTATAAATTGTGGACAAAACTATTCAACGCCTATTTATTTTATTAACACCATAAAATTATCCAACGTAAATCTTAACACGCATAAATCCTATTTTAAACACTTTCCAATTTAATAAGTATCCATTCCCCTTAACACCGAATTCGAGTGTCACATTATAAAAGAATTATGTTGTAAAACCGACGACAAAAATCACAAAATACTAGAACGTTTGTCTGACGTCAACAATGCGTCGAAACAGTGAGTTATAGATCATAGAGGTTCAGACCTCGGGCGGCAAAATTTGCGCCATCAAAAAGTACGCCATTTTGATAGCGCGATTTGGCTCATCTTGTATTGTTACAATACCATAAGAGTTAGCAACACAACAACATAACATACAATAACAACACAGAATAACGATAGTGATAGAAATACAAAAGTTTTTTATTCAAATAAACTTGTAAATCGTTAAGTGAATAACACGATTTTATTAAAAATACAGTGAAATACGGTAAAAATATTATATATCAAAACTACTATATACTAATATATTTTACATACCTATTGATTTTTTTATATCTTCTATACTTCTATATCTATCTATACTTTATATACTTATAATAAAACTGTAACTGGAAGATTTCTACATTACATTTAATATATTTTGAAAATTTAAACCGGGGGATGCTTTATTATCGATACTGAGCCCAAAACAGATTTTTATTTAATTTTTGTCTGTCTGTCTGTCTGTTCGCGCATCACGCGAAAACTACTGAATGGATTTAAATAAAATTTGGTATAGCGGTAGCTGATACTCCGGGTCAACATATAGGATAGTTTTTATCCCGATGAAATATAAGGTTACTCCAAGGATAGGGGATGAAAATATTTGTTGATTTTACTCCATAACTCAGTTAAATATGAGCCAATTTTAATAATTCTTTCTTTAGAAAGTCTGTACTATGATTAATATTTTGTCCAATTTTGGTGAAGATCTGCTAAATATTATCGGAGATAGAGGACAGAACTTCTCTCGGATTTCCAGGTCACTCGCATACGATATAATTATACGTATAGATCTTATTACATCCATCACAGCCATATCTTGACCTGAGCCATTCATTATTATATATATTAATTATTATATATATTAATTTTAGAATATTATATCATTGAACTCCAGGCCCTAGCTCCTCAATCCTGATGCTGCTGTGTACTGCCCACCTAAATCATGGATATTTACGATCTTTCGATTGTGAATGAGTATTGTAGGTGCCAAATATTTAAAATATAATCGCGTAGTGGAGCCGTAAAAGCTGACTCAATTCTGATGCTGCTGGGCTCACCAGTGGTAGGTACCAAGTATGAACTACGTAGTTGTTGGCATTTTTGTTTTGTTTATCAGGATAAGTTTCATAATATCATCTTCAAGCCCAAGTATATTTCTTCAAAAAGGGAGATTGTGTGACAGTTTTTACGTAGCTTTTGATAGATTTTTAAAATTGCCGAAGTGGATACCTGTGCCAATTTAATCATCCTCAAAATCGTTACCTCTAGTACATTACCACCTCTCTGCAATGAAATGTATAACTGGACGTCGGAAATTAATCGCCGAAAACACATAATTAATTACATGTTTATCGAATTTTACGACGGTTTGTTAAGTGTGACGTAATTCGCTGTTTTCTTTTTCGCTCGAGTCAATCTTGATTACGTTTGGGAACATTTTATAAATTACACTAACAGATGCTCGATCAAGCATGAAAGCGTACCGCCTCTTGTGAAATTTTTATATTTATTTAAAGTGTAGGTAATTTTACTTGGCTACAATTCAAACCCCCAAGAAAATAATATTTTAGACCTTTGCCCACAAATTCACCCCGTAGGTACCTATGGTCCGGGAGCGTTGGGTGGAATAGTTCCGACACAGGACTGATCACCCGCCTGGCGTTAGCAGGCGTCCCCTCCACAAATACAATGGTCCGGGAGCTGGTAACATTGTCGACCCCTCATGCAGATTCGAAAATTTTGCATTGGAATTGATAGTTAAACATTATACGTTTATAATAAGCTAAAATAAATTATATTTCATTTCATTAATTAAATTTCATAACTTAGCTTAACTTAACATTACCCACAAAAGATTCAAAAAATTAACTTTTTTTGTCTAGGGAACAGAACCCTTTTGATCTAGATATGCGATATAATTAGAAAGTACGATAGTTCTAAATAGCAAGTAAAATATATGGATTAAAATTAGGTAGGTAAATATTTAGTTATTACAATTAAATACACATTGCAAAAGCTAACACTTAGCCAGAGAGAAGGAGCACCATAAGGGAAAGGAAAGGAGGGCTATAACTGATTGATGATTATTTTGAAAAGAGCAACTGCTGAGTTTCTTGCCGGCTCTTCTCAGCAGAATCCGCTTTCCGAACTGGTGGTAGAGTTATGACTTGTCATAAGAGCCACAGGTTGGCCTACGTGAAACAAATAATTTTGAATTTGATAAACATGATTGACATCCCACTTACCCCTCCAACTAAACGCAATTATTTTTGTATGTTTATCTACTCCAGCATCGAAAAGTTCCAATTTCGAGTTTGACAGCTGCATCGAAATGAACCCTCTTTCGGTTTTGCTTCTCATTTCGATGCAGCTCGTTGTATGGGAGCTGAATCGAAATGGTTATCTTCTTAAAATAGGATACCTAAAGCTAAGGCTCTGAGTTCTGGCACTTTTGTACCGTTCATATGACAGAGGCGCCACAGGCGGCTGGTGGCGGCTTATGGAGTTACTTTTTGTTGACAGAGGCGCCACAGGCGGCTGGTGGCGGCTTACGGAGTTACTTTTTGTTACTTTATTGAGCCTACGGCGTATTTTGTTAATGATTTTACTTCCTTGTCGTAGATAAAATCTTGTATGCAACTGAACGTAATTAGTCATTTTAATTCTCGTACTATCCTATTTTGATACTCGGCAAGCCTCGTATCAAAAAACAGCACTCGAATTAAAATGACCCTCATTACGATGCAGTTGCATAAATAGCTATAATAGTATATAGTTATAGAACGTAAAATCAAAGTTAGGAAACATACCTTACTATGAAACATACCGTATGTAACTATGTAGCTATACATACGGTATGTTACGAAGCTATATAAAGGTAGGTAGAAAATAAAAATCTATAAATATAACAATACCCTACATTTTAATGTCACAGTTTTCTATTCCGAATCGCAGATAATAAACAAACGCAGTCACGTATTCGGGGAATGTCAAAGAATACTTTACGTGACACCCGTCCTGATATAATAATCCTCTAGATTATCGCTTGAAACACCCTGCATTCTTAACAAAGAAAAATAGCTTTTTCTCCGAAAACTTCACAATATTTCACTGGTAGAATCTAAATAAAACGTTGTGTAACGCAAAAATGTCCACAACCAAAGGTTTAGGATTAGGAATTCATTTATTAATCTTGATATATAATTAATTCAAAAATAATAATTATAATAAGACAAATCGTAAAATCTACTATGTGCGCCAAGCTTCAAAATTTTTCATTGAGAGCCAAAAATATTCCCACAGATCAAATAATCATGATTTGTCGAAAGATTTTTAACATTATTTCGAGAACAAAAATTTTTCGAGGAATATATACGCATGAAACAATGGCGATAAATAATATTTTTTTACAATGGCAATAAATTATAAACTTACAATAAATCGAGCAGAGCATTTTAAATCAGAAAAAGAATTGCACTTATCAAAATCATACAAATAAAAAGAATTTTTTAAAGAATATAAGACATGCTGATCTTTATTAATATTACCCTCTCCCCTTCAAATAAATGTATGTGTTAGGGGTGGGTACGACAATAGTGCAACGGGTGGGGATTGAACCGTCGTCCTCTCAGTTTTCAGTCCGCACCTTTAAACTTTGGGCTAGTAAGGTTTTTTGAATAATAATAATATGTAATATTACCTACATATATGAATATTTTTAAAAAGTTACCTATTTTACGAATGCATTTTTCTAATAAGTTATTTCCGTGATGCTAATGCAAAGTAATTTGTCAGTCGTCGTTGAACGTCGTTGATAATAATTACTTAAGCTTTTCACACACTAAATGCTTCGTATGTTTAACATATCTGACACATTCCTGAAAAAATATTTCAAGTATTATTAAGCTATTGCATAGCTTTTATCGCGGGTTTTGAACTAGGACAAACAGTTTGAGCGCGGCAACCGAATCAAGGAATTCCGTAACGAAAAAAAACCTAACACAGTCGTTCAGTAAGCGTTCAACATTTTAGAGGTTCTCAAGTAGCTCTATTTGGCGCAGTGGGCGAGCGACCGCTTTGTTTGATGATGTCGCAGGTTCGATTCTCACTCGCGAAGTAGTGACAGTTCGCTTTTCTTGTTTGTTTGTTTTTAATTTTTTTTTGCTTAATTTTTATTATGCAAAAAAAAAAAAACTATCCACGATCTCCCGACACAGTGGTGAGTGCTGTCGTCCCACATGTGGGAGCTCACG
Source organism: Oeneis ivallda (assembly GCA_029955525.1). Classification (NCBI taxonomy): domain Eukaryota; kingdom Metazoa; phylum Arthropoda; class Insecta; order Lepidoptera; family Nymphalidae; genus Oeneis; species Oeneis ivallda. The sequence continues at coordinate 14,331,226 of JARPMR010000023.1, forward strand.
GGTTTGATTCCCGGAAGGGTAACTGGACCAGACCAGAAACAATTACCTAAAATTTATAAATTCCCAATTTGGGACTTAAACTTTTTATTCTGTCTCTGGTTTGGGCCCGTAGGAGGTTTCAGCATTGACAAGTTGGCACCTTACCGGCAAAGCCGTGTCGTCAGCAAGTCGCTAGAAGATTAACCGTTCCGCTACGATACCCATAGTTTAATGAAAGCTACCATACCACTTACAGGTTAGCCCACTACCATCGTCACTTACCACTAGGTGAGAACGCAGTCAAGAGCCAGCTGGTGGAGAAAAACCTATTACAATAATACTTTACGTAGGAACTTAAGCAGGAATTTACCTACTCGTAGGTGCATTATATTAATCAACGCATTTAGTGGAACACAATCCTTAACTCCTTGACGACAATAACCTATCAACGAGGCAACAATGTTTTCTTTTGGAGCCATGTCATACCCATAGACATGAAATGTCTTCAGCTATTTTCCTAATTTCGCGTGAATTCAGCTTTGAACTTAGCTTCTCTAAACCGAAAAACCAGATTTTTTTAATAGCTGATACCCGCGACTTCGTCCGGCGCAGATTAGGGTTTTTGATTCTCGCGGGAATTCCTTAATTTAGCAGGATAAAATATAGCCTATCTGATATTTTGATATTTATGCTATTATACATTGTGAAGTTTCATCAAAATATTTTGTATTATATTTTGCGTGAAAGAGTAACAAACATCCATCAATCCTCACAAACTTTCGCATTAGTAGAAGTAGAAGTAGGTACCTAGATAGATTAGTAAATTTACTAGCATTTGCCCGTCTTTTGACTTCGTCTGCGTGGAGTTAAGTTATTAAAACTCCCGCGGCAATTCTGTTTTTCCGGCATCAAAGGTAGCCTATCTCTAGGTAGGTATCTCTCCAAGTCAAAATTCAAAATTATTTATTTCACGTAGGCCAACCTGTGGCTCTTATGACATAAGTCATGATTCTACCACCGGTTCGGAAAGCGGATTCTGCTGAGAAGAGCCGGCAAGAAACTCAGCAGTTGCTCTTTTCAAAATAATCATTTTACAATATTATTATGTAGCTATTACATTGTAATAAGTTTTTTATACTATCTTGTGGGCAGCTGGATGCCAAGCCGATTTAATCTATGCAACTTTGTTAGAATAAAATATAATATTTCCACAATGAGGGGAAGTTCCACTAGTCCTAAACTATAACTACTCATGCAAAAAACATGGTCTAGGTATTGTAGACGTCTAGCGGTTAATAAAGAAAAAGAAGGAAATACCCATAGTGATTTACTGTATTGAAATTAAAAATAGTTTGATTGACAACATACTTACCTACATACATATAACATACATCAATTCATCGTAATGTGCGAATTAAAGGATTTGAAGGTATTAATTGAATAGAAAAGAATATTAGTAGGTAACCATTGTGACAGTCGCTAATTTTCTTATACATTTCTGAATGTCATTTAGGTGAATTCCCTTGTGGAATGCGGATATAAATCATTAGCGGTTTGAAATGTACGATTAAGGCCCTGGTCACATACAATGCGCGACGGCGGCGACTTCATAGCGGCTCTTAGTAGACTTATTACGGCAGTCTTCACATAGTAGCACTATCCATTGTGTCAAAGTTTTCTCAACTATTAAATTCAATTTACAGTTAACAGCAGCCCATAGGAAGATCCTCTTATTATTACGGTTCAGCGCTATATCACCTGCTCACCGTAGAAAGGAAATGAGGCGTTCACACTGCATTTTGCTTTTTGATCCGGTCGCGGTGGTATAGATTCTTCAAATATGCACATTTTGTAAACAGGTACGGTCACTATAAAATGCTGTTAGTTAGCTAATTAAGTAACAATTTATGGCTAAGTTTTTGATAGATGGTCCAATAGATAAGTTAACGATTTTGAATAAATTAACAGACTTTGTTTTAAATTAGATACTACAACTTTTATAATCCATAAGAACTGCGTTGGAGACTTACGGTTTTGTACATGTTATGTTTTTGATGAGTGTCATTTATCACGAAACAATTTTCACTTGCGACTCCCCACTAGCCGTCTTTCATACGATCGCTACGTTTTGCATAACTCTACGCGTCCAGTGTGACGTCGCGCGCTATGTCGCAGAGCTTTACAAAGATTTATTGAAATATTTTCTTTGCTGTGGAAATCTCGACCATTGTTCCACTCGCTAATTTTTTTGTTTAAATAGCTGAGTAACATTTATTCGAATTCCAAGAATGATTTATTATTATGAGAGGTAAGCACTTCTTTATAAGACAAGCTTTTTACTTTCTAACTCGCTTTTGCACGAGACTTCCTCTACTATGAATTTATAGGCTTTCCAAAAATCAAGTAAAATTAAGTAACTTTGATCACTCGCTGCATAAACCTTCACGAAGCTGTGCTTAGTCACTCCTTAGCAAACACACTCGTTACAACACACGTCGATCATCTGCGCCTTTGCTGCGTGATTAAAGAACAAACCAAAAACAAACACACTTTCACATTTATTTAAATATTAAGTAAGGATTAAACATAATCCTCCCTGAACATAACGCATTCCTAGTGATATGGTAGAACAGCAACAAAATGATACAGTTTTTGCAATTCACGAAGGCGAGTGAGCTTATTCACGAAGGCGAGCTTTACTCGTGGTTACTTCGTGTACATGCACATTGCATAAGTGTGCGTGCCTGTCAAAGCCTAGGTGGGAGCGGGCAGGCGCCAGCATTGCGCTCGCTCACACTTATACAGATACGACACACACACAACCATAAGTCAGTCGCCCTCGTGAATTGCAAGAACTATAGCATTAATAAATAATCGTTAAAATGTCATCGCAATAAAAATATCCGCTTATTGTTTGAATAAACAATGGATGAGTGACAATAAAGCGTGGAATAGACCACGGAGTGACAGTGTCATGGCGAACGTGCGAAAATGTAGAGTAAGAAATTCAAACAGATTTGCCACACCGTTTTAGATCACATTATTTTAATTTTACAGTTTTACCTAAAAAGCTTAACAAACGCAAAATAAAGACTCATCATCATCATCAGCTGCAATCCAACAACAGCTCACTACTGGGAGCAGGTATCCTCTTCTCCTCTCAGAGAAGGGTTGTAGGCCATAGTCCACCACGCTGGCCCAATGCAAATTGGGAGGCTTCGCAAACACCTTTGAGAACAAATGGAGAACTCTCAGGTGTGCAGGTTTCCTCACGATGTTTTTCTTCACCGATAAAGTAATTAAGTTACCTACTATACTCACAGTGGGGTTCGTTTGTTGGTTTGTTGGTTTGACCTTCATTCACGCGGCAAAGGGGCAAAGGAACAAAGGATGGACGTGATTTTTTGCACGGGTATAGTTGAGTATTTGAACAATATCAGAAGCCAACTTTATCCATTTATTAAACAGGGGGTCCTGCGGGAATTTTTAAAAACCACGCGGGTTAAAGCTAGAAATACCTAATAGATGACACAAAACCACAAAGTGATGCTTACAGAGACGCATTGACTAAAATAATATTCTTTGGCAAGCGGTCTTGCAACGAAAATAGACGTTCGAAAATATTGAATACTGTTGAAAAATACACGTCAAACATGTTGAGTAGGTACGAGACATAGACAAACAATGTTCGTTAGAGATGCTACTTTTGAAACTGTTTGTTTTGTTGAAGCTTCGTCGTTTTAATGACCATTGTGAAGATAGGTAGGTACTGTATTTTACTTTGTAGACACAAAGTTACACTATGTTCACTTAAGTGTTTTTTGTACTTACATATTTGGTCTATAAATCGTAATTATCTTAATTGTGTGAGTATGATTAATAAAAGCAGGCGTTACTTTGTCTATTTTTACATTGAAATAGAAGAAGAAGGAATTTAATTTAATTAAAGGTTCCTGCAGGATTTTTAAAAACCTAACTTCAAGCGGATCAAGTCGAAGATAGTATGAATATAAATTGTATACCCTGAAAGTGCCACTAAATTACATCAAAGTATATCATTATTTTGCATATTATAACCGTTAGAATTTATACTTGCAGCATCTAACAAGCTTTTAGTGCGTGCGCGCCAATTGTTGGGGATATTATGAGTGCTAGTATAAATAATATTGCAATTAGACCGCGTTACGACTGTATCGCGTTGCAATTGTCACTGTTGCTAAAATAGCGGAGGAGTGGGCGATTGTCGCGCTATAATTAGGGTTGACAAGACGTGTCCATTTAACCTAACCGATCGTTATGACCCTCCAGATAAAAGGCGCCCTAAGCACGTCCTTAACGACCCTGACGACCATATAACGACAAAACACCCTATCAGTTAGTGCCACACACACAGTCAACCTCAACACAGCGTCATCGCCGGTGAAGACGAGGCCCCTGATTACTAACGTCACCTGGGCGTGGATCCTTACCACGATCACGGGGACGTACGGACTAACCTAGTCCAGCTACTATTCCCACTCGTCCCAACGTCATTCTAAGCCGAGGTCCGAGCCTCACAGGAGGCGCCCATAGGAAGACGTTGCCCCTCGATGTCTTCGAGCCCTAGGGCTCACTCGCTTCGCGCTCGCCCCAACGTCCGGTGACGCTGTAGCGGCCATTAGGGCCAACAGCATACTCCACCCGAAAAAAAGTGTCCATTTATACCTGACTACGGCAAAGGCAAAGGGAAGGTTTTTCCTATGAACAGAAATAATATGACGGAAGTTAGACATCCAATTTTCTGTAGTCGGGTTAAATTTTTTAACTTTTTCTTGTGTCTATTTTGAGTTTGATTTGACGAACTCACTGGGGCAGTGATAAGCGCTGTAGTCTTATAACTGGGAGGTCTCGGGTTCGATTCCCGGCGGGAACTATTTGGGAATTTATAATTTCTTAATTGTCTCTGGTCTGGTCTGGTGGGAGACTTTGACCGTTGCTACTGGATAGTTACCAGCTACCTCCCTACCGTCAAAGACAGGCCGCCAAGCCATTTAGCGTTCGGGCACGATGGCGTGTAGAATTATGAATTGAATGTACACTGCCATTCTCCTTCCAAGTCAGCCTGCTATCACCTGACTGAAATTGTCACTTACTATCAGGTGAAATTGCAGTCAAGGACTATCTTGTCATTAAATAAAAAGAATTTATTTATCATCGACAGCCCTGCTATAAGCAGTGATGGGATTAAATAATTTAGTTAATTTATTGGAGCTACTCCGCCTTAGCTGTGAGATTTATTGTGTTTGGATTCTGCAGTCAGGCGTTTGTTGGTGTCATCTCGGAGGTGCTTTTTCCTTCCTCTGCTATTATTTTGGAATTGGAAGTGCCTATAATTATTGGACCTAATTTAGCCTAATTTGCGTTATTCTCTCTCTCTCACTACAATCCATTTCAAAGATTGATTGACCAATTTTGGCGACCTCCCTAGCGCAGTGGTCTTATAACTGGGAGGTCTCGGGTTAAATTCCTGGCGGAATGAAATGAATTCCAAAATTGCCTAATTTTGGAATTCATAATTTCTGAATTTTCTCTGGTCTGATTTGGTGCAAGGCTTTAGCCGTGGCTAGTTGCCACCCTAACGTCAAAGACGTGCCGCCAAACGATTTAGCGTTCCGGCACGATGGCGTGTAGAAACAAATTAGGGGTATGGGTTGAATGTAACTGCCATACCCCTTCCAAGACAGGCCGCTACCTTCTTGCAGAAGGCCCGCTTGCAGAAACGCTGGGTTATCCTTTTTTAGCTGCTGCTTTGACAGATTTCGTATAAAGCTTTTGTCAAAATTTAAATTTATTCCGGGGTTAAAGCTAACCCGGCATCTCTGCAAGCAGGCCTTAGACTGCCCCGTCCCCTTACTATTAGGTACAGATCGGAGTCAAGGAGTGTCTTGTCCTTAAAAAAACAGAAAATAGATTTAGGATTTAATCTATGATCATCAGGTATTTCACCTTTATACTTTGCTTTGATGAAATTTTCTTGAAATTTTTGGCCAATCGATGATCCTCTACAATATTCACTTTCTATACAAATCAAACCAACAGAGTAATTCTCTAATAGCCTATTCCTGCACCATCGTTTACCAGAGGAATTTGGACGTTGAAAGATTTTGTATTGAAAATCAGTCAAAAAGTTTATTCATCAGTTAAAGTTTACTTCATCATTATCAACCTTTAGATGTCCACTGCTGGACATAGGTCTCCTGCATGGACCTCCACAGGCTTCGGTCTTGCGCCGCCTGAATCCAGCGGCTCCCTGCGACTCGTTTGATGTCGTCGGTCCACCTAGTGGGGGGTCTGCCAACACTGCGCTTACCGGTGCAGGGTCGCCAGTCCAGCACCTTCGGACCCCAACGACCATCAGCTCTTCGAACTATCTGCTAAAGTTTACTTATCAATTGAAAACTAGGCGTTAAATAAATAGTTTTACGCAACTTTTAAGCACACTTTACGCCTAAAAAAGTCATAGTTATATTTATAGCTACAGTATGATCCGTTTTTTCCCATAAAGCGTCACTAATAGCGCGGGCCGCGCGCGCATCACCATCAATCAGCCCGCGTGAGCCGCAACAATCTTGTTTATAGGAATGTTAACCGTGTTTATTTCTTCGGCTACCGTATGCGCTACAGGGTGGTGAAGTTTTAGAATTAGACCACTATGTGCCAATTACACTATAGCCGAATAACCTATATCCGAGGAATAAATTTGATGTTTTGACAGATTTTCATTACAAATACCCGAAGCTATCGGTTTAGGTAACCGATAACTTCGGGTATTTGTAATCACGCGCATCACCATCAATAATTTACTGTCTTTATGCCTGCATTCATGTATCTAAAGCTATGCAAAAATTAGCTACAACTGATTATTTATTAAAATATATCATTAAAAAAAAATACAAAAACCGTCAGAATGTCCAAGTAATTGCTGAGATATAATTAATATGTTATTTGGCATTGGTGAAATTGGCACTTACTCTTTTCTCAACTTGACTAAGATTACCGTCCGTCCTACTTTAACTCAAGTTTTCTATTTACAGATTGTATATTTTGAATTACGGTACTATTTTATTTGATGTTCATATTATAGTTAAATATCAACTGTAAATATGTACTTCTTTACCGAAAATATTGGAACAAAACATGTGAGTTGTAATTTCTACCGTAATTTCTCATATATTTTTTATTGCTGGACAGGCGCGCGTTTGATCACAATTAGTGATGGAAAGCACTGATGAGGTCTAGGTTATAACGCGCTTGCCCAGCTATAGATTTTGCTATTAGGTATACTTTACTGGCAATTTTTTCTCTCAAAGAATGCAGTTTTATGAATGAGTTTTTAAAATTGAAGTCTTATCAGAACTAAAACACTGTTTCTGAACAATTATATTAATAGGTCTAAAATCTTCTACTGCAGGCATTCCTGCCTTCTTGCTTCTTGTATTTAGAACTTTGAAGGTGCTTTTCTTTTGAGACTGCAGTTTTGTGAAATTCACAATAACCCTACTACTTTTTAGAGATTTTTTCACAATATGTAATTTAAATTTATTTAGAACTTTTAGAACTTTTTTTTTTAGAACTTTGAAGGTGCTTTTCTTCTGAGACTGCTGTTTTGTGAAATTCACAATAACCCTACTTACTACATTTTAGAGATTTCCTTTGCAATATGTAAATGTACTTAGAACTTTGAAGGTGCTTTTCTTTTGAGACTGCAGTTTTGTAAATTTTACTAAAATTGTAAAATACTCTCTACAAATTTTTAAAAACTTTTTTCGCAATATTAGCTAATTGTTCATTTTTGGAGTTTACTCCTTAAGAATCGATTTTAGCAGCCCGGTATGAGAAAAATCCGGGCAGTAAAATCAATTTATCAATGACCTCGTTACGTTTTTCTATTACGTTTTTCACAACGTTGAAATTTCTACCCTAACGTTGAGTAAATAAGGTTGGTTTTCGTGCGAAAGAGCTTTCGCTTCGGGTAGCCGAGCGCGTAGCGATCGGTCCCCGAAGCGAAAGTTGGTCGGGGCGCGCTCGGACCCGAGTCGCGCGCATAGAGAAGGATTTATAGCGTCGCGCGTAAACTCCAGTCGTGCGTCGGAGGCCGGAGCTGACACACACTTTTTTATTTACATGTCAACATCCTGTACAAATAGATGCGGAACGGTATCATGATAAACACAGGGCGTGCCGTGACAAATGGTAACAGAGTGTTTTTATATATTTTTAGAATACCGTCGCGGTGTGGCCCGCTGCGGTACTAATTGGACACACAATACGTCTTCGCCCAACTTTTGCCCATTATGTATATTTTTGATATTGTTGTCCTCGACGAGTGTTAAAGTGACGTTTATACTGCTTATTACCATCGACTCGGAGTCTTTTCTATCATGTATTACACCATACATACACCGTTTCTTGAACCTGATCGTTCATGTTTTGCATACGGCTTATGGCTATTCCATTTGTTTTATATTTATTTGTTAGGCTTAGTATTATCGAATAGTACTCTAGTAAAATTTACACCTAATTCCCACCCACCCAATCCCACCCGTTGCACTATTGTCGCACCCACTCCTAACACAAGCGTTCCGCTTATTTGGAGAGGAGAATAGAATATTAGTCAACATGAACTAGTCAACCAAAAAAAATTGAGACTTTGGTCTGGTTCTTGTTTCGATAATTTATTTTTGAACGGTTACCTAAATCTTGCCGACAAAAACTTTCCCAGAGTTAGGAAACTGTATTATGTAGATATATAATGTTGATATTGTTGTCCACAATAAGTTTTATAGTGACATTTGTTGTGTTTATCACCACAAACTCGCATTCTTAAGCTCAGTAATCTTTATTTATATTATTACCATCTATTTTTCTGTTTACTCTAAACTCTCGATTTTTAGGAGTTGTGTCCATAACAGCTGTTCATCCTTTGCAGTGGCTGGGATGAGAAAAAGATTGTTGCTAAGTAGAATAAATGTCCAAATCGTGTAATTTGGACATTACGTTTGTAAGCTTTGAACATTGTTGTGTGTTATTCAATAGTGTTCTTAGTTATTCAATAATGATAATATACTTACTTAGTAGATCTAAATTATAGTAGTATAGTCTAAAGTATCTTAGTAGTATCTAAAATAATTATATTTTGCATGTCAATTGACGAAACATACTGGACATTGAATATTATGTTAACATCTATTTATGTACTTACAATTAAATAAAAATACATTTCAAATTTAAGTTGCATCTGTTGTGTTTATTACTTGAGCTCTGTAATTCTCAATTATAGCATTTACTTAACCTTTTTAACTCTATTTTATATTTGTGGTTCTGGTTTTGATCAGTTTGTAATCAATCTGTGAAACTAGGTTCAATAAGCAGTCAATATGCAATTGATAAAAAATGAAAACATTCAACTCTGTGAACAGACTTTCAGTGCACTCTGCATCTCTTGACATAAGTATAATAAAAAAGCCGGCCAAGTGCGAGTCGGACTCGCGCACCGAGGGTTCCATACTCCAAAAGTAAAAGTAAAACGATAATATTATATTAATTTGCATAATTATCGTTAACTTTGTTTGTAGAGGTTTATTGTTAATAAAAAAAAACTATGCTAGTTAGAGCGTTGGTTTTATTTTTCCTGTAAAATATACTTAAACCTCTATTGAAAATAATTATTTCAGATTTTTCGATTGGTAAACTTCGAATATAAGGGGGGGGGGGAGGGAATGGTATTTTTTTCGACATTTTGGCCGATTACTCAAAAGCTATTATATATAGAAATAAATAAAAAACTGTTTTAGAATGCACAAGTAAAGGCCTTTCATATGATACCCAACTCGGTTAGTTATCTTACTTTGAAATTTCAAACCCCCGATTTTCCCCCTTTTTTTAATAAAACTAAAAATAATTTTCGACTTTTCTTTATTTCCATGCTTTTGGGCCACTATTATACACAACTATGCCAAATTTCATGTCGATAGCTTTAATAGTTACTGAAATAATCGACTGTGACAGACGGACGGACAGACGGACGGAGAAAGTCTCACCATAAGGGTTCCATTTTTACCATTTTGGTACGGAACCCTAAAAATTTACCTAGTATTGTGATTAAAATTTCAATTATTTAATTGAACAGAGAATGTCACAACATGCAAACAGTCAAAGTTATTATTGCTTACAGTACTAATTAAACCACATAATACCTTCCATGTTCAAAAGTGAGTACCACCAAGAAAACTGTCACATAACTTATACAAATGTCTTACAAATTGGTTGGACAAGAGCACAAACCACAGTTCCATTAACTGTAAAACTATAACATTCGGTCTAGTAATACTAATGTTGACATTTGTCGAGCTATTTAATGTACATTAGGACACTGCATTTGAATTAAATTTAGCATCGCATTATTTACGATGTACCTACCTATGTCATAATGGCTCGTTCCCATCGGACGTCATTACTCTGGTTAGAATTGTACGAAGAAGATAAATCTAAGTATGTAATACGAACAGAAGAAGTATGATATTATAATAAATCGCGAAAGTGTGTGTGTGTTGGTTTATCCTTCAACCAGGCCGCAACAGAAATACGCATTGACGTGATTTTTTGCATGGGTATAGTTGAGGACCTGGAGAGTGACATAGGTTACTTTTTATCCCGGAAAATCAAAGAATTCCCGAGGGACTTTAAAAACTAAATCCACGCCGACGAAGTCGCGGGCATCAGCTAGTAGAAGTATAATTTAAGTTAGTATGTATTTGATTTATTTATGTGTAAGTAAAATAATAAATATACTTACATATAAAGGACATGCACACATGAGTGTGTGATTTTCTTCCAGAATCCCTCAAATGTGAGAACAGTGAGATCAATATAATGCAAGGTAGATGACTAGACTAGTATGGTAAGCGAACAGTTTTCCAACATTTTTTGAGTAACGTCTTGAGTTAGATAATTAACTAATGTATAAAATCGAAAACAATAGTTTTTACGTAGCGCAGACAGATAAAAAAATCCTAATAAAGACCGGCTAACTTTGAATTATGTTATAAATATTATATCATACCTACTGTATGATAAAGTGCAGATCACAGAAATGTTAATAACAAGGCAGTAGAAATGCTGTGTACGCGTGATCTTGTCGGCGCGTTGATGACTCCCAGAGTCTCCAACGCGATATTACGTATTCACTACTACAGATACAGCGATGTGTGAGGTAAGTGAACGATGCGACGAATTTGCATCTTTTGCTCGCTACTTTTACGGCTTAATTCTGTCTGCACAGCTTTCAGTGTACATGACGTGTACCTATACGTGTTTGCATAGTCATGTAATTGTGTATGTAGGTTGTAGCTGCGAGGTGGCGACATGCGTTCTGTATAGTTCGACGTGGCACACAGTATTTCTATTGCCTTATTATTACCATTTCTGTAGTGCAGATAATAATAAATGACCTCATTGTAGACATGTTTACGTATAGTGTATAAAATTGATATCCAATCAAAATAATATGTATTTGTGCTAGAAATATATGAAAAATCATGTTCGATGACATGTGGCCCAAAAATAATGCTCTGACATAGAGTACGGGAAGATCATTTTTCATCTCGCCAGAGCTTCTATAGCTCGCTTCTCACCTCACGACTTCTAAACGACATCGTTACGACGACATTGCAAAGAGATTTTATATAAATGGAATTTATACGAATAAGTAATTTAGAAGACGTAAATTTCACTAGTTACAAAATTAGCGCTTGAAAATATGGACTTTCTTGTATGTTATAAATATATATTTAAAGATACGATCTGATACTCTAAGCAAAAGCCTCCTGCATGGACTTACCACGGGTCTCGGTCTTGCGCCGTCTGCAACCAGCAGCTCCGTGCGACTCGTTTGATGTCTTCGGTCTACCTCATTACTTGAGCACATGTCTCCTCTCAGAGAAGGGTTATAGGTCATAGGTATAGGTCATAGTTCACCATGCTGGCCCAATGAGAATTGGCAGACTTCACACACTTTTATGAAGAACTCTCAGGTGCGCAAGTTTCCTTACAATGTTTTCCTTCACCGTTGAAGATTGTTATAATTAATTTCTTAAACTCACGTAACATAAGCAAGAGATGCGTGCCCGGGATCGAACCTGTGACCCCCCGAATAGGAGACCGCACTTCGCAGCACTAACCACTAGAAAGCAGTGAGCTTCTCAGTTTTTACTATAATTTTATTTATTGATTGCAATCCAATTAATGTTGTAATTTGTAAACATCTTCAATGTTCATTCTTATTTCTTTAACACAATGAAATGATTTATTTTCTCATCTCTTGTATATTAAGTTATAAGAAGTGAAGTGTTATTATATCACGTTGATAGTAATATAATAATTACAAAAATTGATCTGATGAATTTCGTCGGAATTCGGATATTTGGTTAAGAATGTATTTTTACTCTTAGTATCTCTCAGGCACACAAAGAGTATCGCGAGATAAAAACGATCAGCGCCATCTAGTTCACAAATTTGAACTATAATTGCATACAATATACATTTAAACCCAGCTTCAAGCTGGAGTTAAAATATTATATTTATCATATTCCCATTGTGATACATGCCGTGAATCAGGCTAAGTCCCTGTCGATGCTCCACCAAGTTTCCAAGCTTATCGTCGAAGACCAAGCCTCATCTATGAAGCCTTTGTCCGTTCAAGACTGACGCACGCGGATTCTGCTCAGGACATCAGAGGAGCCGCCTGCAGGTCCTGCAAAACAAGTGTCTCTGCCTGATCGTTGGAGCTCCGAGGTACATGAGGAAAATGTCGGAAAAAAGATGGCGGCCATACACATTTCGTTGGTTTCTATCTCGGAGAGTATAAAAGATGCAAGAGTGCTTCTCTAGCAAAAGATGATCAGGACCCAAAGGTCTATTTGATGAATAGAAAAAAAATCAAGATGGCGGATTTTTTTTCCATACAAAATATATACCTATGGCAAATATTGAAGAGACTAGAAGCTGAGAACTATGCAAGACATTGATACGGTTCCTTTTCAAAATTTGTTTTTATAAAAGAATTCTCATTCTGACAAATGATGAGATATGATGATCGAGGGTTTGGAAGGTGGGTGAGGAGCACGGCCAGGGTATTGAAGATAGGTGGGAGGTGCTCATACAAAAAATACTCGACAACTCATTCAATTGGCAGTGAGCTGAAAAAAAATTCAAAATGGCGGATTCCAGATGGCAGCCATACCAATTTCATCGGCATCTATCTCGGAGAGTATAAAATAAGTAGATGGAAGGGTGGTTTCTTGGGAAAAGATTCCACCACCACCTCAAGGCCCCACCGCGGAGGAGTACAGTGTCCGTACAGGCGCGCGGCGCATGTTCGCACGCGCTGATTGCGGACCCTACCAGCACCTCCACGGCATCGCCCCGCTAACCAGCCGACCAACGACCGGGCGTCCACCGCCTCGGGAGCTCCTGCGATTGCCATCGGCTACCACAGCGACGATAAAGACGACGCGAGATCTACCGGACCAGACACCCGCTTCGCGCATGGCACCGGCTGGCGAGTCACTCGTCCAAAGCGCAGAGCCATTTTTATTTACTTCTAAAGTTAGACTTCAAATCCTCCTACAATATAAGCGAGTTGGAAATGGGTTAATGCCCGGATGATGACCCAAAAAAAAAAGTTTTACTATTCCATAGTTACACTTAAAACTGCTTATTAACAGAGATATACTTAATATAGGTATATTTTACAAATATAAAAAAACGCACTATGACCCACATGCCGACTATATAAAATCGCTCCGTATGCGGAGGGGAACTACACACTTTTTAATAAAGAAAGAATTATCAAAATCGGCTCAGGTTTGACGAAGTTATGGAGTGAAATTTTTATATTTTTTGCAAAAAAGGTAGGTACTTAAGCTATATTCTTTCCCAGGGTCCAATTTACCTCTATATCAAGCCAGAACTACTTTCACATTAATAATATTAACTAGATGATGCCTGTGACTTCATCCGCGTGGAATAAAGGTCTTTTGATTCCCGCGGGAACTCTACTTTTCCGGGATATAATAGCCTATGTGTTAATACTGAAATTTGGAATGGAGATAGCTCGTAAGCTATATCCATTCCAAATTTCAGCCAAATTGATTCATTCGTAGTGGCGTTAAAGAGTAACAAACATCCATCCATCCATCCTCACAAACATTCGCATATTTTATAATATTAGTAGGATTAGTAGGAGTAGGATTGTTGAGCAAACAGACTGGTACAGCCGAGCTATTCTTTAACTGTCCAAAGATAATAATTAATGCCCGATAGCCAAGTGCAGATTGGCTGATTTCAGATACCTTTCAACAGAACATAATAGAGAACTCTCAGGCATTCAGGTTTCCTCGCAATGTTTTCCTCCATGTTAAAACAATTGATATTTAATTGCTTAAATAATTTAATTAGGAATAATTATGTAAGTAAGGTCACATACCTACCACTGTACCAGATTCTTCTTCTTCTTTGTCAACCGATAGACGTCCATTGCTGGACAAAGGTCTCCTGCATGAACTTCCACAAGCTTGGGTCTTGCGCCGCCTGAATCCAGCGGCACCCTGCGACTCGTTTGATGTCGTCGGTTCACCTAGTGGGGATCTGCCAACACTGATGCGCTTACCGGTGCGGGGTTGCCACTCCAACACCTTGGAACCCCAACGACCATCATGCTCTTCGAACATTGTGTCCCGCCCATTTCCATTTCAATTTCGCGACTCGCTGAACTAGAGAGACAAAATTATTCGTGTTCCCTAATCCCACGATCGTTTTCTTAATATTTTGTCGTGAATTGTAAATACAGTGAACGTACTGCATTCTCGATCAAAATTTAACAAGCTTTAGTTTGAAGGAAATAGATTAATTTGGCCCGTACTTTGTGTTAGAAATAATATTATAAAGTAGGCTTGTTAAAATGATTAACGCCCGCCGTTATTGTTCATAACCAAAACAAATAGTTTCCTTAACGCTGAGTTTAGAACGCGTTAAATAATTTGTGGCCTGAGATTGTTATTTATTATGATTAATAGATCAATGGAATTTTCATTGTACCCAATTTTATCTAATTAAAACCTCATGATCGCGTTGTTAGCTAAACTTACCGACATTGCATTTCATTTTGCACTTGAAATGTCAATCCAAACCATCAGCCTGTATTCATCCACTGCTGGCGCCACCAAACACGGTCCTCCGCTTTCCTCATCCAACCGCTTCCCGCCACCTTCTTATGGTCAGGCGCTTGACGACCTTGCATATGACGATCGAAGAATGGCGGGATAACCATTCCAAACTAATGCTAGGCTTAAAATAGCAGGCTGGAGATGGGCAGCAGCTTCTCTGGTGCGAAGAAGCCAAGCCCTGCGCTGACCAACCTGCCTGCCCAGCGTGGTCACTACTTTCGATGAGCAGCGCCAACTTGAAATGTGCGCTTAGGAAATTCACAGCCTTGTTCCTTCTTCACCGTTCTACCGCAGACTTTCGAGAAGTCATGACCATCCGCGTTGTCCATATGTAGTTGATATCCAACCTACCTGCACGCTTCGTGCTGAGGACAGTCCATCAGAAGATGTATAATCGATTCTGATGCACTGTCGTCGCATACGCAGCTCGGGTCGTCCCTGCGTTTGAACCTGTGCAGGTTCTCCGCAAACCCTCCATGACCAGTCAGCACCTGGGAAAGCACCATATAGAAGTCGATGTGTTTGACCACGCGACGTGCAAACCGCACATCCGGCAGAAAGCCCTAGCTTTGTGGTGCCTGCGGTTTCGTCGTTTAAAAAAAAAATAAAAAACTTGAGAGGTGTCAAGGGACACCCGGATGGAACGAAGTTCCTTTCGATTAATTAATTTGGCAGTGTTCAACATTTTCACACTACAATATTAGATCTCGGTAGCCTTGTGGTTTCCACAGTCGCCAAACAGCCAAAGGTCGATGGTTCGAATCCTAGCTAGACAGACTGAATTTTCTATTTTCAATTTTATTTTAAATAATTTCATGTGGAATTTTTCCCTAATTTTTTATAACTTATTTTTAAGTTATAAAAACCACAAGGCTACCGAAATCTTATATTGTAGGTACCTACTGTGAAAATAATGAACTTAATGCCAAATTCACATTCAAAAAAGTGTCGGTTTCATAAAAGTGTCGGTTCAATTTTGTCTTAATTTTTTCCGTCTAGCCCCCTTCCGCACCGCGCGATAAGGAACTACGTTCCAAAAACTGAAACGAACTGCTAGAAACGCCGCTATTGTCGTGCCCACTCCTTAACAGCTTTACGCTTTGCTGGAGGGGAAAGAATTTTTTTTGTCATGGTTAGCATGGCTCGTATCTTCTTCTAAATATATAAAAGGAAAGGATGACAGACTGATTGACTGACTGACTGATCTATCAACGCACAGCTCAAATCACTTTACGGATCGGGTTGAAAGGCATATACAGATAGCTTTTATGACTGAACACAAGGTCGGGCAAAAACAAAGATAAAGCGGTCGGTCGGTGGTCAAAAAGTGGTCCCCATCCATGTGGGATGAAGCTTAGTCGAAGAAGAAGTGAAATCAAAAGTAAGAAATGTAATAAGGATTATTGTATAAATCAAAATGAAAATTACGCTGATTGCAAGTGATTTACGCAATAACCCCATGTATCGAAATTCGAAACGAAATGTGAATGAAAAAAATACATGATAGGTACAAGTATAGCTCTGTAACCGATGTCATTCAGAAAGTTTATTACTAATTAGAACTATAAATACACAAAAGACAATCCTCTTTATAGCTTTGGACATTGTTAAATGCTCGATGGGTGGCCTGTTCTATTCCCGTCTTAGACAAAACTAACATCTTACCATAAATAACTGGTTTCGGTTAATTAATAATGAAACCTCTTTTGTTCTTTAATTAAAGGAATTAGACGGTTATTTGGCTGCGGTATTTTGTCATTTTATGACGGCTCTTAGTTTTGTTTTTGTTTTCTTGAGCATCTCTCTTGTTTTTAATTAATAAAAATATAAGTACAAGAAGTTGTTCGCGACTTCACCCACATGGAGTAGCTGGTTTCACGAGTGACTACGATTATCCTGCAATCCTTAGTCCTTTTATAATGTTCTCTACCCGCCTGAAAAAATCCCGTCAAAATTCGTTCCGCCGATTCAATGGGTGTTAAATGTTAAATGGGTTTCATAGCGTGCAAATGCTGTAAATAGGTGAAGTTTATAGCTTATTGTTATTTATCAACATACCCCTACCTATCTCAAGCCATTGATGACCCTTTTCTAGACACAGGCCTCTTCTCGAATGAGAAGGAGTAAGTAGGCCATAGTCCACCACGTTGGCCAACAAAATCAATATAACACACTATGTTTCTTCCAATTTTCTCTAGTCGGGTTACAGTTTTTAAGCTTTTGTCTTGATAAAGTTTACAGTGTAGGTGCCTTTCTACCAGTAGGGCTGGTCTCTCTCTCTGCATGGTCATACTCATTACTGAGGGTCACGATCCTTGGCATGGATCACCTTCTCTCGTTCGATGTTACCCCAGGTGGTTCTATTCTCGGCATTGTGTAGAGCGGCGTGGAAGGATGTACCGAGTGCAGTGCTGATCTGATCGGTCTAACGCATAAGGCTACGTCCTTTTGACCTTTTTACTTCTACCTTGCCCGTGACCAGCAGTTTCTCTAAGTTTCCAGACTGCAACGGTGGGCAATGTGACTGAAGTATTCCAAGAGACATATCCTCGACAACCTGGTTATTATTTTAAGTCCTTTCAGGATGGATGTGTTGGTCCGGAATGGAGCTTTAGGTATCTTCAGCATTTTCCTACAGCACCACATCTCGAAAGCATCAATGCGTTTGCGATCTGCATCCCGATAAGTCCATGTTTCAGAACCGTATAAAAATATGGAGAAAACCAGAGCGCTGGCAAAAGGCTGGTAGGCATTGGTTCTTTTTAAGTCTATGACATTTTTGGTTGTCAATAGAAAGACATTTGTTGCAATGAAAATACATTACTTGTATCCACACCAAACAAAAAAGGGAACAACTCAAGAAATAACTTAACAATGTACCAAAACAATTTGGCGGCCTTATCATTTCGTTTTGCATTTATTGCCAGTTCCGTTCATTGTGTTTTAGTCTGTGGATATATAGAGATATTCCGGTGTGTTACATTACAATGCAATAAAGCGTTTAATTAGACGGCATGATTTGCAGATTGTGAACGGTAGCTGCCAAATGCTTGTAAAAACATTGTTAATAGGTTAAGTTTGAAAGTTGACGGAATAATGGAAGTCAACGAGTTACGAAGCGTTTTATTCTTTGTTTTTCTTAAATCTAATAGAGCTTAACAAAGAGAACCAGGTTTGAAGTCTGGTAACATACTTTATATGCAGTTCTTATTTGCAACGAATTACCTAGTTAGATTTAAGTCAATAACTTTTGGCGATTCTTCACCTGTGTAGACCAGCTTAATAAATAATATTAAGAAATGTAACAAAGAGAATCAGGTTATAAGTCCAAAGTAACATACATACTTTATTGGCAATTTTTCATTTGCAACGTATCATTTAGATTAAGGTCAATAACTTTTAATGACTCTTCATCTTTCTACACCAAAACATAGACTTACAAAAATATTAAACCTCATGTTTGGGGGTTATAATTTTTTTCTCTTGTAGGTATATATTCCTAGTATAATAAGAAGCAGTGATAGCCTTGTGGTTAGGACTGTGGTCTCCTATTCGGGGGGTCGCAGGTTCGATCTCGGGTACCTATACGCACCTCTGACTTTTCGGAGTCATGTGCGTTTAACCAATTAAATATCACTTACTTCGACGGTAAAAGAAAACATCGTGAGGAAACCTGCACACCTGAGAGTTCTTCATAATGTTCTGAAAGGTGTGTGAAGTCCGCCAATTCGCATTGGGCCAGCGTGGTGGACTATGGCCTATAGCCCTCCCTTGAGAGGAGACTTGCGCTCAGCAGTGAGCCGTTGATCATTTAAAAAGCAAAGCTTTCAAATGAATGAATGAATGAATTAATATAATCCCAAATGCCTTGGTCTTGCGCCGCCTGGATCCAGCGGTTTCCTGTCTGATCTCATCGGACCACTTTATAGGAGGTCTGCAAGCAGGGGGTTTACCGGTGCGAGGTCGCCACTCCAGTAATGTAGGACCCCAACGACCATCGGTCCTCCGCCCATTGCTTCTTCAGCTTCGCGTATCGATGATCTATTTATGTCGGTAACTATGGTTCTCTTACGGATCTCTACTTTGATCTCGCAGGGATACTCTAAGCATAAGTCTCTACATCGCCAAATGAGTAACCTTTCTTTCAACATCGTTGCCTTTCTTATTCTTGTGAGACTAGGGTACCAATTGTCTAAAAGTTATTCCATTGATCGTATTCGTATTACCTAAATAAAAAAAATTAAGTGGGACTCGGGTACTGCCGCGGTAAAGCTATTGCGTAGCATTTTTTATCAACTTATGCAATTATAATATTTACTTATGCAATTTTTTTTTGCATAATTAAAATTATGCAAAAAATGATTAAAAAACAAACAAACAAGAAAAGCGCACTGTCACTACTTCGCGAGTGAGATTCGAACCTGCGACATCTACAGAAAGCGGCCGCTCGCCCACTGCGCCAAACAGAGCTAAATGTGAACCTCTAAAATGTTGAACGCTTACTGAACGACGGTGTTAGGTTTTTTTTCGTTACGGAATTTCTTGATTCGGTCGCCGCGCTTAAACTGTTTGTCCTAGTTCAAAGCCCGCGATAAAAGCTATGCAATAGCTTATTAAAACGCACCTCTGTATGAATAAAATGTATTTTTTTGATTTCTAATATTTGTTTTCTTTCTACCAATAAAATATTTAGGTAACCGAAAAAAACACTGTTTAACAAACGCTTCGTACATCGATGAATCTAAGTACATACCTACCTAAGTATGTAGCTACAAGTAGGTAGGTACCAAAGTTATCTGCAAAACTGTTTTTGTTACACACAATCGTAACGAGGCCGTGACTAAGCGAAACTTTTGTGAACTAAGTTTAGAGGTAATTTCATTTCAGACGATTTAACCCTTTTGTACTCCGTTTGATTAATGTTGGCATAAAAAGTACCTGTTGTAGTTTCTTTTTTCTAACCCGTAAATACCTGCGTGACTTAAGTGTAATTTTATTTTATTGTTGGAATATAAAATAAGATTGATTCGAAGTGGGGAACAATTAATTTTAACTATTAAAGGACTTTCAGACATTCTTCTAAATGACTAATTGGCTAGATCATCATTAGGGGCATTGGTATTAAGCGCTAAGTACTTGTTTAATATTTTACGTCAACTCGCATAGCTACAGCCTTAATTCTTTCTTTCACGTCATCTTTATCCTCTGTGACGTGGTTGTCCGGTAGAGACCGCATTCGTTTTTGGCGTGCTGCTTGCTATCTGTGAAAAGTTGTGTCCTCTATGTCCAGCAATATTTATTAGATCTTCACCAAAATTGGAAGAAACTTTGCACAATAATACACACATTCCAATAAAGAAAGAATTATTAAAATTGGTTCAGGTTTTACGAAGTTGTAGATTAAAATCTCAAAAAAAAATCCCCTATTTCAGCCCCTTCAAGTTTAATTTTTTTAACAAAATGTAGCCTATGTCCTTTTCCAAGGTACAATCTATCTTTATACCAAATTTCATCAATATTGGTTCAACGCTTTAGGTTTGAAAGCGTAAAGACAGACAGACAGAGTTGTTACTTTCACATTTATAATGTAAGTTCCCAGGTGTGGATCTATGATTTTTCATCTGCTCGTACCTACCTATTCCAAAACGTTTACCAGATTTTTTATTGCGTCTAAGGTCTATAATTATTATTAACTCTCTAAAGTTTTCTTTGTTAAAATTAAGATAGTGATCTACTTCATGATGGTAGAGATGTGTTTCCCTAGTGCGACTCATTAAATACCTAAATACGAATCCGTAAAAAAATTGAGCTCAAAGATTTATAGCTCTTATAGAATTGAGAACCTATTTAAATTTTTACATAAAATCTTGAACGAATGTCGTGCTTAATTCATCAAGCTATTCGTGAACAACGTCAACAACAATCAACAAGTGTTGTGTCTACCATTTACAAGCGAACAACAATGTTGAACTTGTAAAATACAACAACTTACGAGGCGCCACCTTCAGTGACAATTGTAAATCAGAGGGAACAACCGTCGTTATAATTTTGCGGAGATTTTATTACAACAATAACAATAAAGTCGAGTTTGGACGTTTTTAAGTCACAAATTTGTCCGATTCAAAACAAACATCGCTTTGAAGTTTGAACTTATGTTTTAAAGTGCTTTTACATTATCCGATCCGATATCCTTATATGTATCGCCAAATATGATCCCCGTGTCACTAAAAACAGTCCTATATGTTGGTCCTGTGCATAGAAACTAAGTCGTAATTCCTAGTTCCATGGTCCTATGTCCTATCTTTTCACAACGGATGGCTTGACAAGATTTTTTCTTATTTTTTTTTTAATAAGCTATTCATGCACAAAATAGGTTATATGAACGAGGGGACTTGCAAAATAAAAACACATCCTTACTACTATTATAATGCGAATGCTTGTTAGTTTGTTGGTTTGTGCTTCAATCACGCAGCAACGGATCGACTTGATGATTTTTTCATGGGTATAGTTGAGTTGAGGACTTGGAATGTGGCATTGGCTTACTTCATGGGGTTCCCGTGGGATTTTTTAAAACCCTTTCCACACGACCGTAGTCGCGAGCAAAAGCTTGTAAATCATAATATTATTATAACGAAAAAAAATCAGGAAGCTAAATCAGATTCCATTACCTGCCTAAAGACTCAGGAGTTCGTGAAAGTTAAAATCGCGGTCGTTATGACCCACGACATCAGTTAAGGGTTAATTTGACAAAAAGAAAACTTACTTTCAGGTTACTTCGCGATCCTACTAAATGTCAAGAAATAAACTAATTTAATCAATAAGTATACCAACTCTGTGAATTGCCGTAATATTATGTTGGTTTCCAGGCTTAAATCTGTACTTAAGCTTAATTCCAACGTAACGATAATAATTTACTTATGGTGAAAAAGTTATGCTTTAAGCGTAATAATAATTCGAAGGACTGATAGTCGTTAGGGTCTCATAGTGCTAGAGTCGCGACCTCGCACCGTAAAACGTAATATTAGCAGACCCTCTACCAGATGGACTGATGACATCAGATTAGTCGTAGGGAGCCACAAGACGGAGGTATGTGGAAGTCCATGCAAGAGACCTATGTCTAGGTATCGGTTGGTAAGGAAGAAGAAGAAGGTAATTACAATAAACGTTCTTATTTATAAACTCGATAAGACCGTACAATCGGTTTTGTAGTTGGCTTCAATTAAAGACGAACATTCCCGTGTTCGCGGAGATTTACGTCGCGGTCGCCGCGGCCCACGACGTCAGTTAAGGGTTAATTAGAGATTCGCGTACCACCGAGAAATTTATGCGCCCGCGCCGCGCACGAGACAATTGATTGCCAGATGGCAAGTGACGCACGCGCACAGCGGGCTTGGTACAAAGCTTGCTAGCAAATAAATATTTTTCGTGTTTTATTTAGTACATAATAATTCAATGTATTTGTCACATATTTTTGGAACGAAGTTCCTTATCGCACGGACTTGGCTGATGAGGGCTAGGCGAAAAAAAGTGTAAGAATTTTCCGTCACGAACGTAACGTCCGCCCTTTCTATAGTGTAGACATGTGACGAGAGATGGCGTTGATTCTAAAAGGTAATGTTTTTAAATGGAACTTTCGTTCCAATCGAGTTTTTCCACGATACTGACTTGACTTGAGAGTGACTACTTCTTATATTATAATACTAGCTGATGCCCGCAACTTCGTCCGCGTGGATTTAGTTTTTAAAATCCCTCGTGAACACTGATTTTCTGGGAAAAAAAGTAGCCTATGTCACTCTACAGGTCCTCAACTATAGTACCCATGCAAAAAATCATCGATCCGTGGCTCTGTTGTGGCGTGATTGAAGGACAAACCAACAAACAAATACACTTTCGCATTTATAATATTAGTATGATTAGAATATTAAATTGCATATGAAAACACTAACATTACGTCCATACGATGTATTACATCCATAATATCTACTATGTAGTATGTAAGTATAATGATCGGGCAAAATCTGACGCCTTTGGAGTAGTTTGACTGACAAAATAGGGCTATCCACGATGGCTATATACGATAAAGTACGACTGCCAGCTTAAGATGAGCCGTACATTCAAAGTATCCTGTAGATTTCGGGGTTCAAGTAATTTGGACCTTATACTGAAGATTGTGATGTCTATAATTTCTGAACTACTACATTAACGACCTTGAAATAATTACAGGACAATTTCTAAAGTACCTGCTTTCTAACAAAAAAAGAATGAATGAAATCGGAATACGCCTTAATGAATTACAGCTAAATACACATTTTGACTTTCATCCCCTCTCCCAAAGGAACCGTGCTGAATTTCAGGATAAAAAGTATCCTATATTATACCTCGTAGTATGAACTTAAATCATGCCAAGTTTCATTTAAATCCGTCCAGTAATTTCGGCGTGATGCGCGGCCAAGATACGGACAGACAGACAGACAAAAAATTAAAAAAAAATTGTTTTGGCTTCAGTATCGATTATAGAGTGCCCTCAAATAAAAATTTGCAAAATATCTTCAATTTACAGAATTGTACCTGTTACAGTTTTATTATATTATAGAAAAGAGTTTCCACAGGATTTTATCGAAGTCGCGGACATCAGCTGTCAGCTAGCATTTACATTAACTATCTCGGAGTTTATCCGAGGGATAAAATGGGCGGATGTTGGGGTCTCAAGAAGCTGGAATGGCAATTGGAAAACCCCTAACTAAGTAGACAGACGACCTCAACCATATCGCTGCCAGCCGCTGAATCCAGACGGCACAAAATTATGTGATCGTTTCAAGATACTTTTCCAGCAGTAGGTAAGCCTTTTCTATCAATGAACTATAATCCAAAAAACTCACAGCTGCAAGGATATTAGTTGCTGTGCAAGTAATGCCTGCCTGGAATAGTACCTACCAAGAAGTATCGCTGTATTTCGAACATAGCTTAACTGCTGAACTGATCTTGACGTCTTTTGGCGCAGAGATAGTTTGCATTCTGGAGTCGAAAATGACAGATTTTAAAAATCAGTTTTAATGATCACTTAGTTACTTCTGTGCCCGTGTCTGTGCTCTAAATTCTAACATTGAGATCTTTGGAGACGCGACGGGAGAAATCCAAGTGGATCTATAGAAAAAAAAATTATGAGACGATCTGAGTATTGCAATATATTATGTGAATGCATAGAAATCGCATTATATAAGAAGCTTAAACGCGTTTACATTGTCTATGGTCTTAGTAAGTCTTCTTGTATGAGCCACCGACACGGCAATGCCTTTGATATTTTGAATCCTGTTTACACACAAAATATTCCTCAACGAACATCGAAACACTGAGAAACTCCTTTTTTCGTTGGTTGAAAATTCATCTTGATTATGTTTGACATTTTGGCGTATAGGTACCTATCTATGTTTGAAAGTTATTTCGTTATGGAAGTCGCTGATCGCCCATCACTCAACCCATAGGAAAGTAGTTTTTGTCTAAATGACCATCTTTATTTATTGTCATTATAACAAGGGGTCGCATAGACCGAACACGACAGTATATTTTCTTCAGTCAAGTACTGTATTTTAGTATTCATTTACGGCCACAATACTTCAAGCTTAAAGGCATTACTGATCTGAGAATTGCATTCTTCTTGTGGTACCTATATCACAAATACCTACTTTTACCTTATTATTATGACTCCGGATTAGATACATACAATATGGCATTGCGAAAATTATTTTGCTGTTCCATAGACATTGGCTTCTTCATTAAAATAAATAAAATAAATTTTATTTTATTTTATTTTAATATTTTTATGTTGGCCTGTTCATTAAAACAATAAAATTGATTTTATTTGGATGGATTAAGTATAAATAATGAACCTATGATACCCAGGGTTTTTTTCTTGGCAAGTGAATCTATCATCATACTAATATTATAAATGCGAAAATGTGTTTGTTGGTTTGTTAGTTTGTCCTTCAATCACGCCGCAACAGAGCTACGGATCGACGTAATTTTTTGCATGAGTATAGTTGAGGATCTGGAGAGTGACATAGGCATAGTGACATACTAGTAGATTGACACTTTTTATCCCGGAAAATAAAAGAGTTACCGAGGGATTTTAAAAACTAAATCCACGCGGATGAAGTCGCGAGCATCAGCTAGTAATAATTATCTAAGTATAGTTTACTTTATAATTTTATTACTTTATAAATAATTATCATAGGTAGCTATTAGGTATAGCTCAAAATGAAAAAAAAACGATTTGTGGACTATATTTTAGGGATGTGGTAGGATAGGGTTTAAATCATGGAACTAGGAATTACGACTACGATGATTTAGATAGACATAGTCGTAAATAGTTCCTAGTTCCATTTTAGCCACGAAAAATGAAAAGAACTGGAATTATAAAGTTTTTCGCTTCATGACCAAACTTCACTTTGCAAATGATTCGGTGATGAATGATTATGAAAAATCTTAGAAAATTCTTAGAAAATGGAAAATCTGTAGTGCAGTGCGTGGGATAAAGCAAGCGCATCTAATTCCCTGAGAAATGAAATTGGCACCAATAACAGCAAATTCAAAGACGCACTTCGATGCACACATATAAAATAAATCATAACAGTTATAATGACGGCCATTAAAATGACTAATACATTGTTAAAATTTATCCTAATGGCGGTATTTAGAGATATGATATAGGAAATATGCGGTGAGAGTCACGCGTTAAAGATATATTTCATCTGAAAAGATTACTCTAAAGTCCCATTTTGACACGTTGTATGAGGAATTAGTTGAGTCTAGCGATGTTATTTTTGTACAGTTTTTTAAGAATAGATGCTTTTATTAGTGACTTTGAGTAGGTGCTGCGACAGCTGTAAGCCACTCACCAAATTACCTAGTTTTTGATAAATTATGTACCTACCTACAATACATACATCAGCCCCCCGATTATCTAAAAGTTATTCCATCGATCGTATCCGTATTCGATGAAATTAGCGTCAAAGTAAAATAATCCTTGATTGTATTGATTTAAAGTCACAAATTCAGCACAATCGATTTTAATATGGAGCGTTATGGAGCGTATCATAATATACCTATACGTAAACCTATAAGAATTCATACACATGAAATTAAGCTCCAAGTCAATGCTGTTGTGGTTTATTTTACTTTGACGCTAATGTCATCGAATACGATAACGATCAATGGAATAACTTTAGACAATCGCAGGGCAGTGCGACTCGATAAGCTGTATCGACAATGAGAGGCGCACATGGCTCGAAGTACCTACCTACATCTATCATCTATGGGTGTTGGGGTTCAAAGGTGCTGAAATGGCGACCCTGCATCGGGAGAGCAGGTGTCTACCAACTAGGTGGACGGACTTACTTTCATCCCAAATGTAAGGCCGTCAACCTCTTAGGGCAGGGTTTCTTAAACTTATTACAGTCACGGACCGCTTTCACAATTTAAAAAATTCCACGGACCCCTGTCAAAGAATATTTTAGGAATAGAAAACAAGCCTCATTTATATTTAAAAAATCACTTTTACTGGTAATTCGCCACCCGACGACGATGTTGCTTGGCCGAGAAATGCTGAGTTTACTACACAATTTCCTAATAAATATTGTGTGGAACTATGCTACGGACCCCTCCAGGGGTCCGTGGACCCTACTGTAAGAAAACCTGTCTTAGGGGGACCAACACTGCGCCTCCCGATGCAAGATCGCCATTTGGGTTGAATGGTCTAAGTGGACGGATGATCTTAGGCGAGGCAGCCGCTGGATACACATTACGGCACAAGATCAAGCTCCATGGCGATTATGTCAACCAGGATCGTCAATCCTAAAAGGTATAACGCTCCCCTTACAGCATGCTTGCTTGAGCAACCCATTAACGTCTCACTACTGAGCGCAGGTCTCCTCTTAGTGAAGGGTTATAGTCTATATAGTCCACTAAGCTGGCCCAATGCGAATTGGTAGACTTCACACACCTTTGAGAACATTATTGAAAACTCTCAGGCGTGCAGGTTTCATAAGATTTCCTTCACTGTTGAAGCATGTGATATTTAATTGCTTAAACGCACATAACTCCGAAGAGTCAGAGCTGCGTGGTCGTGGATCGAACCTGCGATCCCCCGAACAGAAGAGCGCAGTCCTAACCACAGGGCTACCATTGCTTACAGCACAATCCTCTCCTCCAATACCTGAGCCAGCGGGGTACAAAATGGGTAAAATTCGATGTGAAATCTTCTGATGATGCTCCGGTAAGAGCGAAAAGTATGTAGAGCCTCAATAGCCCAACGGTTAAAGGTGCGGACTGAAAACTGAAAGGTCGCAGGTTCGAATCCTACCCGTTGCACTATTAAAAAAAAAGTGTGTATTTTGAAGTTTGTGTGGTGTTACGTGTTGGCACTGCATTGTTTCTGCAGTTCTTCTACACCTGAAAGAGCGAGCTTCTATCCATTTATACGTAATTACATACATATAAACTCCACTTTGTATTAAAGGGATAACTCGGCAACCGTATTTTCCCGAATGCGAATACACTAATGCGAGATCGCATTTATCATTATCAACGCCTCTGACTTCAGTAGTAACTGAAAGGAGGGTGATTCTGTTGTATCTATATACGATCTAAATCGACTACCAGACTTTCGTCGAATAAATACTTAATAAATATACCTTCAAATACCTAAGTTCCTATTAAAAATCACCTTTGAATGAGTCGGTAAAAAAGTTAATCCGAAAATTTTATTAATTTTGTAAGGTGTACTTAAATTGCACTAAAAACCTATGTGATTTGTAAAGAATTAAACTTTCCTATGTGTGGGGGTGATTAAGGTCATTAACCTCTTAAGTCACTCGTTATAATAAATTTATTTTTGTCGTGTGCAATAAGTAATTTTAAATCATCAATCATCATCAATAGCCTATAACAGTCCACTGCTGAACTAAAGGCCTCTCCCAAGGGGAGGGTTTGCCCATAATCACCACGCGGGGCAGACGGATTGGTGATCGCAGTAGATGGTAGTAGTAGCACAGAGGACGCTGCTGCCCGTTCTCCGCTATATTCCCTTAGGCCTCGTTTTCGCATAGGCGTGGCGTTGCGCTTCTCGCGGCGCGTCGAGTCGCGTGAGCGGTCGCGCGATATGGCCAAGGTATGAGGGCGAGCGAGAGCGAGCGAGCGACGCGCCGCGCGACGCGCAACGCCACGCCTATGCGAAAACGTGGCCTGAGTCGCCTCGTACGACACCCGCGGGAAGAGCAGGGGTGGTGACAACTGTATTCTGATCTGCCGTCACCACACGGCAATTTAAAATAACGGTAATTTTAAATAATAAATAATAATTATTTTAATTATCAATAACAATAGTTATATGCGAAGTTTCCTTTAAAATAACAATTATTAAATTGTTTCCATTATTCGACACTCCATACTTTTTTAATATCTTACATTATAAATGCTTGTTTATTTATTCTCCTCTAAATTACAATCAACTATATTATACCTATTATTAAAAAGAAACAAAAATTACTGTGTAATTATACATGGTGTCCTATTAAAATGACATTGGCCTACAATTCAAAAGACGTCATTACAGATACAAATGGCATTGTCAATAATAGTACTCACAAAAAAATTGCGAAACAATTAAACAAAAGCCGTTCGACAGCACTGAAGGGAGCCCCTCATTAATTTAACTTTTTTTTTCAAGACGCCTCCTATTCAATGATTGAGAACCATATAATTACGACCTGACAAAGTGCGGCTGACAACTCAAATGTTTAAGAGTGTGTGAATACAACGCCTACAATAACTTCACCTCGACTTTGTCTCTTTGCAATTATAACACCCCCTGTATATCTCTACAAACTTATATTCGCATTTCGTAAAACCAATTATAAACTCTATGGTTATTAATTTAAGGTTCATCACTCGAGTTTTGGTCGACAAAGTAAATTGGTAAATAGTTCGTATTTACTAAG
Organism: Oeneis ivallda; assembly: GCA_029955525.1. Taxonomy (NCBI): domain Eukaryota; kingdom Metazoa; phylum Arthropoda; class Insecta; order Lepidoptera; family Nymphalidae; genus Oeneis; species Oeneis ivallda. The sequence continues at coordinate 14,360,462 of JARPMR010000023.1, forward strand.
AAGTGTCACATAAGGTGATGGGGTGTCGCGCATACTGTTAAGATGTGACTAGTGAAATATCAAAGTATAGTTTGGTGGTTTCCTATTAATTAATGAAACAAAAGGAATATAAGTGTTGAGTTATTAATACTTTGGAGGCATTTTTTGTTTGATCTTTGGATGCTTTATATGCAACTTGTATTAGGGTAGGCTGGTCTAAGAGCACGCATCCGATAAGAGTACGCTATGCCAACACTCGTGACGCTGTTAACGATACGCGGCTAACTTCAGAGTTATTTTCAAGTGCAAGCTATTGGCAAGTGCTGTGCGAAAAAATAACAAAAAACATGCAAAAACACAAAAATTACTTAAGTTTAAACATTTTTACCTATTTTCTTAAATAATTTTAGCGTTTTGGGATTATGTTTGTGAAAAAACTACAAAATTTTAAACAAAAACGATAATACGGCTTGATCGGCAAGGAATTCCCCTAGAGGTCACAGCGACAGTGATTCCGGTCGATGCTAATAGATGACGTTACACTTCGCTCGATTATAAAATCGTTAATGTGTGAAAGAATACGCACTTGTGTATGTTACAAGAGTACGCGCGTACTCTTACACACATTATTATATTTTTATATTTTTCACATGTATTTTAATATTTATTTGTATGTTTAAATCCGCTTTCCGGTATAGCTCAACTACCACGAGCTGAAGTAATCTCAAGATCGAACCGCAAAAGAGCAAAGTTAGACATTTTGAGTTGACCTCCGTTCTAGTTGGCTCTCGAAGAGGATTCGGCCTCAAAATAAGCACCAGTGAAAAAAAGACTGCGAAATCTATTACTAAAGGAGATATAAAACTAAAACTTCCAAAGAATAAACCCAAAAAGAAAATGTGGGGATGTCCCTCATGACGTGGTACCTCCAAATGAATACTGAATAGGATGTTCCAAATGATGAGGTGGCATGAAGCCTGTATGATCTATGAAGCTGAAAATATGTATAATTGTGAAATCTGCAAGTAGCATGGACACGAATGAGGATGAGTTAAGAAATATGAGATAATTTTTCCTGCGTACTCTTATCAACTTACATGCGCACTCCTATCCAATAGCTCGTGTAAGAGTAAGTATTTACCACTTTTGTTATTTTTTTTATTTTTCAAATATATGGCACATTACTGTTACATTTCATGTTACTTTATGAAAGCTGTATAAATTGAGTACCAAATAAAAATTAAGCTGATAATCTACAGTTAGTGAATTTTATTTCAAAACAGTTTGAACCTTAAGTGCGTGCTCCTAGACCAGCCTACCCTATTGCAATTAATGTAGGTACTAGGTACAGCTATTTATGGGTTAGCTCTTACTCATTTATAGCTCTTAGGGCCGATTTTACCAACGTAAAATAAGTCTTATCCACGCATAAAGATATTTTGACAGTATTTACTATTTTCAATACAAAAACGGTCAGAACACCCAATTTATTTCTATAAATGTCTTCAACTTTTGTGAAATTATTCGTATTATTGGGATAGGTTACCTTATCTTAATTAGTTAGGTACCTGCTACCTATCAACTGCTCGTCAATAATTGTCACATGTTTTTAGTTAAAATTAGCTTATGCCCGCGGCTGCGTTCACGTTGAGTTCGATTTTTTCAACCCCCTATTTTACCCCCTTAGGGGTTGAATATTAAAAATCCTTTCTTAGCGGATGCCTACGTCCTAATAGCTATCTGTAGGCCGAGCTCGATCCGTCCAGCTATTTGAGCTGTACGTTAATAGTCAGTCGTAACATGTCAGTCAGTCAGTCAATCAATCAGCCCTTTTTTTAGATAATGCAAATTGTAACAGACAGAAAAAATGTACCTAGTTGAGGACTTGGAGAGTGATATCGGCTACCTTTTATCTCGGAATAACAGAGGGTTCCCGCGGAATTTTCAAAACCAAACACCACGAGACGAATTCGCGGGAAAAACCAGTAAAAGTATATTTGTCTCCGCCGATGACCAAGAGACGCATGACTTTCTTTGTATGGAGGTCGTAAAATATAATCCCTTTCCGATAATCAAAGCCTAAATAATTCATATGTATCGACAATCGCAATAAAAAGTGTAGAGGCGAGGGTTATAGTAAAAAATCGACGTAATGAGAGTGGTCCGCACATCCATATTTAATTGGACGGACGCAGTCGGGAGCGTGGCTAGTTTACGAGTCTAGAGGGGCGATTTTAACTTATTTTTATTTTATCTTTTTCAAATGCCCGATAGGCTGAAGTGGTATTGTGAAGAGGACAGTAGTGGCTGTTGGGAATATGAGGATATGGCTAATTTTTATTTTGTACATCTAAAAAAATATGAGTCGGGCTATTAGGTATGTACTTTTATAAGCACAATGAATGTGGCTAGACGTCGTTAACCAACAATTTTGAAAAGATTGAGGGTTAGGATAGGATTGATGAGGTTAGGTCACTTCATGTTACATTGAATGCTGGGGTGGGCAGCGCGTCCATTTAAGTGAGACAGTAGTAAAAGCATTACAAAATGCAAAAGGCAAAGCATTTTATATGGTACCTACAAATCTTGGATCTTCTGTCGGGGTTTCCTCACGAGATTTTGTGATTTATTTCTGATGAAAGAAATTCATCATCGTCATCATTTTAACCCATCGCCGCCGCCTGCCCAGGGTACAGGTTTCTCCTGAGAATGATTGGTCATAATATATTGGCCATATGGTTTTGGCCATAGTCTACCATGCTGGCCAAGTGAGCAAACTTCACCCACCTATGAGAACTGCATTACAGAGAATTCTCAGCCATGCAGACGTTTTCCAAACAGGTAATATTTAATTTACTTAAAACCTTAAAGTCACATTACTTCGAAAATATGCCTGAAATTCGAACGCAGGACCGCCGAAGTCGAACTCTAAACCACCACATAAGAAATAATAATAATATTATCTTATCCATACTATTATTTCCACACCCAAAGGGGTCGCGCCAGTCAATTGCATAAAAAACCCGCGAAATAATATCGAAAAACCATAAATGTGAGAGCAACATAAAATATAGACAAACACGGGATGAGAATCGAAGCGAGTGCGAGTATTGTACGCTCTTTATACGTTCATAATATTTTACTACCTTTTCCTATCGTCCAATGCTTTTACAGGAGAGATACATACCTACCTACCTGGGTATACACACTTTATAGGATGTAAGGGGCATGCTAAAGAAAATTTTGCGAAGAGTTTAAACTGAATGCGAAATTTCAATTATATCACATGTCTACAAAAATGAAGGGTTAGTACCTAATATTGAAATTTTTGAGCACGCAATGTAACGCATACAGTATCCGATATCTACTGCATGTCGCAAATGGCGGTTGCCGGTTTGTACTTTGATGTGGGTTTGACGGACTCATGAACTCCTTTGAACTATGATAAACAGCTGATCTACATCTTAATATATATAAATTACGTGTCACGTTGTTTGTCCGCGATGGACTCCTAAACTACTTAACCGATTTAGATCAAACTTCGTAACTATCTGTAATTTGGTCCAACTTGAAAGATAGGATAGTTTTTTTTGATTAGGATAGTTTATTTGTTTTATTTATGTAGATAAGTTGGCGGTACGAAGTTCGCCGGGTCAGCTAGTATTATATAAGTACGGAAGTTTATAGACGATTCCATGTTTTCCATGTTATCCTACTAATACAAATACGAAAGTTTGTGGGGATGGATGGATGGATGGATGTTTGTTACTCTTTCACCCCACGACGAATGAACCGATTTGGCTGAAATTCGGAATGGAGATAGCTAGCTCTTATCCACATGCAATGCACTAACACATGCATTTTATCCCGGAAAAATAAAGAGTTCTCGCGGGAATCAAAAAACCTTAGTCCACGTCGACGAAATCGCGGGCATCATCTAGTTATTAAATAAAAAAACATCGTCACACTCTATAACAAGACGTCATGAAAAAATCGGGCTAAGCAGCTCGGAATCAACTGAAGCCCTGGTTTCAGGTTTCGATAGCATGTCCCTAACATCCTGTATAAATATTAGTAATGTCTTACCCCTTTTTCGACCAAACCGGTAGGTATACAGTTGTAAAATGGACCCACCTACTTATAATATTACAAATGCGAATGTCTGTTGGTTTTCCTTCAATCGTTTGTAGCAACGGATTGAAGAAAAAACCGTGTCCGTCAGGCATAGACTTACGATTACTACCAAAGCCGTCAGGTAACGAATTGACTTAGTTTTTTTTGAATACACATAAAATATTTTTTATTCAAGAATTAACAAAAAATTACCGCAGAATTTTTTAAAACTCTGAACCTTTAAACTAACTCAACCCTTTCACCCCTTTAGGTACCTATGAAATTAAAAAAAAAATCTTGCTGTGATGGATTTTCCGTCTGCCAATCTGTCAAAACAATGTTTTATAATTAAAAATAATACCTACTTCACAAAAAGAAGTTTTCCAAAATCCTTGTTATACCTACCCATAATCCTGTCAACGTTGTACAAATCGATATTTCATAATGTAATCAAATCCTTCGTTAATATAAACTTATTTGTATATCCATTGCATAATTTATTTCCTACTTCTTCAATATGTAGGTAATAAAACCGCAATGAACTTAAAACACTTTTTATAAACTGGTGATGTTTTGTGATGGATTATTGGGGTACATCGCCAGACAAAGTGTACGCGGTAATCCGAGTATTGTTGGTGGAAATTCAATTTAAAATCTATACAGTTCGCGGACAAAGCTTGATTGATTACCCTTTAAAATGTATTTGCCAATGGAAATTGTGATAGGAACACGTATTTTAGGTATTTGGTAAAGTATTTGAATGAATATATTCAGTCTTGAAGCTTAAGGGTCCTACCTACATACCTATTCACTGTAATTGTCATCATTATCTTAAGTCTGATACTGAACAAGGGTCTCCACTAAAAATGGTTAGTGGTTAACGGTTAGGGCCATAGTCCACCACGTTCGCGTAAGTCGAGTGTGGATTGGCGGACTTCGCACACTTTTTCGATTTTTTTAAGAATAGATATTAGCCAAGCTAAACTTGACTAAGATTTTCCTCTCCCCTCCAAATAAGCAGCACGCTTGTGTTGATCGACAGCAGCAATTTAGACTACGCACCTGCCCCCCGATTGTCTAAAAGTTGCCGATCAAAATCGTATTCATTCAGTACAACCGATTTTAGCATGGAGCGTTATGGAGCGTATCGTACATAGGTACCTAAACGTATAAGAATGCAAACATGAAATTGAGCTCTAATTCAATACCTACTGTTATAGTTTAGTTTACTTTGACGCTAATGTCATCGAATACGATTACGATCAATGGAATAACTTTAGACTTTAAGTTTAAACTTTAGGGCTGGTGGTCAGTGAAGATACAGCCTTAGATATAGCGCGCTTACCTAGTCGATGCCTATTCACTCTTGAATAATTAAAAGTAGGTACCTATCCAAGTTATAGTTAGTTGGAAAAACGGAAGCCGAAAGGCATTTCTTTTGCCGGCGCGAATTAGGAACGAGGAAGCAAAGCGCTTAGTGCGGGATCGTGGAATTTCTACCACGTAGCGGTGCAGATCCATGCGATGCCTTACACTTCGATAGTAGAAGGGTGATGGTGGAACTAACTAAACTTTCGGAGACGTAACATAATAATAATATAACAGAGTCACATAGTCCCATTAACATGTTTCTGTGTAACAATATAGGTAGGCACATGATACAAATGTTTGTTTGAAACATAATTTTATGTTTCTCCTATTATTGTATTCTTGTCATTTCCGAGTCAATTACACCTTCAGCTGAATGAACCTTTGAGCATCTTAGTTTCATTTTATTACTAAAAGGTGCCTTCCGGTGGACAATTGCCAAGAATCAAAGTAAGATCGCACACCGTCCCTCTCGCACTTGTGCAATTATGATATTTCCGTCTCACAACTGTCACTGGGCATGCAGTGAATGAAAGGGTTTTTTATCTGTCCTTTTGCAATACCACTGACGCCGCGCCAAGTAGTGAGTGGATATTATAATAACGCGAGGACCGAAATGAATTCCGTAATGGGTCCTCTTAGATTCAAAGATCGGTTATTTGAGGTTTTGAGCTATTGCATAGCTTTTATCGCGGGCTTTGAACTAGGACAAACAGTTTCAGCGCGGCGACCGAATCAAGAAATTCCGTAACGCAAAAAAACCTAACACCGTCGTTCAGTAAGAGTTCAACATTTTAGAGGTTTTCATTTAGCTCTGTTTGGCGCAGTGGGCGAGCAGCCGCTTTCTTTAGATGTCACAGGTTCGAATCTCACTCGCGAAGTAGTGACAGTGCGCTTTTCTTCTTTGTTTGTTTTTTAATTATTTTTTTGCATAATTTTTATTATACAAAAAAAAATTACATAAACATTATAATTGCATAAGTTGATAAAAAATGCTATGCAATAGCTTTACCGCGGCAGTCCCTGAGTGCCACTTAATTTTTTTTTATGATGTGCAAAAATTAGATTCAAAGATCGGTTATTTGAGGTTTTTTATGTTGTGCAAAAATTACTAAGTACCCGTGTTTTGAAACTAGTGATGTAACGAATATTCGCATGCGCATTCGCGAATAATCGTACTTATATGTTTTTTGACATTCGCATTCGCAAGAAACGATGCGAATGTCTGGCGGAATGTTTTTGGCAAACAAAAAGGCAATTATATTATGGATTATGGAATAAGATTTATATTTTTATTCACTTATATTTGAATAAAAAAAATATACGAACAGTTTTGAGGTAGGTAGGCAACTGAATTAGAAATATGTGCTTTCTCTTTTATTCTTTTTATGAAGTCAAAGTTGTTGTATTTTATAGAAATCGGTTCAGCGGTTTTTCAAAAATCTATAGGTAATATAATAAAACTGTAACAGGTCCAATTCTGAACATTGAAGATATTTTGAAAATTTTTGTTTGAGGGCACTCTATAATCGATACTGAAGCCAAAACAATTTTTTTTTAATTTTTTGTCTGTCTGTCTGTCTGTATCTTGGCCGCGCATCACGCCGAAACTACTGGACGGATTTAAATGAAACTTGGCACGATTTAAGTTAATACTACGAGGTATAATATAAGATACTTTTTATCCCGAAATTCAGCACGGTTCCCTTGGGAGAGGGGATGAAAGTCAAAATGTGTATTTCGCTGTAATTCATTAAGGCGTATTCCGATTTAATCCATTCTTTTTTTGTTAGAAAGGAGGTTCTTTAGAGATTGTCCTGTAATTATTTCAAGGTCGTCAATTTCGTAGTTCAGAAATTATAGACATCACGATCTTCAGTATACGGTCCAAATAACTTGAACCCCGGAATCTACAAGATACTTTGAATGAACGGCTCATCTTAAGCTGGCATGTTTAATTTATCGTATATAGCCATCGTGTATAATATTTTGTCTAAGTCAAACTACTCCAAAGGCGTCAGATTTTGTCAAACGATCATTATACCTACATACTACATAGTAGGTATGGATGTAATACATCGTATGGACGTAATATTACAGTGTTTTCCTATGTAATTTAATATTCTAATCATATTTACTAATATTATAAATGCGAAAGTGTGTTTGTTTGTTGGTTTGTCCTTCAATCACGCCGCAACAGAGCCACGAATCTATATGATTTTTTTGCATGGGTATAATTGAGGACCTGGAGAGTGACAAAGGCTACTTTTATCCCAGAAAATCAAAGTGTTCCCAAGGGATTTTAAAAACTAAGTCCACGCGGACGAAGTCGCGGGCATCAGCTAGTCAACAATAAATTTGTAGTGGCGTGGGCGCTTGAAGTCGGTTTTTAGGGTTCCGTACCCAAAGGGTACCAACGGGACCCTATTACTAAGCCTACGCTGTCCGTCCGCCCGTCCGTCCGTCCGTCTGTCAGCGGGCTGTATCTCGGTAACCGTAATAGGTAGACAGTTGAAATTTTCACAGATTGTGTATTTCTATTGCCGCTACAACAACAAATAATAAAAATTAAATTAAATTAAAAAAATTAAATAAAATATTTCCATGGGTACATGGAAATATTTTTATGTAATTTTTTTAACGGAACCCTAAAAGAGCGAGGCCCGACTCGCACTTGGCCGATTTTTAAAAATATTTTTTTATACTTATTAAATTATTTTGTCAACATTCGCATTCGCGTTCGCGAATGTGAAAAATCCGACTTTCGTTACATCACTACTTGAAACCCGGGCTTATACTACCAACAACGCTCAAAGCAGTAGGTATTATTTCAATTTTATTTTGAGATGTTATAAAACAATATTGGAATAATACTGCTTTATGTGTTGGTAGTTTAGGGTTATACTTATATAGGCGCTGAACGCGGTGCGGCGCGGTGTGCAAAAAAATACAAAATATGTAAATTGAAAACACTCCCGACATGTGAATCTATGGCCGGACTATGTACGATATACCTGACAACCTGTTAGATAACCAGTTTTCTGCTAAATCAGCAGATCTTCCTCCTCGATCCTTGATCATCATCTATTTAACACCTACTCATTGAAACCATTCTAATGAGCTCAAACACACTATATCTGCTGTAAGTTGCTGAGGAGTTGGGTATCCGGCAGACTACTTAATGTTGCAGCATAAACCTTAAGCTTACCATCCCTTGGAAAAAACGAGTGTGCTTTAGACCCTCAAAGCTTAGACCACACGACTAAAGTAAAACTTACGAAACGCAACTGGCTATGAGAGAAAGAGAGAAAGAAAATGTGTGCTCGCACCTCTCTCTCTCTAGAGTACCAACGGGACCCTATTACTAAGCCTACGCTGTCCGTCCGTCCGTCCGTCCGTCCGTCCGTCCGTCCGTCCGTCTGTCAGCGGGCTGTATCTCGTAAACCGTAATACATAGACAGATGAAATTTTCGCATATTATGTATTTCTGTTGCCGCTATAACAACAAATAATAAAAATTTAATTTAATTAAAAAAATTAAATTAAAATATTACCATGGGTACATGGAAATATTTTTATTTAATTTTTTTTAACGGAACCCTAAAAGAGCGAGGCCCGACTCGCACTTGGCCGATTTTTTGTTAGGGGTTAAAATTTAATATGTCATGTTCAACGAATAATTTAAACGAGTAGAGAGTTGATTACGTAACAAATTATGACTTGGTTTCAACTATTTATGGGCAGCTGAATGGTCAAAAAATAAAAAAAGATGTACAGTAACCATTCTCTCAAATTCCCAATCAAAATATCGCAGAGAAGTAAACATTGTACTTAAGCACTGCACATGTTTCTATTTCCAGTGGAAGAGCATTGTGAATTTGCTACAATACAGTAGGAAATGCTTGAATGATCATTGTGGCCATCTCCGGTTAAAATACAGAGCGGAGAATCTAATAGACAGGATAATAATATTACTCAATAAATGTAGGTATCTGCTGAGGGTATGTTCCGATATACACTGTGACCACTGTAAGATGTGACGTCAATCCTTACTAATATTATAAATGCGAAAGTGTGTTTTTTGTTGATTTGTTGGTTTGTCCTTCAATCACGCCGCAACAGGGCTAGGGATCGGCGTGATTTTTTGCATGGGTTTATTTTAGGACCTGGAAATTGACATTTTCTATTTACTTTTATTCAGATTCATGATTCAATTCGGAGCTTTATTAGTACCTAAGTTCTTAACTCCGTATCTTCTCCTTTTTGATTTGGTCATCTAAATATACCTACCTATAAAAGGAAAAGGTGACTAACTGACTTATCTATCAACGCACAGCTCAAACCACTGGAAGGATAGAGCTGAAATTTGGCATACCTACAGATAGCTCATAACGTAGGCATCCGCTAAGAAAGGATTTTTGAAAATTTAAAGGGGGTAAAATAGGGGTTTGAAAACACAAACTTAACGTGGACGAAGCCGCGAGCAAAAGCTAGTTATATTATAATTTATGACTCTCCCCATCGACTGCCTCTGAGTTTTCATAAGGGTTTCATATTTAGCGATCAAATACCTTCCTGCTGACTTATTTAGGTAATGTATTTTTGCCGTGTCTATACCTTTCAAAGTTTCTAGTCAGTGTCCGAGAACTTATGCACGGTACTATTTGTGGACATCAATGAAAGTTCATTAGAATAGTCTCAACTAAGAGCAAAGCGGCAATGAAGTGTGTGTAATTCAGACAGGACAGATTTATTTACATGTGATTTTCTGCGAAAAATAGCTACGAGCTGCTTCTTAATTTCTAATTATTGTTGTTTTCTGGTAGAAATAGGTACCTACATCTATCGACTATCTTAATATATATATTTATTGTGTGTGTATGTCACTGAACTCCTCCTAGACGGCTGGACCGATTCTGATGAAATTTTTTGTGTGAGTTCAAGGGGATTCGAGGATGGTTTAGATTCACAATTTGGTCCACTGGAAAATATTTATTTAACTAATTTTTCATTTATAAGTAGTGGCGGTACGAAGTTCGCTGGGTCAGCTAGTATTTTATTATACCTATTTGTAATTTGGACGCCCTTTAACACGCAACTTCTTTAACTACAAAGAATTATTAAGAATAAGAATAATTTATTTATTTATCAAAACATAAAATTAAACACTACTTAATTAATTATATTTTTTATTTTTATATTTAATTTTTTTATTTAAAGAAAAGTTATTTATTATGTAATAAATAACTTTTCTTTAACTACTTTACAAAACTTAATAATATTTATTATACTCAGCAAAATAACAATTTCAGTTTTTATGTACGAGGAAAATTTGTGGAGAAAAAGTGTATTTGTACCTTTGAGTATTTGTACAAATCTTGTTATAATTTGGTCTATGACGTCAGACACTTACTTATACAAGTTGCTTGTAGAAGGTGGTTGATACTGCAAAATTAAGTCCGGTCTTTGAGCCGTAAGTAGATACATGATCTATACTAATATGATAAAGAGGAAAGATTTTTTGTTTGTTTGTACCGAATAGGCTCTGTAACTACTGGACCGATTTTAACCATTTTTTCACCAATAGAAAGCTAAGTTATCAGGAAATAACATAGGCTATAATTTATTTTCAAAAAGTTAGAGATCCTTAAAAAAATCACAATAATGTAACCCAAAGTAGCAAATATTTGCCTATAAAATGCATTTTTTGGCGTGTGCTGAGAAAACTAATGATGATACATAAAAATTATTTGCTACATGATTAAAGTAGGTACTTACTCATTATTCTCTACAAAAAAAAGTCTACGAGGGAATACTTATATCTAACTATCATATTTTAGTCACAATAGTAGCTTTTGTGTTTGTTTGTTGGTTTGTCAGTCAATCACACTGCAACAAAGCTACGGATTGACGTGATTTTTTGGATAGGTATAGTTCAGAACCTAGGGTTCCCGCGGGATTTTAAAAACTAAATCCACGCGTAGGAAGTCGTGAGCATCAGCTAGTATAAATATAATAAAATTAACTACATAACCATAAAATATTACCTTTATTCACGCATAGAACAAAAAAGTCATGGCGTCTTTATAAAAAGTTTTGTAAAGAGGATAAAAAAATGTAGCATTGAGGCAACTTTACGATCACATGATCACTACATCGAAGCCTAACAGCGATTGAGATGTTGCATCCCACACGGCATTGTATTTACGAAAGTCTTTGTTTGCGAATACACACGTGATCCATACTAAAAGGCAAAGTGTTTGTTGGTTTGTTTGTTCATCAATCACGCAGCAAATTTTTAAAATTTCACTAGTCTACTGTCTAAAGATTCAAACACTGTACTTTCACACTAATTAAACTCATATTACTCAGTGAACTAGTCACGTCTTAAGAGAATATATTCTCTTAAAACGTTGAAACCCTACCTAAACCGTCTCCACCATCCCCAATAAGGGTTTTCTTTCCACTCCGCTAATCAATTTAACCACAACACGACAGACAAACCACTATCTCAACGTGAGGGTTGATTATCAGAAGTTTTCTAAATTTTAATTAATGGATTACACGTGCCAACAAAAGGAACAACGTTATGATGTGATTTTTCGCATAGGTATAGTTGAGGATCTGGAGAGTGACAAAGGCTATTCCGGAAAACCAAAGGAAAATAAAGGAAAACCAAATCAGTAAGGATATGGAATAGGCATCTTCTAGGCAAGCGCGCTCCAACCTAGACCTTAGCAGTTATTACCATCATTGATACTTAGTAGTTAAGCTTATGGAATAAAAATGCTATTCTGATACAATTTGATTGAATGTCCTAGGACAAAATTCACTTAGTGAGTACACAGCTTTAAAGTAAAAAAATAAACACATCTAAAGTTCCTCAGGAAGATCGACATGTAGTGTACCTACCCTAAGTATTCATGTTTGTCCAAACACTGCAATTGTCATGTCCTTTTCGACTCGGATCGGTTCAGCCACGTTTTATGGATGTCGTGCGCGCACGCAAATGTTATCCGCACGGTGCCACAAATCTAACCCGCGAAGCCCTTTATTGGTACCACGAAAACGAACCTTACTGCCACGTAATTAAACTTACAATTCAATGCAACAAAACTTGTGTGTGAACTTATTGTGCTGCTAACTGTATCTGAAAATAATAATATAATTGTTATTAGGTAATTATCGTAGATTTGAAATATACGGTTATGGGTTTCGATTAACCGTAATGAGATTCATCAATTATAATTTATAATTTTGCGTTAGGTTTCGCTGCAGTGATTTTATGGTGGACTCATTCGCTTGGGGCAAATGGCACACTATCAGCTTACTTAATTGGTGATGTGACAGTTATGTATTCATCTATTCGAATAACTATAATAGAGGTTTCTGCCTATGATTTCGAAATAACTACCTAACTGGCTCTTATTAAGTTCATGACAACAATAATATTATTACCTATATATTATGATTTTATTAGAACGACAAGAATTACAGAAACACACGTTTATATTTTTTCACGGTTTTTCAGACAACCGAGAAAAAAAATACTAACGTGTGTGTGTGTGTGTGTGTGTGTGTGTGTGTGCTGGACTCGGTTTAGTACTTATACGGTTTGAGAGTACTTTTACAGGTAGGTAGGTAGAGGACTAAAAAGGTAGGTAGGCCTATGAAAGCTAGGTTAAAAGCAAGCAAAAGCATAGATTCTGAAGGTTATTATTATAATATTTTAATATTGCTAAATCTTTTGTATTTTCCAAGCAAGACAGAAAACATTTTTATTTTTAAGCTATTGCATAGCTTTTATCGCGGGCTTTGAACTAGGACAAACAGTTTGAGCGCGGCGACCGAATCAAGAAATTCCGTAACGAAAATAAACCTAACACCGTCGTTCAGTAAGCGTTCAACATTTTAGAAGTTTACAAGTGGCTCTGTTTGGCGCAGTGGGCGAGCGACCGCTTTCTTTACCGTATGGTGTCTGATGTCGCAGGTTCGAATCTCACTCGCGAAGTAGTGACAGTGCGCTTTTCTTGTTTGTTTGTTTTTTAATTTTTTTTTGCATAATTTTTACAATGCAAAAAAAATATTGCATAAATATTATAATTGCATAAGTTGTTAAAAAATACTATGCAATAGCTTTACCGCGGCAGTCCCCGAGTGTCACTTCATTTTTTATTTATCAAGCACAGTAAGAAACATCCTGTACCTAGATAAAATTTCGTCTTGGACTAGACTCACAGGCTGTATATTAAGTGAAGACATTTATTGGGCAGTAAAGCAAAGCATCCGTGCGGTTACTAGTTAGCTATTCGCCATTCGTGTTGTTTATGTGAACTCCACAACACACACCGAAATAGATGATCGCCTGTAAACAACAAAATTTATTGGACTTTATGGTAAAAATGAGTTATAGTTCGCGAATGCATGAGCCATGTAAGTGTGGATATTTAACAGCCCATTTTCACGGCGCGGTTCTCACCCGCGCCCGCAGCGGTTGCGGTACCGCTGTTTTATTTCAATGCTCACGACACCACAGGTTTATGCGGGAAAGGACCGCTATGGCATCGGAAGGAGAGAGATCACCTCCCGCCTACGTCGCGTCGCCCTGCGCCCGCGCGACCGATCGTAGAGTCCGCCAAGTTCGACCCGCGCGGTTATAAAGTTTTTTTTTTTTCAGAAATAATTATGCTTTATTGCAAAAACTAACGATTTTAACGATTTCGGCTATGCCCCCAAGCCTAGAGTCTAAGGCGCAATGAACCTATACGCAGTACCTACGTAGGAAGTAAGACGAGAAGAAGGCCTGTGCCTCCGCGCTATTGATTCATCTGTCAAACTTTACGCTGCTGGAAAGTACAATATACCTATAGCCAGACGCAACTCTTTTTCTGGAGCTGACCTGATGCGCAATGTGTTTAATGCACCCAACAAATCTGACCAACTCTAATACAAGAATCTACATATAATATTCTTTTCGTACCACTTGCTCAAAAAAGTGACATTCTGTGCCACAAAAATCGAACATAACAATAGTCATTTTTAATCTGTTAAAAACAGGGAAAGAAAATTGTACTGAATTTCATTCATCCTCTAGGGGGAGAATGTGATTTAAATTTGTAATACTTACCGAAATTTATACTGAACTACATCTGTGTTTACACCATTGAGTTTGTATATAAAGCATTATACATCTTTTTGAAAAAGGAATACGCATTTATTATGCAGTTATGATTATTAAATAAAATTACGAAAACCGACGAGGCCGTATGAGCTTGATGCCTTTGCTTTTCCGACAAAAAAATATTAGTCTAGGAATTTGCCGCGTTTTTGTTTTCTTCAAATACATAAACGTTAAGTTTATTTTAATTTATTTTTATAAATAAGTAAATGTTCTAAAAATACGTTACGATGTTAAATCAAAGCGACAGTGACAGTGAATTGTCGGATTCCATCAGTGCAAATGCTCAGACGCAAGAACAGAGAAATACTCAAATCAACTCATCAACAATAAATGTACCAAACAAAAATGTAACTCTCTCTATCAATAATAATTGGACCAATGTTTCGAATGTTAACTTTTACTTTTAATTGTCATTATTTTTAATAAATTCTTATCTCATATTAATGTAAAGTTGTGTTAATTTTTTCGCAAATGGTACGAAAAGTAGAGTATTTTCCTCGGTGATAAAGCTGTCTTAGTCTTGGATGAACTTAAATCCCTCGCTACACTCAGGACTCTTCTTAAATCCCTCGCTTCGCTCGTGATTTAAGTTTTAAACACCCTCGCTACGCTCGGGAGTAAACCTCGAGTCCTTCGTTACGCTCGCGATTTAAATCGTCACCCGCGACAGAAGACACTGCTTTATCCCCTTGGTTAATAATCTACTATTCTTGTTTCAGGTAACAACAAATCTCTTCCGGAGCAGGCGATTGGTATTGTGTGATACCTAGTAACTGAAGCCTTGATAGCCCAAACAGTAAAGCTGCGGACTGAAAACTGAAAGGTCGCAGGTTCGAACCCCATCCGTTACCCACTCCTAGCACAAGCTCCCCGCTTAGCTTGGAGGGGATAGGAGGATAATTTCACTAATAGTCAACTTCAGCTTGGCTGATATTCTTTATAAAAATATATATAAATAAATAAAAAAATTATTTACAATTTTTTTATTGTATATTAGTGCTACAGGCTACTACGTCATGTGTTGACTTTTCTTTTAAATTAAATTGTAGGTCCAATACTTTATTAGTCTATCGACTATTTTCGCTCACGTAAATTTAATTCCATGAAAATTGGCAAAAACATTCAGCAACATAATATGTATTATTATCTAATAAAAAAAGAAAAACTACGATTACAATTATTATTAATAAAAAAAAGAAAAACTACTATTATGTACCTTAATAAAATATCCTAGACTTTAATTTTAAATTGATTGTTTTTTTTATTGCTTCATCGACAAATTTTTGATTTTTTCCTTGTGAAAACTTGGAAAAAGTTTCAGTGCGTGAATTATTATTCAACTCATGTTTCGTGAAGGGTGCAATCGAATTGATTTAAACTCATTGTTAGGGGAGCAACAAGTGTTTGACTTGTTACCGACGCTCGTTTGTTCTGCTAGGGTTACCACCACGGAGTATAACAAAATCGTAAATATTCATCCAGAATACAAGAAACATTATTTCGGGCTTTGGTTTTATTATATTTAAAATTAATACTTTCTTCAATGTTATTCAAGTGAATTCAAGGACTTTGTAAAAACTTTATTATTATAACCTAAATTATCTACTGAAACTTATTAATATTTAACCTGTTGCGAAATATATTTGATATAAATAACTCATTAAAAATGAACCTGCTTTTAGACGAAGTTAGTCTACCTACTGCTGAAATCGATTGGAAAAGAGAAACTCTGTCCTTTATCTGTGTAAGACATAACAGTTTCACGTATTGCTAGTCATAGGACAGATAAGCCATGCAAGAATTTCAGCAGTGTAGCTGCTATGGTTTCGCGGTGGCTAGAGTAGAGGTTCTACAAATCTATACTAATATTATAAAGAGGAAAGATTTCTTGTTTGTTTGTTTGTTTGTACCGAATAGGCTCTGTAACTACTGGACCGATTTTAACCATTTTTTTACCAATAGAAAGCTAAGTTATCAGGAAGTAACATAGGCTATAATTTATTTTCAAAAAATTAGAGATCCTTAAGAAAATTGCAATAATGTAACCCAAAGTAGCAAAATTTTGCCTATAAAATGCATTCTTCCTTACTAATACATAATTAATAATTATAAATGCGAAAGTGTGTTTATTTGTTGGTTTGTCCGTCCATTAAACTTTTTTTGACGTTTTTTTTTTTGATAGGTATAGTTCAGAACCTGCAGAGTGACATAGGCATCCCGGGAAATCAAAAAGTTCCCGCGGGATTTTAAAAATAAAACCACGCGGATGAAGTCGCGGGCATCAGCTAGTAAGTTATATAGAGGGTGTAAGGGACACCCTAACGAAAACTGAAACTAGGGATTCAGTGCATGCGATTCTGAGTCGCTCAGCGTTGGAATTTTTCGTCGGTCTTTTTGATGATTTGAGATTTTTTATTAATTTTTTTTAAATAATTACAACATGGAATCGTGCATTTAACCAATTACAAGAAATGACAATATTTACACAAAATAGCGACCCACGCACGCGATCAGCTGTTTATCAAAAGTTCAAAGCACTCGGCTTAAGTAGGTACCTACAAACCGCCGCTTGTGACGCGCCGTACCTAATGATGGTGTAGGTATCGTTGTGAGTTGTTTACGATCCTTTGAGTGCTCAAAAATTAAAATATTGGTATTGGTAACCCATCATTTCGAAGTTTTTTTTATTTTTTTATTTTTAAAAAAAAATAGAATATCAGCCAAGTTGAAGTTGACTCATATCCTCCTCTCCCCTCCAAATAAGTGGAAAAAGCTTGTGTTAGGAGTGGGTACGACAATAGTGCAACGGGTGGAGTTCGAACCTGCGACCTTTCAGTTTTCAGTCCGCACCTTTAACCGTTGGGCTATTGAGGCTTTAATAATTGAGGCTCTAATATTTAAGATGAATGGCATTTGTAATTTCTAGGTATAAGTATTCACAAAATTTACGTTAGGTGTCCCTTACAGTTACACCCTGTATAAATTACAATATATTTAAAATTAAAGTACAGTATTTATATCTAACTATGTTTATTTTAGGCGTGGAACTTAAATTACCTCTAAATTATCAGCGTTGGAATTAAAAGGTCAAGTCGTGTCAACCCTACAAACAATGTAATCCGTAATAATAGGGGTGGCGATGTAAACATTTGTCTTGTGAGCGACCGAACGCGGCACGGGTACCACGTACCTATAACCATCAACAAGTAGCTGAAATGAACACGCATTTTATGAGGGCTTTTATTATTAATTGACAATTCCATTTTTTATGTACTAATATTACATTTAAGTAATAATAGTTAAATTTTTTTTATGCTATTGCATAGCTTTTATCGCGGGCTTTGAACTAGGACAAACAGTTTGAGCGCGGCGACCGAATCAAGAAATTCCGTAACGAAAAAAAACCTAACACCGTCGTTCAGTAATCGTTCAACATTTTAGAGGTTAACAAGTAGCTCTGTGTGGCGCAGTGGGCGAGCGGCCGCTTTCTTTACCGTATGGTGTATGATGTCGCAGGTTCGAATCTCACTCGCGAAGTAGTGACAGTGCGCTTTTCTTGTTTGTTTGTTTTTTAATTTTTTTTTGCATAATTTTTATAATGCAAAAAAAATATTGCATAAATATTATAATTGCATAAGTAGATAAAAAATGCTATGCAATAGCTTTACCGCGGCAGTCCCCGAGTGCCACTTAGTCCGCACCTTGAAGGTTAGTTTAATATTAGCTTACAACACAAATAACAACAACTCAAGTACAAGGAGGACATCTGTACTGTCTCTACGTTCATACGAATTCTAATAATAATATTAAACAAAATAAAACGTCACCGTCATAAATCAAATAAAATTGCGAAGATGCTCTGCGCCGCGTTAAGAATGCGAAACACGTAAAAATAAAACGACATGACAGGACAAAATAAAATAAAAAAGGTGAGCGCCCACCGGATGCAGCGATTGTGCGCTCGAGCTGCGCCGGAAATGCGGTCATTTTGCCACTAAGCATCCGTCAGGACTGCTGAAAAAATATATTATTGTTTCCTGAAAGACACCTCTTTCAAATTACGTCTTGTGTGTTCGTGTCAAAATGAATAATTTTGCATGGAATTACAAATTAAGCAGGTGCTGAAAAATATTTGACTCCATGGGCTGTATTTTTCATTGCCTCATGTTGTATTTAACTAGCTTTTGCCCGCGACTTCGTCCACGTGGAGTTAGAATTTTAAATCCCATTGTTTTTCTGGAAAAAAGTAACCTCTCTGTCTCTCCACGTTGTCATCTATACCCATGAAAAAAAAAATCAGGTCGATCCATTGCTCCGTTGCTTCATGATTGAAGGACAAACCAACAAATGAACACCTTCGCATTTACAATATTGGTGAGGATTTGTTTTGGAATCTTATTTATGTGATGAAAGATGATTGCGAAAAGATTATTGTTTTGACATAAAAGGGTGTTCCTAATTTTAGCATGTTGTTTCCGCTTGAAAATGAGTAATTTGGTGTGAATGTGTCAATTAATTAGGTGCAGAAACACTGGATTTGATTTATTATTCAAAAACACTACAGCAAATAATACAACGTACCTACTAATGATAAAGATGAACGCTAACCGGATGGAGTGTAGCGGAAATTAATGGTATACTTTCTGAAAAAGAAAAAATAAGCACCTGAAGTTTGGTTTCGCTTTTTAGTGGTTAGAAAACCTAAAAAGTTGAATGTTCCCTGGATGGAGTAGTTGTGAAAAGAGTCTTACGACACACGTAGTGGACGCAAAATAGTACATTGTTCTACGAGGGGTGAAAGTGACCCATTACTTACGAGGGCGTCATTTGAGACACGAGGCGAAGCCGAGTGTATCAATACGCCCGAGTTAGGAATCGCACTTTCTCCCGAGTGATACATGCTTTATACTACACCTACGAGGAAAATAACAGACACATTTTTTAATTATTAAAGTTTACTTTAGAGGTACGCCGCGCGCCGTCTACTTAAGAGGTACGCAGGCTACTTTTAAGGTACGACAGCTACTTTAGAGGTACGCCGGCTACTTTAGAGGTACTCCGACTACTTTGGAAGTACGCAGGCTACTTTTAAGGTACGCCAGCTACTTTAGAGGTACGCCGACTACTTAAGAGGTACGCAGGTAGCCTGCTTACCACCAAAATAGCCTGCGTACCTTTAAAGTAGACGGCGTACCTCTAAAGTAGACGGTGTACCTCTAAAGTAGCCTGCGTACCTCCAAAGTAGTCACCATAGAGGTACGCCCACTACTTTAGAGGTACGCAGGCTACTTTTTAAGGTACGATAGGTACTTTAGAGGTACGCCGGCTACTTTAGAGGTACGCCGACTACTTCAGAGGTACGCAGGTAGCCTGCGTACCACCAAAGTAGCCTGCGTACCTCCAAAGTAGGCTGCGTACCTCTAAAGTAGACGGCGTACCTCTAAAGTAGCTGTCGTACCTTAAAAGTAGCCTGCGTACCTCTAAAGTAGTCGGCGTACCTCTATGGTGACTACTTTAGAGGTACGCAGGCTACTTTTAAGGTACGCCGGCTACTTTAGAGGTACGCCGACTACTTTAGAGGTAGGCAGGTAGTCTGCGTACCTTAAAAGTAGCCTGCGTACCTCCAAAGTAGCCTGCGTACCTTAAAAGTAGCCTGCGTACCACCAAAGTAGCCTGCGTACCTCCAAAGTAGGCTGCGTACCTCTAAAGTAGACGGCGTACCTCTAAAGTAGCTGTCGTACCTTAAAAGTAGCCTGCGTACCTCTAAAGTAGTCGGCGTACCTCTATGGTGACTACTTTAGAGGTACGCAGGTAGTCTGCGTACCACCAAAGTAGCCTGCGTACCTCCAAAGTAGCCTGTGTACCTCCAAAGTAGCCTGCGTACCTCAAAAGTAGCGTGCGTACCACCAAAGTAGCCTGCGTACCTCCAAAGTAGCCTGCGTACCTCCAAAGTAGCCTGCGTACCTTAAAAGTAGCCTGCGTATCTCTAAAGTAGTCGGCGTACCTCCAAAGTAGCCTGCGTACCTCTAAAGTATCCTGCGTACCTTCTAAGTAGCCTGTGTACCACCAAAGTAGCCTGCTTATCACCATTTTTTTAATTATTTGTATTACTGAACTAATTTTGCCAAAAATTAAAAAAAAAAAACCACGTATGTAATGGATTTTGATACAACTTTTCAGCCCGCTAAAGCACGTAAGTAATGAAATTTCATACATTTTTTCAGCCCGCAGATTTGTCTCCACGTAAAGACGTATTTTCTTTCTCGCTCTTTCTCGATATGACACAAATCAGAAGGTACTTTCCGAGCAGGTGTAGTATAAAAAAGGATTTGATGATATACTAAACTAACTGATGCCCGTGAATACGTCTGCGTGGATTTAGTTTTTAAAATTCCCTTTAGAACTCTGTAATTTCCCGGGATAAAAGTAGCCTCCACTCATATGTCACTCTACAGGTCTACTAAATAAATGCAAAAAAAATCTCTTCGATCCTTAGTTCCGTTGCTGCGTGATTGAAAGACAAACCAACAAACAAATACAAGATCGCATTATAATATTAGTAGGGATTGACGGGATTGATGAAATCCATTTCCGGAATATTATGAAAACAAGTGTAAATTAAAAATTTTATTTTTAAATACAAGCTTTTAATAGCTACGTCATTAGACTCTAGATATCATCTAGGATCAGAGTACTTGTCATGACGAATCAAACGAGCCCAAACTCGATTACATCGGGTTACATCGTTTTATTTAGAAGTTAGTCTGAATGCATTTTTGGAACTTTCCTCATTGTGGAAACACTGCATATATAGCATAATTAGTATTTTTCATTTCTCATACTCGGAAAGTAGTGTTGTTTTGATCTGATTATTGGGTGGAAAATGCTGCTTCCCTCCATAGGGAGGGAAAAACTCATACAAATTACTTCCCACTTAAGGGCCGGAACGAACTTTCAAAATAGAACTGCTGTCAGCTGTAAAGAGTTTTTATGTAAAAAAAACTAATTAAAAAAAATGCTGCAGCCATGTGACTTTCTTAACAGCCAGTGTGAACTTAGGGCAAACTTCTTTGAGCGGAATAAACAGCAACAATAATTACGCGGTGAGTTCCATATTTTAAATTTAAAAAGTCGACATAAATTGGCGGGATACTAATCTGTTATGTATTTGTGACGGAATTCAAAAAATAGGTAATAGGTACCTAATCTTAGATTTGAATATTAAAAATGAGTTCAAGCGATTCTGAAATGTTGACACCAGATTCGATTAAAGACGAGGCAAATAGTGTTATTGAAAATCTTTTGCCAGAAATGTCAAAAGAGAGATATATAAACACATACAATAATTTTATGAAGTGGCGAGCAGAGAAGAATATAAAATCGTGTTCCGAAAGTGTATTTCTTACATATTTTAATGGACTGTGTAGTAAACTACAGCCTTCTACGCTATGGAGCCGATATTCAATGCTCAAAAGTACTCTTAGTGTAAAACACAATGTAAATTTGAAAGAATTCCATAATTTAACATCATTTTTGAAAAGACAGTCTCAGGAATAAATAGTTTAGATAAACAACTAGTTTTATTTTCCTCATATTCGAAATGAAAAGTAGAGTGTTTAACTCGGGTAAAAGAATCAATTCCTACTCGGACTATAGCCGTTTAAATACCTCGGGAATTGATTCTTTCGACCCTCGGTTAACAATCTACTATTACTGTATTGTAAATCTGTTTTGAAAAGAGCAACCGCCGAGTTTCTTGCTGGTTCTTCTCGGCAGGAAAGGCATTCCGAACCAGGGGTAGATTCATTGACTATTCAAAAGCACTTGTAAAAGTTTATTTGAATAAAAAATATTTCTATTCTATTCTATTCTATTACAGAGTTCCGATAGCCATCTTCCGTCTCCATCATCAGCTCCATGTCACAATAGTATTGCATTGTCATCCGATTTACACATACATGAAAAATTTCAACTCAATCGGAAACCAGGAAGTGGTTCTAATTCATCTTGCAAGATTTGACCCAAACAAACAAATAAATAAACTGGTCAAGCTAAATAAAAGCATGTAAAAAAGCTTGTAATTAGGACATTATTTTAAGACCTGTCACTTTAGTTTTGAGATTCTGTTTAAATATGCCTACGTAAGTAGCATTGCATTGTTGTCTGAAATAAATGACCTCATGAAATTCCATTCTTCTACTAGATACAATGAGTACTTATTTTAATGAAAGTATCAATTAATTGGGCGATGAAATAATTGTTTATTTGATTTAAACTAAGTACAAAAAGAAAACATGACAATACGACAAAAATAAAGTTAATTACTCACCGGAGGAAGTGATCATAGTGGACGCTGAAAAAAATGCGGTAAGTAGGTACTTACAACACACAATAACACAACACATATTAACACAATATAGGTAGGTACCTATATTGTGTTTTGAAAAAAATGAGCTCCTGAAATTCCTGGTCCTGTCACTTCAATGAGCAGATGGTTTATAATGAAAGCATCGATTAATTAAGCGATGAAGTATTCGTGTATTTGATTTAAACGACAAAAAGAAAACTCGGCAATACAACCAAAAATATAAAGTGTATTACTCACCGGATGCCGTGATTGTTGAATGCGTCATTGTACGACATAATGGACGCTGAAAAAATGGTATTGTATTCTGAAAAAAATGAGCTCCTGAATTTCACGTCTCATTTCCTCTTGGCAATGACTAATTTAGTAAAAAGTGTTCATTAATTAACGTCTTCACATCGTATAATGTGGCCATTTATTTTCATTGTCTTATTAAATAATGTGAAATGAAAATGAATAAGTACACTTTATTGTACACCACATTAAAAACAAATCTTTAACTTTAAAAAAATAACAAAAAGAGGATAATTATTATGATGATCTGAGAGAATGGGTTAAGGGTGCACGCAAATTCATTTGAAAAATTCAAGAATAAAAAACAAAAACTAAATAATATCTACACACGACGATTTATTGTTTATACCTATACATAGCGTATAACGTGTTTGTCTTTTTTTTTATTCTTTCATAAATCCTAAATGATGACGTTATAGACTTATAGTCTGTAATCTATGGAGATTTCCCCCCCCCCCACCCCCGTACCATACCACATACGTACTACCCCCGTAGCAATGTTACACTTACGATTGTCTATTTCTCTTTCTACGATAGCAAACGCTTGAAGGTTTGGCTAGGGATAGACTAGATGGCGCAGCAGGTGATCAAAGACAGAAGTGTATTGATAATATTTCGCGGCATTTTGTATTTTAAATGTTTTTGATTGGTAGTCGCTTCGCAGTAGGTACTAGAATATCGTCGGCGTACCTACTATAGTGGATTTCATTTATTACGACCTTGGTTGTCGTTGTAACGACCATTTGTCTATAACGATGTTATATCTAAGTCCCTTGAATTTATTTGTAGTAAATTGCGGCAATTCATAGTATGCCTGAACTGGCGTACCCACCAGTATTTGACGTTTTCAAATAAACTATTTAATGATATTACGTTGCCGCATTAAGGAGCTTGTTTTTAGGGGGGCGGTATCTAGTAACGACTACCAATCCTAAATCTGTGGTCTGTTGAATAAGTTATTTTACTTTACATGGGTTACTTTTCCATTTAGCCACCTTTCCAGATTAATGTGTGCATAGTTAAGTAAGTGTAAGTTGTACTTGAAGCAGTGATAGTCTAGTGGTTAGGACTGTGATCTCCTATTCGGGGGGTCGCAGGTTCGATCCCGGGTACGCACCTCTGACTTTTCGGAGTCAAGTGCGTTTAAGCAATTAAATATCACTTGCTTCAACGGTGAAGGAAAACATCGTTAGGAAACCTGCACACCTGAGAGTTCTTCATAGTTCTTGAAGGTGTGTGAAGTCCGCCAATTCGCATTGGGCAAGCGTGGTGGACTGTGGCCTATACCCTTCTCTGAGACCTCGCTCAGTAGTGAGCCGTTGATGGGTTGCTAATAATGATGATGATGAAGTTGTACTTAATACTCAGGCTAGGCACAGCAGGGATACTTTGTAAAACGAACTAACAATACATTTCAACCACATTATTACTAGAATCATAATAAGCATGATACACAACCGTGACAGACGTGTCCGTCTAATCCTGTCTTCCGACATTAGCTGTTACAGGGCTGGACCGAAACCGGTCGAACACAAATGGAGCAAACAGACCGTTCCCAAGAGCGGGCTCGGAATAGATCACAATAATTCATAACCATTATATGCGCTGGCTGCGTCGATAATACTGTACTTGGGTTCACTTGGATTGGACATTTGCATCGTGCCTGTAAACGATCAAATAATTTGTCAAATTCGTGTTTGTCAAATTAATTGATGTTGCGGTCGTGTGTGACGCGTTTTTACAAGCTTTTATTTAGCTTGACCAGTTTATTTATTTATTTGTTTGTTTGGGTCAAATCTTGCAAGATGAATTAGACCCACTTCCCGGTTTCTGATCGAGCTGAAATTTTGCATTTATGTGTAAATCGGATGATAATACAATATTATTGTGACATGATGGAGACGGAAGATGGCTATCGGAACTCTGTAATAAAACGACGTAGCCCCAGTTTGGGCTCGTTTGATTCGTCATAACAGGTACTCTGATCCTAAATGATATCCAGAGTCTAATGATGGAGCTACTAAAAGTTTGCATGTAAAAATAAAATTTTTAATTTACGCTTGTTCAAACAAACTACGAGTTTGGCTTGTTTGAAAGATTTGAATGAATGAATGAATGAGGCCATTTGTGGTTTATAGCCACCACAGCTGCGATTGTCTAGAGTTATATTGATCGTAATCGTATTCGATGACATTAGCGTCAAAGTAAAATAATCCTTGATTGTATTGATTTAAAGTCACAAATTCAGTACAATCGATTTTAATATGGAGCGTTATGGAGCGGTGGTTTCGTACTTCGTACTTACGTAAACGTATAAGATATGCATATACGAAATTGAGCTCTAATTCCATGCTGTTATGGTTTATTTTACTTTGAAGCTCATGTCATTGAATACGATAACGATCAATGGAATAACTTTAGACAATCGCAGGGCTGCTATGAGACCAGCAAGCCGATTTTGTAAAAGCTGCATCAATCATTGCGTCAGTCTCATTTGCGGTGATTGGCTAAATTTATCGCGTTCTTTCTGCAACAAAGCATTTTAGCCAATAGCGAGTGAGTATCGGCCAATCAGAGACGATTGCAATCGAAACACTGTAGCAATCAGTTTAGAGCATCAGACCACAGATTCTGCTCACGAGAGCCATCCAAAACTCAGCCTTCACTCTTCAAAAAAAAAAGATTCCGACGAATCGAGAACCTCCATTTTTGAAGTCGGTTAAAAATAACAAGGTCGTAGGATATATCTTTATGAATTTAAACAAACTTAGACCAATACATTGTAGCCGTAGTAAGCCATTCAAACAAAGCGAGTTCTTAGTCGTGCAATAATAAGCGGAAACATTGCCACCAGCCACAATATAATATGAGTGGGAGGGAGTGTATATGAGTGGCTTATCCTGGCTTAAAGAACTTGCTAAGTTATTATTACTCGACGAAAGGGTTGTAGATAGCCATACTTACCACTTAGGTAAGCCCGCGGTATCATCTTAGCCTGCATCGTCACTTACCATCAGGTGAGAACGCGTCCGGGCTATCTTGTGAGGAACTAAAAAGAATCAAAAAATTAAGTGACGCTCGCGGGGACTGCCGCGGTAAAGCTATTGCATAGCATATTTTATCAACTTATGCAATTATATAATATTTATGCAATATTTTTTTGCATAATAAAAATTATGAAAAAAAAATTAAAAACAAACAAACAAGAAAAGCGAACTGTCACTACTTCGCGAGTGAGATTCAAACCTGCGACATCATACAAAGAAAGCGGCCGCTCCCCCACTGCGCCAAATAGGTCTACTCGAGAACCTCTAAAATGTTGAACGCTTACTGAACGACGGTGTTAGGTATTTTTTCGTTACGGAATTTCTTGATTCGGTCGCCGCGCCCAACTGTTTGTAGGGTAGGGCGGGGCTTAAAGGTCCGCGGGTAAATAGGTCCACCACAAATATCTCAAAAACAAGTGACAAATCGTTGTTGCTAACGATACGAGTGTAAAGAAGCGAGCGCGGGGAGAGTAACGCGCCATCGCCGACAGTTTGGCGACGTTTCTTGCGGGAGATACACGGTCGTGTGTCCAAATTTTAACGTAAGTATTTTTTTCCGTTGTTAATATTTTTGGTGTCAAGGACTGTTTTTAAGTTAAAGATCCCTGAACATAGTTTTTAAGTATACGTTATTTAATTGTTTTTTAAAGTGTATTGTCATTTTTAAGTTAGACTGAATGTTTTTTTTTTATATAACTTCTATAAATACTCACACATGGTTGGGGTAAAAAGGTCCAGTTGGTCCTTTTTACCCCACATCATTTACATATTGGTTATTATATATTACTAGCTGATGCCCGCGACTTCGTCCGCGTGGAAAAAGTTTTTAAAAATTGGTTTTTCGTTGCACTTCGCCAGTATCTAGTCCGTAGGTACTACGTGGTATAGAGCTACAATAGCAACCCACAATCGACATTTTCTTCAGCTGGTACCCTTAAGTATATTTCCGGGATAAAAAGTAGCCTATGTGCTATTCCAGACTATAATCTATGTCTGTGCCAAATTTCAGCAAAATCGGTTCATTCGTTGTCGCGTTAAAGAGTAACAAACATCCATCCATCCATCCATCCATATATCCATCCTCTTCGCATTTATAATATAAGTAGAAGGAAGTAGGATAGTAGGATAGGTAGTAGGAACATGCGTACATACATACATACATACATACATACATACATACATACATACATACATACATACATACATACATACATACATACATACATACATACATACATACATACATACATACATACATACATACATACATACATACATACATACATACATACATACATACATACATACATACATACATACATACATACATACATACATACATAAATGCCGCGTAATTAAAAGATAAATATGTGAAAAGTAGCATACTAATATCCCGCAGGAACCGTTTGTTTTCCCGGGATAAAAGTAGCCTTTGTCATTTTTCAGGCCCTTAACTTCACCTGTGCAAAAAAATCACGTCAATCTAAAACTCCATTGCGCGTATTTTGAAGGACAAATGCGTAAAAAATAGCGATGCTATCCCGCAGGAACTGTTTGCTTTTCCGGGATAAAAAGTAGCCTATGTGCTATTCCAGACTATAATCTATGTCTGTGCCAAATTTCAGCAAAATCCGTTCATTCGTTGTCGCGTTAAAGAGTAACAAACATCCATCCATCCAAACATCCATACATCCATCCTCACAAACTTTCGCATTTATAATATTAGTAGGATATAATATTCTAAAATGTTAAGTGCTGATTTGTTTAATTTTGTTCTTCAACTGATACTGATTATTAACTAGTGGTTCGCCCCGAACTGAGACCTCGCGGTAACGGTTTCCCATAATTACTTATTCATTCAATAGATACATGACGATCAAAATTGACATTATTATTATGCCCGTTTTCACCAACCATACCTAAATCATCCCCTTTGTAGAAGTCTCTTTACGTAGCTGTAGCCCCTAAATACAATCCTAAAATCCCAATGTCATTTTCACCTTTAGTTGTCCCGTAGAGGTTCGTAATAACAAAGTTGACAGAAAGTGTCAACTAACTTAACATAGGTAGCCCGTAAAGGTTAGGGAACTGTTATAGTGAAATCCTCAAGGCCTCAATCAAACTTAGATATAGTTTTTTGGAACATTCAAATTAAATTATTTGTACACAGCGTCAACTATCGACACGATCAGAAAACATGTAAAAACAAACTGCAACGTGAAGTTTTATTGATGTTTGCTAAATGACTAAATAATAATTTTAATTGAATAATATGTTACATATAGCTGCATTTGCTATATGAGATGAGAGCGCCATCTATTGACATCATTGTGAAGTTCTGTTGTTGCTGCTCATTAAAAGTTAAATAATTTAGTTTCCTTATTACATTTATCTAATTTTAGTATTTGTTGTTCAAGTACATGATATTACGCTAAAATTATAAAACTTTCAAGGAACAGCTTTCAATGGTTATTCCGTTGTGAGGTCAAATATAATCTCCACTTTGAAAGCCCCCAATTTCGTCAATTTTAGGAAAAAAAATTAAAAAAAATACTTTTGTACTCTGTTCCAAATTATCTTTAAAATGAGGTACTGTAACCCTATGAAACGCAAAAAATTTTTTTTTTCTTCACATTCGCTTCTATGAGAGCCCCCCTGAAATAAAGATTTTTATAACTTTTTAAGCCATTTTCGGCTGGAAGCCATCGGTTTACATATTATATCTAAAATTGAAGTAATTACGTTCAGTAATTCAGAAGTTATAAGGCTCTGACAGACGGACAGACGGACGGACGGACGGACGGACGGACGGACAAGTGCAAATTCACTCAAGTAGACTCAAAGACCTTCGCTTCGCTCGGTCGATTAAAGGGTTAAGATAGTTAGAAATTATCAATAAAACTTTATATGTTGGCAAAAAATATATTGTTATTTGATTAAGACTAATTAAATTTAATTATACTTCAATGAAGAGAATATATTTTTTTCTATAATAAAGATAACCGTATTTGTTATTTTTTGTTTTTTTTGAAAAACAAATATTCTTTTGATTTCCATTAAGTCATTTGTAGTTATTATTTCATGAAACCCTTTAAAATTAAGAATAAAATATTGGAACTTTTTGCCTCCTCGGTGTCCCTTTTTACCCCTACTATGGGGCAAAAAGAGACAGATGACAATGTCTAGAAAAACAGTAAAAAGATATATTTCTATAATGATGAATCAACCAAGAATTGAGCCAAACATAGTTCGATAATTGTTTGTTTCATATATGTTGTTTGTTTTGATGTAGTAGGTTTGGTTTTCACAATATAATTGCTAAAAGTGAAATTGGACCTTTTTGCCCCGCCCTACCCTACTAGCTCAAAGCCCGCGATAAAAGCTATGCAATAGCTTTATAATTTACATTTTAACCACTCAAGAGCAACAAGTAGACGTCTTTTAGCATCGTTTCTCAATTAGAATGTCCCGCTCGCTCGCTTTAATCATATCAACGGGCAGTAAAACTGTCCGTCCGTCTGTCTTCGTCAAATGATAATGGCTTTGTCAATGTAGGCGACATATTCCACTACTAGGAACTTGTTTGAATTCGTATCTGTTTTATGCTTAAGTGCCTGAGTGCTGGAAGACGTGCTTTTTCATATTTCTGATGTTTTTGATACTTTGACGTCTTCCCTGAAGATTTCGCTGTGGTCTTATTAGTCGGAGGCTCCGGGTTCGACATCCGGTTGGGGCGATTTGAGAATTTATATACTTATTAAATTGGCACTAGATTGGTTTGGTTTTCCTACTAAATATCTAATTTTTGTACTTATCTTCTTTTATAGATATTTTGTTAATTAATGGCAAGACAAAAATGTAGGTACATATTATGTAACTGGTTTCTTTTATAAATACCTGCTGTGAGATTGTCCAAATTGTGAAGATCGCAATCGCTTGTCATTGGCTGAATTTGTGACGTTGTTGCTGCATCAATGCATTTTTAACCATCAT
The DNA here is from genome assembly GCA_029955525.1 of Oeneis ivallda. NCBI lineage: Eukaryota > Metazoa > Arthropoda > Insecta > Lepidoptera > Nymphalidae > Oeneis > Oeneis ivallda. The sequence continues at coordinate 14,390,802 of JARPMR010000023.1, forward strand.
CATTATGCATCATCACCATGAGCCATAACGTCTCACTTAGTCACTACTGAGCGCAGGTCTCCTCTCAGAGAAGGTTGTACTTAGGCCATAGTCTACCACGTTGGCCCAATGTGAATTGGCAGACTTCACACTTTAAGAACATTATGGCGAACTCTCAGGTGTGCCGGTTTCCTCACGGTGTTTTCCTTCGCCGTTGAAGCTTGTGATATTTAATTTCTTAAACACACACAACTTGAAATGTCAGAGATGCGAGCATGATGAGAGCGTGCCTGGGATCGAACCTGCGACCCTCCGAATAGGAAACCGCTGTACTGACCAGTTGACCACTAGGCTATGACTGCGACACAACACAACACAACAACGTCTCTGCTCGGTCGTCGTTTTGAATAAATCAAGAAATAATTTATATTTCGTATCTAATAACTGTACTTTTTTGTCACTTATACTTGAATATAGGCATTGTTGGCTTTTCAATATATATTACAAACCCAAGTGGTTTTCTGATGCTAGATGCTTTTTGTTTTTTTTTTCTGTAAACTTTTATGTCTTCTTCTTCTTCTTCTTCTTTATCCACCTATAGACGTCCACTGCTGGACAAAGGTCTCCTGCATGGACTTCCACAAGCTTCGGTCTTGCGCCGCCTGAATCCAGCAGCTCCCTGCGACTCGTTTGATGTCGTCGGTCCACCTGGTGCGGGGTCTGCCAACACTGCGTTTCCCGGTGCGGAGTCGCCACTCCAACACCTTGGGACCCCAACGACCATCAGCTCTTCGAACTATGTGCCCTGCCCATTTCCACTTCAGTTTCGCGACACGCTGAGCTATGTCGGTGACTCTGGTTCTCCTACGAATCTCCTCATTTCTGATTTGAACTCGCAGGAATATACCGAGCTTATAACTCTCTCCATCGCTCTTTTTCAAACTTTCATTTTTCATCAAACTTTTATGTACAAATAAATAAATAAATGAAAAAAAGACAAACAAGCTTTACTCAAACCAAAAAAGATACAAGACAGCAAATATTTCAAAATTGTGACAAAGGGATGAAACCAAACAGGAATAAAACCGGCAGTGTCACTTGTCTTGCCTTGAACTTAACCCTGTTTTAGTTCTCTTAAGGTCGTTAACACACTGCTTAAGCTGAGCTTTATGTTGTTACACATACACCAGCACACACACACTTAACGATATACTTACCGAAAAAGCAAATGTATGTACATTACATATACCATCTTGATGAACTTATGAAAGTTGTGATGTTTTCTGTTGTTCTGCACATTGCACAACCAACTGGAAAGAGACTGACTCCCAAGACACGCTTTATTATGATCATATTAAGCTATTGCATAGCTTTTATCGCGGGCTTTGAACTAGGACAAACAGTTTGAGTGCGGCGACCGAATCAAGAAATTCCGTAACGAAAAAAACCTAACACCGTCGTTCAGTAAGCGTTCAACATTTTAGAGGTTCACAAGTAGCTCTGTTTGGCGCAGTGGGCGAGCGGCCGCTTTCTTTACCGCATGGTATATGATGTCGCAGGTTCTAATCTCACTCGCGAAGTAGTGACAGTGCGCTTTTCTTGTTTGTTTGTTTTTTAATTAATTTTTATTAAAATTATAATAATTAAAAAAAAATATTGCATAAATATTATAATTGCATAAGTTGTTAAAAAATGCTATGCAATAGCTTTACCGCGGCAGTCCCCGAGTGCCACTTAATTTTTTATTTTTTTATTTTATATGCTTATGTATTTTTACTGTAACAATTATTGTAAGTGTGAAATTTTATTTAAATAAATAAATTATTATTATATTATTATATATTATTTAAATTTTCAATCAATAATCGGGAAAAAGTCCCGGGCTTCGGACGGCATAATTGGTTGGCCCTGTAATCAAAAGAATTATATTATCTATCTCTGAATTACCTATATACGTATAATTATATCTTTCTGAATAATTATAGCTACCTATCTATCTAATTGATTTACCTATACCTATACCTATACCTATACCTATACCTATACCTATACCTATACCTATACCTATACCTATACCTATACCTATACCTATACCTATACCTATACCTATACCTATACCTATACCTATACCTATACCTATACCTATACCTATACCTATACCTATACCTATACCTATACCTATACCTATACCTATACCTATACCTATACCTATACCTATACCTATACCTATTTAATTGATAGCTCTAAAGAGATTTTATAAATTTCATGAAACGTTTTAGTGCTTCTGAAAAAACCGCTCATTCCGCTTTTTATGAGCAGTTGATGTTTTAAAAATTACCTTTAAATAATATAATGAATGCCAATTACTATTAGACATAAAATATTGTTTTCTTAAGACAAAAATCTCTAACCATAAAAGTCGGTAGCAAAGACCCTAGCTGCACCCAAAAAGAATAGACCACGCTGTACCGAATGTCATCATTCACAGATAGGCACCGATAAGCTGACTTGAAGATAAGCTTCATAGCACAAAAATAGGTTGATTCAAATTTTCAATCTCGCAGTCACAATCCTCGGTAGTATAGTGGTAAGTATCCCCGCCTGTCACGCGGGAGACCGGGGTTCGATTCCCCGCCGGGGAGGATAACTTTTTATATTTTTTTATTTTATTAATTTAGTTGGGTTATATTTTAATAGTTCGTACCTATGGTTATAATAGATATGATTTTAACTTATGTGAGTAAACATTTCACGTAGATTCCTGCTATTTCGTATTAGCAATATATATAGATTCGTATTAGCTAGCATTGCTATTTTAAGCTTTTTGCTAGTATAACCCTACGACGAGAAAATATATTCTGCTTTTAATAGCTGAGCTTTCCATATAAACAGTACCTTATCACTTTTTGCCTTATTTTAAAGTCAGAATTAGCCAAGACAATTGACTTTGTTCGCAATAAGTTAGACAGAAAACGGATGCGAACGTCAGGATTCGCTCTAACTGAGGCCTGAGGAGTATTAATTATAAGTAAGACATTAATATGGAGGGATTGAGATGCACTGGATGTTAAACTGGACGCTTTGACAGCAGGTTTTTGAATTTTTTTGTTACTTCTCTTCTACGCATGAAAAATAATTTCTTGTTGAACTTCTTACATTATCTTAATCTTAATAATATATATAAATTACGTGTCACGTTGTTTGTCCGCGATGGACTTCTAAACTACTGAACCGATTTTTATCAAACTTCGTAACTATCTGTAATTTGGTGCAACTTAAAAAATAGGATAGTTTTTTTTTTTGGATTGGGATAGTTTATTTGTTTTATTTATATAGATAAGTTGGCGGTACGAAGTTCGCTGGGTCAGCTAGTAATAAATAAATTTTCAGTAAATACCTACCTACAAAATAATTATTAGGAAGGTAGTAGAGCCATTTGAGGCAATTGTGCGCACTTTTTCCTTTCCGTAGTTATACGCAGTGCGCTCACTTTCCCACTGCGCTCACTTATCCCGAATGATTTTAGTTCTATAGATAAATATTGACGCAGTCGCAGGGTGCGCAGAAAACAAATTATAGTAATTTATGACCAATTAACTCGTTAGTAGGGGGCTCTAAACGACCGAATTTCTCACTAAATGGCTGTAGTGGCCTATGTATTCAGACACCGCTTATTTATTAACTAGTACTTTAGGCAATAAGAAGTTCTCGCGGATACGTTTATCTGACTGATTTATGTACGAAAAAAATTGGCAAATCAAAATTGGCAAAGTACAAACAGTTTGCGCAAGCTTTTGATTGTGCCGTATCCAGGATAGGCTATAATGAGATATGCCGAACAGGGCATTTAAAATAAGGTGCTAAAGATAATCAAATACAAAATAAGGTGCCTATCGTTACATAAGGTTAATTTCCGGTGACGACGTGTTGTATCAATTTTTACCTTTTCTCAAGGTGACATACGAGAAAAAATGCGATTATAACGTTAGCACAGAATATAATATAATAGTACTTACTACGTAGTTAGTGAGAGTAAAACAAAACTCACATAATCACCTAGGTTGGTAGGTATGTCAGTTTAATGTAATAACGTTTAAAGCTCAGTAATATTATCATTAGGCGCCTTTTAAGATTTTCTAAACCAATTTTAAGTATAACAATCAATAATAATATGTTCTTAAAATCACTGTAGGTAAGTAGTATCTATGTATTACCTAATGATTATAGGCAATGAACGTTATAAATAATAATAATAATATATATAAATATAATTAATATTCTTACTGCTCATGCTTGTAATACCTTCTGGTTGCAAAATATCCTTCGCACATAGGTAAGTATTTTATAAGAAATCTGTTTTGTTGTAGCCCTTTACAACATCCAACTAAAGACCGATAGATACTGTCTTTCTACTATTATTCCTCTACCTACTAGGTATATGTATAGCGCTATGCCCTTATACCGCGCTATTTGGTTATTTCAAACCTGCGCCCGCGCATTCCGAAATAGCCCCGACCGGCTGTTCCATTCATAAGCACTAGGTATTTGTAGAGCACTCCAAATGACAGAGCTATACGCTACTGATTCAACGCTATTTCAAGTTTCAGCAATAATTAATTAATGAAATATAGGTAGGTACCTACCTATTTTAATTATAGATTAAACCAGCTGATGTTCGCGACTTTGCGTGCGTAGATTTAGTTTTAAATTTTTCATCCCATGGAATCTTTTTGATCTTTCGGGATAAAAAGTAGGTACCTAAGTCTATGTCCGTCCGACGGACATATTTTGCGGATACATATTTTGTATTACAAACTAATAATATTATGTATTTTTTTCTTGTAAGTAATGTGTACCTACCAGAGACATTGAAAAGGATTTCACCAACGCGCAACGTAAAATAAGTCTTATTCGAGCGTTTTCATATTTTAGCAGATTTCCAATATAAAAACTGCCAGAACATTTTATTTTCTTCGATTTAACCTCGGTTATGCATCACTCGACGTTGGTGAAATCGGCACATACTTAGTCAGTCAAGCTTTAAAATGCAAAGGCAACCAGTAACTGTGGGTTTACATTCCTTTATAATTACAAAGTGTCTCTAAAATTCGTCTCGCCGAATTCGCAAATTTGTATTTTATTGTAGGTAGAGTCGGCAAAAACAATTTTTCAAAATAAATAAATAATTTCACATCGTATAAGGAATACTAGTAACTATTCTTAATAGGTATTTAAATAAATCACTTATGAAATATATTGTATTTGGGCAGGCTTTGGCCGTGGCTAGTTACCACCCTACCATCAAAGACGTGCTGTCAAGCGCTTTATCGTTCTGGCACGATGGATGGCGTGTAGAATCCGATTGTGATGTGTGTGTGTGTAAAAGTTTAATTCAACTGCCATATAAGTACTACAACTTGGAAGAGATTCCAAGTTAACCCGTTGCCATCATAGACTGCATCGTCACTTAACATTAGGTGAGATCGCAGTCAAAGGCTTCATTCATATTGCTTAACAAAAACATTGCAACTTTTAATTAATTATTACCTGACCGGTCTACGTACGTACCTAAATAAAATATTGTTAAAATAAATCACGGAAACTATTTGATAATAGCTTTATTTTCGAAACATCATTACGTTTGATAAATCGTTGTGAAAAACAATTTTTAAAGAAACACGCGATAAAACAATTTTATTATTAAATAAATCGTGCAGGTTTTTTAAATGTGGAGGAATGCATTCTTTTCTAAATAGTTCTGTTGAACGCAGATTTATTGTGTTAGTTGTGTTAGTTGGACACAATTATGTTTATATCGCCCATTGCAATCTGACAAGCGTATATTTCTCATAGGTAATATAATGACATAAGCGTAGGTGCCTATATTTCTCATAATATAAAATTTAAAAATTTCAAACTTTTATTTCATGTAGGCTAAATTTTAGTTTAGTATAAGTCAAAACTTGACCACCAGCTTGAATGTCTAATATTAATAATAACGAAGCCAATAAGTACATAATATTAAGTACCTATTTTTAAGCTGTCGCATAGCTTTTATCGCGGGCTTTGAGCGCGGCGACCGAATCAAGAAATTCCGTAACGAAAATAAACCTAACACCGTCGTTCAGTAAGCGTTCAACATTTTTTTTTCGTGTTGCAATGGATTGAACTATAGGTAGGTAGTACCTAGGTAAAGTCATGATAGTGGAGCGTAATTAGGAAAAAAAAAAACAAAAACTTTTACCTGCTAAAATATTAACTATTAAATTTATATTAAATTAAATAAGTAATATTTTTTTAAATGATTTTGCACACCGTACAAGCGTGTATAATACAAAAGCAAACTGCTCTTCCTTACACTTTTTACTTTTCACTCCCTTGTCTCCCTTCATGCCTGTGAGGCATCAATTTTATTTATTTATTGAAGTACTAGATGTGTATGTGTGTGTATAGAGCAGCGATAGCGTATTGCTTAGGGCTAGTCTCCTTTGGGGGTCGCTGGTTCGATCCCGGGCACGCACTTCTCACTTATCGGAGCTAAGTGCGTTAAAGCAATTAAATATCACATTTGAAGGAAGGAAAGGATCGTGAGGAAAGCAACATGCCTGAGAGTTCTCCATAATGTTCTCAAAGGTGTAGGTATGAAGTCTATAGCATACTCTAAGTTGGAGTCCCAAGCTGCTGTAGTGGCGACTCCGCACCGGGATGCGCAGTGTTTTCAGACCTCCCACCTAGGTGGACTGACGACATCAATTGAGACGCAGGGAGCCATTGGATATAGGTGGCGCAAGGCCGAGTCCTGAGGAACTCCATGCAAGGCACCTTTGTTCACCAGTGAACGTTTAGACCGTATCACATCGCATTAATATTTATTAATATTAATACTCATTATAAAGGCGAAAGTTTGTGTGTGTGTGTGTGTGTTTGTTACTCTTTCACGCAAAAACGACTGGACCGATTTGGCTGAAATTTGGAATGGAGATAGATTAAACCCTGGATTAACACATAGGCTACATTTTATCCCGGAAAATTAAAGGGTTCCTGCGGGAATCAAAAACCTTAATCAACGCGGACGAAGTCGCGGGCATCATCTAGTCGGTTCATAAAGAAGAAGATTGATAGTAACTATAACTACTTAGGTAAGTATATGTATCTTACCCATGACTCAATAATTTCCAAGACTAGGTACAATTAATTCCTAATTTTAGAACACCTTTGGAGATAGGTATCCAAGGTGAAATGCGCATAAAAGAAAATAACATCAAAAGGACCTTTGTATGAAGATGAACCACCCCCGGACGTTCATAAAAGACGTATCTACGAACCGAAGTCGCTAACCAAGAATAAGGGACAAACAAAATGTCTATAGAAGCGAAACTAAGCATTTCCAAGACGCTGGGTGGTGGTGGGTATAAGGGTAGTGGGAGCTATGTCGTAATAAGGGGAGGGGGTGCACACATATCTACAAAAGCAACTTTCCAGTAAACCTACATATGTGGACTTGCAAGCTAAATTGAATCTTACTATACCTTCTAATAAATTTGGTATCATACGCAAATGTTACCTTGTATTTCGGCAAAATGTTACATATTGTCCATTTATGAAAGACCTCAGATAGTGCATTATACAGTGGGAGGGGGGTTATATCTGGGGGGGGGGGGGGGGGGGTTTTAAATTGCGAATGTGTGGCCGTTTGTTTGAAAGCAAATCTTAAGCTTAGTAAGTAAGTAGGTACACTTACATATTAAATAGTAGATACATACTTAGGTATGTATTTATCTATCGATGTGGCTGTGTTGGCATTTCTTTATCTTTGCAACTTTTAGTAATTTAAATATAATATGCATGACCTAAATACCTATGCTGAATGTCTAATAATAGAGCAGTCATAGGCCTAGTGGTTACATTTAACTGTGGTCTTCTATTTGGGAGGTCGCGGGTTCGATCCTGGGCACAGACACTTCTATCTATTCGGAGTTATGTGCGTTTAAGCAATTAAATAATAAGTATCTAAGTATCACGTCATGTTTCAATGGATAAGAAAAACATCGTGAGGAAACTTGAACGCTTGAGAGTTCTCCATACCTAATGATCTTAAAGAAAGACTGCCAATTTTTTGGAAATTTTTGGCTGGCCTTAGCAGTAGAGTAGGTAGATACAAACAAAAAAAATTAAGTGGCACTCGGGGACTGCCGCGGTAAAGCTATTGCATAGCATTTTTTATCAACTTATGGAATTATACCTAATATTTATGCAATATTTTTTTTTGCATAATAAAAATTATGCAAAAAAAAAAATTAAATAACAAACACACATGAAAAGCGAACTGTCACTACTTCGCGAGTGAGATTCGAACCTGCGACATCATGTTCACCATACGGTAAAGAAAGCGGCAACTCGCCCACTGCGCCAAATAGAGCTACCTACTTGAGAACCTCTAAAATGTTGAACGCTTACTGAACGACGGGGTTGGGTTTTTTTCGTTACGGAATTTCTTGATTCGGTCGCCGCGCTCAAACTGTTTGTCCTAGTTCAAAGCCCGCGATAAAAGCTATGCAATAGCTTAATAATTTGACATACCAACTTAGGTATTTCACAGTTGTTAATATAACCGGATCCACTTATTACGGAAACAGAATACATCTATTTAACCGTAACGTCGAACCCACTAATTACCAACCTTATCAATCTTAATGCAATATTATAAAGACGATTTTGCAATACACTGGAGCTAGTGCAACATGTTAAAGTTGAACTTTAGGCCGCTGCAGTAAAGTCTGCTTTGGTTTGGTCGGATTGCGTTGGACAGTAAGCGACACCTGTTCACAGCATCCGGTCTAAGATGCGTCTGTAATGAGCGCCCGCTGCGGATAGTCGGGTGAACAAGTGTAAATTGAAAATTTAAAACACCCCCGATACGTGAATCTATGACCGGACTAGGTAAGTATGTAGGTAATGTACCTATAGTACGAGATCCGAACATAACATCGACCTTCACCCATCTGTTTACCGAATGAAACATTTTTTTTATAAAATTCCATACATAGACAAATACGTCTTGTATGTATTGCCTATCAAAATATGTTCATGACTATCATTAATTAAAAAAAATATTAATTAAATTTTTTTAGCGAGTTTCACCCACTTGTTTACCAATCAAAATATAAATAAAAAAAAAAGATTATTTAATAACAAACGCGATGAACTAGTATTGCCTGCAATAAACCGTTCATGAAACACTATTGCCAGGATTTAAAGTTTAAAAATCAAAGCTAGTAAAGTTGCGCAAGAGAGAAATCCGAGCTTATTTAGTGTATCTAATAAAGAAGGATAGAGCATAGTGGCTGCGAGCGACGCCTTCGTTGAAACTCGCTAAAAAAAACATTTAATTAATATTTTTTTAACAAATGATAGTCATGAACATATTTTGATAGGCAATAGGTACATACAAGACGTATTTGTCTATGTATGGAATTTTATAAAAAAAAATGTTTCATTCGGTAAACAAATGGGTGAAGGTCGATGTTATGTTCGGATCTTAGACTACTACGATCATACGTTACGATATAGGCATCCTGTCACCCAGTTTACTGTTCCATCATCAGATCCTTCTTCTAGATCCTCGATCATCATCTATCTAACACCTAGGTGAGATACTCATTGAGACCATTCTAATAAGCCCAAACACAGTTAGTATACTACCTTCTGCTGTAATTTGCTGAGGAGTTCGGTATCGCGCAGTCAACTTGATGCTGCAGCATCAGCTCAAGGTTAAGTACCATGCCTTGGAAATACTCCGAAGTAACAGTAGGTAGCTAAGTACACCAAATTACAAATCAATCGCACCAGAATAGGTAAGCATTGTTATAGACAATTTAATCAAGTAGGAAATGAGCTGATGATCTTCAAACGCCTGAGTACTTAGATCTTCATAAATTAGGTAGGTACATATAGCTAAGATCCACCAGATAAGTAAGTACTTACTTATCAAAAGTTATCGTAAGAATTAGGATCTAAGGGCCTGTATTACCACCTTCTGATTAGTGTCGGTAGCCCAACAATAAATTTTGTCACTTTCTTACTTTATGTCAAGTGACAAAGACAAAATATGCGATTAAGCTATCCGACACTTGTCAGAAGGTGGTATAAAGGCCCAGTCTCTTAGGTAAGTAGGTACGTATCGTATCGTACGTACCTACCTACTTATCTTTGAAAAGTTATCTTACGATCCAGTGCCTTAGGTAGTTTATAATCAAAGGAAACTAGATACCTAGGTAGGTACCCTTTGTATTACCTAGCTATTAATACCTAGATAATTCCCTGTTAATCAATCTTTCGCTCGATATTAAATAATAACTCACTTTCCGCACGCCTGTACCCCGAGAGCACTGAACACTTGACGTATCGTTTAAGTCCATTTTGCTATTTTATATTGAATATAAATAACCCGCAGATAACCTAAGAATAATGAGCTTAGTTAGAAAACTTGGAGATATAGGATCGAGTAGCTGCTGGGTAAGTAAGTAGATAGTTTATCATAATTCATAACCTAACCGCTATTGGTCATTTTATTTGATGGAGTTTATAATGCATTGATTAATTATGATAGCCTAGCCTATCAGTGGATTGAGCTGGTTAAGCAACGTTGACTCAAGTTGGTGTTTGGATGGGTGACCGACTTTGTTGATAAGTACCTATGTAGGTAAGTACCTACGAACTACCTACAATGTTTTCCTTAGTTAATTAAACATATTACCTACCTACCTATCTACTCTTTTCTATGCTAACGAATATAGTCGTAGGTAGGTAGGTATACCTATCTACCTACCTATAGGAAAGTAACTTATAAAAGTGTTCTCCTAGTAGGTACAGCAGTCTTCTAGTGGTAGGTAGGTAACTAGCATAGTTTAATAGGACAAAACAGTATACCTAAGGCTGCCTGTCCATTGAAGCGGAGCAGAGCGGATGTGTGATCGGTGGACCTATGATATATTAAGTAGGTATACCTACCTATTGAGAGATGACGTGATAAAATTATCAAGTCATCTATCAATGACTTGATTGGTCTGCGAAGCACTTCTCCGCCCCGCTCCACTTCAATAGGCATCCTTAGGCGAAAGTTTGACGACCTCCCTGGCTCAGTGGTGAGCGCTGTTATCTTATGACTGGAAGGTTTTGGGTTCGATTCTCGGCGGGGTCAATTTGGGAATTTATAATTTCTGAATTGTCTCTGGTCTGGTCTGGTGGGAGGCTTTGGCCGTGGCTAGTTACCACGCTACCGTCAAAGACGTGCCGCCAAGCGATTTAGCGTTCCGGCATGATGGCGTGTAGAAACCGATTAGGGGTATGGGTTGAATGTTCAATGCCATACCCCTTCCAAGCTAACCCGCTACCATCTTAGACTGCGTCGTCACTTACGCACTTACCATCAGGTAAGATCGCAGTCAAGGACTATCTTGTCATCGAATAAAATTCAAAATTAGAACACCACGAACATGACCGAATTCGAAGCCAAGCAATTCTAAATGTGAAACAACCACACCAATCCGACAATAGAGTTGACGCGGCATTCCAATTCGGTGCGCTATTGTTGAATGCGGCGCGCGGATTGGGCGAGGGGCACAATGGGCCACGCCCCCCGCACAATGCCCCATTGTCCGCCACCCGTGGGCGCCCGCGAACCCACGCCGGCTTCCTCTGTAAACTGTAAACTGGCGTTACTGAAAAGTCGACGGTTCAATCCCCACTGGCCACCCGTAGCCCATATAGCACTTAAGGTTGAAGACAAGGGTCTGCCCGCGAAATTCAAATTTAATTTGGTTTTTCGCAATTTGTAAACTAATACGACAAAGTAGGCTTATGGCCTTCTAATTGCGCCAGGGGAATTATCATCTTCACAGGTTTACATAAAAATCTTTACTTGAAAGTGAGTTACCATGAAAATACTGAGTTCGACGTGAGTTACTCACAAATTAGTCGATATTTTGATTAATTTCTTAAACTGGACACTTTCAAGTAAAAATTTTTATACAAACCCGTGAAGATGATACTTCCATTGTCGTAATTAGAATGCCATTAGCCTACTTTGTCGTATTAGTTTACAAATTGCGAAAAACCAAATTAAATTTGAATTTCGCGGGAAGACCCTTGTCTTCAACCTTAATTGTCATTGTTAACACCTAAGACAAGCTTTACCCTTAAATATTTGGAGGGGAGAGGGGAATATTAGTCATGACATAATTTTTCACGCTAACTGTACGGTCTACCTAACAATTGCATACAAAAATCAAAATTGCTTAGAAAACTTCATGTAGGTAGGTATACCTATGCCAACCTTTGGCTCATACTGAGGTAGGTACCTACCTACCTATACCTATAAAAAGTCAAGACTCTACCACTGGTTCGGAAAGGAAGTTCTCACTCAACAGTTCCTCTTTACAAAACAAAATGCTATCTATTGGTAGGAAATACCTAGGACTAGGAACTTACCTACTTAATATCCTAGGTAGTAGGTAGGACCACCGTCCAAATCTGTCTTTACAAATAGCGCAATAGTCCCGAAGGACCTCAGGGTTGCTAGTGGCTGTAGTGAGGGCTTCAGCCACTCATTTTTTCGATCTTATGTGACCTTGGGAAGAAGGCAGCTTGATGTGGCACAAGTAGCCTTACCTCCTATAAAAAAAGGAGTGAGGTGCGCGTAGTTTTGCCGGGACGAGCCCATAATGAGCGTCGCGCAAGGAAGGCACCGGTATGTGTTCGAAAGAGATCTCGGAGCCTTCCAATATGCGCTGAGGGTGGCCATCGAGGGGGTTTTCGTAGGTAAAAATCCTACATAACCCGATATTCTCCCTCAGGATATCGGGTATCTTAAGAAGATTTCCCCCCGTTACCAAAAAAAAAAAAAAAAGGTAGTAGGTAGGTAGGTACATAGTTAGGATTTCTTCATTTTTTTAGCTGAGTAGAGTCAGTTCAATTAGTCAGTAGGTAGACATGGGTAAATTGAAAATTGTACCTAGCAACTTTGTAAAAGAGTCATCTACTTACTTATATAGGTAATTTAGGTAAGTACTTAAGTAAGTACATAGGTAAACTGCACATGTGGAAAGGTCGGAAATGTGGAATAAACTAAAAAAGTAACCCCTAAGTACTTACCTACCTAAGCTGACTTATTGATCAGACTCTACTGGGTAAAATAATTACCCAATTTTACTGATTTGTTACAAATTTTCAAAAAGCTCTTAAGCTTCTGGACTATCAATGGTTGAAAAAGTCACCTAAAACACATTAGGAACATGAAGGTTACGGGAAAGTATGTCCAAACTGAAAATAAAATCGTTTAAACGCATAAACAGAGTCTTAAGTGCTGTAAATGGGAATGATTTAGGACGTCTACTAACGCGCGTTAGTCCTGCTGCATCCAAAGTGTGTTTCTACGACGTTCCTCCACCTACCTATTTAGGGCAGATTTCTCCAACGTAAAATAAGTCTTATCTGGGAGTAAATTTTATGTTTTGACAGTTACTGAACTGAAAATCTACTAAAATATCAAATTTACGCTCGGATAAGACTTAGGTATTTTACGTTGGTGAAATCGGTCCTTAAGCACATAGGTACAAGCAGGTAGCTTTGTCTTCTGCCTACGGAATAGATAATTTTTTTATATATCTAATATATCTTATAAAAATTAGAAGTAGGTATCTAAGTATTTAAAGAGCTGTGGTCTCCCGGATTCGATTTAGCTTTCTGAAATATCTGGTGGGAGACTTTGGTCGTGACTAGTTGCCACCCTACTGTCAAAGAACTGCCGCCAAGCGATTAAATGTTCCGGCAGGATAACGTGAACCTACCTTAAGTACCTACCTAGTGTAGAAACCATTTAGGGTCAAGCAGGTATGAGTTTAATTAAAACTGCCCAACCCCTTCCAAGTTAGCCCGCTACCGTCTGATTGCATCATTACTTACCTACCTACCTACTATCAAGTGAAATCCCATTCAAGGAATATTAAGGTATTTGTCAGGAAATTAAAAAGAATTATCTACATTTTAATAATTAAAGAAGAACATGAAGTTTTAGCATCGTTCCTCAATAAAACGTCGCGCTCGTCCGCTTTCTAATCAAATAAAATAAAGGACACTTAAACTGTCCGTCCGTCCGTCTTCGTCAATCGATAATCATGTTGGATCGCAGTCAAGGGCTTTAGTATTAGCATTGAATAAAAAAACATGTCTATCGCGAATGGGTAAAATCCCGAACAGCGTGTCGCCAGCCTTATTTGTCTTTCCCGAAAAAAACTCTAAAAGCGTCGTTAAAAAACTAAGTGAAACGGACATCATCGCTAAGCGAGTTACACAAAATATTGGCCGGGGGGGGGGGGGGGGACGGGGGGGGGCTAATGAACATTAGTGCGACTAATGGGCGCGTTTACTGAACTCGAGCGTATTTTTAAAATACATTGGAATGGATAGGTGAACGTGATTATGAGGTTTAAAGGTAGGTAGATAGGTATAGATTAGGCAGGTAGGTACTAATGTACTTATTAATTGTACTTTACGGTGTTTTTTGAACTTTTCTCACAAGTAGATTAGATATTTAGATTCGATTGATTTTTTTTTTGCACAAAATTATTAATTTTAAAGTCTACTTCACTAACATAACCTAGCTATCATCGCTAGCTCCATGAAACATAGGTACTTACCTAAGTACCTCCTTACCTACATCTTATTTCTATTCACGAATATGTAACCAATAAATTAAAGTCAAATCTGTACTAACGATCAAAAGCCTTAAGCATGGCCCCGCAATAAAGTCCCACATCAAACATTCGGCAATATAATTTTACTATCATTCTGTGAACTTCATAAAATATACACATTATTAATGTGTCTAAATTACACGTAACAAGAGGGCCGTAGAGTTATATAGAGTTACGAAATTAGGCCCTAACCAGATTAACGATAGGTAAAGCGATTAAATGCTAGGTAAGACAAAATAAAACATAATGTAAAAGCAGCAACTAAATAATTTATAAAATAAACTAAAATCTAAAATTATAGAAATCTAAATTACCTACCTAGTACTAAAATTAAAACTAAACAAAATCTAAAATCGATGTCATTGCAGTGCGATACTTAGGTACCAACCTATGTTAGCAGCAATGCCCCTTTGGATGACAAAACTAATTCCTTAGTCAAGGTAGCTGCCAGCTCTTGGATACCGGGTAGACTCGACTTACTTATCTGTTTTGAAAGTTCTTCAAGAAGTGCTCGCGCCTCCGAGTCCCATGGTCGGGGGCTAGGGCCTCAATGGACGTTTTCATATTAGCGTCTCTTTAGCCTGTTCGTCTCTAGTAAGATGTGGGATGCGGCTAGAGTAGATACTCTGCAGTGCAGATGGAGGTACGGTGACATCCCAAACAAGCGACCTTCCTGTCTTCTAAGGAGCAAAGTACAACTATTTTATAAAAAAATGCGTGAGTGTACCTAAGTGAGCGTGACTTTTATAATTAATAATAAAAATACTTAAATAAAATAAAAAATAATAATTTGAAGTCAGGATTCGAACCCCTGAACTAGTAGTAGAACTCTTTCATTTTCGCCGCTACGCCACCAAAGATATCACGGCCCATGTGTAATGAACGAAGGCAACAAGTGTCGTGACGGAAAATTCTTACACTTTTTTCGCCCAGCGTCCATTCGCCAACTGTCCGAAAAGGCACTTCGTTCCAATAAAAATAATGTCTACAAGTTACAATTCTCGCGTTATTGGTAAAGCCATTGATGCAAAAATAGTCAAGAATAGAATATAAGTAAGAAGAATAATTTTTTATTCAAATAAACTTTTACAAAGTGCTTTCGAATCGTGAAGTGAAAGTGCCACTGGTTCGGATTGCAAGAACGTCATAAATTCAGCCAATCAGAGTTGATTGCGATTGTCGCACTGTTGCAATGAATTTTAGGCAATCTTACAGCTGTTCTCGGCTTAAGCCAGCTGTAACTCGTGTCAAAGTTTGTAAGAGCATCAAAATGAGACAAGTTGTAGCGAGTGAAGGGCGGCAGGTAGGTAGGTACGTACCTACCAGGGGGTGCTATCTACCCGGAAGGGTGAAGTTGGCGCGTTATCGCCACAGGGCCCTTTATACAGTTTGCAGATGCCTTGCGGTTTGTGAATTGTGATTAAGTAAAGACTTAAGATCCTCCCTTATACCTATTAGGTATACACTAGCTTTTACCCGCGGCTTCGTTCGTGTGGACTGTGGAGTTAGGTTTATAATATCCCTCTGTTAAACCTTTGTTTTTCCGGGATAAAAAGCCTATAGATATCCTATGTCACTCTCCAGGTAGGTAGGTACCTTCCTAGCTATAAGTACTCAATGAGTACCTAGGTACACATGCGAAAATTCACATTAATCCGTTGCTCCGTTGTTGCGTGATTGAAGAACATACCAACAAAACAACAAAAAAAAACATTTGACGCACCTCGACCCCGTACTTTTACCTTTCATGAACCGCCCTTACTCAGCACAAGGTGCTTCACGTCTCCAATTCCATGAGACTCCGACAGACTCTACTTACAATTATCGTCATTCGTCTGAGTAGGTAGACTATAGGTACCTACCTACCTAATTTCGGTGCGAACGGACCTTTTGCACATTCTTCGATTCTTCGTCCGCGTGGACAAAGGTTTTCAATTCCCGCGGGAATTCTGTAATTTTCAGGGATAAAAAATAGCAATAGTTAATCCTGGGTATGAGCTATCTCTATTCCAAATTTAAGCCAAATCGGTTCATTCGTTGTGGCGTGAAAGAGTAACAAACATCCATCCATCCATCTATCCATCCATCCATCCACACATCCATCCATCTATCCATGCATACACAGTACCGTCTTTACCATATGGGCACACGGGGCCCGTGCCCAGGGCCCCCAGCACCAAGGGGGCCCCGAAAAGCCGATATATTCGCCTGTATTTTACATTTTTTTTCTATTTTAGGTAGATATTGTAACAAAACGTTAACCGACAGTAAAGTTTCAGTAAATGAGGGCGTTGTTATCGACTTTCTGGCAACACTGAGCAGTGACAAGCCAATGACATTGCCGAGTTTGACAGTAAACGTAGCATTGCCAGATTTAACAGTTATGAAATACGTAGTTTAGGATTGCCAAAGGTACGATTTATACGATTTTTTTAGCCCTAGTACGATGTACGATCGTTTACTCGAAATCGTACGCAATATATTTTAAGAACTTTGAAATTATTTAGTCTTCATATTTTAACTAATGAAAAATAAATAGACGAAACGTTAATGCGCTACTTAATATAATTTTTTTGCATTTAGGTATGCTTATGTACATACCAAATAGTATAGACTACACAGAGGCGTAGTGCGATCAGAAAATTGTCGCGCTCGCTTCGCTCGCGAAAATATCCATTTCACATGGCTACTGTAGGTGCGAAGTATGAACTACATTGAAGCCTAGGTAGTGGAATCGAAAAATTTTTGCGCTCGCTTCGTTCGCGTATAGGTGCCAAGTATGGCGTAGTGGCGTAGTGCAACGGTTAAAAATGTCGCACTCGCTTCACTCGCGATAATGTCTATTATAGATTGCTTATGTACATACCAAATAGTATGGATTACACAGAGGTGTAGTGTTATCAAAAAATATCGCGCTCGCTTCGCTTGGGAAGATACCAGTTTTGCACAGCTACTGTAGATGCCAAGTATGAACTACAAAGAAGCGTCGTGCAATCGAAAAAAATTTGCGCTCGCTCCGCTCGCGATGATGTATCTTTTTTTCTCAATTTGGAAAAATCAGATTTTTCCTCGATTCATAGTTCTTCTGATCCTAACAAAGCAACTGATTTGCTTGTCACTACACTTATGGAAGCTATAAAAGTCAATAGTCACTTTGTGGTCATTCCCAATAAAAATAGAATTATTAAACCGTGGATTACACCTGGCCTCCTCAGGTGCATTCGACATAGAGACAATTTGTACAGAAAGTCAAAAAAACAACAGGATAATCTAGTTCTTAAAGCTATTTTCATTCGCTACCGCAACTATTGTAATAATCTCCTTAAGAAAGTGAAACAAGAGTATGAGCGTTGTGAGTTTCAGAAGGCCAAAAATAACCCAAGAAAAACTTGGGACTTAATAAAGAAAGTCGCTAATCTCAAACAGAAAGAGTCTAGCTCTTCTGAGTTGCTAAATCTGTGCAGTCATCCAATTGATTCTGTTGATACAGTAAATAGCTTTTTCTCCAGTATAGGAAAAAATCTTGCACAGAGTATCATTGTACCACCTGAAGACTCACTAAATGATTTCTGTCCTCCCACTCGCAGTGGCTTGAATGCAATGTCTTTACTTACGGTTGAATCTATTGAAATTGAAGATGCAATCCGTAATCTTAAAGACAATTGTGCCGTTGGCTGGGACGGTATCCCCACTTCAGTTGTTAAAGCCGGTGCACACGTTATTATACCTATATTGCAACACATATTCAATTTATGCATTTCCCTAGGAATTTTTCCTCGTGCCTTTAAAAAGGCTGTTGTGCACCCTATTTATAAGAGTTGAGACAGAGGCAGTGTCACAAACTATAGACCGATTTCCGTACTCACAACTCTGTCAAAAATATTTGAAAAGATTCTTAACAAGAGACTTTTAAATTACATCAATCATAACAATATATTATCAGAAAACCAATTTGGATTCCGCAGTGAAAAATCAACGGAAGATGCAGTTTTAAAACTTTCACAAATCATTCTAAAAAATATTGATAATAAATTAAAATCTGTTGCCATTTATCTTGACCTTTCTAAAGCATTTGACACTGTCTCTGTTCCCAAGCTGCTTAATAAGCTCGAGAAGATAGGTGTTAGAGGCTTGGCTTTTAATATTTTTGAAAGCTATTTATCTGATCGTACCCAGTGCGTAAAAATAGGTAACTTCCTAAGCAAAGAGGCCCCAATTAATTACGGTGTCCCACAGGGTAGTGTACTTGGGCCTACCCTTTTTCTCATTTACATAAACGAGTTGTGTACCATAAATCTACCTAACTGTAAGATTATCATGTATGCGGATGATACAGTACTCCTTACCCATGGGAAAAACTGGCAAGAAGCGCAAAATCGCTCTGAATCTTCTTTAAGATCCGTGTTGATATGGCTAAAACTGAATTTGCTAACACTTAACGTTGCAAAAACAAAATTTATTACTTTTGCATCTTCTTCACCCTCACAAGCTCCACCCTCTTTTATCATACGAGCCCACTGTTGTCTCAATATCGATGCTTGTAACTGTCCACTCTTGGAGCGCTCACTAAGCACCAAATACCTAGGTGTAACTATGGACGGTGCTATGATGTGGAACCAACATATAGATTCATTGGTGTCTCGACTGAGGAAACTTATCTTTGTCTTTAAGCGCCTGAGGAATGTGGTTGACTTGGCTTGCTTAAAGACAGTTTACTACTCCTTGGCTCAATCGATTCTGTCGTACTGCATTGCCTGTTGGGGTGGCTCAGGAAAAACGGCAATGTTGAGAATTGAAAGGGCGCAGAGATCAGTATTAAAGGTCATGTGCAATAAACCCATATTTTTTCCTACTGTCGATCTTTATACATACACTAAGGTCTTAACAGTGAGACAATTGTTTATTTTGTGCACAATTCTACGTAAACACCTTGAGCTACCCTATGACCCAAAAATTTGCTCCAAACGCAGATCCTACATGGTATGTGCAATGGAATCGATTCGAACGGCAATCTCAAGGCGCCATTACCGGTTTTTAAGCTGTTTACTGTACAACAGAATCAATAAATTATTAAATATCTACCATTTAACAAGTAATTTATGTAAATCTAAATGTTTCAAATGGCTAAAATCACTCTCCTATGAAGAGACCGAAAGACTTTTATACACACTCAAATAATACAATAATACTCAAACGCATTCACTCACTCACACACACATACACACACGAACGTACCCACACACACGCGCACACACACACACACACACACACACCCACACACACACACACACACACACACACACACACACACACACACACACACACACACACACACACACACACACTTCCTGCATGCTGTAAATTTAATTTAATATTATATAAATAGATAAATTAAATCGTGTTAATATTTCCGTATATAATTAAGTCTCGGAGGTGGGCGTGACGGCTGGAACGCAGTTTAAACTTTTCCAGTCGTCAACGTTCATAGATTTTAAGCACCTATATGTAATCAAAGAAAGGAAATAAATAATTTCAATTTCAAATAATTTCAATTTCAATTTCAATTTCAATTGGTATTGTAGGGACCAAGTATGAAGTACACAGTTAAGTAGTGCCGTCCAAAAAACGCGCTCGCTTCGCTCGCGAACATGTCGCTGTTAAATTGCTGTTGAAGGTGTCAAGTATGAACTACATAGAGGCATAGTGCAATTGAAAAAAATTCGCGCAGTTAGTATTGTAGGAATCAATGAAGCACATAGTGTAAGTGTACGGCCGTCATAAAAAAATTCACGCTCGTCTCGCTCGAGAAATGTCGTTTTATAAGTTGCTATTGTAGGTATCAAGTAGTGGACTACGTAGTGGCATAGTGCAGTCCAAAAAATTACGCGCCCGCTTCGTTCGCGAAAATTTCCTACGGTAACTTTGTATTTTTGGATAGCACCAATATACTCAACTAACTTGACTACGGTTCGGTTTGTATTTGGAATCGCCCTTCCCCGCACGCTACAACACTGGACTACATCATTGCAGACCAGTTACCAACTCCTCAATCCTAATGCTGCTGGGTACTGCCCACCTTAATTGTGGATGATCATAACAGAAAAATGTTTTTGCCATTCATTTTTTTACTTTCCAACAGGGCCCCATATTCTTGTGTGCCCAAGGGCCCCGGCATGGCTTAAGACGGCTCTGTCAGCATACATCCATCCTCACAAAATTTCGCAATTATTAATACCTATTAGTAGGATAACAAACTATCAGTACTTAAGTACTCAGGTAAGTATAGGTAGATACCTACGTCCTACACCAAAAAGCAGTTACTAGCAGCAGCTAGCAGTTAAGTACCTACCTACTTAGTTAAATATTAAGTAATTCACCACCAGCTTCAGGACAGCCCTGACACAATTCCTATGAAACTCTATCAAATCTTCATGTAGGTACCTACACCAACATACCTATTACTGAACTAAACATAAACACGATCTCTGGAACAGTGGAAACTTTCAATAGTTCCAAGAACTCTTAAGAACTCTCCAACAACCAGCGAACACTGAAACTCAATCACGTGATTGCTATTCATCTTGTAAAGATCTTTGACAAAGGTGATTCTACCCTTCACACTATCTGGGACGCTTCTGTCGAATAAACAAGGTTTCTAACCTCAAAAGGCGTTTTGCACGATGGGCTAATGATAAAGTCAAATAGCGACGTGATTCCTCAACTACGTCTCAAAATAACCCGAAAGTCGTTTGTGGGAATTGGTGTGACATCGAAGTATGAAGAAACAAATTAACATACCTAATCAAATAGGTATAAAGATTGAGTATCTACCTGTAAGTAGGTACCTATACCTACCTACCTAAGGATCCCTTAGCGTAAGACGTCCGTCGTCTAAACCTATAGTCATGATTCACCGCGTTTAAATAGGTACTTAGGTATCCCCTAAACGCGTGTTGATTTTATAATCGTTGGTTATCCAAATCCCTGAAATTAGTCTAAAGTGTTCTCTGAGGGATTGAATGATGGGTGTTTGAAACCTCCTACAAAATAACCTCATACTTAACCAGCAGGTGTGTATATCCCGTCCTTACTTGGGAAGGTTGCTTTTTAAAGGTCACTGATATCAACAGGAGGTAGGAGACCCGGAGATAAGAACCTACCGATGCACCTATACCTATATCTAGGAAAGTAAGTACTTAGGTATACCTAGTTACCTAGCTTAGCGAATCCCTAAGCTGAGGTGGTATGGATGGTGATGGTGGTATGAGGGAGCAAGGGCATTGGGGTGTCAAGGTGCTGGAATGATGACCTTGCACCGGGAGGCGCAGTGTGGGCAGACCCCTCACTTGGTGGACGGACGATTTTAGGCGAGTCGCTGACAGCCGCTCTATGCAGGCGTTATAGGAGGATCGTGTTTTATCATTTCAAGAGACGTTTGTCCAGCAGTGGACCTCTGGGGTTGAGACGACGACGACGAATACCAATAGGTACCTGTAAAAGACATGTAAACATGTAAAAGACCCAAGAACACTCCAAAACCACAATTTAAAAACCTAAACGCAGACAAGCTCGGATCGAAATCAAAAAGTTCCATTACTAAATACGCTATTCAGCTTACACAAACAAAAAGCAATTCGCTTGGAACCAGTATAATAAAGCGGGGGGTGCAACCCCCACCGCCGGGTAGATAATAACCCCCCTACCTCCCGAGGGGGGGGGGGGGTGATACCCCGAGACACACATTCCGCTACGCCTGCGCTGCGCCCTACATGAGACATATTGTCCGCTTACAAAGAAACCTTGTAAAATGTGAAGAAGCTTAGGAATTGTATGGACTTTTTTGTACCTAAGTGTGCTTGTGTGGGTACGTGCCTAGTAGGTATGTGTGCGTGACCAGAAACGTGTAAAGATGAGTAGGTAGAGTACATCTAGAGTTAGCCAATGCAGGCAAGGCATTGTTCTGTATAAAGCAGGTTTAAATTGAATAATTTTGACACAAGGTGACAGATTAGCCCTTAACTGTGATCTCGTCTTACTTAAGAAGCAGTGATAGCCAAGATGGTTACTAGGTAGGTCCTACTGTGGTCTCCTATACGGAGGGTCGCAGGTTCTATCCCGGGCACGCACAATATCACAAGCTTCAACGGTTAAGGAAAACATCGTGAGGTAGGTACCCTAATAACCCTGCACATCTGAGAGTTTTCCATAAATATGTTCTCAAAGGTGTTTGAAGTCTACCAATTCGCATTGGGCCAGCGTAGTGGACTATGGGTACTATAGGTATAATCCTTCTCTGAGAGGAGACCTTCGCTCAGTAGTGAGCTGTTGATGGGTTGCTGATGATGATGATGATCACAAAATTTAAGTGTAGGTACCTAAGTACCTACCAACTAAGTACCTATTTACCCGTGCAACTCGTTTTAAGATTGGGCAGCACAATAGTTCAACTCGTGGAGTAGGTTAGGTAACCTTAAGTAAGCCGTAAACCTTTCAGATTTAGTCTACCTAAGTAGGTACTTACTTACTTAAGATTGAGCTTATACCTAAATTAATAATTAAATATTAGTACTTGTTTTGTTTTGAAAAGAAAAACTGCTGAGTTATATTGCTGGCTATTCTGAGCAGCTTTCCTAACAGGTGGTATCTAGGTTACAGGATTACATAGAATCCTGATTTACTTACCTATCATCATATGTAAGAAAAGGACCACAGGTAAGCCTAATGTGAAATAAACATAGATTTACTATTTTAGTAAAATACCTACCTAGTAAGTAGGTAACTAAGTATCTACTTAGACACTAAGTACATCTATGGAAATAAATATATATTTTTTGTAATAGGTAGGTATATTTGTGCGTTTAGGCACATTTAAAAACCCCCGTGTAGATAGGTACTTTAGATAAGTCACAGAAGTCAAAGAAGTCGCTAGCACTTATCTATCTATTCTAAAAAGAAATTCGATCCCAAAGCTAGTCGGTACGAAGTGAAAACGATCTCTAATTAACACGCGAGCGGGCGGCAACCTCAAAATGTCAATGTTTGTGTCAAAAATAGAATTATTACAGTTTCGGCTCAGCTGATAGCCATCGCTGGCTCTCTGGCCCTAAAATAGCGTCCTCGCGCCTAAATGGAGGAGAGATGTATAGCTCCCTAAATTAATAATACTTAGATAGGTAGGCAACTAGGTACCTAAGGCCCTTCGTACACAAGGCTAAGCAAATCTTCGATAGGTACTCGACGGTTTTAGTCTCTAAGCGACTACCGCAATACAAATTCATACAGGTTCGTACACTCGGCCACGTGTACCTATGAACGAACCTCTATGAATTTGTATTGCGGTAGTCGCTTAGAGGCTAAAACCGTCGAGTACTATCGAAGATTTGCGTAGCCTTGTGTACGAAGGGCCTAACTTAGTAAAATCTTATGGTATTTTCAGACGATTTCTAAGCAATTAAGTAGGTATCACATGTTGCAACGGAGAGGAAACCTGCGCGCCTGAGAGTTCTCCCTATCTAACGCACCAGTGTTTTATGAATAACTTTTTTCGGACATAATACCTACCTATGTGCATTTTACTGCAAAAACCTGTAGATTAAACCATTTAAAATGATAGAGTGGAACTTTCGAGTGTCATATATTATCTACCTATGCTTAACCACTGAAACCAAAAATTTAATTTTTTTTTTAATTTTTTGCTAAAAATTATCGAATTTAAAATTTTACTTTAAAAAAAAAATCTTATGAGAACGCGCGTTCCTCCGCTTAGTAGTGAGCCGTTGATGGAAGTTCGGAGTAGGTACTTAGGTAGGCAGATCTCTGCGGGATCAAATCAGAAATGTGGAGATCCTTAGGATATCCAGCTTACACTCATCGAGTTGTAAGGAAATGGCCGGCTGTAAGAACGGATAGACCTTTGGGGTTCCAAATTGCTATAGAATAACGACCACGCACTGGTTTGCGCAGCAATGGTAGACCACCCACTAGGTGGACGGACCATCTCAAGTAAGTAGGTAATTCGCTAGGTAGTAGACGCTGGATACAGGAGCACAAAATCGTGATCTGCGGCGATCACTCAATGCGAAGTCGAAGGCAAAACCTAGTTTAATTTGATTGTACCTATTTATTAGATAGATACAAAAGCCTCAATAGCCCAACGGTTAAAGGTGCGGACTGAAAACTGAAAGGTCGCAGGTTCGAATCCCACCCGTTGCACTATTGTCGTACCTACTTCTGACACAAGCTTTCCGCTTATTTGGAGGGGAGAGGAGAATATTAGTCAATTTCAACTTGGCTGATATTCTTTTAAAAGAAAAAAAACAAAACAAACAGATACTTAGGTATTTATGTAAGTAATTGACCAATGTAATTAATAGCCTAGGCATCGTTGGCATCGCACTCTTAAACAAGCGGGGTAGCTGTCAAGGTCAAACCTGTCAATAAAAAAAATGTGAACTCCTCCTTCCCCAAGTCTACTTGGTTGTGAACAATCGAAACCAGTCGTAAATGTACAGGTTCCATTAAACAAGCGTGTCTATAGGAATAAAGCGATTTTTTACGAACGATATGCAAATGTATTGTGTGGAAGCGACCTCGGCTAAATATATTCCTCGGCGGCGTCGTGTTTCACGCGCGATGGGAAAGTCCGTTGTCGAGACTACAATAGGGCTCGCCAATCGAGCGGCGAAGCACAATAGACTTTCCACCGGCCACGCCTCGCGACCCGCACCACGCCACACGCCCAGTCGACTGTCGAAATAAAGAAAATTTTCTTCACAAATACTACACAGAATGTAAAGGAGCGATTGTATCGACTTTTTAAACGCCCTCAGATCTCACTCCCACCTGAACCGTCCGCTTTGTGTGTCTACAATACTCCATAGTCCATCATCACACACCGGCGCTCTCAAAGACGCTCCGGGGCGGGGCCTGGAGCGAGACAAAACATCCTTTACTCTACAGCCGCAGCGTGCGAGCAGGACGGCACAATCGGCACAATACGCACACATTACTGTCCGCGGGAACGAGATGGCATCACGCCTTTGTACGGATACCGCGCTGTTATTCCGCATAGACAATTGATTTTCAACGCAAACCTAAATAGAAGACACCGGGATTATTCGTCTAGATTAATCTGAGCCATGTTGAAGATGGATTTCTTGAGTTGGATGGGAGTGTTTGATTATAAATTCGCATGTGAGGTGATCGAAGGACGGCATTGTTCCTAGGGCAGTGACATTTGGTCGGTGCGTCCTTGTCCCGCACGAGCGGCGCGGGGCGTTCAATTGTAGCGCGCGCGTATTGTCGAAGCGCTTCGATCTGCCAGCATTGTGTGTTCGAAGCGCGCGATCGCCGGACGTACGCTGCGTTTGTAAATCGAACACGATCGCGAGCGTTGCGAACTATATTTTTACTGTCTCGGACAATTTTTTTTTTGTGTGTGTGTTTATTTTGTGACTGTTATGAGACTGGTGTGTTATAATGCCAAAGAATCGTTGTGATATGACGATTTTACGTGTTTGATTATTTTGTTTTTTAGTTTTGTTGTCTTCTTTATTTTGTCTATATCGTTTCGTTTACACCGATGTCTTCGAAGGCGACAGGAACAATGGTAACGCACTTGAAGGTAAGTGATTTTTATAGGGTTTCAATCACGTTGCGTTTAGAATTATATTTTCGGGAGGTGCTTGCTTCTTTACATAAAAACAGCTGATTAGTTAGGTTATTTTAAGCGATCTACAAAAATTTAGAAAGTGGATAAGTAGGTAGATAGTTACCAAGCTATCAAATTCAAACATAAATCATCATTTTAGGTTAACCCTTTATTTCATGGCCCGTGGAATTAAATAAATATGAATAGAATATGGTTACGCACAGTGGTCCACTATTCAAAATTTTGGACAAAATTGTTTAGGTAGATTATTGATTTAAATTTTAAGTCCATCGAAGTCGTTATCCCGGGTTTTGCCGAGATTCCTAAATCCTACTTTTATTTTGCTATTACTCAACCTCAGTTAGGCAGATGTTATCAAAGGATTTATATCAGCTTTAAGATAGGTCGGAGAAACAACGGTTTACTAATTAAGGTGGAAATATATTTTTTTAAATTAGTAACCCCAAGGTTCTCGCTGGTTCTTGTGTTACATATTTTATTGGTGTTTACGATCGTTTTTTTATTGTCTGCTTTAGAGTAGATTCCTAGTTCTTACCTAGAATTACTAGAACTCCTATTAGGTAGTTATTATTGATGCTCGTCTTTCGTCACTCATAAAAGCGGTCGTCTTATAGGTAGATACTTACTCATTTTTGTTTGATGCGTAGGTACTTTACTGTGAATACCAACATAATAAATTAAACAAAGATAATATTGAACCTACTATAAAAATCCTTCACTGTTGTTTTAAAGCATTTGTCGTAATTATCACATACTTAATAGATGTACAATTAAAATAAGTACATAACGAGTAAATCAATATCAAAGCTAGAACTATAATAATTAATCAAAACAACGGACTAATAATTACTTATGGCTTTAGTAAGTGGGTATGCTTTAATCGAACTAATAGGTAGGTAGGACCTATGAGAAGCTCTAATACAATCATAGAAAAGTCCTTAAAAATATATTTCTTAAACGCATATAAATTCGAAGTCAGCGGTGCGTACCCGGAATCGAACCTGTAACCTCCGAATGGGAGACCACTATCCTAACCACTGGACTATCACTGCTTTACTTTGTCTTTTTTAACCGACTTCCAAAAAGGAGGAGGTTCTCAATTCGGCCGGTATCTTTTTTTTTTTTTTTTTTTTTTTTTCTATGTATGTCCACCGATTTCTCCGGGATTACTGGACCGATTCGCGTGATTTTTTTTTTAATCGACAGAGGATGTTTGCGAAATGGTCCCATAAAAATTTTAACCGTCAACTCCTTAAGCCTGATGCTGCAGGCTAAAACAATGGCGATTTAGGAAATTTTGATTACGAATTGATATTGTAGGTAACAAGTATGGACTACATCATGGAGCTCCAGGTCCTAGCTCCTCAATCATAGGATACTACACTTAAAAGCTTAAAATAAAAATTCTTTTCAAAAAACCGACTTCTAACGCCACTACAAAGTATAAAAATAATTTTAGTTTGTCCACGTTTGTTGAAGTCGGGCGGGCCTAAAATACAAACTATGAAACCGACTCGCGATGCTCGCTCGACTTCTACAAACGAGTCTATCATACCTATTCTGTAGCGTCGCGCACCGGTTTCATAGTTTGTATATAGGCCCGCCCGACTTCAACAAACGTGGACAAACTAAAATTATTTTTATACTTTGTAGTGGCGTTAGAAGTCGGTTTTTTGAAAAGAATTTTTGCATAACTCTTCTCTGAGAGGAGATCTACGCTCATAAGTGAGCCGTTGATTGGTTGATGATGATAATGAAAATATATTTTTCCTTAGCATATTTTTCCTTTTTCCTATAGAAGGTAAACAAATAGCGGAAAACGTTTTGGTTAAACGCGTAGGTAACCGCCTAACGTATTACGTATCTAGGCACTAGACGTTCTTAAGTTTGGTTTTTTTACTTAGGTATAGCACGGTTTCATTGTGAGTGCGGTAAGAACGTTCATATGAACTGTGGTCGTTTACCCCCTTTGCGAGAAACCATTTGTTTCACTTTTCAGACAGTTAAAAAAAGTAAATCCGCCAACTCGCATTGGGCCAGAGTGGTTGACTATGGCCTGTAACCCTTGTCTGAGGGGAGACCTGCGCTCAGTAGTGAGCTGTTGATGGGTTGCTGGTGATGATGAGGAAGAAAAATACAGGCCAAGTGCGAGTCGGACTCACGCACCGAGGGTTCCGTACAAACTATTAGATCGCGGTTTGTTTACCAACTGCAAATAAGTTTATAATCAAAAATTTTTTTTGTGATGCAACTACAAATTCGCGGTTTTCGGATTTTTTCCTTTACTTGTGCTACATTATGACATTGCTTCATGCCAAATTTCACTTTCTAGGTCAACGGGAAGTACCCTATAGATTTTGATTCCCTTGCAAGTGTCAAAATATGCGGCATAAACGGAGCATAAAAGGCCGTATTTTGTGATTAAGTTGTCTTATAAGTTTGATTTTTTCACTGCTGCAAGGGATTGCAGACCTGAGTAGGTATTTGATATTATTAATTTTAACTTGATACCTCCACGCATTACTGAGAAATAGGGTCTTAACAGATGGACAGACAGACAGACGGACAAAGAAATAATTCTATAAGGGTTCCGTTTTTAGTAAGGAGTACCTACGGACTAAAAATTAGAATATAGATACCTACATACTAAGATTGGTAGCAATTTGCAGTAGAATAACTGGCCTGCTCATGCTTTTAACAAAATCAAAGGTTGATCATAGAGGGAGATAGAGTAGGCTAGGTTCCTACATTAGAATTTTTAATCTTATTTATAAATAAACAAACTCATTACAAAGTAAATAAACTATTGCAAGTTATTTGGACTGTCAAATATAAAATCACGGATAATATCTATTACCTATTCGATAAAGGGTATCATCACTTACGAACCTAAATTTAAATAATTGAACAGTAAGCTTATTATCTTCATTAACTTTATTAATGTTGTAGTTGTTTGTTAATGCTTTCCCTCATCGATATGATGAGTAATAAAGTCCAAAATTTATATATAAAATCGTGTTATAAATACAATTTGTATAAGTAGATAGCTACTCGTTAATAATCACCTGCCATCTAGAAGTAATAAGTCGGAAATATATTGGTTACTAATCCGTAAGTTTAGTCATGGTTTATGAAATTTGTTTTTGTGATGATGTGACTCAAAGAATGGTTTCTTTGAGTCACGACTCACAATTATTTAGCTAATTTTTATTGTAACTACCTAAGTATACCTACCTATATGCTAATATTTGTGTTTACTATACTTACTATGATAATCTTCAAATTTTCTGATGTCTCTACCGTTCTAATACCTACTTGAAAATGAGTATTTTCTCAATTACTTCTATTGTTCTTCATTATACACTTCCTTTCCACTTGTCCTTCCATCTCACTTATTACTTGCATTATTATTTATTACCAACGAAAATATTGTATCTAGGTCTACCTAACCTAGATAAGGAAAAAAATATTATATAAAAAAGACTGAAACACACTCCAGTTGTAAAAATTGCATGGCTTCTCTTCAGCAGTAACAAAAGAGAAAAAATAAATAGGTCAGACTCTCATTATCATTTTTTGGCATCTGGTTAGCACACAACTGAGTGGTAAATGCCTTCGTCAAAAATGAGAACGAACGTTTTTGAAAACCCAAATCCCCACAAAAACATCATTTTGTTAATAACGAGTTCATTTTATGGGTGACAACTGACAATTGTTAATTGCGGCCCGCGGCAATTTCGCCTTTAAGAATAATGCATATTACGGTATTGTTGAATTCGGCTGACATTGATTATACTATAGCGTTTTAAATTTTTAAATTAAGTAGCCGTAAATTATGGTAAAGGCTCGGAATTTCGGCCACACACTCTTTAGCTTGGCACCAGTGTGTAACTTTGTCATTATTATTAAAAAAAAAAAGAATTTGGATACTTAATAACATTTCATACGCTTGAAAAAATCAGTAGGTATGTCTATAGGAGATACTTAGGCCTTTTTCTTGTAGCGTTATCTTCTTAATAAGAAGACAAATTGTTTTATTCGTTGTTTTTAAAAGCACACCATTAGATAACCCTTTCAATTTTATTTAAATACTAATGACTTCTAATTTTATTTATGTCTCCATAAAACTACGTTATTTCCAGTTGTCTATTCTGACAAATATCTCTAAATAGTTGCCACGGTGCATCGTTTATAGATTTACATTATAATCTGTTGGGTTATTGACACTTAAAAAAGTTTCGATAACTGAATAAATTACTCATTAGCATACTTAAAACGTTATAATGGGAGGGTAGGTGACCAATTTATTATAATTATCGACTTTGATACGGACGTAAAAGAAGCTAGGTACCTGGGTGTGTATTAATAAAGAAGTATGATTTTTAAGTTTAATTAATTCTGTGGTGAAAGGTAGGTGTGGTAGCTGTTTAGAATGGTAGGAAATGAAATTACTTATGTGAAATGGTAGGAAATCTTGAGTAAGTAGCTGCAATTAGGTCATTGGGAAAGAAAGTGGAGCTTGAGAGTTTATTATTAGTTTTTACTAAATAGAATTAGAATCGTTCGAAGTAGAGATTGAGCCCATGAAAAGAAGATAATGGTCTGCTTTAATAAAGTTTTTGAAGTGCTAAATAACAATTCAATAAAGAAGGATATTTTATAACTTGTGTCGTTATTCGGTAGATATAGTCCATTATATCTACAGGGAAAAATACTTTAAAACTTTATTAGGTTTTAAATTTTGTTTTAATTTGTCCTCTGTATCGATTTAGTGCGAGAAAAGAAAACGGTTCTTGGAAGAAAGTGATACTTAAATACATTTGATATTGTTATATATTATGTAGTTAGGTATTACCTATAACTTGTACTACTTACTCAAAAAGTTAAGTTAGTAATTTCTTATAAAATGGATAAAATATAACTTTCATATTTTTTTGAGTTTATAGATTAGGTACCTAGGTACTTTTAGTTCCATTAAATAAAAAAATTCGTTCAGTTAATTAAAAATAAGTAAGTACATATAGTGACATTCTTGGTTTCGAGTAAAATTAATGTTGATAGTAAAAAATTGTAGTTCGCTTGGGTTATTGTGATAATTTTTAGCTTTCATCTCAATATAAAAAAATCTTACTTCCATCAATAAAACGACTTGATGTGCAACATGTCCAATTGTTTTTAGTTTATAATTTTTCTTGTTAACTAACAGGAAACCGTCTAGCATATTTATATTAAACAGTGCCCGCAATGAAAACAGTCGTAAATCCAATTAAATGTAAACCCTAGCACACGTACCGGATGCTATGGATATTAAAGAAAAAAAATTATAACTATTCAACCAAACAGAAATACTAAATAGGCAACGTCAAAGATTCGGTACGTAAACATCTGAAGATGTGGTAAATTTTAATAACCGATTTATAGAGTTCTAAAAAATCGATAGGATGTGGCTTAGTCTTAAAGATCGCGACGATTAAATCAAAC
Source organism: Oeneis ivallda (assembly GCA_029955525.1). Lineage (NCBI taxonomy): Eukaryota > Metazoa > Arthropoda > Insecta > Lepidoptera > Nymphalidae > Oeneis > Oeneis ivallda. The sequence continues at coordinate 14,422,686 of JARPMR010000023.1, forward strand.
ATTGTGGTCGGTTATGGCGTTTTAAAAGAGTTTACGATTCATGGGCTAATGAAGTATGTTATGCTGCTTACTTCAGGTTGACGACCGCTTAAGGGAGATTTAAGGGAGTTACGTCATTTAAATTTCAACGCTAATAAAATGTTTAAGTGCGTGTTGGTACGTACTGCGCCCTAAAATGCTTTTAGTTGCTTGTAAACAATGTTATTGAAATGAATGCTAACTGGAGTTATTGACTTTTGTTTAAACATTACTTAATAAAAAAATATTTTTGGTAAATTCCATCATCATCAGTTAAGTACTTATCATGTATTAAAATAATAGCCATTTAATTCATCAGTTTTCCGCTTTCTAAGTTTCAAGCAATTGATTTCTTGTGATTATAATTCCTCTTTAAGTATTTCGTGGAAGGTGCCTATCTCACATTCCTAATCGTTAAAAAGTGTTTTTTTTTGGTTCTGTTTAATACCAACTTTTGATGTACGTGATCGTAACGTAACTAGGTCATACCTTCCTAGATCATGCATCGGCTCATCATTGCTTACGTATGGATTTGTTCTAGGAACATTTTAGCAAATTTCATCCATGGTACTGATAAAATCTGTTCGCTTTGCATGAGTAATCGACGGCTTTATACCTAAGATCTGGAAAAGTAAGAACTCGTCTCCATCAAATGTAGGTTTATGATGATGCCAAAGGCAAAATGTGAAGTTTGTATATAAGATTATTGCCCTGCCTATTCGATACGTTTGATTTTGTCGAGTATATTTATTGAAATGTAGTGCCATAAAGTTGGCAGTGAACATCATAATGATGATTTTATTGGTTGCCTACCTGAAATACGCACCTCGACTCCGTTTGCGAGTGATATTTAGAAATACACTTTGAAGTTCTATGGATTTTCTTCGCCGTAAAATTTATCTTAAATGTCCCCGTAAATTATTATTTACCAATGCAGTTTCAATATTGTATATTGTTAGTTCTTCGTATATGCCTCCATTAAATACAGAGTAAATGAATATTTTCTGTTTAAAAATTGCACTACGTTGTGTTGTACCTATTTCTCATTGCTTTAGTCATCCTTTCCATTAATCATCAATTTGTAAGAGGTTTCATATGCATGATCCTTTGGCAGTTTTATGTAAGTAAAGTAATTAATGTTATCATTCAATCAGTGGGTATAACTCAATTTGCAAGACAAATCGCTGCCTGTTTACCCGAGAAAATTAAGTAGGTCGATCACGTAACGCGTTACGATTGTGACATGTAATTCACGCTAGCTGGCAGTGTTGTCGCCACCCCGTCGTTTTGCCCTCGATTTTTTTTATTAATTCCCAACACGTCTGAACACGACGCGTCTTTGTTCATCGCATTATGAATAACGTGTTACTGATAGAAAGAATTTCGCCTCGTACCTACCACGTTTCTGTATTTTGTCCGGGATTTATATGCGCTAACCCCACTGTGTATACCTACCTACTGAATGTGAATCCACATGAAGAGGAATAATTTTTTATTTAATTTAGCTTATAAACCTAGGCACTTAACTAGGTATAAAACCTAGGTACTTAACTAGGTTTGTGTATTTTTTCCAAAAATCGTTCTGTGAATTCCACTGCGTAGGGACGACAGAAAATACCTGAATAACCTACCTAAATTAAAATTTTACAAAAATTACACAAAGGACAAACGAACAAACAAACGTATATAATTTAAATTTCCTGCCACGTATAATTTGAGTAGGTCAAGGTAAAAGTGAAAGGCAATAGGCATCTGCTAAGCAAGCGCGCTCCAACCTAGACCTACCTCATCAGTGGTCTTTATCATTGATTCTCTTTAAGCGCAAGCCTATCTCGCAATAAAAGAAACATAGAAGAACATTCAAAATATTGAAAAAACCGGCCAAGTGCGAGTCCGACCCCCACACGAAGGGTTCCGTACCATCGTACAAAATTTAACACCAACTATTATTAAGATACAGCAAAAATGTGTACCTAGACCCTTCTTAATTTTTTTACTTTATTTTTTTTACTAGCTGATGCCCGCGACTTCGTCTGCGCGGATTTCCGGAATAAATATAGCCTATGTGTTATTCTGATGTAGGTAGGTATATGCTATTACATTGTGACGTTTCATCAAAATCCGTCCAGTAGTTTTGCGTGAAAGATTAACATAGGTACATACACTATAACAACATACATAACATTCATCCATCCGATAACAAAAACTTTCGCATTTATAATATTAGTAAGAAATAGGATTAATATTTGCTGTAATAGAAATACACATACCTACTGTTAAAATTTCAGTATCTATTTCGGTCCTCGAGATGCAGCCCGCTGTCAGATAGACTGACGGACGGACGGACAGCGGAGGCTTAGTAATCCCGTCCCGTTGACACCCTTCGAGTACGGAACCCTAAAAACTTTCTACGTAATAAATTCTACCTCGCCGAGTCAATTTGTCAGAATAAGGCTTGATTGGCCAATTATTGTCGTGCTGCGCATTCCGTTAATTTGATTTCACACCCCTTTAAAAACTTTACACCGATTTTCATACTAAATAAACCCCATCGAACAACAATGGGCATCCCTTCCGATTGTTTTTTTTTTTCGATAACAAGTTGGTTTGAATAGGGTATACCTATTCCAGTATTTTTTTTATTTGTAATTCATTCTTTGCATCACCATGCAAGAGCAAAAAATATCACTCAAAAAAATATGTAGGGATACCTAGGTATAGCTGTATGTTAGGTACATAATAATTTAATATGAAAAAAAAATATTTTTATACAACCGACTTCAAACTCCTGCTTTACTATACATTACACACACACTATACAAAATATATAATTTATTGTTGATATTTAAAAAAAAACTGCTCGACCGATTTCGATGGAATTTCTATGGGACCACTTGGGAAGCTATGAATACTTATATGTCTAGAAGGAGCATCGCGCTACTAAAGAACGAAAAAAAAACAGGCCAATGAAAATATGCTCGTGTGCGTGACGTGAGTGCCGCGCATGCGCGGCGTGGATTACTGAGCGTGCGTAATGATACCAGGTACGCAGGTGATTCCAATAAAATGGGGAGAATTATGTCATTAAAATTTTTAAACTTTAAAAATAAAATTAATATCTACTTTTTTTTAATTTTTATCATAAAACAATAATTTTATTAATACCTTTAACTATAGTGAGTTATTGTATTTAGTATTTTGTATTAGATAAATGGTTTCCAAAATTTTAAAAAGTCAGCTCCATACTGAAATTCTTTGTTATTGCACCGATGTCGTTCAAAATCGATATTTAGGGTCCCCTAGCGTCAAATGAGAGGAAATGTTTGCCAGTATTTTTTTAAAAGTCAGCGCCATATTGAAATTCTTTGTTATTGCACCGATGTCGTTCAAAATCGATATTTAGGGTTCCCTGGGGTCAAGAAAGACGAATTGGTGGCCAAAATTTTAAAAAGTCAGCGCCATATTGAAATTCTTTGTTATTGTACCGATGTCTTTCAAAATCGATATTTAGGGTTCCCTGGGGTCAAGAAAGACGAATTGGTCGCCAAAATTTTAAAAAGTCAGCGCCATATTGAAATTCTTTGTTATTGCACCGATGTCGTTCAAAATCGATATTTAGGGTTCCCTGGAGTCAAAAAAGACGAATTGGTTGCCAAAATTTTAAAAAGTCAGCGCCATATTGAAATTTTTTGTTATTGTACCGACGTCGTTCAGAATCGATATTTAGGGTTCCCTGGGGTCAAGAAAGACGAATTGGTCGCCAAAATTGTAAAAAGTCAGCGCCATATTGAAATTCTTTGTTATTGCACCGATGTCGTTCAAAATCGATATTTAGGGTTCCCTGGGGTCAAAAAAGACGAATTGGTTGCCAAAATTTTAAAAAATCAGCGCCATATTGAAATTCTTTGTTATTGTACCGATGTAGTTCAGAATCGATATTTAGGGTTCCCTGGGGTCAAGAAAGACGAATTGGTCGCCAAAATTTTAAAAAGTCAGCGCCATATTGAAATTCTTTGTTATTGCACCGATGTCGTTCAAAATCGATATTTAGGGTTCCCTGGGGCCAAAAAAGACGAATTGGTTGCCAAAATTTTAAAAAGTCAGCGCAATACTGATAATCTATATTTAGGGTCCCCAAGCGTCAATAACAAAAAATTTCAACATGGCGCTGACTTTTAAACATTTTGGCAACTATTCCCTCTCTTTTGACGCTAGGGGACCCTAAATATCGATTTTGAACTACATCGGTGCAATAACAAAGAATTTCAATATGGCGCTGACTTTTTAAAATTTTGGCGACCAATTCGTCTTTCTTGACCCCAGGGAACCCTAAATATCGATTCTGAACGACATCGGTACAATAACAAAGAACTTCAATATGGCGCTGACTTTTTAAAATTTTGGCAACCAATTCGTCTCTCTTGACCCCAGGGAACCCTAAATATCGATTTTGAACGACATCGGTACCATAACAAAGAATTTCAATATGACGCTGACTTTTTAAAATTTTGGCAACCAATTCGTCTTTTTTGACCCCAGGGAACCCTAAATATCGATTTTGAACGACATCGGTGCAATAACAAAGAATTTCAATATGGCGCTGACTTTTTAAAATTTTGGCAACCAATTCGTCTTTTTTGACCCCAGGGAACCCTAAATATCGATTTTGAACGACATCGGTGCAATAACAAAGAATTTCAATATGGCGCTAACTTTTTAAAATTTTGGCGACCATTTCCTATTTTTGATCCAAGGTAACCCTAAACCCTATTTCCAACTCGATCGGTGAATCGCTAAATCGCTAAAGTCATAAAAACTCTCTCCCGGTAAAATACTAGTTTAAAAAAAAATAATTTAAGATGAATATAAATAAAAGAAAATCAGAAACGAAAAAGTTAAAAAAATATAAGAGGGGAATTCTTGAGTTCGATTATCGATGGAGACAATTTCGAAATTTATAATTTCTGAAATATCTCAGATCTGGTCTGGTGGGAGGCTTCGGCCGTGGCTAGTTACCATTCTACCATCAAAGACGTATCGCTAAGCTATTTAGCGTTCCGGCTCGATAGCGTGTAAAAATTTAATAAATCCTAGCTTATCCCCTTCCAAGTTAGCCCGTTACCATCTAAACTGCATCGTCACTTACCATCAGGTGAGATCGTAGAACAAGGACTGTCTTGGAAAGAAAATTAAAAAATGGCACTATCTGCAATCGCTTTTCGAATATTATCGGTATCTACATTCTAAGGTTTCATTATTTATTAGGGAAATTTTGGGTTCGTAAACTGGCAACACACATTAAATGGCGAACTCTAATTTAATTATTTTCTACAAATTTCAATTTCTTATTTTGCAGGAACTGATGTGCTTGAATGTTATTTACTGATGGTAGGTGATGTTATTGGTTATTTTAGATCGTCCTGTTAAGTTTTTTTCACATTTTATTTACCAAAAACCGCCATTTAAAAAAACAAAATATTGGCTCGCGAGCTCCATATCTGGTGATGACCTAATTCAAACTGAGCACGGGAAAAGGGCGTGAACCACATGTGGCAGCACAAATTTTCGACGCCTTCACAGCCTTTAGACTCCATCTTGTATATCTTTGTTGGGAAGTATAATCTTTCAAACAAAAAAAGAATTTTCCAAATCGGTTCATGTGTCTTCGAGTAATCGGTGGACATACATAAAAACAAATAACCTCCGCCTTTTTAGGGTTCCGTACCCAAAGGGTACCAACGGGACCCTATTACTAAGCCTACGCTGTCCGTCCGTCCGTCTGTCAGCGGGCTGTATCTCGTAAACCGTAATAGATAGACAGATGAAATTTTCACATATTATGTATTTCTATTGCCGCTATAACAACAAATAATAAAAATTAAATTAAATTAAAAAAATTAAATAAAAATATTTCCATGGGTACATGGAAATATTTTTATTTAATTTTTTTAACGGAACCCTAAAAGAGCGAGGCCCGACTCGCACTTGGCCGATTTTTTGAAGTCGGCTAAAAATGCGTGAGTGTCGTGGAACACTCGGTTGGAACGAAGTTCCTTTTAATAATAAAAATAAATTAAATAAAAATTAATAATCTGAAGTCAGGATCAAACCCCGTTGAACTCCGTCATTTTGCCGCCTCCCAAAACACGCTAGCTCACGCTACGTGTCAAAATCTAGCGATTTTGATTTTACTTGACACCATTTTGTAACGTCATAATTCTTGTAAACAATTGATATATCGGGATATTCAAAATAACTAGACGTATATTTTGAATACCCCACGCATTATTTGGGCCATTAAATTATGTAAGTACCTATGTTATAAAGTTTTTAAGTAAATGAAAAATAAAATTATAACCTATGATTTCTCGTCGATAAAGGTCACAGAAAAATATATTTGGACTCAATTTAAGAAATACGCGTATTCAAGCGATCTCTCTATGCTGTGGGATTATTAGGCCAGTAAATAAAGCCGTTTTTTTTGGTCAACCTCGCACTAAATTTCCGATCCAATTTTAATTATTTTTTTTAGGTTAAGGGTTACTTACTGACCATAAAAATACAAAATGCTGACAGATCCAGGTGGAGCTTCGATCGCAATCTTAAAGAAAAGTTTTTGGCCGATATCTCGGAAACTATCCACTTTAGGGCAAAAGTAATTCAGACCTTATTTGTAGAGAATAAAATTTTTCATCTTTTATTTCCTGTAAACTTTTTTGTAAAACTTACCGTTTACGATTTATGGCCCATTTAATGAACCGGTTTTTCGTGTGTGTGCGTGTGTGTTCCTAAACGAAACGAAAAACCGTTTTTTTTAAGATTGCCATCGAAGCTCCACCTGGATCTGTCAGCATTTTGTATTTTTGTGGTCAGTAAGTGACCCTTAACCTAAAAAAAAATTGAAATTGGATCGGAAATTTAGTGCGAGGTTAAATGCTTTATTTACTGGACTAGGTACTATGGGTCATTCGTTCGCTTCCATTAATCTCTTATTGTTAGAAGATTTCTTCAGTTGTTATTGCTTTAGGAATTAAAATCTAATGCTGGTAATTATAATTTTTTATCTAGCAATAATTTATTAATGTAGCAATTCGCTTTAAAATTAGGTAGGTCACTATAGGTACCTATACCTAGTTACTAAAGTTAGGTGAACCAACCGAGGATCAAACCCGATTCCCGAAACATGCCACTTTATAAGGAGTGTCTTGTAAATTCACCTCTAGTTACAACTCTATAGCTATTTGGTTAATTTGATTTCACACCCCTTAAAAACTTTACACCGATTTTCATACTAAATAAACCCCATCGAACAACAATGGGCCGCCCTTCGGACTGAATCCTTTATTATTTCTCGATCTTGGAGACAACTGCCTTCCGTTTCTTTCGCTTAGTAGGCAGGGTAATGTGCTATTGAATCATGAATGGCATAAGTTAGAAGCGATTAGCGTTTTTAATATTTTACTACTAATGCATCGAAAATGACCAAAAGTCTTGCTTCCTATGACTATAGAAGTAGCCTGACTGACGTCAATTCTGTCGTAAATAACAGATGTCTATTGAACAGTCTATGTTTAGAACGCTTTCCATGTGCATATGAAATTATAATAATATAATAGAACAAGATGGATTCATGTCAGACCGTTTAGGTTTCAGACACGTACTCCACAGCGTGTCTTCATAATGTGCACATATTAAAATGAGGGAAGCTATTCTTTATTTTATCGACGAAAATCTAAATTTCTTAAATATTTTTTTATGGAATTTTTAAAATTGTGCCCCTGCGTAAAAAAAACGGTGTAACTTTTAAACTAAATGATCTATCACGCTGAATCAAACTCATTGATGATAAGAAGTAATTGCGCATACTCATAAAATGAAAATTGAGGAAAAAACTACCCTCAGTTGAAAATAAATATGGTTTGTTTTTAGCAAAAATCTTCTTTTCATAAATTTTTACGAAAATCGTAATTCAATTACTTTTAATTTAATAAAACTTTAAGTTGTTCTTCATAGGATTAGCTTTGTTAACATTTGGCTTGGGATAGGCGCCGCTTCGTCTTCACGTTAATCCTTAGTTAATCGTCAGTCGTGTCCGTTCTTTCTTGATGATTGTTAAAAACGTTATATGCTTCATATAGATTAAAATTTGAAAGTGTCCTTTTTTGTAACGATTAATTTGTGTAATAAAGTCTGTCATTGTCATTCGACCATAGCTATGAATAGATGTGACAGCTATCATTTATGGTTTTTGGAGTTTACTCCTTAAGAATCGATTTGAGGCGCCCGGTATGAGAAAAATCCGAGCAGTAAAATCAACTTATCAATGACCTCGTTACGTTTTTCACAACGATGCAAATTTCTACCCTAACGTTGAGTAAATAAGGTTGGTTTTCGCTTGAGTTGTCGAATGCCCGCGTTACGTTTTTCACAACGATGCAAATTTCTACCCTAACGTTGAGTAAATAAGGTTGATTTTCGTGCGAAAGAGCTTTCGCTTCGGGAAGCCGAGCGCGTACTGATTGGACCCGAGTTGCGCGTAAACTCCAGTCGTGCGTCGGAGCTGACACACTCACGTTTTTAGTTTATGGTTGTGTTCACAACAGCTTTGTAATGGTAAAAATTGCAGGTTTATGGCTCAATCCCAACATTTCTTAGCCACGACTGCGTACTTGTTGAGAAGGTAGATACACTTTTTTGTGCATTTTGTTGTACTTAAATGTGCGCAGGAGGTAGGGCCAGCTAAAACTAGTACCTAAATAAAAAAAAATTGGTTATCTATAAAGTCGGTTTACGGACAATAGTTTTTGGATAACGTCATAAAGAAACATTGATGAAAAATTGCATACTTTTATGAATTGAATTGAATTATTATAACTTAATTATCATTATTTTGTGTAATACAAAGAAGGAGTTAATTGAAAATTACAATTTTGCTCTAATCACAAGCCAACGCTTGGGCAGATCGTGCCTCTCTATCGCTTATTCCGCGCTCTCGCTTGCACGCGCAAGCTCAAGCGGAACGTGACCCTTTTTTTGTGCAGTCGGTTTTCATAGATTTATAAGACGTTATCACGTCAATAAATAAAATCACCAAAGTTCAAGACTTGGGCCACACACTCTTAACCAAAAAGTACAAAGGGTCCCGTAGGTGTACTGCGTTTTAACCCCCCATTGTTTGCAGACCCTCGGGTTTAGCACGTGTTTTATGGCGCAATTACAACACAATCATTGTGGGGCCAGCCAAGTGTATGTCAGGGAAGCCTCTTTGTATGATAGAGAATGGAAAAGAAAGTTCATAGGTGCTTAGGTATTTTTTTTTATCCTTAGCTGTGTCTCAGGGTTTATTCAAACAGTGATTTCACATACAAACATTTCACATACAGTAACAAACTTACGTATTATAATATTAACACTTGTTTAAAATTTTAAACATAAAAAAAATATTTAGTCACAAGTTGAAGCCCGCGACTTCGTCCGCGTGGAGTTAGGTTTTTAAAAATCCCGCGGGACCCCTCTGTTTTCCCAGGATAAAGATAAACGTACCTACCTAGCGTATTTCACTCAAGTCCTCAACCGTACTATACACATGCAAAGAATCACGTCAATCCGTTGCTCCGTTCCTGCGTGATTGAAGGACAAACCAACAAGCCAACGAACAAATACATTTTCGCATTTATATTCGCGACTTAGTCCCCGTGGATTAAGGTTTATAATTTCCCGCGGGAACTCTTCAATTTTCTAGTATAATTTAAATTAATGTAGCCTACATGATAATCCTGGGTATGAGCTATCCTCAATGCCAATTTTTTTTATCCAAATCGATTCATTCGTTGTGGCGTGAAGTAACATCCATCCATCCTCAGTCTTCACAATCTATCGCATTTAAATATTAGTAGGATAAGTAGGACTAGGATAAGTCGAGATTTGAAAGCAATCAATAAAAAGAGTAGTCCTAATCTCTTTACGCAATAATTCAAAAATGGAGCGTCGAGAGTCGAACCCGGGCAATACGTGCCCAGTACGCGCGCGACTGGATAGGGCAAATAAAGAGTTTCCTGTGCGATTGTCAAACCAAACGGCAGGAGGAAACGGCCATTATGACACCTTCACAATAGCCTTACACGTGTTGTTCCTTGTGAAAGGAGTCTTGAATTAAGACGTAAAGACCATTCTTAAAGAGATGCTTGAAAACAACTACGTTCAGTCCACACTAGACCGCTAAATCGGTCAATTTTTGGAGTAATTAACCAAAATGTGCGTAAAAAGTTTTATTTCAACTGTAAGTAGAGATTTTTTGGTCTCTCATTTGCTTCTACGTGTATGGCTATTAAATTATGTTAATATCGGCTTTAGGCGATGCATATTATTTTTGAATTTATATGACATTCAAGACTGATGGACAAGTGCAAATTCGCCCAAGTAGACTTGAGATTCCTTTACGTCAGGCCTAATTAATTTATTTCTAGATAAATAAACAAACTTAGAAAAATAAAATTAAGAATAGCACAAAGTTAACTATCCAGAGAATAGGTCAGTGTCTGTCACTGTATAAGTTAATTACAAGTTTAAATTAAAAAAAAATAATTAAAAAACTAGCTTTTAGTACTTAGCTGGCTACATCGTCAGACCCTGGTTATCATCTACAACCAGACTACTTTTCTATTTGTCAAGACGAATCAAACGAGCCCTAACTCGATGGGGTTACGTCGTTTTATTACAGTGTTGCCAAAACCACCTTCCGGCTTCATCACAAGACCCTAAATATCATCTAGGACATTCTAGGACCAGACTACTTGTCAACACTAATCAAACGAGTCTAAACTCGATGGTATTACGTCATTTTATTACAGAGTTACCAAAACTACCTTCCGGTTTCATCATCAGACCCTGATCAGATCAGACCCTGTTAACCATCTAAAAACAAAGTACTCGTCAAGACGAATCAAACGAGCCGAAACTCGATGGGGTTGCATCGTTTCATTACAGAGTTCTTATGACCAACTTCCAGCTCCATCATCAGACCCTGGTGACCATTGAAAGACAAACTACTCGTCAAGACGATTCAAACGAGCCCAAACTCGATGAGGTTGTGTCGTTTCATTGCGAAGTTCCTATGGCCATCTTCCAGCTCCATCATCAGATCAGCACCATGTCATCATAATATTGCATTGTCACGCAATTTACACATGCATGCAAAATTTCAGCTCAATCGGTTACCGGGAAGAGGATCAAATTTAATTTGCAAGATTTGATGACAAACATCGGGACAGGTGAAACTAAATAAACGCTTGTAACAACAAAGGATCTTGATATAATTGGTAACTTTTTTGGTCATTTCTTTAGAAATTATATAAAACTAAATACATACCTACCTAAAGCCTAACTACCAATAAGAACAGTCCAACAGCTGTTTTCTTCCACGGAAGTCCACAACAAACGCGTCGGATTATTATTGTAACCGTTTTCATAAAATTAACTATCGCATCATATTTATAATAGTTTTACGAGTTTATACCGAACACAACTCTACTAAAAATATATCCCGTATTCACAGGATGCAGGATGCATAGAACAATGTGTTGGCCTTTATTTCATCACTAGGTGATGCCCGCGACTTCGTCCGCGTGGATTTAGTTTTTAAAATCCCTCGGGAAATCTATGATTTTCCGGGAGAAAAAGTAGCCTATGTCACTCTCCAGGTCCTCAACTATACCCATGCAAAAAATCACGTCCATCCGTAGCTTTGTTGCGGCGTGATTGAAGGACAAACCAACAAACAAACACACTTTCGCATTTATAATATTAGTATGGATGTAAGTTATAGATCGGGGAAAGAGCGGTGATAGCCTAGTAGTTAGGACTACGGTCTCCTATTCGAGGGGTCGTGGGTTCGATCTCGGGCACCTCTGACTATTCGGAGTGTAATTAAATATCCCATTGCTTCAACAGTGAAGGAGATAATCGGGAGGAAACCTGCACGCTTGAGACTTTTCCGTAATGTTCTCAAAGGTGTGTTATGCAATTTGCTTTGGGCCAAGGTCTTCTTCTTCTTCTCTTGTTCTTCTCTGATAGGAGACCTGCGCTCCATAGTGAGCCCGACCGTCGATGGTTTGCTGATGAGATGTCTGTTGACAGTCTGTATTTTGGATGTACCTACGTGAGACGTAGCCCATTAGCGTGTTTTGAAAATTGAAATAATTTAATATATAAAATTATTTTTCAAAAACCGACTTCAAACCCCCGCGCCACTACAAAGTGTATAATTTATTGTTGATATTTTAAAAACCTCTCGACCGATTTCGATAAAAAGACATGTCCCAGTTTAGTATGGAGGGTGGTTTTTTATTCTGAGTGTCCATTAACCAGAACCAAACTGTCATCACGTGAAAGAGAAAAAAAAATAAAATTAAACGCCATAAAAATAATAATTTTAGAGTCCTCGGTTTTTTTTAATTAATTATGAAAAATACCGTTTGTAGAAAATATTTTTCAATGGATGGTAACACTAAAAACTTTTATAATCTATAGACTATCAAATCTGGCACCGGTTAATGTCACGTAAACGTCATTTTGAACCAAATAAATGTCATTTTGAACCATGGAACTAGGAATCACAGGACCAGGAACTAGGAATTACGACTAGGTACTTTTGAACTGCCTATTCGAAAATGAAATTATTTGTTCCTGACAATCATCTGACATTGACAACTTACATAGAATAATATTTTCAGTTTTTTACCGGTGTATAAATCACATGGAACAAGGAATTTCGACAAATCACAAGCAAAAAAATGAGTCAAAACAAAAAAATTTTTTTTATTATCGGAGGCTTTAAAAAATCTGTAAATTATTTTGATAGAAGCCTTTTGGGATCTTTATCCAACTACATTAAAATCATCCTTGTTAGTTAAATTCAAATTTAAAAAACCAATTTTGGACAACTCCTTTATATGGAACCACCTGGAAAGTATACCCTATAAAACAAAAAAAGAATTTTCCAAATCAATTCAGGCGCCTTCGAGTAATCGGTGAACATACATAAAAAAAAAGATTCCGACGAATTGAGAACCTCCTGCTTTTTTAAAGTCGGTTAAAAAACCCGGCTGCTTTGCAGAATATCAACTGGATAGCCAGTGTCACTCTGGATGATGTAAGGATTCTAACGATACCCATACATCCAAATCTGTTCAGGCATCATTTATTGTATGAACCCCTTTGAGTATTAAACCACGAACCCTGAAAATATTAGACTCCTTTTTTTGGGCAGTCGTGTATTTAAAAAAAAGAATTTTTAGATAGTCGTATTTGACATGGGTATTATTATTGAGAGTATATTATACTTAATATTAATTTGACATTTATTTTTGTACTATTATTAATCTATACTAATATTATGAAGAGGAAAGATTTTTTGTTTGTTTGTTTGTTTGTTTGTTTGTTTGTTTGTTTGTACCGAATAGGCTCTGTAACTACTGGACCGATTTTAACAATTTTTTCACCAATAGAAAGCTTATTTATCAGGAAGTAACGTAGGCTATAATTTATTTTCAAAAAAATTAGAGATCTTTAAGAAAATTGCAATAATAGCATCCAAAGTAGCAAAATTTTGCCTATAAAATGCATTATTTGGCGTGTGCTGAGAAAACTATTGATGATACATAAAAATTATGTACTACATGATTAAACTACTTAACTCATTATACTCTACAAAAAAGTCCCGGAGGGAATATATCTAACTATCATATTTAAGTCACTATAGAAGCTTTTCTGTTCTTAAATATAATTAGATCGCCTATGAATATTTACTTAATCTAAGTAGATCGCCTTTATTATCGTAGTATTAATTCTTCCTTACTAAACATATTATAAATGCCAAAGTGTGTTTGTTTGTTGGTTTGTCCGTCAATCACGCTGCAACAAAGCTACGGAGTGAAGTTATTTTTTGGATAGGTATAGGTATAGGTAGGTATAGGTTTGAGAACCTGGAGGGTGACAAAGGCATTCCGGAAAATCAAAGAGTTCCTGCGGGATTTTAAAAACTAAATCCACGCGGACGAAGTCGCGGGCATTAGCTAGTACCTACTATTGGTTGAGCGAAGCAATGGCTGGGTCATGCGTCATGCTCGTGAACGGGTGCCACCGGCGGGAATGGGGCTACTTTATGTCTGCCCATCTTAAGATAGAAGTAAGTCGGTATGCATTTTGGAACTTCCCTCATTGTGGAAACACTGCATATATAGCATAGTATTTACTGTATTGTAAATTTGTTTTGAAAAGAGCAACCGCCGAGTTTCTTGCTGGTTCTTCTCGGCAGGAAGGGCATTCCGAACCAGTGGTAGATTCATCGACTATTCAAAAGCACTTGTAAAAGTTTATTTGAATAAAAAATATTTCTATTCTATTCTATTCTTTCTATTTTTATTGTAAATATTAACGTACCTAATTTTCACAAAAATTTTGCACGCTATTTCTATGTGTGGTGAAATGAACCTATAAGTAATTATGCATACCATCTTATCTGTACCCGCATATATGCAAATAAAGAATTTAATTGAATTGAAAAATAGATAGAAAGAATAAAGACAACTACACCGCATCACCCTCGGTGCATCTATAATTAACTTATCCTAAATCAATCCCAAAACAATACGCGATCAATATGTCAATCGATTTAGTTCCGCCCGCCATTTTTCCATGTACAAACAAACAGATGTCGCTATTGGAACATGTTTACTTTTAACTGTCTCTTTTATATATTATGTATAGATAAATATAATTATGCGTAAGCGTAAATCGGCATATTCATCTTTGTTTGGTTTTGGTATAGAATTATACACGTTTTTTTTTTAAATACCGTACAATATATGTGTTACAATTACCACACCTTATTCTAACTTCTTACTATAAGTGACCACTGTTTCTTCTCTACAATTTTATTTAATTTTTGACGTGACGTCTTATAAATCGATGAACACCGGCTGCACGCACGAAAAAGTGTCACGTGCAAGCGAGAGCGCGGAACAAGCGATAGAGAGGCACGATCGGCCCAAGCGTTGGCTTACAGAGCGCCCGCCGCCGCCCACCAGTCATCGTCAATGTTTCTTTATGACGTTATCACGTAAAATTATCGTCCGTAAACTGACTTTACAGACAACAAATTTTTTTTATGGATGTTCGTCATTTGATACCTACCTCATTTTTTTAATACTGTCTCAACTTATGTTTCTTTATTTCAGGTAATGGCGTTATTCACAATCATAACATTATGGCATATAGCCACGGTTCTTTGCTTTTAGGTAAGCAACAAATAATTAGTTATTGTTTTTTTATTCATTTTTAGTCTTCATTGATAAAGATAACTGAGAATAAAGATTCGATATGTTTGTTTTTCTGTTTAATTGAAACAAAAGATTAGTTCAAAACAGACGAGGCCGAATGTACTCCAAAATCAAACTGCATTAATTAGACTCCATATTGAATTACGGATGGCGCCTTTCGGGCAAACATCACAAAGCCATTTTGTCTCTGGTCAAGTGTTACCAGACGTCTGCTCGGCCATAGACAATAATATCTTTGTGGCAACGGTTGCTCACATAAAGAGCATTGTGGCCGAATCAATTAAACCATAATGTGGCCATTGTGAAATGTGCGCGTAACATTGTCTTAATGTATCTCACTCGTGTATCGTAAAATAATTTTTATAGTTCTATTTATGGCCGAACTGAATTTATTGGTCAGATAAGTTTCAGTAGCTTTTCGGTTTAGAATTACTTATTCAGTTGCAGCGGGTGCACGATTTATTGCTTTTGTCTTGGCCGTAAAAAGCAGAGCCATAATGCTTTACTTTGTGACGTATCAGGGTTTATTTTGGTGAACTACCTGACGCTCAATTAAGCGAAAACAGCAGTTTTAATTTCACCTGTTGATAACCGAATGGCACCAAGGAAAGCTTAATGTTATACCGAGTTCCGACAGAAGTACTTACGCTGAGACATCAAAGAAAAAGGACAGTGCGCGGCCTCTTGTTTCAGATTTTAGAATCCCAAAACACGAAATATAATGGACGCTGAGATATGAGAAACTTTGAAGAGGCAGCCATTATGGTGAAGTAACCTAAAACCGACACATGTGTCACATATCGTCCAGGATTGCGATGCCATATGTGAAATGAAATGAAAAAAAAAGACAAAAATCTGTTGTCACTACTCCCTAAGGTACGAACAATGCCGCTTTTAAATCCAGAACGACTCAACGCGTCAACTTGGACTCTAAATCGTGCTCATTAGCATGTAGAGTTGAATGAGCGAACTGGGAAATACGGTCGATTTCACAGGAACACATCTCGTTTTGAGACGATTTTTTGTCCAACCTTCCGTAACCTTTAGCCTGTGACATGGATTGTAGATTAGGCATATTGTTGATCTTTTTGCTGCCATTCTCGATGCACGTGGTTTTTAACTTTTTGCCCCGACTCATCGTCGCAAAAGGGCCTTTTGTTTTTATTGAAGATTGTACAAGAATTGCATGTGTTCAGAACGCTCGTTGGAATAACAGCCGATCGCGAGGATGTCATTTGCGAATGTCAATTTATTTTCTCTATAAATTCTTGCGTCGGCTGCGTCGTCGCGGATGGAGATAAAGAATTAGATTTATCGGATGGCGAGTGGCGTTTTCTTGTTCTAATGTCAGCGGAAGTTCTAATATTGGAGTATCGCGTTCAGCCATGGAGGCCGTTGACAAAATTAATGTTTTATTATGAAACAATGAACAGAATGGTGTTCCTGATAAATAATGCGTTGCGGCTCGGGTGAGAGATGTTCCCGGTCATAATGGCGACATCGTCTGCCGCTGAGATATAGATTCGACACCGACACGTGTTGCTGCGCTAATAAATGACATTACATGCAGTTCTAGAACGAATCCGAACGAAGACTCTTGACGCTAAATGACCATTTCCTTTGACATCAAGTCGTTTAGTAGATTTTGGTACTCATTGTCTTTTTTGAACTTATCTTCCTAACAATTATTAAATACTTTTTATATAGACCTGAACTTTTTTTAAATAATTTGTTAAATTAATTGATAAATTGTCATATCAAGTATTAATTTAAAAATCTATAAGTATTAATAGAGGATTTTATTTGATTAATTTGAATGGGAAAAAGTTAAAGTTACTTGCTATAATTTGTTTTAAGAAAATGGCACATATTGTAAATTATATTTGCATTCAAAGGATATTATAGGCTTTTTTCTATTTATTTTTATTTTCTTATTTAATTTTTTATAACATCGAATTACATTGACGATGTTAGATTGTATATTCTACCAATAATTATTCAATTCTCTCATTAATTACTCAATACTCATTAATTACTCAAGTTCAAATTTGAAAATACACCATTAGTTGTTATTTGTTATCAAATTAGGTGCGAATATGTTACCGAGTTCTAGGAATAGTACCAGATTTATGATTAAATCCCGCGGGATGTGTTACGAATAAAAATAATAGAATTGTCGTATCTAATAATATATCGGCCGTTTCCGTTCGGCTTTCGGTTTATTTTGGGTTTAGACGCGAATATTATAACTCTCATTCAGGGGCGTTAAACGGGATTTTAGTATTACAACTCGTCTGATTGTTATTACTTATTACTGAAAGCGTATAATTAGTATCTCGTTAATGGCGTGCTAGTGTTTAACGCTGTTATATGTTTTGTTTGTTTGGATAAGGTTTATATTTTATTGTGTTAGTACCCATACCTACAAGCTACCTTGCAGCATCTGCATACCTATAGGTTATCATCATCAGCAACCCATTAGCGGCTAATTTCTAGTTACTACTGAGCGCAGGTCTTCTCTTAAAGAAGGGTTAGAGGCCATAGTCAACCACGTTGACTCAATGCTAATTGGCAGACTTCACTTAACTTTGTGAACATTACAGAGAACTCTCAGGCGTGTTCCTCACAATGTTTTCCTTCACCGTTGAAGCGTGTGATATTTAATATAATTGCTTGTACGCGTATAATACCTAAATTAATTTCTCCACTTCACTTCAAACTTCCACATAAAATCACTTCGATCCGTTGCTGCTTCGTCACTACGTATTTGAGGAACAAATAAACAAACTAAAACACTGTTGCATTTAATATAAAATACTATTAGGGATTCTTTTCCTCTTGTAAAATTGTCGCAATTTTTTTAAAATTCACGGATCCTAATGTCGGAAGTTTTCACAAATAACGTCGTTTTGCCTTTTAAATACCATAATGAAGGTAATTTTAAGCAATTCTTCAGCAAGCTTTAACAGATGTTAATAATAGAGTCACAAGCTAATTCGATTTTGATTAAATCTTAACAAAGGGCATTGAGCACGATTTGAAGCTCTTAATCCACATAAACGAGCTATTCCCATGAAACAAGACGAAATCCGATGAGTAATGTACATCTTTGCTTACAAGGTACCGTCAGCAGATGTTTTTTAAATATGAGGAATATATTTTGTTTGACGACCTCTTATAACTGGGAGGTCTCGGGTTCGATTCCCGGCGGGGTCAATTTGGGTATTTATAATTTCTGAATTGTCTCTGGTCTGGTCTGGTGGGAGGTTTTCGTTGGCCGTGGCTAGTTACCACTCTACCTTCAAAGACGTGCCGCCAAGCGATTTAGCGTTCCGGCACGATGGCGTGTAGAAACCGATTAGGGGTATGGGTTGGATTTTCACTGCTGTACCCCTTCCAAGTTAGTCCGCTACCATCTTACACTGCATCGTCACTTACCATCAGGTGAGATCGAAGTCAAGGACTATCTTGTCATCGAATAAAAAAAAATGAGGATATATAAACCAAAGAATCGAATCGTAACTTAAGTCAGATGAAAAATAATTAGTAAACGAAATATTAGGATGTGTTTTACCGTTTCACAAATAATATGTATAACTGTGTTCCGAAACCGAAAATAACATAAAAAAAAGTTGTAAAAAACTTGAATTGTTTCGAAAGATGGCGCTAACTCCGAAAACTTGAATTTATTGCTTGTGAGTTGACAAACTATCATAGGACGCGAGGTCTTTTAGTTCGTGGCGAACCACAATTGTTTTGTTTTTAAAATTGTTTTTGCTAACCGTACAAATCTTGGAACAATAACGCGGGAACATGATAAATGCTACCGGTGCCGGCTCAAAAGAAAAAGATCCAAGATGTTGGCGATAATTTATAAAACAACAATAATAAGAGGTAGGTAGGTACCTAATTTCGTACGGACACATTGTTTGACGAAAGATAGCGTCAACTCGCGACGAATTATTTATTTTTGTTTTGTTTCACATAGATGCCGTGATGTTGGTTTTTATATTGTGTTTTTTTAATATGTTTTTATCTCTTAATTCACTCATCGCTACCCATCGCCGGCCCTACTTTATTCATATATCGTAGATCGCACATCATAATCAATTTCTCTTGCTGAAAGCGAAATTCAGACTATTCTTAACTCATAAAATGTGGAAAACGTCACCACGTCCCAGTACCTGTAGTACCAGTTTGCACGTCTCCCCTATGTCGATAGTTGAAACACAAAACGAAAGAGCAAATTGCATCTAAAGTTACTTTTTTTGAGTCGTGCATACAATACTCGCTTCAGTGGTGGAGGAAACCATCGTGAGGTAATCTGCATGCCTGACAGTTCTCCATAATGTTCTCTAACGGTTGTTGTTGTAAAGTCTGCCAATCCGCACTTGGCCAGTGTGATGGACTATGACCTAAGCCCGATATTGAGACCCGTGTCTAGGCTGGCGATGGGTTGAGAATGAGATTATGTTATCCTATTACTTAGGGTGTTGACTACAAAATTAAATATGAACGAACTGGAGCCTTAGACAAGGCATATATAATTTACTTCTGACATTTTAAATAGTTCGATATCGACTCAAAATTTAACAATAATGTCGAGATACGCAAAGTCGTACTAAAGGAAAAAAATACTGCCGGTAATGTCAGCGTCTATTTACTGAAAAATTGAGAAATTTTCCACATCAAAATGATAACCATGCATATTACTTACAATTTTCACGAACCAGTTCCAATCTTGTCTTGCTCGGCCAAGAAATTAAACAGCGAACGTCATAAAAACTTCATCCTCCCTTCTAAGAATACAGGCACTTTCGCCGGCCAACCGAGAACCGAGATCCACTTCTGTTTTATTGTTAGAGCAATATTTTATGACTGGATTGTGTTCAGATATAGAATATAATGGACCATTCTCAACTATAAATCGCTGCAACGTTTCGTTACAAGTTAGAGCGCTATGTTCACTCAGAGATTGAGTTACAGAATACTGGGACTGCTGTAATGATATTTGGAACATGGATAGTTTCAGTGAACAGTCTATTGGCTTCATTGTTTGGATGTTCTTCGATGAATGAGATGCCAATGATTGTAGGGATAAAATATAAGCTTTTTATGTAAGTACAACTTATATTTTTATTTACTTATTTTTTATTTAGTAATACCTAATATTTATCTTAATATAATCTGTATACATAATTCTATTTTGTTTTATTTGAATTGGTTTTTTGGTATTTATTACAAGCTTTTATTTAGTTTCACCTGTCCCGATGTTTGTCATCAAATCTTGCAAATTAAATTTGATCCACTTCCCGGTTACCGATTGAGCTGAAATTTTGCATACATGTGTAAATCGCGTGACAATGTAATATTGCGATGACATGGTGCTGATCTGTTGATGGAGCTGGAAGGTGGCTATAGGAACTTCGCAATGAAACAACACAACCTCATCGAGTTTGGGCTTGTTTGACGTCGTCTTGACGAATACTTTGTTTTTAGATGGTTACCAGGGTCTGATCTGATCAGGGTCTGATGATGAAACCAGAAGATGGTTGGTTTTGGTAACTCTGTAATAAAATAACGTAATACCATCGAGCTTAGATTCGTTTGAGTAGTGTTGACAAGTAGTCTAGTCCTAGATGATATTCAGGGTCTCATGATGAAGCCGGAAGTTGGTTTTGGCAACTCTGTAATAAAACGACGTAAGCCCATCGAGTTTGGGCTTGTTTGATACGTCTTGACAAGTAGTCTGGTTCTAAATTATAGCCAGGGTTTGACGATGTAGCCAGCTACTAAAAGCTTGTTTTTTTAAAAATAAAATTTTTAATTTACACTTGTTATTGGTTTGAAATTGCATGTGTTTGAGTTCTCTTGAGTTTTGCACAATCTTTTCCAGACAATAGTTGCCCGGAGCGATTTTTTAAACTATTTAAGGGGAACAAAAATTGTAGCTATATGAAAGTCTACTCGTGGGATTCCGGGGTGGGTAAGCAGTTAGACATAATGGAGACGTCTCAATTGATATGGTTACGTTCATACGGCAGTGTAGGTACTTACTGCACGTCTTTTTGCAGGATAAAGTTTATCGAAAACGTAGTGAATGGCGTATCTAAGGCTCATAATATAATATGCGCCACTATGTTTCCGACCAAGTTCATCCCACAAAATAAACGTGCAATACAATGCCATGTGAACGAAGGATTTTTCAGTCAGACAGTGTGCAGTCTTCTTATCATTTGAAGTCGGACATGCGCATTGCGCACTTCATGCGTAGTCTTCAATCACACGACTGTTCTGCTATCTTCAGATTATAATGAAACTTTTATAGCTTTTATTTCGAGGCCGAACAGAGGCGCCCTGAGATAATCGTCTTCCTTATGCGGGCTTTTAGTATGACATAATCTTTGAAGCTAAAATAAGATTAAAACAAAATCTACACACAATTTATGAATGAACATAATATATTTTTTTTAAATGTGTTCAATTTTTAAGTGATAGCCTAGTGGTTCAGATAGCTGCCTCCTTTTCAGAGGGCCTGGGGTTCGATTCCGATAAAATTGACAGAAAATATTTCTCGCTTATCCATACGTCTATCGTGAAATGGTGTCTCTATTAAACTCTATGGTTGGAACTCTGAATAAACAGCAACCTTTACTTGTGTCTTATTCGGTAGGTATACTTAAATACCAATCAATACCCGTGGTCAATTCAAAGTGTGTTTAACACCATGTTTATTAGGCGTATACTTTAATAACAAGTATTCAAGCCTATCGTGCAATTTATTTGACATCCATTATTATATTATTGTTGTTAAGAAACGGGAGACCAACTAAATATAATGACGATGTAGATTCCGTGTAAAAAACCAGATAAATAAGCTTACACAACAATAACTATTGTGCTGCCGGTTGCAATCATTAGTATTGATGACGCAAATATTACAAATTTCAAAACAGACTATGAAAAAACATTAAGAGCCAATCAAGAGGCAGGAGCTCACAATGCTTTGTGTATTAAAGAAGATGTGTACATGTTGTGTAGTGTAATAAAAGGGGAAGCAGACAAAGGTGGTAAAGAACGTAATGATTCGGAAGAGAGTGGATGTACGGATTGTACGAAGTCGTGAATGTGAGGAACCGAGCATGAATATTACAGCTGAGGCTCAATCGCAGCCGCGCCTTTGTGTCGGACAATGTGGAACGGTCAAGGACTTGATTGCGACGACAAAGGGTTGTGAGGCGTGGTAAAAAATTCCCATTGCCGAATTGAGAATTTGATTTACCGGTAAGGTATTCTGATTACCGCGAGATTCAATACGATATTGTGATAATAATGATGATCGTGCCATTGTTGTTTCGCGTCTTGAAAAAGATAATTTATAATCTTTTGCTGAACAGTGTACACCACGTTTCTGAAGAAATTGAGCTTCGAAACATTTCGATTAATCTAAATGGTATTATCATCTCTAGGGAGGTTTTAATTGCATAACATTGTGCTATATTTTCTTATAGGTAAAATTAATCACGATTGATAACAAAATTCAAATGAATAACATTGTTTCAGTTCCAAGATAAAGGGTTAAAAGTCAAATCTTTCCTGGGCTAAATAGAATTAAACTTTTAAATAACATGACGCGATCCAAAAAACAAAATAGTTTCATAAAATTTTGATTCATTGAAGAATACGAGTACCTACAATGCAAAATCCGCTTTGTACAAACCTGAGTCACACAGTCGCTTAGACTTTAGAGCATTGAACGCGAGGTTAGAAGCATCAAAGTGAGATCAGCGTGAATAAAGGCATCGAAGCTGGACGAAGCAAAGGGGTAGCACAATGTCGGCGAGACCCAAACAAAAACTGACAACACAATACGGAGTGGTCTAACAACAGTGGCCGCTCATAAATCAACCTCTGACAAAAGTAACAAAGGTATTGAGGGTACCTTATAAGAGATCTTAGCATTGTGTTTATTCTTTGATGTTCACTAATAAAACCTTTGATTAATATCGTATAGACGGTACAGACGGACCAGTTGGTATGCAAATAATAGGGCACAAAAGGTAGGAATTCGTCAGTAGTCGAAACACACGTGCTCGGGTGTGTACAAAAAAGCTAATGCTACATCTCACTCACAATGCTATTGTTATACGGCATTCTTATAAGATTTCAACTCGTTTTGACGGCTATATATTTTGGGAAATTTTACGATCCATTTAGTTTGAAAATAAAAAATCGTTAAACAACTAGCTTTCTGTGAGTTCTTAAAAAGTGGCCTATGTCACTTTCCAGGTCTCAACTATACCCATACTAAAAATTACGTTGATATGGATCGTTCGAATCTCCGCTTCTGCGTTGAAGGACAAACTAGCAAACAATGACACTTACGCATGTATGATATTAAACTAGCGACACGCTATGATGGCCGGTTTGACGTTTGTCCGCTCATGAAGTTCCGTATTAATTGATAACGACTTTGAAGGAAATAATTGTATTACTTTATTGACGATAGTGATGTGCAGAGATTCATAAATTTTATCGAATGTAGTTTTAGGTTTAGGACTCAAAATTTATTTATTAAATTGATTTCTAAAATGTATACAAGTGTAGAAAAATCAGTTTGCACCATTTAAGTGAATGTACTTGTGAATATGAACAATTTTCACTATGTGGACAAACCTCTGAAATCGCAAAAAAATATCAGCTGTTTCATACAAAAGGTAAAATTTTTATTTTTATATGATATATACCACAACTCGGCATTTGGTTTTCTAAATTGAAAATTTTTAAAAATGGAATCTAATACGATCGTCACATAGGATCGCTGGCTAGCACAACTACTACCTCCGGCAAACTCGCGTCAATGCTCAATGCAAAACAAAGCAGTTTCGAATTGACGTTGCTTCGAAAAGTATAAACTGTCAGTGCAATGCGATTGTGATATAGTTTTGACCTGGCTTTGGATTTCAAATATTGATACTGCATTACTGTTGACCCTTGCTCGTTAATTTGGACTCTGTTCAAGCCCTTTGTTGTGGATTTCGTCGATATGACCGAACGTACGCAGAGAACTGTTCTAAATAGTCAGACACGTGAGTTCGTAATACGCCTTCGTAACTATTTCGATCGTGAAGCTCAAAATGGAGGGCCAATTTTACCTATAACGTCAGTGGTTGAACGCGTAGCTGATGCGCTTAATATTGGACAACGAACTGTTAGACGGATAACTAAAAAAAAATATGGCGAGACTGGCACAGAAGAAAATAAACTTCACACACCAAAAAAGAGAAAACGAGCAAAACCAGTCGTAGGCATCGATAGCTTTGATGCCGATGCTATCCGAAGACATGTTTACGGCTACTATTTACAGAAGGAGTATCCAACAAGAAAAAAGTTGGTGCATTCACTGAAGGAAGCTGGATTATTCTTCGGTGGGGAAAGTTCTTTAACGAAGATTTTGAAGACCATTGGATTTCGATACAAAAAATGTAACAAACGCAAAATATTGATGGAAAGATTTGATATAGCGATGGCAAGGTATACTTTTTTACGGCAAGTGAAAGAAATCAAAAATTGGCAAAATGTTGTGTTCTTGGATGAAACATGGCTTAATGCTAACCATACTGTAGGCCGTTCTTGGAACGATGACACAGCAGCATCTACTTCCAAAGTTCCTGTAGGAAAAGGATCGCGACTTATAATTTGTCACGCCGGAACCATCAACGGGTTTGTCGAAGGTTCTCTCATGGCTTTTGCGTCAAAAACCACTGGAGACTATCATGAAGACATGAATGGAGAAAAGTTTACTGAATGGTTTACCTCAATGTTGTGTAGCCTCCCTGAACCATCTATTATAATTATGGACAACGCCCCATACCACTCGATGCAAATTGACAAGCCACCTGCCCAATCCCAAAAGAAAGCTGATATCGTCGCATGGCTTCGTAAAAATGGCGTAGATGCAAACATGAATATGTTAAAAGCGGAATTAGTACGTCTTTCAAAAGAAAACAAACCAACCAAGATCCGATACGTCATTGACGAAATAGCATTAGAACATGGGCACAGAGTTATACGGTTACCGCCTTACCATTGTGAGTATAATGCGATTGAGTTGGTGTGGGCTCAAATTAAGGGATATGCTGCAAGACACAATACAGAACCCCCATTTACCACAAAAAAAATGCTAAAATTATTAGAAGAAGCTTGTGAACATGTGACTAAAGGAGACTGGGAAAAGGTTGTGAATAGAACTGTTAAATTAATAAGGGAAGATTATGAAAGAGATGTGAAAATAGATAATATTATAGAAAACGAACATATAATTATTAATGTAGGTGATGATAGCAGTGACGACAGTGAAAATAGTAGTATGGACGAATCTGATTAATTATGGCCTTTTGTGGCACCTTTTTTGGTATCTTTTGTATTCATATGTTTCTTGTGTGCATATAAAGTATGTATATTCATTTTCATTCAAATATTCAGTTCGTTCAAATAAATTAAATAAACATATACATTTTTGTTTTATTAAACCTATTTAATCAGGTACAAAAACAAAACTTAATTGTTTTTTGTTCGAGAATAAATTGACATTCCACATCACTATTGTAATGTGTCAAACCGGCCATCATAGCGTGCCGCTAGTGTAGTAAGGTTTGCATATTTAGATGCCTGATGAATGAAATGAATGAATCTTTAGAAGATGAATAAAATTAATCATAATTTCGTAATAATTATCATTCGTAACAAGAACTGTAGACACATAAAGACGACTTCAAGACTTCCCTATACCACATTTCTAAAACAAAAAATTTGATATCGATTAAAGCTGGTGTATCCCGAATGTAAAAAAACAAAATATTTATGAAAAATGCAACAAATAAAAAAAATCGCCAAATTACATAACTTCACGGCATGTTTATATGTTTCTACTAAAACTATAATGTG
Organism: Oeneis ivallda; assembly: GCA_029955525.1. Classification (NCBI taxonomy): domain Eukaryota; kingdom Metazoa; phylum Arthropoda; class Insecta; order Lepidoptera; family Nymphalidae; genus Oeneis; species Oeneis ivallda. The sequence continues at coordinate 14,448,989 of JARPMR010000023.1, forward strand.
GGTCAGACGTTCGTCGATCGCTGACCCAAAGATAAAGTAATTTTTTATGTCTATATCGTTTTATTGTTTCCAATTCCGTAGTATGTATTATCAATTGAATTGTCTGGTAATTTGGGTTACGGAGATAATTAATCTCAAACGATCATTAAATTTTATTTAGATACCTATACATATTTCTAAATAAAGACACTGTTGCTACATGACCTAATTTGTTCATGTCTTTAAAATTTTGGGATTAATACTTTCTTACTTATAGTTTTTGTATTAAAAATCTGTCAACACTTTTTTTTTTTATTATTTACTCCGCGATGGAATTTACCAACGTGGACCGAAGGATCATTTATTATCGCGTCAAATCGTAAATAGGGGTAAATTAAGGTAAGGTTATCAACAGAATTGTATAATTCTTCCAAAATCGGCAATGTTTAAGCAATCCGATTCAAGCGTAAAATTGCAAACAATAAATAAGCGATAAATGAGTCTCGGTGCGCTGTTTACGTGAAAAATACATTTGAATGTTATCATCAACGCTTGTTTCCCTATTTCTTTTGAACAAACTATTGTATAAGGTTATCTGGCTACGTCGCTATCGTAATTTTGTTCTGTATTGTTTATAAGCTTCGCTTTTAGTAAATTAACACAGTCGCTTAGTTGTTTCACTATCAATTCGCGTTACTGGAGCTATTATTCGTGTTTTTTATTAATTTAATTCAATGTGATGTGTGGCACTTCCGACTCTTGTTTTTACCAGACTAAGACAAAGCCAAAAGGAAGGGTTATGATTTTATTCTATGGCGCCATCGTGGCGCCAAACTACTGGGCCCATTTTGATGAATGAGGTGTCAATCTCTTCGCTATTATGATCCGGGCGACATTAGCTATATTTTACACAAACGAAATCAATATAACGGGTGTTACATCCAATTTTCAGTATTCGGATTACAGTTTTTAAATTATTTTTGGAACGAAGTTACTTATCGCGCGATGCGAAAGGGGGCTAGACGGAAAAAATTAAGACTAAATTGAACCGACACTTTTTTGAATGTGAATTTGGCATTGTGTTCAATATTTTCACACTGCAATATTAGATATCCGTAGCCTTGTGGTTTCTACAGTCGCATAAAGGTCGATGGTTCGAATCCCAGCTCGACAGACTGAATTTTCTATTTTAAATTTTATTTTAAATAATTTCTACATGTGTAATTTTTCCCTAATTTTTAATTTTTATTATTAATTTATTATTAAAAGGAACTTCGTTCCAACCGAGTGTTCCACGACACTCACGCATTTTTTTTATTACTTCAACGGACTGATACTAATACTACACTGAAAAAAAAAATGATCGTTGCCACCAGAATTTTGTTAATCATTGTCAAGTAAAATATTCGTATATGGGAACATAAAGCTACTTGGTTGTTATCTATAAAGCTAACTTTATTACTGATTCCACTATGCAACATAGTAAAATCTAAGTTATTAGTTGAGTTGATAAGTGGTAGTTAATTTATTTGATACTTCTAATCATGGGTTTTGATGATGGCGACAAGGATTGTGGTGGAATTATTCGAGCCTATTCAATCATTTTGACTCTTATAGCATTAAATATAATTAGTCTATATTTTGACTCCTTAGACTATTCAACCTCGTAGTAAATATAATAAGTCTATGTTTTGACTTTATCGCCAGTAAATATGTATGGTTAATAGGTACTATAAATTTCTTTTTGGAATTAAACATAAAATACTTAAACAAGTGAAATTCTTACTTGTTAGACTATCTTTTTTTCAGTGATACTAAGACTAATAGTTAATAATATTGAGACTAATTCTGTTGTAGACTACTTATAACTAAACTGACATGCATTTTAACAAGGATTAGTCAAGATTGTAGCACATTCCGTATCAGTTATGCTAACTGCTCACAGTTTTAATCTGAGAAGTTTGCACTACCTTGATGGACTTAACAGAAATATTGAAAATAAAAACCGAATCTGTGTTAACAATATTGCAAACACTTATTTTATTAGTTGAACAGATTCCTCTGTTATTCAAGATAACAGACAATTTTGTTACTGCAATAGGAAACGGATGTTGTTTCATTTACTTTGTGTTTTAATTTCCAATAAAATTTGCCAGACGTGTTGTAGAAAAAATAATACCTATGCAGATTTAGATTTATGATTTAGAGTAGTTACCTACTGTCTTTATACATTTTGTCATTAGCAACGTTTTGAGCTTATTTTAGGTATTTCAATTGAACTTTACAGGTGCAGTTATGTTGACAACTTTATTTTTATGATTGAAACATAATAGTTATGATTTTACATCCGAATTGTTTAAATTAAGATTACCTAAGTACTTACAACTTAGGGTTCCTTTTCCGGTGTCAAAAAAGTAAGGACGTGTTACTGTTGCTCTTCACTAAATAATTCTAATTAATTGTCAAAATCAACAAAAACAACTAAAAACTATCATTGATGTAGTGAAAAGTGGTGAATATACGTGGTCAATACGTGGTGAATACATAGTGGACAACGAATCAGCAAGATAAAAACACTCACTTCGATATTTAAACCGCCGAAGAGGTTAGAAAAATAAACCATTTCGACGTTGACAGTTGAATACCAACACACCAAGAAAAAGACAACCACAGACTTGGTACACACATGATGTAAATAAGGTAAAGCCAGTGTTGCCGACTCAAAACTAGTGTTGCCAACTTCAAACAAGTGTTGCCTACTGCAAACAAGTGATGCCAACTTCAAACTAGTGTTGCCAACTTGAAGTTAGGGCTGCTATCACGAAAGTAGGGTTGCCAAATTTAACTTAAAATTACCAATAATAAACCAGTATTAACAACATTGATCCGGTATACCACATATCAATATGTGTACACAACAACAAATGTATGATTTTTGGCAAAAAATGAAGCAAGCAATGTCAGCGCAAACGCGGGAGATAACCGAAGCTGTCACCAAAAATGTATGCGAGAGTATCAACGAAAAATTAACTGCTCTTGTGGAGGAAAATAATAACTTGAAGATTGAAATCAAGACCTTACAAGACAAAATAAAGTCAATGGAACATAAAAGAAAAAATAACGTCATTTTCTTTGGTATGAAAGAGAACCAGAACAACGAGTCCCCAATCGAATCCATCACAAAACTGCTAGAAAAAAATATGAACATTTTTATCAACCCACAAGAAATAAATAACGCCTACCGACTAGGAATAAAAAAAGATAACAAACCACGCCCTATCCTTGTAACGTTTACAACAAACTGGAGGAAAAATGAAATTCTCAAAAACAAAAAGAAACTGGACCAAACAATCTACATCAAGGAAGATCTCAGCAAAGAGACTTTGGAGAAAAGGAAAGAGCTTCTTCCTCAGCTGCAGGAAGAAAGGGCAAAGGGCAAAATTTGTTACTTTGTCAAAGATAAAATTGTCATAAAGGAGCCGAAAGATGACAACAGAGAAAAGAGGAAAAGAGACTGTAGCACTTCACCTAATAACCAACCTACGTTGACCTCAAAAAAGATTAACAAGTCAAATAATATGCTTAATTATATGATGCGGGGCAGATCCGCGTCACTGTCAACACCTTCAACTACAAAAAACGATCAATAGACATCGACAACGGAAAACCGAAACTAACCAACAAAAGCTATATACCCAACGAAACAACCTACATACTCACCCCAAGACGGCCGGTCATCGTGGGGGAAGGCGACCACTACCCTCCAAGTACTATCCCTTTATCCCAAACGAACGCGTCTAGAACCAAAAAACAGCAAAACAAGAAATACATATATATAGCAACATACAATACACTCTCTCTAAGGACTGAAGAAAGCCTACAAGAACTTTTATTCTCTATACAAGATATAAAGTGGGATATTATCGGCTTGAGCGAAGTAAGAAGGCACGGGGAAGCTATTGAAGAGCATGACCAATTCATACTATACCATAAAGGCGAAACACCTGGAAGATATGGAGTAGGATTCCTAATAAGAAAAACACTCAAAAGCTACATTACAGAAATAATTGGCATATCAGAAAGGATCGCTCTATTGAACATAAAGATACCCCCAAGCAATGAAATATGGTCCATAGTGCAAATTTACTCGCCAACCGAACAATCCTCGGTATTAGAAATTGAGTCATTCTACTCATCCCTTAAAATTGTCATAAAAGAACAGGCACAAAAAAATTACATTGTTATGGGTGATTTTAATGCAAAAGTCGGAGCACCAAGAAACGGAGAAGAAATCGTCCTTGGTCCATACAGTAGCGGGAAAAGAACAAGAAACGGACAAAAACTCATAGAAATGGCGTTTGAAAACAACATGAAAATACTAAATAGTCAATTCAAGAAGAGAGCTTCCAATAGATGGACATGGATATCGCCAGATGGTCGATATAGAAATGAGATAGACTACATCCTAACGAACAGACCCAAATTATTTGACGACTGTGGCACCATCGCAAATCTCAACTTTAATAGCAACCATAGAATGCTTAGAACATGTCTGAACACATCATCTGCTCTAAAACCAAGACGGCCTTTCATAGCAAAAACAACAATACCACATAACAACTTAAGAATAGCCACAATAAAAGAGAATCTCAACTCTGTGACAAGATCATCTCTTGAGCATTTAAGCACCCAACAGAAATACAACACAATACACGAAATACTAACAGCAAAACCTAAAACTAACATTGAAGGCAAACCAAACGATAAGAGATACATATCTGAAAAATCCAAAGAACTCCTAGACAAAAGATCAAAATTAATTAGCATAACAAATAAAACAAAAAATATCAGAGATGAAATAGGAAAATTGAGCAAAGAAATAAAATTACAAATAAGAAAAGATAGAGAACACCTTAGACTCAACACCTTTGAAAAGTTTATCAACAAGACCGGTGGCGTAAAAAAGGCCCTTAAAATTTTATCGGATAAAACGAACTGGATACCTAATATGAAAGACCGAAATTGCAAGACAACAACCAAAAGATTAGATATTCTATCAATAGCTACGAATTTTTACAAAAACCTGTACTCGAGCAGGAGCCAAATTGAAATTACCGAACTAAGAAATGATGATAATGTGCCACCCATATTAGAAGACGAAACACGTAAGGCAATCGAAACACAGAAGAACGATAAAGCCCCTGGTCCCGACCAGATCAACAACGAACTGCTTTTAAGCTGTAGAAACCACATTGCACCGCTATTAACATGTATTTTCAATGATATATTGAATACCGAAATTATTCCGTCACAGTGGACTGCATCAACCATCATCTTGCTCCTCAAAAAGGGTGACAAGACCGAAATAAATAACTATAGACCGATTAGTCTAATGTCCAACATTTATAAAATCTTTGCTAAGATAATTTTAGCCCGAATAACGAGAACCCTAGACGAAAACCAACCTAGGGAACAGGCCGGTTTTAGGGCGGGCTATTCCACATTAGACCATATACACACTGTGAGGCAAATTATCGAAAAGAATAAGGAGTTTAATGTGTCATTCTATTGCTGTTTTATTGACTACAACAAGGCATTTGACTCAATTGAGCATGAATATATCTAGTATTGTCTAAAGAACCAAGGAGTCGAACAAAAGTACATCAGAATAATAAAAAACGTATATACTAACAGTACAGCCAAAATCAAGCTAGGAAAAGAAGGGAAGGAAATAAAAATAAACAGAGGTGTAAGACAAGGGGACCCGTTATCGCCCAAACTATTCACAGCTGTCTTAGAAGACATTTTTCGGAAATTAAATTGGGATCATTATGGGCTAAACATAAACGGGGAAAGACTATCCCACTTACGGTTCGCTGACGATATTATATTATTCGCCGAAACAAAGGAGCACCTACAAAACATGCTTATAGACTTGGAAAGAGGAAGCCGCAAGGCAGGCCTAACGATGAATGCCTCAAAAACTAAAGCACTGACAAATGCGTCCGAAGACCCCATTATCATAAACGGCGTACCAATTGAATATGTCAAAGAGTACACTTACTTAGGCCAACAAATTTCAACGACTGATATAATGTCAAAGGAAATAGACACTAGAATTGGAAATGCATGGAAGTGCTACTGGCGTCTAAAAGAAATTATGAAGAACAAAGAAATCAAAATGTCTGTCAAATCAAAACTGTACAACACCTGCGTGCTACCAGTTCTAACCTATGGCTGCCAAACTTGGGCTCTCACCAAAGCGCAAAGCAAAAAACTAGAAACTTGCCAGACAGCAATGGAGAGAAGCATGCTGAATTTAAGAAAGTCAGACAGAATACGAAACAAAACCATTAGGAATCGCACTAAAATACAAAATGTTACAACTAGAATACCGAAACTTAAATGGCAATGGACAGGACACACAATAAGAGGCATCGAAAAGTGGAATAGAAGCATAGTGTTTTGGTACCCTAGAAATAGGAAAAGGAAACGAGGCAGACAGATTCGAAGATGGGAAGACGAGATAAAGGCGATAGCAGGAAAACTATGGACAAGGAAAGCTATAAACCGAGTAGAGTGGAAAGAAATGGAGGAGGCCTTTGCCAAAGTTGGGCAAACAGACGAAGTTGTCGATGTCATCGACTCTGCAGAGTCGTCAACTTAAGATTATTATTTTGTAAATATTCTTTTGTCTGAATAAAGGCTATTATTATTATTATTTCATTTATTTCATTTATATCATATAATTTACATTTTTAAATATTTGATTATAAAAAAAAAACATTTAAAAATATAAAAAATAGCGGTCCACCGGCCTCGGGAACAGGGTCCAAGCAACCGGCGGTCAGGGCCCCAGAGAGAGGAACCTCCTGACGATGCGAGCCGTGTCCAGGAGTACAGCTTTCTGGATCTGGCCCTTGACCCAGCTACCCAACGAGAGCCTCGAAAGATGTTGGTCGAGGCTCTTGGCTATAAGACCATTAGCGGTGACGACTATCGGTACAATGATTGCTGAGTCTACATTCCACATGGCGACAACCTCGTGCGCCAAGTCGAGATACTTAGTGAGTTTCTCTTTCTCGGCTTTCACGAGGTTCTCGTCATGCGGGACAGCAACATCAACAATCATTGCACGGCGCTCTGATCGATCTATCACCACTATGTCAGGCTTATTGGCTACAATAGTCCTGTCTGTAATGATAGATCGATCCCAGTACAGTGTGATATGACCATTTTCAAGAACTGGGTCGGGCACATATTTGTAGTACGGTACCTCCGATTCCACAAGATTGTATTTCAAGGCAAGTTGCTGGTGGATAATCCTGGCCACTTGGTTATGTCTGTGTAAGTATTCGCCGTTAGCCAGATGAGAACAACCAGAGACAATGTGACGGATAGTTTCTCCAGGACGGCGACATGCCCGACATATGTCTACCGTTCCATCCTTCACTATGTATTTTCTGTAATTGTTCGTCATCATGACCTCGTCCATAATTGCACACACAAACCCTTCGGTTTCCCCAAAGAGGTCACCAAAGCGCAGCCAGGCCACGGACGCTTCAAAGTCAACATCAGGCCCATGGAGGGCCCGATAAAAGCGTCCGTGAAGCTCCTTACCTTGCCATACAACCCTGCGGTCATTAGTACTGAGCACCACAGGTATGCGCCAGTTCTCTTTAGCCAAGGAGAGCGGCGTCAGACCCCTGTCCACTGCGACCACATCGCGGTGCATCTCCGTCTCGGCGTGGAGAAAGTACTCCCTGAGACTGCACACCTCGCGGTTGTGGAGGGTTTTGGCATTCAAAAGGCCTCTTCCCCCACACTTCCGCGGGATGTACAGCCTCATCACCGAGGAGCGCGGGTGATGCATCCGATATGTGGTCAGCAGTGCACGAACTTGTCTGTCCAGGGCGTCAAGCTCAGTCTGAGTCCACCTGAGTATGCCGAAGGAATACATCAAGACCGGCATGACCCAACCGTTGAAGGCGCGCACCTTATTGCCACCCGACAAAAGGCTTTTCAGCACTTTCTTCAGGCGGCCAAGGAAACGCTCCCTCACCGACTGCCTCATGTCGGCCTCTCTGATACCTAACGCCTCCGCCATGCCCAGGTATTTGTAGGTTTCAGTTGGGGAGAGCGATCTGAGGTATATGGAATCCGAAAGCTCAACCCCCTCAGATTCCACAATCCTCCCTCGCTTTACATGCATGACCGCACATTTGTCCACACCAAATTCCATCCTAATGGAATCACTAAAGGCTTTAGTTACCTTTAGTAACTCTAGTAGATGTGATTTGTTGGGGCAATGAGTTTTAGGTCATCCATGTAAAGGAGGTGTGATATAACCTGACCATCTCTCCTCAACCGGTAACCTAGCCCTGAATTCTCCAAGAGAGTACTCAGAGGATTCAGAGCCAGGCAAAACCACAAAGGACTGAGGCTATCGCCCTGGAATATGCCTCGCTCAATCCTTATAGGCTCCGCGCTCCCCAGGGTCCGGCGACACCCTGGATAGTGAAGGACTGTCCTCCACTGCCCCATACACGTCTGTAGGAAGGCGCGTAGTACTGTGTTTACTTTGTACAGTTCCAGCACCTTCATGAGCCATGTATGGGGCACAGAGTCGTAGGCCTTCTTATAGTCTATCCAACATGTCGACAGATCCCTTCGGGAGCGCCGAACCTGTTGACAAATGGCCATATCAATGAGGAGAAGCTCCTTAGTACCACGGGAGCCATTCCTACATCCGTTCTGAGAAATAGACATGATAGATTTTGTATCGATGTGATCGTTAATTTTCGTTCTCAGAATGGATGTAAGAAGTTTATACAATGTTGGTAGGCACGTAATCGGCCTATAATTTTTGGGCTCCGTGGTACTACCTGACTTATGGAGCAGGAGGGTAATACCTGTTGTCAGAAACTGGGGTAGCGACTCTGACTCTAGAGATGATTGGAATTGGGATGCCAAGCGAGCGTGCGAGCTGCGTAGCCACTTTATCCAAAAGTTGTGCAGCCCGTCCGGCCCAGGGCATTTCCAATTGGGCAGGGGACGGGCTGCAGTGGCCACGTCTTCAGGGGTGATAGTAACTAGGTCCATTTCTGGAATTTGATCGCACGCTCTTTCTACATCCCACATCCAACCACCCTCAGTGTGAGCGACAGGCGCCGACCAGATGTTGCGCCAGAATGAAGTCATGGCTTCATCATCCGGTAGGCGCGCATCGGTGACACCTTGGTCAGGGTGTTCCCAACCTCGGTATACCCGCCTCTGATCGCTTTGGAAAGTGCGATTCAGGGTATATCTCTCGACCCGGCACTTGTATCTGCGAATACGGCTAGCCCATGCCGAGACCTTCTGTTTCAGGAAGTCAATGCGCTCAGTGACGCGCGCCATATAATCTTGAGGGCTGATATCAGTCCCCAAGAAAGCGCGCCTCACAAAGCGCATGACTCTAGGGCGAGTGTTGCCCTCCCTGAAGCAGAGTAGTTTGCCAATGAGTGCCCTAGCCCCATCAATACGACGTTCGATCCTGCACTGCCAGGCTGGTGCGGCAGGCTTCGGTCGTGTTGCTGTATCATTATTAATAAACTTTACATTAGCAACACGACATGCCGCAACAGCCGCGCAGTACAGAATCGAATGTGTGTCGGAAAGGTCTTCGCTGCTGTCAAAATAACTCGGCAGCAGCGAATCCAGGGCACCCATTAGCGCTTTGTTCTTATTTTTCATGGGCAACCGAGGTAATCGCGGTCAAAACTCGGGTGGTGAAGATCTATATTCCCGAATAGCACTCTCCAAAGCACTCCTCAATTGTTCACTACACTGGGTACTTACATGTGCAGCCCCGCTATCCTGTCCCTCACCATCCTGAGTGGGCTGCAGCGAAATCGCATGAGCAGTTTGCGATTGTGCTGGAGCTTGCGGTGAGGGGGGGGTAGCGCGGTTACATTGCAGTTCAGAGCGAAGCCGATCAAGCACGGCGTTGTCCAGCATGTGATTACGCTGAATAACCCGCACCTGGTCCGACAGTCGCTGAGCCGACACATTGAGAGCTGGTTCAAGGACCTGAAACAAAGCATGCATCCTAGCACGGTACGCGGTCATGTTGGTTCCACCCTCAGTAGCCCCTAAGTATGCGCGCATGACATTTTCATTAATGGATGTTGTCCACCTCATGCGCGACACACTACCGCCGGAAGCGGGGACCCTTCCAGAAGCCGGTGGGCCTCGGGATCCCAAGCAAGTCGGCGGCCGGCCTCTCCCACGACGATGTACTGGTGGTGGCGACGTCGGCGGGGAGAAAAACTCGTCGCTCGAACTCGACGCAACTGCAGCATTGGGCGTGGTTCCGGGTGGCTGCGAGGCGGAACTGAGCGACGAGTCCGGGGGTGGTGTTTGTGCGTTCCGTGCTCTAGATCGTGTCAGCATTCTACATTATTAATTCTTCTAATTTCTTTTGTATTTTATCAGGCATCTAATGACAGGTTGTGTCAGTTATATTTCGGATTGTTTTGATTTTCTTTGTTTGTTCTTTCATGGTTTGTTGTTCTAATTAGTTTTTATTATGGTAAATTTATTGAATTAAATCGAAAATTCTGTTGAGATCCTTTTTATAATATTTATTTCGGCAAAAATGTAACGGTGAAAAAATATGATGTATGCTGACATTCAGGGTTGCCAGGTTATTATTATTATTATTATTATAAGTACTTACAAATGTTTCGTAAATAAAATATCGTAATTGTAAATGTGAAAGTGTGTTTCTTTGTTGGTTTGTCTTTCAATCACACTGCAGTCTGCAACAGAGTTACGATCGACGAATCGATGTGTTTTTTTCATGGGTGAGTGACAAAGGTTATTATAGGATTTTTAAAAACTAAATCCACGCGGTTGAAGTCGCGAGCATCCGCTAGTTCTAGATAAATCTTACTATTGTCTCTCCATATTCATTATCAAACTCTTCTGTAATTTCGTTATAACTCTTAAAACGAAAAGAATGCTACTAACTTGAAAATAGGCCTGAAGGGCTTGTCATTGAGGAATCCTAAAGAGCAGTGCAGGAAATATACTTGTCATAATTTACGGTTTTTGATTTCAATTAGTTGAATCTTCTAGCCACTAAAATAACGGCACATGTTCACATCTCATTATGCAATCAACAATAGGTATACACCCACGTTATAATACAGACACAATGTATGATATTGTCACGGTGCTGCGTGTAGGCAATAATTTTATTTGTCATTTGCTTTGTTTCCTCTGAAGAGCTTGCCAACAGCTCAAGTCTATTTGTATTGTTAGATTTGGCTATGTGTCGCTCATTGATATAAAAGCTAGACACACATTTACAGGTGACTAGTTTCTATTATGCTTCGTAAATCGTATTTAGTTTCTTTTCTATATGATTTTAGTGTTTATTGCGTGCAATAAAGTGTTTGATCAATCAATCTCTGTTTTAATTATGTATTGCTGGATCTTCTTAGTGTGAAAAACGTTTGAAACCCGTGATAGATGCATAAATAAAAGAAGAACTTAATGATCCAACTGAAACTAAAATAAAAGGCACCAATATTTTTTAATGGTTTTGATAGTTCATATGGGGTATCATCATTATGATAATTGCATAATTTAGGCGAAAGGCAAAAATTGAATTACATAAGTAATCTATACTTGGCTAACTGCTTTTTGACGAACGTCTGCAGTTTCTAGGTCTTCATACGTCAATGTTTTGAGTGAAATAAAAATTTCTGCGGTTTGAGAAGTTGTTGTTCTCATCTAGAAAGTATTTTTTGATGTTTTATATAGTTTTTTATCAAAAATGTTGTTCATAAAATACTGATCGTACATCTTATCGTCGGCTTAAACATTCTTTTAGTGTGTATTTCATTCTGATATCTGTTTAAAACTCATTTTATTAATGGTAACTGTCTTGAAATTTTCACCGTTTAGACTGTAGATGCATAGGTGTGATGAATAACTTTAACTTCCTTACCTTATTTGTGTATTAAAGGGATCTCTAACTCTACTATCATACCTAAAGGCATTTTCAAGAAGCTAAATAAGTGTGCCAAAGAAATTGTTGTTAAATAGGTAAAACCATATTGAATAATTTATATAAATTTGTATTTATAAATATGGGTTATTATTTAATAGCTTGTAAATATAATAAAAAAATGTGTCGCATGCTAATAAAACATTTAAATAATAAAGTGATTAAATTCAGGGAGGAACGTTTAGGACATTAAATCCGTAGAAATATAATTATGTAATCAAAATTATAAGTATTCAAACATAGATTTAGGATTGATAGCTTAGTTACCTGTTTATATTAGAAAGTCTCAAAAAGAGTTAGAATGATGATTAAAATGCAAAAGCATGTCACTCAACTAACCTCAAAGCAGTATAAACGATATTTCTCAGTTCTCTACTCCACAAATATTGTTAAAAGATTTACTCGGCAATAAAAAGTAAAATGAACTGTCATCAGTAAATCACTCGGTAATAAGACATCATAAAAATAAATAATGCTCCGTCTTCAATTTGGCTCTTTGGCGTTTTCTTGCTTCATTTGTAACATTGTCCGGGTGCACTTTTCTCAATTGTTCTCTTTGATCTTCGAGACGATCGCGATGGTTTTAATGAAAAAGCATTGCATTAGTAAAAATACTCGAAACGTTGGTTTGGAACCGTTTCCAACGTTTCAAGTTATTTTAGTTCCCAAATTTGTTTTGTATGTTACAATTTGCCTCTTCGGTGGTAAAAATTTTGCGATTTATTGCATCAAAATAAAAAGCTATTTTGAAAATAGCCGTTTATAAGAAACTCCAGGCGAACTTTTTCAAAAGTTTTTCAAAACAAATCGTTCGAGCACAGCGCTGTAAGCGCCATAATATTTCCTTTAAGCGTTTGACGCATTCTTATACCTATTCGTACAGCGATTCTGGCAATGGCTTAGGCAAAAATAATAATCTGTGATTTATATCAATGTTTCAAAAAGCAATCCGTCTAAAAATGACTTAAAAATGAGTAATCTTTGAAATACCGAAGAGGTACTACTTATATTATTACTTCTATTACTTTGTAGTTAATCACAAAACTACAAAGTAATAGAAGTAATAATATAAGTAGTTAATCACAAAACTACAAAGTAATAGAAGTAATAATATAAGTAGTTGAAGATATAAATACAGCCATCATAGATTTTCCTTACAAATATTAAAGGGAATGTACGAATGGAAAAATTGATGGAAAATTATTATTAGAGGTCACACAATGGTCCCCTAGTTCTTTGATGTGACAAGAGAACTAATCAATGGTTAAATGGGAAAACATATTTATTTTTACGCCTCTTTTTGATGTCGGAACGGCCGAAGTGGGAAACGTGTGATCTCACAAATCATAATTTCTATGTAAGTATTATTAATACGTGTATCCGTTTACGATATCCGGGCGACAAGAAACATATTAAAATTTGAACTAAATAGCCGTAATTTTTACCTTGAATAAAACCTCGAAACCAAGTTATTACATAAAATCTCAGTAAATATCAATAACCACACCAATCGAAATTTAGATTGAAAGGGAGAGAATTTTACACGAGGAATCTAGATGAATGAAAGGCTGTCAATAGTCCGATATCTATGACCGGCTTTTCTAAATAAAAATTCTATCCAAAAGTATTTGTTATTTTATTGTTATATTGTTATAACACTTTGTTAAAAAAATCATGTAGGTAATAGGTACTATGAATAAATCCCAGCCATCCTCTAGAAACTAAAAACGTTGTGTGAAGCTTACATTACTGTCTATAAGCTAAGTTAAGGTTTACCAAAACAAAGTGAGTCATAATCATCAGCACCCATCAACAGCTTACTATGAAGCACAGGTCTCCTTTCAGAGAAGGGTTATAGGCCATAGTCCACCATGTTGGCCCCAATGCGAATTGGCAGACTTCAGTCAACTTTGAGAACATTATGCAGAACTCTCAGGTGTGCAGATTTCCTCGCGATGTTTTCCTTCACCGTTGAAGCATGTGATATTTATTTGCTAAATCGCACATAACTCTGTAAAGTCAGAGGTTCGGTCCAAGATTGAACCTGCGACCGCCTGAATAGGAGACCACAGTCCTAACCACTAGGCTGTCACTGCTTTCTAGTGTTAGTTAAAACAAAGTGAGTATAACCCGTTAACCTTATTAATTACATGTTAAATATATTTTCTAGAACAATTTTCTGCACAATTTCGGAAATTCTCTCATGATAGAGGCCCTTTGCGGGTAGACCCCAATATTATGGAAAGAAGTAGTATACCTATTTTTTAACAAAGTCAAGTATTTATTTCGATTCGCTAAAAGAGAAAATGAGAACAAACCTATCCTAAAAAAAAACATCCCAATTGGAAACCATCGACTTGTATCGATGAATCGAGACGCATTATCGCTCAACCCTCTTATTTGTCGACTCGATTATTTCGCTTCATCTAACGCTTATTGGGTCCCAACAAGATAATACAGTACCCTTGCTCTAATAGAGATCTCATTGTATCAAGTTATAGGAATAGGTACGAGTTGTAAGTTGTAAGATTCATACTGAACACAAATCACTATATTCTAGCGTTCTTACTTAATCTTTCTGTATTCGACTTTTGGTTAAATGCTCCGACTTTTTTTATTAAGATTTCATATTATTAACAAATAAGTCAATCTCTTTCCCTTAGGTATTATAATGACTATCAAAACAAAGTATTTTTCGTTCTACTTTAGTATTTCAAAGGTTTTCTTCTTTTTTCATCTCAACTCATCGCTGGCCTCATGTGTGGACAGGTCTCATCTCAATTGAGAAAGGAGCACATGCTGGCCAAATGCAGATTGTTAGAATAGAATATGAAACCTGAACTAAGAAATAACTAATAGTTGTTTCCTCATTACTATCTAACTACAAAGCCAGCTTTATTTTCGATATCAAAATCAGGCAAATTATTAAGCTATTGCATAGCTTTTATCGCGGGCTTTGAGCGCGGCGACCGAATCAAGAACATCCGTAACGAAAATAAAACTAACACCGTCGTTTCAGTTCGGCAGACTTCGGCACGGTGCTATGCAATAGCTTTACCGCGGCAGTCCCCGAGTGCCACACGTATTTTTTTATTTTAATTTAATGTTCACACAATGATTTTCATTTACCTTAATTTTTTCGTCACCGTTTTATTTAATCAGTGTCAAGTTAAACGTTCGTCTTACTCGATGATTGCTCGTTCAGAGCTCAACTGCGAATTGCACAAAGATGTATCTCTCGACAGGAGAGGCATATTGAACGCGCCTCTCCGCGGAATCAGCCATTTCCGCCGCAGCTCCCGCTCCTGAAGCGATATCGATTACAACTTACTGTAGCGCTACATTCGACTTATGATAACAGAGCCTCAATAGCACAACGGTTAAAGGTGCGGACTGAAAAAAAAACTGAAAGGTCGCAGGTTCGAATCCCACCCGTTGCTCTATTGTCGTACCCACTCCTAGCACAAGCTTTCCGCTTAGGTGTGAGGGGATAGGAAGGATATTAGTCAACTTCAATTTGACTAATATTCTTTTGAAAAAAAAAAAAAAGAGTACTTCCATTACCGTTGCAGTGTGGTTCGTCCGAGTTTTAATTCGTTTGAGAATAATAACTAGTAACTAGCGTTAGTAATAGTTAACTATGACATTAGCATCAATGTAAAATGAACCATAAAAGTATCGATTTGCAGTTATAAATTCAATACAGACGATTTTAATTCTGGAGCGTTTTGGTTATGTAAACGTATATACGCTCTAACTCAATATTATGGTTTACTAGCTGATGCCTGCGACTTCGTCCGCGTGGAAATAGTTTTTTAAATCACTCAGGAACTCTTTGATTTTCCGGGATAAAAAGTACCTAGCCTATGTCACTCTCCAGGTTCTCAATGCAAAAAATCACGTCGATCCGTAGCCCTGTTGCGGCGTGATTGAAGGACAAACCAACAAACCAACAAACCAACAAACAAACACACTTTCGCATTTATAA
The DNA here is from genome assembly GCA_029955525.1 of Oeneis ivallda. Classification (NCBI taxonomy): domain Eukaryota; kingdom Metazoa; phylum Arthropoda; class Insecta; order Lepidoptera; family Nymphalidae; genus Oeneis; species Oeneis ivallda. Next base: position 14,465,014 of record JARPMR010000023.1, read on the forward strand.
TATTAGTAAGGATTTTACTTTGATGGTAACGTCATAGTTTACTCTTCATAGTTAACTATCCAATCCTGTACTAACCCTACTGTTCACAATATTTCATGGACTCCCACAGGGCTCGGTCTTGCGCCGCCTGTATCTAGCGACTCCCTACGACTCAACTGATGTCATCGGTCCACTAGTGCGAGGTCTGTCAACGCTGCGCTTCCCGGTGCGGGGTCGCCAGTCCAGCACCTTGGGACCCCAACGATCATCAGCTCATTGAATAGCTCGTTTTATTTTTGCCTATTATACCTTTTTCCAATATCTTTTTGGAACGAAGTTCCTTATCGGACGGTACGGACTTGGCGGCGAAAAAAGTGTAAGAATTTTTCCATCACGACCTTTGTGTGTTACCTTCTTTATTCACACACGTTCCATCTTTGGTGGCGCAACGGCTAAATGAAGAAGTGAAACTAGATTAGATGATTTTAGGAGTTTACTCCTTAAGAATCGATTTTAGGCGCCCGGTATGAGAAAAAAAGCAAAATCAACTTATCAATGACCTCGTTACGTTTTTCACAACGATGCAAATTTCTACCCTAACGTTGAGTAAATAAGGTTGGTTTTCGCTTGAGTTGTCGAATGTCCGCGTTACGTTTTTCACAACGATGCAAATTTCTACCCTAACGTTGAGTAAATAAGGTTGGTTTTCGTGCGAAAGAGCTTTCGCATCGGGAAGCCGAGCGCGTACTGATCGGGTCCGAGCGGCGCGCTCGGACCCGAGTCGCGCGTAAACTCTAGTCGTGCGTCGGAGCTGAAACACTCACGTCTTTTTTTTTATTTATTTTATTATTAATTTATTATTAAAAGGAACCTCGTTCCTACCGAGTGTTCCGCGACAATTACGCATTATTTTTTCTATTATTACGAGTATTTAAACCATGATTAGTTACAAAGGATTTGTCATTTACACAGTCGCAAATTCAAATCAAAATTTGTGTCAACCGCTCTGTTAAATTCATTAAACAAAATCCATCGAAGCACGGCCACTGTGTACCGTAGAGTAATAATTTGCAGATTAATGCAATCTCAAATTGTAATGTCAAGCAGAAACATGGATAGTACGCGAAATTCGTGATTATAATTTTGCGTGTTATTAGGTAAAGGGTAAAGTCTGAATTAGATTCAGCCTCCAACTCGCTCTAAAGCCTATTGTTTGTAACACAATCACACTTTAATGTGGAGGTGACACTTTATTTATCGCACTTGCGAAATTAGACGTCACGCGTTCATTGTTTAGTATGAATAGTCCCTTAGCTTGAATGGTGGTTGAACATGAACTAGATGTTACTGTAGGTACGGTTCGAGAATTAATAACCAACAGTGTGGCTATGTTTGCGAAATGAGTTCGTAATATCCAAGAACTAACTGTGCTCCATGTTTTATGCGTATTTGTTAATTGTGTTAGAACTGAAGTAGATAGTTATAACTTCTATCTCAAGATATCTTCCTCCTTTAGAATGCGGACTCGTAGTCACAACAGATGTCGCACCTGTGTCACTACCACTATCTATCAGGACTATCAGGATTTTTTAGGGTTCCCTACTAAACAAGGAACCCTTATAGTTTCGCCATGTCCGTCCGTCTGTCTGTCCGTCCGCGGTTTAGCTCAGAGACTATTGGTACTAGAAATCTGTTATTTTACAAGGGTATAAATATTAATCACGCCAACAAAGTAGTGAAATAAAATTGTGGAGACACGTCTAGATAACAACAATGAACAAAATGTCTTCTTAAACGCTGTACGCTTTTTACCAAATACGAGAATAACCGAAGAACCCACCGAAAAGACAAAATGTGCTTACCTCGAATAAAACTTAAACGCTGTACGCTTTTTACCAAATACGAGAATAACCGAAGAACCCACCGAAAAGACAAAATGTGCTTACCTCGAATAAAACTTAAACGCTGTACGCTTTTTACCAAATACGAGAATAACCGAAGAACCCACCGAAAAGACAAAATGTGCTTACCTCGAATAAAACTTAAACGCTGTACGCTTTTTACCAAATACGAGAATAACCGAAGAACCCACCGAAAAGACAAAATGTGCTTACCTCGAATAAAACTTAAACGCTGTACGCTTTTTACCAAATACGAGAATAACCGAAGAACCCACCGAAAAGACAAAATGTGCTTACCTCGAATAAAACTTAAACGCTGTACGCTTTTTACCAAATACGAGAATAACCGAAGAACCCACCGAAAAGACAAAATGTGCTTACCTCGAATAAAACTTAAACGCTGTACGCTTTTTACCAAATACGAGAATAACCGAAGAACCCACCGAAAAGACAAAATGTGCTTACCTCGAATAAAACTTAAACGCTGTACGCTTTTTACCAAATACGAGAATAACCGAAGAACCCACCGAAAAGACAAAATGTGCTTACCTCGAATAAAACTTAAATTGTTCTCTAACAGTGCGTATTGCATGGCAATTAAATTATTTAACAAATTGCCTGATAGTTTAAAAGGAAAGCCTATGGCCGTTTTTAGAAATAAAATTTATAAATTATTACTAAATAAAAATTATTACCATATTAATGATTATTTAACAGACCACAGCATCTCTAATTAATAATTCGTACCTAAACTATAATTGCACTACTATTGTACAATGTATTGAACATGGATAATATTAAGTACAGTGTCCATATGTAGATTATTATTTTATTGATTATTTTTGACAATTTAATGGACATACATACATTCAAAATTATGGAATAACTTTTAAAATTATGTATTAGTTTTTAATATTGACATTTTGTTTATACTTAAATTGACATTATAAATATTCACACACCAGTACTGGTTAAATGTATAAGGCTCGATTTCCTGTTTACAATCACGTTGTACCTGCATTTTTGTGAATAAAATTTCATTCATTCATTCATTCATTCATTAAACGCAGTAAAAAACTGTATCGTGAGAACGATACTTTAATCACATCTAGTAAATTTCTAAAGACGTCATTGTGCCGAGTCAATTACCATCATAAACACCGCAACAGTTAGCGCAAAAACATTAAGAGATTTAACCGAAAACACCGGTTCAGAATGTTTAGTGAAATGTCTCAGAATTACGCGGCCTGACAAATAACCGCAAATTGTGATTGTGACTCCTTGAAAGGGTTAATAATGGCTTTGATGGCGTGGGATTGTGCGGGGTCTGGATGTAATTCGGTTAGAAAGCGTAGATTGAGCTATTGTACGTCGTTAACAAGGCTCCGTTTGGATATGTTATGTTTAATTGTTTGTTTATCAACGGTCTTAATCCGTACACCGAGGAATGAATTTGTTCTCGAAGGTACTAGGTTATAGAAAAGCATATTATAAATGAATAAACTAACATGATAGCATGCATTTCAAAGTCACACAGCACAGTATCATAAAGATTTACAAATTCTGCAATAAAAAGCACATGTCCAAAGAATTTTTTTTTTGTTTTTTAAAATGAATATCAGCCAAGTTGAAAATGGCCCACAAAGTGCGTAGTTGGGTTACAGTTTTTAAAATTTTTTTCTTGTTTATCACAGCAGTTCATAGAAGTAAAAGAAAAGGATTTACATGCAAGATTTCCGCAATAACCTGTTTTATATCCGTTCAATGATATTTTATGGGGCCAAGAGGGCAGATAGCGTCCCTGCAAAAATAATTCGTGTCTGACGTGTAAATTATTCACAAAGGTGTAGTAGTGGTGCTGCCGGCGACCTTATGAATTATATATGTACCATTTGATATAACTCAGCTACATTTGCCGTTAACATATGACACAATATTGGCTTTTCCATCAATAATAATTGTATCGTTTATTTTGAGACATCTCACATGGCACTGTAAGATGTGGAACGCTCTCCCAGCGTCCTTGTTTCCTATTATAACTTGATTACTTTCAAGGCAAAAGTAAATAGCCATATTCTAGGCAAGCGTGCTCCAACCCCAGAGCTCATCATTGCTTTCCATCAGGCTGATTGTCGTCAAGTGCAAGCCTAATTTGTAATAAAGAAATGGTGTAACATTACCAAAAGCCAAAATTACATAGCCAAAAGTTGCGTCAGCATCAACTAATTGGGCACCTGCATTTGCATAGATAATATAACTAGGTAAACTAGGTACTTAATATAATTTATATGCTATGGTTTTTTATTTTTTAATGTATAAACAAGCACTTGACTACGATATTTCATGTTACCTGATGGTAAGTGGAGATGCTGTGTAAGATGGAACACGCTTGCCGGAAAGATACTTTTTTTAATCTTGATATAAACGTACCCATGTTACAACTTACATACAATTGGAAAAATCGGAATTCGGAAGGGCATTCCAAATTTTGTGCTGCATATTAGGAACAAGGAAGCAAAGCGCTTAGTGCATGATTTCAAGCACGTAGCAGTGCCATGCAGTGTAGAGTGTAGACCCATGCGAGGCAAGGATGCGATAGTAGAAGGTTTTGAAGTAAATATTAATTTTAAACCTTCTTAGCCAGGTCGATGGTGAAGGATATTTTGTTCTTGCTGTGCACAAGATAAAAAATGATAAAAACCACTAAAACTGTGATAAAAACGCTAATAGCCGGACAATGATGGAAAAGTATTATTGATGAGATGACGCTATTGTGATTTGACCTCACAAAAAACGTTAATCTAAACGTTCGCATTAAAATAAAATTGTTGTATTAAAAATTAATAATGATAAACGAGCGAACCAACGATTTATTTCTGTTATAAAATTATCCATACCTACCTACCTCCTGCTCATTCCAAAATACATTCGTTGCCTTTACACAATTATTCATCTCAGTCTTACGTATAGTTTCATTACGTTTCTCCATTCGCAACGATTATTTTTTATCGTTCCTTACTGGTGCATCACAATAATTAATGCCTATTATAATTATGAAAGTGTGTCTATCTATGTTCGCTAACTTTGAAGGTAAAAAATTCCAAAGTAACTATTTACTTTGGAGTTTGTTACTTTTAATACTTACCCATTAAATTATTATAGCTAAAGGCATGAAGCTGCTTGATTCCACTAGATACAAGGGATAAACGGGCTAAAATTGTGCTCAATAACCTAATTGGACCTACTAGTTATATTGTAATTTGAACACCAAACTTTGACAGGTTGTAGCTCACTTTAATAGTGCAACAACTTTTTATGCATATACCTGCTGTATTAAGCAATTAAGCAAAAAACAAATAATTTAATGATCGCAACGTCGCTTTAAATCTCTAATCAGTAATCACTTTAAAGAATGAACGGCAAACTGTGACGTAAATAAAATCGATCGAAAACATCCATTAAAATAAACATCGACAAACCACTTGTCGAATTTGACTTTACAAGGCAAGGTAAAGAAAATACCAAAAAAGATCAATACAAAAGTTACGTGGCATTCCAAGACGCAGAGACCAGATGTCGTTAGGTAACAATAAGTGACCGGTGGCTAGGGTCGCAGTGATCATCCCCAAATACGTCTTAAATATACCGACGCAAAGATTCCCGAAGCCAATATGAAAGTTGGATATGCCTTATTTAATTCTTGTGAAATTAGATTTAGTAATGAAGACCTATTTCACCATCACGTCGTTGACGTCGGTTATTGTTTACTTGAGTAAACATTAACCGATTAAATAAATTTTGACATAATTTGAGAGATTTCCAATATATAAACTAGCAACCCTTTCCAAACTTCGATGTGTATTAAACTGGTGTAGACTTTACTTTGAATTACCTTCAATAAGAGAGTCAAACTTACCGGAAACCTTTATCAATTTTTAAATTAAAAAAATGTAGAGTTTATCAAAATGTCTTGTTGCGTTCCCGAATGTCCAACCACCATTTGCTTCCTAACTCCTGTTGGGAGGGATCGTCGCGTCGCGCGTCGTCCGAAATGCCCCCGAGATTTGACAATAATTCTCTATAGCTATTCTACCGCTTCCAATGAATACCGAATTGAGACTACTCCCTGCAACTTAGACTAGAGACAACATGTTTCAATTTAGATTATTGCATCGCCGGCTAAATGCAATAATACCATTTTAAGGATAACTTTGAGCAGAACAAGTTATCGAGCAAAAAGCGACCTTGGCCCTTGCATTGCAATCAAACAAATAAAAAAAACATGAATAATAAACGTAAATGAGATCGTATTGTGTACATCATTCATTGACCTCCCGAAATTAACAGAGATAACGCTCACAAAGGGCCTGATTGAAAAGGGCACCTTTCACTGATTCGCTACTCTTTAATCTTCCATCGAAAACAAAACACGGGATCGTAACAGGATTGTCTGCCCGTTCATTTACTTAGCAAATTATTCTTTGTCGAACGGAAGAGAAGGCTTTGAATCCATTAATACTCTGATGGGGTCACAAAGAGGTGGTACGAATTAAAATAATGTATTCTACGACTTCAATGGATCCCTCCGTCCGGTTCTGTTATTACAAGAATAATGTATTTAAATCAAAGTCTGCTTTCAGATGAAGATGCCCCGCTTTTGTGAGTCCACCGAATAAGTGATCACGTACGACGCCATTAGGATGTGTTTTATGTGCAAATTATAGGCTTCCATTTTTTAACTCGAATTTCAACTTCCCGTGAACAATTTCGCTTCGTTAGAAAAGTTTCATGTCGTATTTATTGTGCATTCTGGGACGTGATAAAACTCGATGTGCAACCTGTAATTCTTCTACATGTGAACAAAAAGATTCTTGTTATTTTAGAAATCCATTGTAATACGAAAGGATCGAACTATTATGAAAAGCTGATTGAGGAAATGTGTCAACAAAATATTAAGATTTTATGATAATAATTTTTAAGTATGTGGTCAAAGGCAACAGTTACTATGTTCATTTTTCCTTTTCGGCCTTTAACCCTTAAGGTTATGGGCCAAGCATGCTTCCAATGCTGTATAATATATTGCTTACAGATTAGGCCAAAAAATTATCAGCTCTTGCATGGTTGTATGGGCCTGTCTATAGTAAGTAGAGGTATAACTATTACAAAAGAGAGTACGATATAAGTGTACGGAAGCGATTATTTTCGACTTCGATAATTAAGTTTTAAGTAATCGCCATGTGAACAAAAAGCTGATATTAATTATCGACCGAGCGAAGCGAAGGTCTTTGAGTCTACTTGAGTGAATTTGCACTTGTCCGTCCGTCCGTCCGTCCGTCCGTCCGTCCGTCTGTCAGAGCCTTATAACTTCTGAATTACTGAACGTAATTACTTCAATTTTAGATATAATATGTAAACCGATAGCCTCCAGCCGAAAATGGCTTAAAAAGTTATAAAAATCTTTATTTCAGGGGGGCTCTCATAGAAGCGAATGCGAAGAAAAAAAAAATTTTTTGCATTTCATAGGGTTACAGTACCTCATTTTAAAGATAATTTGGAACAGAGTACAAAAGTATTTTTTTTTTTTATTTTTTTCCTAAAATTGACGAAATGGGGGGCTTTCAAAGTGGAGATTATATTTGACCTCACAACGGAATAACCATTGAGAGCTGTTCCTTGAAAGTTTTATAATTTTAGCGTAATATCATGTACTTGAACAACAAATACTAAAATTAGATAAATGTAATAAGGAAACTAAATTATTTAACTTTTAATGAGCAGCAACAACAGAACTTCACAATGATGTCAATAGATGGCGCTCTCATCTCATATAGCAAATGCAGCTATATGTAACATATTATTCAATGAAAATTATTATTTAGTCATTTAGCAAACATCAATAAAACTTCACGTTGCATTTTGTTTTTACATGTTTTCTGATCGTGTCGATAGTTGACGCTGTGTACAAGTAATTTAATTTGAATGTTCCAAAAAACTATACCTACCTAAGTTTGATTGAAGCCTTGAGGATTTCACTATAACAGTTCCCTAACCTTTACGGGCTACCTATGTTAAGTTAGTTGACACTTTCTGTCAACTTTGTTATTACGAACCTCTACGGGACAACTAAAGGTGAAAATGACATTGGGATGTTAGGATTGTATTTAGGGGCTACCTACGTAAAGAGACTTCTACAAAGGGGATGATTTAGGTATGGTTGGTGAAAACGGGCATAATAATAATGTCAATTTTGATCGTCATGTATCTATTGAATGAATAAGTAATAATGGGAAACCGTTACCGCGAGGTCTTAGTTCGGGGCGAACCACTAGTCTAATAAATTTTAAAAAACGTGAGAATTTATTGAATATAGGGAGTGGAAACGTTAATATTATATTTCCAGCACCTTTTACTCTAATACATGTTAAAGATTGAGATTTAAAAAAAAGAATCCGATGAATTGAGAACCTCCTCCTTTTTGAAGTCGGTTGAAAATTATGTTTTAATCGAATACTGAATTACTCGCAGTACCTACATAATATTTAATATAATAGTAGTATATTACTACAGTCTGTTAATTGCAAATCCTGATACAAAGACAGACCTATGCACCGACAGCAAATTAATCTTCACTATCGAAAAGGGTTTGGGAAACTGCCCCTTGTTACCGGATAAATTCAAATATGATCACCCCATCGCCGATTATTTCGGGGCAAACATTTCGATGTATTTATTCTGGTGTTTATTTTGAAGCGTAATATGTCGTGTTCCACTTTGATGTCGTGAAATCGCTTCTGTTCTTTGTCAGTCGTTCAGGGATTTACATCTATGAAGTGATATGTTTAATTTTGGATTTTACTGTGTTCTATTTCGGTTTAATTTCCTTTGTAACATGATAGGGAATTACCACTTTTGAGGATTGCACCGGTCTGTGTAGAATTATTGCATATGGTTGGTTGGAGTTTGTTTGGCAGTATGAATGGTTCATTATACGTAGGGATACTTCGAGCGGGGCGCAGATAATATTTGCGATGTACACCATTGTTTATGATTTGGACAATTGTTTGTGTTGCTCTGTCAAAGGATGTGCACTTGTTTGTTTTAAGCGACGACAGCAAGGGAAGGGGGATTGTACGGAGTATTATAAACAATATCATTTTAATGATACATTGAACTTTAGTCTTCTTTCTTCCTTTAGAGCGTTGCGCTTTGAAGTGACTTTAGGTTTCCGTTAAGCCACGGCTTCATCATTTAGAAAAATATTGTGTTTTCTCGTGTTGGTTTGAGAAAAATCTTCAAGTGCCGCTCCGAACAAAATTTCTCTATCGAAAGCTTTCCTTTGCGGGCAACTGTGCGGAAATGTAGTGGCATCTTGACTCGAACCCGGGTACTTACTTGTATTTTCATGCTCAACTATTAGCCCGCCATTTTTATTTCCACTGTTTCATTCAGAAGTGTTTTGTGCACTTTTCGAGTGGATTGCATTTGTTTCACAATAATTTTTATTCAAAAATGTACCATCGTAACTGAATAGAAAAACTTCATGTTAAAAGCTCTTTTAAATATTTTTAATATATATTTTTTTCTTGTTGAAATTTTCATTTGAAAATCCCGAGGTGAACCACGGTTCAATGTAAGGGCGAAAATTCGAATCACGACATTAGTTTTTTCACTTTGCTTTTTAAAATGTGTAAAAGTAAATAGCTTGTTATTTTAGAAATATCTTTGACTGAAGTTGGGGTTTAAAAGGAAATATGAACCCAAAAAAAAAATTTTTTTTGGTTATTACTTATGTACCTATTTTGTTTCTTTGTGGTCCTTACCCATGGGGATAAATTTAAAAAGTGTTAATTTTCACCACTGTTAGTTCTATTCTATTCTATTTATACCTAACAGACACATAATCAAAGCGGCCAAAGTAATAGTATAATATAGTCTTTTGCGGATGTTTAATTTTAAAGAACGTCAATTCCACATCAAAAATCCAAAAAATATAAAACCACCCACCTAAGACGCAGACAAAACAATTATGTGCCACATTTGGAGATAGCAATTCTCAGCGATTATCCTAAACAAGAGGGCCTGATGAGTGCATTGTGTCGCCCTGAGGTCATTCAGGGAAATGAACTAAGATTGTGAGGACTGAGGACGCTGCGAAAGAGGTCGCGTGAATAGCTGCTTCAACCTTTTACCAAAACTGAATCTTTTAAGTTAATTGGGGTTTTTGACATCTTGTGGCATAAGGGCGTTTTTAGTTTTTAGTTTCGTTAGTTGATATCTATAACCATAATATGTAGGTTGGACATTTAACACGCAGTAGGTTGCTGGCTCATTTCTTGCTAAAATAATCAGCATTGTTCAGCGCAGTTCAACGCAGAAATGCAGCAGTCTTAGCGCCATTCCACTTAGGCATGATTTGTATGTCAGCTACTAAAAAGTTTAGCTAATTTATTTAATTGATAAAATATAATTTTTATACTCCTAACGTACGTTTATGAACACGCGGGGCGTTGCGCGGCGCGTGGTGCGTCGTGTCACGCGGTAAACTCAAACATACTCGTATGGCAGAGGTACGAACTACGAGAGCGTTCTTGCAGAAGCGTTAGCGTTGAACGCGGCGGCGGCGCACACAGCGGGCACCGCAGCGGGCGCCGCGACAGGGGACAGGCGCGTGTGCATAAACGTATCCTAAGCTATCTAGTTCTAGGTAATTATGAAAAAATAGCTTGTATTTGTATAATTGTTTGTGTTATGTGTATATTATGGATGTTTATCTACACTAATGTTATAACATTCTACTTATGTTTCCAATACTTGACTTATAATTACTACTGTTATAGCGCAGATAACAAAACACTCAATTTAAGCAATTTCACATGATGGTATAATATCCACATCGATATCGTAAAATCTCATTATAACATCAATAAAACGCGACCAATTAACCTGGCGAGCCTTATGTCAAAATCCTCATACAAGTTGTAGGTAAATTTTTGATATTAGGCTGGCTTTTGAAAACAGTTGGGTTATACGTGAAAACTTCGTCGAAACTACTAAACTTACATACACAAAACTCTTTGGTAAGATCTTTTGGCAATATTATAAAAAGTCACCGCCATATTGAAATTCTTTGTTATTGGACCGATTTCGTTCAAAATCGATATTTGGGCTTCCCTGGGGTCAAATAAGAGGAAATGATTGGCAAAATTATAAAAAGTGACCGCCATATTGAAATTCTTTGTTATTGGACCGATTTCGTTCAAAATCGATATTTGGGCTTCCCTGGGGTCAAATAAGAGGAAATGATTGGCAAAATTATAAAAAGTGACCGCCATATTGAAATTCTTTGTTATTGGACCGATTTCGTTCAAAATCGATATTTGGGCTTCCCTGGGGTCAAATAGGAGGAAATGATTGGCAAAATTATAAAAAGTGACCGCCATATTGAAATTCTTTGTTATTGGACCGATTTCGTTCAAAATCGATATTTGGGCTTCCCTGGGGTCAAATAAGAGGAAATGATTGGCAATATTATAAAAAGTCACCGCCATATTGAAATTCTTTGTTATTGGACCGATTTTTACTCTTTTTGTTTGATAATTAATTGCATTAGTGAAGATAAAGTAGTGTATGCAACTGCATATAACACGGGTATTAAAACACTCGTTACTATTATGAAACTCGCTGCGCTCGTTTCATAAACTCACACTCGTGTTTTAATACCCTTCATTATATGACAGTTGCATAAACTACTATTGCGATGTCGGTGAGCAGTAAATAAATCAAATTGCTTTAGACAAAGTATGATTTCCTTAATTTGCCTACTATTATGATCACAGGGAAATGCGAAATATTTTCCCTATTTCCATTTTGTAGGTACAGGGGAACGACAAAAAGATGTTGTACTAATCTTCCCGGTGATTGAGCATTGTGCCGGCGACATTACCGGCATTGTTTGCGACGACATAATCATAACGTCTCTTATTACCCTAACAGCCGGGGTACCGACCAATATGGAGTCAGACTATTTAACTCTCAAATGTTATTTTATTTATCCACTCTCCTGTTGTGTTGACTTCACATCTACCTCTTTTACATTTGTTAAAGTCATAGAAATCTTAATAACAAGGCAATAGAAATGCTGTGTGCCACGTCGAACTATACAGAACCAACAGAACTACAAACACAATTACATTACTACGCAATCACGCATAAGCATGACGTACACTGAATGCTGTGCAGACAGAATTAAGCCGTAAAAGTAGCGAGTTAAAAATGCAAATAAGTCGCATCGTTCTCTTTCCTGCTACATCGCTGTATCTATAGTAGTGAATGCGTATATATCGCGCTGGAGACTCTGGGAGTCTCCAGCGCAGTTCACGCTTACACAGTATTCCTGTGGTTAAAATATTTTCCGGGATAAAATTAAGCTGCTTATAAGCATCTCTAGGACGCCATGTTATGTCTCTCAGGCTCAGTTTAAGCAACAGACCACGAAAGGCTTACCATGTGGGCGAAACTATCCAAGCGGATGATTTTTAAAAATCCCAGTTCCCACAGGAAACCTTTAGTATTCTGGGATAAAAAGTAGCTCATATTACTCTCCAAATCCTTAATTACACTCATGTAAAACTGTAGTCGGTCCGTTGCTTCGCTGCTGCGTGATTGAAGGACAAACACATTTTGCGCATTTATAATATTAGGAAGAATTATTATCAAGAGCCGTGATAGCCTAGTAGTTAGTACTGCGGCCTCCTATTCGGCGGGGTCGCAGGTTCGATCCTGGGCACGCACCTCTGCCTTTTCTAAGTTAGGTGCGTTTGATAAATAAAATGTCACAAGCATTTCACAAGGTGAAGGTAAACATCAGGAAACCTGCACACCTGAGAGTTCTTTATAATGTTCTCAAAGGTGTGAAGGTATGAAGTCTGACAATTTATATTAAGCCAATATCGTGGACTATGGCCTATAACCCTTCTCTGAGAGGAGACCTGCGCTCAGTAGTGAGCCGTTGACGGTTTGTTGATGATGATGATTATCATGGGCTTGGCTTATAATATAATACCTAAAAATAAGTGAAGCCCAGTAGAGCGCTTATATAGTATAAGGTACCTATTTACTTTTACTTTCAAGGTGCCACCTGTGAAAATGTCAAAATACATATTAGCTTTTCCAATAAGAATCCGTTTCCATACGTTTGCCTACTTAGAACGCATTGTCGCGTGCCCAATGGGTAATTCCCCCTATTGTCAGTCACAAGAAAATCTTTCCTACAAAGATGTCCACCTTCTACTACTACTAGAAATGAATATTATTTAGGTCATTTCTAGTAGAAAATGGACATAGATCGTACTTTTACGGCACTAAGTAATACTATGTTAATGATGAAAAAAGAGACAACAACGAAGAAGATAATTGTAGATACTGAACTTTATATAACAAAAATATTTAAAAAAAATCTAAAAAAAATATTATATTCATACGTAATACTACCTACATTACATTAAAACTGTAACTATAATGGAGACGACATTATAAATATTAAATATAAATAATAAAATAATATATTACAAGTTTAATTTTTCAAAAATAAATGTCATTTAAGTATTTAAAAATTTGTTTAACGTATTTTAAAAACCTATTTTGTAATACATAAGTACCCATTATTTATTCAAATAGGAATTACGTTTCACAATAACAATCTAAATTGCCATTCTTAACGCTTTCAAATTGAAAAGATGAAAATGGCACATTGAGAATTCTATTTACAGGGAACGCTTGCAAAATTTATTCTGTTATTGTGAATAAACTTATTATAGAAAAGAATAATCCAGTTACTGGTTCCCGGGAAGAAATACTCGGGCACTTTTCTAAGGAAGCGGGAAAAATCTGCGTTCCTCATTGGATTAAATAAGCTTCACAATATTTTTAATAAATTCCCGTTTTTCATTGTACTCTCGCAACGACTTTCATTTGAATTGATTTTTCTGTTTCTACTGCGGCAGTTTCTTTTGCTTCTTTTATTATTATTGCAGCTAATCTTATAAAAGCAACGATAGTATACATCACAAGTTTAACATACCAAACAAGTTTAATCCTAATTTGACAGAGCTTATTACTCAACCGTAAGATTTTTTTTACCACGAATTGATTGAACAACACTTTGATAATACTTTCATTAGCCTCTGAATTCATAAAATAATGGTTAAAACCTCGAAAATATTAAAAGCACACAGTACTTAATAAAAAATAAAGTATTTTACACCCAGATCATACTTACTATCAGTTTGATCTTCGGTAGGACATGAAATTGAAACTTAATTACTATAGTATAGATCTAAGAGTGTCCGATGCGAGATTTCTACTTGAAGACTTATTTAAGACGGGGCGTAGCAATTTCCCTTAACTAATAGACTGGAAGCTGACTTGGAACGGTCATCTCATGCTGATTCCTAAACGGATGCACATGTTAATATATAAATTAGTCTCACTGCCATTTCACAGATTGAGTTCGAAAGTTTGGAATGTCTCTCAATCCCGAACTAATAAGAATATTTGTTGAAAATTTTCTCACTTATAAAATTGTTATCAATCTCAACTTCGTCTTTTTGATTACTCAGTTGTATTACTTGTTATTTTACGAGTTTACATGTTTTAATTATATGGCTCCTTGCTGACTTAAAGTCTCTTATTGTTGCAAAAAGATGATACGCTGATGTATATTACCAATTTCCCCAATCTTTTTGTGTTTTACATACATTTTATTCATCATTGGTGCAACTTAAGCCAATAAATGCTTTCAAAAGAGTGATGCAGTGCAAATGATGTACGTTCCACTGAATCAGATGTTTTGCTAAAATAAATAAGTAAATTAAAGTTTTCAGCACCATATTTAAAAGCGTTTCTCCACGTTGCAAAGGGTTAGCGGCTCGTTTAACAAAACAATTTACCGTCAATTTACTAACGTCATTGTTTCCGCCCAACGCTCCCCTTCTCAAATTGAAATCAGCTGTGCCCTATTGAACCTTACCCTAATATTTTTGTAGCGCTTCCATCAAATTGTCATTAATATACCTTGTTATTTGTACTAAGGTTCATTTGGCGACGCTCGAAAGAAATTTTTTTCTTTCATCGAAACTGTAGTAACAATTAGTGTTAATTATTATTTCCATAATAATTATATACTTCGTTCTTCAGCACAATTTGACAAACTATTTTACACAATTTACTTAATTTTCTAATTTTTTTCTTAACTTTCTAACATTTTGTTTTGATAAAATATTTTTTATTATATACGAATACTTATTATACCAACTATATATATTACTAGTAGGGCGCGTGGGTGCGCGGCCCGCAAGCGGACCGCGGTTTTTCTACTCGTCTAGTAGACTTTCAGCTCCTGATCATTTTCTATCACAAAACCACTCTTCCATCTTTTATACTCTCCGAGATAGACACCGTTGAAGTTTGTATGGCCGCCATCTTGAATCCGCCATTTTGGATTTTTTTCATGTCACTGCCAATTGGATGAGATTTCGAGTGACTTTTGTTCGAGCACCCCCACCTATCTACATTACCATGGCCGTGCTCCTCACCCACCTTCCAAACCCTCGATCATCATAATATGTCATCATTTGTCATAATGAAAATTCTTCAATAAAAAAAAATCTTGAAAAGGAATTGTATCAAAGTCGTGCATGATTCCCGGCTTCTAGTCTCTTCAATATTCGCCATATATTTTTGTATGAAGAAAAAAAAAATTCCGCCATCTTGAATTTTTTTTCTGTTCGTCAAGTAGACCTTAGGGTCTTGATCAGCTTTTGCCAGGAAACCACTCTTCTATCTTTTATACTCTCCGAGATAGACACCGACGAAATTTGTATGGCCGCCATCTTTTTTCCGCCATTTTGAATTTTTTTTCAGCTCACTGCGAATTGGATGAGGTTTCGAGTGACATTTGTTCGAGCACCCCCCACCTATCTTCAATACCCTGGCCGTGCTCCTCATCCGTCTCCGAAATCCTCAATCATCAGCTCTCTCCATAATTTTCCTCCGAATGAATTTTTGTCCTCTATACGAAACCATCGGTGGAAAAAAAATTTTTCATACAAAATTTTACAGGAGAGGTGATCAATCAGTCAGTGAATCAGTGAATCAGCACGAGCAGCTATATATATATTAACTAGTAGGGCGCGTGGGTGCGCGGCCCGCAAGCGGACCGCGGTTTTTCTACTCATCAAGTAGATCTTCGGGTCCTGATCATTTTCTATCAAATAACCACTCTTCCATCTTTTATACTCCCCGAAATAGACACCGACGAAATTTGTATGGCGGCCATCTTTTTTCCGCCATTTTGAATTTTTTTTCAGCTCACTGCGAATTGGATGGGGTTTCGAGTGACATTTGTTCGAGCACACCCCACCTATCTTCAATACCCTGGCCGTGCTCCTCACCCACCTTCCAAATCCTCGATCAGCATATCTCATCATTTGTCAGAATGAGAATTCTTCTATAAAAACAAATTTTGAAAAGGAACCGTATCAAAGTGTTGCATAGTTCTCAGCTTCTAGTCCCTTCAATATTCGCCATATATTTTGTATGAAGAAAAAAAAATCCGCCATCTTGGATTTTTTTCTATTTATCAAATAGACCTTTGGGTCCTGATCATCTTTTGCCAAGAAACCATTCTTCCATGTTTTATACTCCCCGAGATAGACACCGACGAAATTTGTATGGCGGCCATCTTTTTTCCGCCATTTTGAATTTTTTTTCAGCTCACTGCGAATTGGATGAGGTTTCGAATGACATTTGTTCGAGCACCCCCCACCTATCTTCGATACCCTGGCCGTGCTCTTCACCCGTCTCCGAAATCCTCAATCATCAGCTCTCTCCATATTTTTCCTCCGAATGAATTTTTTTCCTCTATACGAAACCATCAGTGAAAAAAAATTTTTTCATACAAAATTTTACAGGAGAGGTGATCAATGAGTGAGTGAATGAATCAGTGAATCAGTCAGTGAATCAGCCCCAGCAGCTATATATATATTAATATTATATTTACGGCCTGTTTCACCACCTTCAAGTAACTGACGAATAAAGTTGACAGTATGGGCAATGTCAAAACGTCAAATTGGCGGTTAGTTTACTCAAAAGTGGTGAAAGCCCTTCATGTTTGTATTGGCGATCTGACAGTAAGTCAAACTTACTTTATTACATACCTGTAATTTACTAATCCCTTTGTCTATATCATAAAAAATCAATAGTATAATATAACGTAGAATGCAAACTTTTACATACATATAACATTTCCTGAGCATCACAAAGCAAAACTACGAACTATTTTCCGAGCGTAATTGACTTTACTATTTTCGCGCCAAATCGCCATATTGTTCCCGCCACCGCGTGATGTTATTGTGCTGGTAATAGGAAGGAAATTAATAGTTACAAACATCAATTGAATTGCACTCCACAAGAGCTTACTTTCGTTAGAATAGAGCACAATTCAGCGTGTTTTGTGGCAAATAAAATTTTGTTTTGGGTTAAGAACTATTGAGGGATGGAGTGAATACAATAACAGTAAATCCATTTCAATTCCAACCTGTTTCCAGTTTATTATTGTCAAGTGCAGATTGGGTATTCATTTGAATTGCAATTGGATTGGAGTATGATTTCTATTTTCTAACACCTAACTGCCTTTTAAAAAAACACCCTTCTAAATACATATTTCTATTCTCAATCTGAGGCATTAATATCTATAGAGTTATTTCGCCAGTAAGGTACTTGTTCAACAGGCAACCGACCAAATCAGTTTAAGAGCATGGATCTACGAACGAAAATATGACTTCTCTATTATAATTATTTATTAAAATATATTTTATTACAAAGTGGTGAGAGTCTAGTGGTTCTTCTTACTGGAATTTGGCCTCTTTATTCGGGGTTTGGGAATCTCTGGCATTTTTACAACTTTTCGGAGGATTGACCTGAGTTCTCCATAATGTACTCAATGTTGTAGAAAGTCTGCCAATCTGCACTTGACCATTGGCTTAGCCAACACTGGTCAAGTGCAGGTCAGGTCAGTGCAGGTCATTCGAGTCAAGAGGAGTCCTGACTCCCGTGTCCAGTAATTGTGGTCTGGAGATTGGTTTAGATGTAGGTATGATGTATTTATGTGCATAAGTATTTTTTGCACATAAGGCTAATTATTATTCTGAAATAATATTAATTTTTAATATAAATAATTTATTTAATTAAATTGTACCAATGACAAGTTTTGTAATATGGTTAATGGTACCTACTGGTTCGTTTCTGTACAGTGGATGGAATCCTCCAAGGATTCGCAACTCCTACAACTTACAAAAGCCACCCTCCTTTGTCAAACGGCCGATAACACAATTTCTAGTGCCACTGTGCTAGCGGGACTTTATTTTATTAAAGGCTGTATTACTTCCGACCCCGAGTCAACATCGATTTACTTAGCAGGTCTTAGTAGGGAACTTTTCCAATTTTGTGGGTGCAGTTTTTTTTATTTACGTACTTGAGATTTAAAACTACTTTTAATTTTGAATATTCATTCGGTCTAATTTTTTTCTTAACTTTCTAACATTTTGTTTCGATAAAATATTTTTTATTATATACGAATACTTATTATACCAACTATATATATTATATTATATTTACGGCCTGTTTCACCACCTTCAAGTAACTGACGAATAAAGTTGACAGTATGGGCAATGTCAAAACGTCAAATTGGCGGTTAGTTTACTCAAAAGTGGTGAAAGCCCTTCATGTTTGTATTGGCGATCTGACAGTAAGTCAAACTTACTTTATTACATACCTGTAATTTACTAATCCCTTTGTCTATATCATGAAAAATCAATAGTATAATATAACGTAGAATGCAAACTTTTACATACATATAACATTTCCTGAGCATCACAAAGCAAAACTACGAACTATTTTCCGAGCGTAATTGACTTTACTATTTTCGCGCCAAATCGCCATATTGTTCCCGCCACCGCGTGATGTTATTGTGCTGGTAATAGGAAGGAAATTAATAGTTACAAACATCAATTGAATTGCACTCCACAAGAGCTTACTTTCGTTAGAATAGAGCACAATTCAGCGTGTTTTGTGGCAAATAAAATTTTGTTTTGGGTTAAGAACTATTGAGGGATGGAGTGAATACAATAACAGTAAATCCATTTCAATTCCAACCTGTTTCCAGTTTATTATTGTCAAGTGCAGATTGGGTATTCATTTGAATTGCAATTGGATTGGAGTATGATTTCTATTTTCTAACACCTAACTGCCTTTTAAAAAAACACCCTTCTAAATACATATTTCTATTCTCAATCTGAGGCATTAATATCTATAGAGTTATTTCGCCAGTAAGGTACTTGTTCAACAGGCAACCGACCAAATCAGTTTAAGAGCATGGATCTACGAACGAAAATATGACTTCTCTATTATAATTATTTATTAAAATATATTTTATTACAAAGTGGTGAGAGTCTAGTGGTTCTTCTTACTGGAATTTGGCCTCTTTATTCGGGGTTTGGGAATCTCTGGCATTTTTACAACTTTTCGGAGGATTGACCTGAGTTCTCCATAATGTACTCAATGTTGTAGAAAGTCTGCCAATCTGCACTTGACCATTGGCTTAGCCAACACTGGTCAAGTGCAGGTCAGGTCAGTGCAGGTCATTCGAGTCAAGAGGAGTCCTGACTCCCGTGTCCAGTAATTGTGGTCTGGAGATTGGTTTAGATGTAGGTATGATGTATTTATGTGCATAAGTATTTTTTGCACATAAGGCTAATTATTATTCTGAAATAATATTAATTTTTAATATAAATAATTTATTTAATTAAATTGTACCAATGACAAGTTTTGTAATATGGTTAATGGTACCTACTGGTTCGTTTCTGTACAGTGGATGGAATCCTCCAAGGATTCGCAACTCCTACAACTTACAAGAGCCACCCTCCTTTGTCAAACGGCCGATAACACAATTTCTAGTGCCACTGTGCTAGCGGGACTTTATTTTATTAAAGGCTGTATTACTTCCGACCCCGAGTCAACATCGATTTACTTAGCAGGTCTTAGTAGGGAACTGTTCCAATTTTGTGGGTGCAGTTTTTTTTATTTACGTACTTGAGATTTAAAACTACTTTTAATTTTGAATATTCATTCGGTTGGTACCTTTTTAAAACAACCTACTCAAGTTCTATTTAAATCTTAATATATGTAAATTACGTGTCACGTTGTTTGTCCGCGATGGACTCCTAAACTACTGAACCGATTTTTATCAAACTTCGTAACTATCTGTAATTTGGTCCAACTTAAAAGATAGGATAGTTTTTTTGGATTGGGATAGTTTATTTGTTTTATTTATATAGATAAGTTGGCGGTACGAAGTTCGCTTGGTCAGTTAGTAATATTATGTATATTAAGAATCAATAGTCTTAAATTCGATGCCATGTAGATCCTTTTTGATGAAAAATTTCATCAATTCACTCGAATTGATAAAGATTTTCAAACAATTTTTCAACAGACTTTAATGTAATTCTTCTTGAATTCTTTAAAAAGCTCCACCTCAATTAGTTTTGAAGTTTTGATATAGGTATAAGTGGCAGCATCTCATTATCTAATTACTATTTACACAAGCATGTACAAAACATACTTAGACTGATTGTATGTACAATCGTATAACCCCAATCAATACATAAGGGGCTCCCAATCGTCTTCATTGGATGTGCCAACAAATGAATTTCTTGTTCAGACACCGTCTGGCTTCGTTTGATGTCTGTTTATTGGGTACATACTGGCTTAATTGGGCTACGAAATTGACTTATTTCATTTACTGATTCTTATACTTGATATATATTACAGAAAAAGGGTCACTATTAAGTTTCTTGTCAACGTCTAGAATTAACTTTCATCAATGGACTCATTAGAACTAGACAATTCAATGCGCTTATGATGTACAAGTACTTTTTTAGATGTATTTATAGAAAAAGATCTTCAGTATTCTCAATGAAAGTAAGCAGCACAAGTTAAGCGACCAAGATTCAAGAAGAATCGATGACGAAAATAAATACAAAGCTAAGGGATGGGTTGGGAACGTATATTTTCTGATGTAAAATTTGGATTGGATAAACATAGACTATGATGGAAAATTAAGTAAAAGTACTTATAACTATAGTAGAGCAGTGATAGCCTAGTATGTAGTTAGGACTGCGGTCTCCTATTGGGGGTCGCAGGTTCGGTCCCGAGCACACACCTCTGACTTTTCGGAGTTAGCATTTTAATATCACTTTCTTCAACGGTGAAGAACATCGTGAGCAAACCTGCAGGCCTGCGAATTTTCCGTATAATGTTTTCAAAGGTGTGTGAAGTCTGCCAATTCGCATTGGGCCAGCGTGGTGGACTATGGCCTACAACCCTTCTCTGAGAGGAGACCTGCGCTCAGTAGTGAGTCGTTGATGGGTTGCTGATGATGATTTATAACTAAAGCTTTCATTCATCATTATTATAGGTCTGAAAAAATCAGAAGAGCTGGCGTAGATATACAAGGAGTGGGATACCTTGTAAAAATTGGAGGATTCACTCAAAGATAACGTACAAGCGGGGGCGGGCACCTTAAGTCCAAATCAGAAGCAATTAGTACAATCAGCAGAGCCAATTAGATGCTTTAACGAAGCGAGTTGGAGCCGAAGTTGCTGACAAATACGCCGCCTAGCCTGTCCGACCTGGGAGAGGATACGATGTGTTTATGTTTGCTAACAAGCCTGATACCTACTGGTTCAAGAGTTTTAGCTGTTTAATTTAAACCATTACATGAACTTACTATTAGTTGTCGATTTAAATTTGATTTTGAGTTGCGTAGTTCTCCATCCAAGAGAGATTACCTACAGTCGCTTGAGTTATTTGAAGGGCATGTAAAAGAGACACATAAAATTTGTCGCCTGAAGAAAGAGAATTCTGATAATTTAAAATTAGGAAAATATAAAACTGTGTTTCAATATTGTTATTTTAATTCAATAATTTATTAGATGAATAAACTGTGTTAAATTAAGGTTCTATATAATTACAGTAAGGCTCGTACAGTTTATCAGTATCTCGCGTGCAACATACCAACTTATTATTAAATCCATTTCCCCAAATTCAATAATCATCTCCAAAATTTGTTATTTATTTGTATTTAATCATATTTCATTTACAATAATATCAATTTTGGAGCTAATACTGCTAAAAGGTGTTGGAAGAGCTTAAAGTAGTCCACAGATGCTGTATAATCAATTTCAATTCAACCACCCTAATGGTTTTTCCTTTGTCCACAGAAACATGTCATCTAAAAGAAAGTCGCCACCCTCAAAATTGCAAGAAGGAGCCGCTGACACAGAAAAATCGGAGCCGGGACCCGCCAACCTGGACTCTTCCGACCCCCACGAGTCTGACGAGAACGACCACCAGAACTTCTACAAATTCTCCCCAAGTTCCTCCCCCAGAACCTCAATCAGCGAGGACGATACATTCGAAGACGAGCAGCCAAGCAAGAAGCAAAGATTCGACCAATCATTAGACATGACAAACAACCTTCTAGTCCCATCGTCCTTTCTAAGTCTCCACCAAGTCAGTGATCTTCAAGCTAGAAGACGTGGCTCCTCAGAATGCAGTAGTCCAGGTGCTGATCCGAAAGTTTTGGGACTCTGCAACAATAACAATTCATTGCTTAACCATAATAGCGCGTTGTCGCTGGCCGCGCCGCATAAGCGGTCGATGGATGATGTGCTGAAGAGATTAACGTCGAAAATGAACAATAGCACTATTAAAGAGGAGAAGAGGCCTACGCCATCAACGACGCCTGTGAAGCAAAATAAGTAAGTGACAATAATTATAATAATAGCTTTGCATTTAAACTAGTTAGTCACATAACTCTAATTATTGTAAAATTTAATTAATTAGATTTACTACTTTTTGTACCTTTAACCTTTAGGTACCTACACATCTTTTTCGAAGTAATCTAACCTTTAGAGCCTTCGTCCGCACAGCGTTTATGTGCAAATTGCAATATATATACACAGGAAAATTTGCAATGGTTTCTTGTCGACAATTTTAGCAGATTTTTGAAGAATAAAAATTAAAAAGGAATCTTCAGTTTCTTTACATAAATAATATAAGCATATAAAGCAGGCAGAATAACATTGATTTATCTACAATGTCATGCATAATATAGTTTATTATCATTATAATAATGATTTCCGTATCTCGCGTAAACACTGCGAAACAAAACATTTGATTAATGAATTATACATTTTATAGGAAATTACCAATAAAGGTGACTTAAGATTATCTGTAACACAATTAAACGTTTCTATGGATATAATAATTATTAACAACTACATGTCTGAACTAATTGAAATCCATCCTTGGTTCTTCTTCTTTCAAATCATTCTTCTCCGTCTTCACTTGAGTCAATATTTTACCTCCACCTTCTTATTCTATTGACCTAAATAATATTTTGGGTGGTCCTAATTTCTTAGGAGTTATCAGATGACCTCAGATTTTATCCCTTCCTCCATTATTTAGCTTACATTCATTCATTTATTCCTTCATTTCAAACCATCACCAGCCCTCTACTGTACAGTATTCCTTTCGTCTTTAGCCATAGCCAACCACTGGCAAGTGAGAATTGGCAGACTTAACTCACCTTTAAGAAGCATGCAGATTCTTTCACGGTATTTATCTTCATCATACTGAAAGGTGAAGAGTGCCAAGCGGTAGACGGGCAATGGGTTGAGATCATATTGAGATAAGCGAGCAGACTTTAGTTATCTACCTACCTACTGTTTCATGTTCTCATAACTAACAGCATAATTTCGTCTTACACAAATAGCTTTTGTTTATAAAAAAGACTACTTACTTACTACTTCCCTGTCCAAACTCTAATAAATGTCACCACATAATTACAATGTCGTAACTAACGTTTTAAATACCGTCTGTTTTACTGTCCCACCAAAATAAAGCAAGTGCTTGCCGTGCTTAGTCATTTTCTATTTAATTGGCCATATAATGGGCTGTTAAAAACAATGTTAAGACCACCACGAACCTTGTAATAGCTAAGCGTGGCTTTAACTAGCCTTTTATAAGCATGCCCTTGGATGCGGAACTGTTCGTACTACATTGGCTTTTTAATTGTTTTAGTCAAGATTTTTACATAACTGTTTAACCGAAGTTAGTAGAGTTTCTTCTTTCTTTCTTTCTTTTACATAACACGTAAGTAGATCATTTTTGGCATTCCAGCATTATTAGCAATAAACTACTTACAGCATATTAAAACACAAAATTTGTGATACAATGATGTTATTGTTACGCTCCTTGTATTCCAAATATCATATCATGATCGGTATCGTAATCACCACAATATTTTCTAATGTGACTCTAGCTTAACATCTTAAGCAAGCAAGGATTTTTTTCCTTTACAAGTTAGCGCTTGACAGTGATCTCAAATGATGCAGATGTTAAGTGATATTAAGTCATGATGTAGTCTTAAGAATCTGGAAGGGGTTTAGCATTTATTAAAACCCATACCCCTAATTGGTTTCAGTACACAGTAGAACACAGTTTCTTGGCCGCTTCGTTAGATGGTAGCTAGCCACGGCTGAAGCCTTCTACAGGACCATACCAGGCACAATTTAGAAATGATAAATTCTCAATGTGCCCCTGTCGGAAATCGAATGCTGGACCTCCCCACTCATTAGCAGCTTCAAGATTATTACTTTTATCTTTTAGTACCAATTTTTACGTTTAACTGAGGGATAAGAAATGTTTTGGTCGATTTTCAATACAAAAACTGTCAGAACGTCTAATTTATTTTTGTCATGATACTATTGATAATCGATTGTAGAACCCAGAATATCTTGCTAGATGAATAACAAAACATCTTTACATACAGAAACAATGTATTCCATAGTAACTATAACATCCGCGAAAACAATATAATTACTATCGCAATTATAATAACTGAGATAAGGCGTTAAATACAGCTAAGTAAATACAAATATTGACATAGATCTATTGACCGTATTAACCTCTAGCACCTATTATTAAATTATCAGCTTCTAATTTTAATTGTGAACTAGACCAAGACTATACCTACCTATTCACGTTGACTACAGATAAAGAAATTTAATTAAAATACTGTCCATGCAAATAAATAAACTCTTATAAATTAATCCAAAAGCAAATAATACTTCTTCCACTATACTTCCACTAAAAATCTCAACTTCTTCATTTGTAAATTGCATGCGTGCGAAACCGGGGCGGGTCGCTAGTTAATAATATTAATAGGGCTATCTTCTTCTTACCAACACAAAATGTAGTAGATCGCAATATAATATCAACTCAACTGGACGGGATATAATTGAGTGGCCATAGTCCCATGGGTGTCCACAATCAACTAATTTAACGCAGTGCTAAACGCCTGAGAGGTTCCCCATTTGCGTCGGAACCGTTGACCATTGAATTATTATGTACTAAAGCACCCATTGACGTAACTACGGGATCTCTAAAAATATTATACTTATTACGGCTAAAATGTTACTTAAAATAAAAAATATATTTATGTTAATTCAATCTTCTTCTTTATTAACATTTAGACGTCCACTACTAGACAAAGGTCTCCTGCATGGACTTCCACAGGCTTCGGTCTTGCACCGCTTGAATCCAGCGGCACCCTGCGACTCGTTTGATGTCGGCGGTTCACCTAGTGGGGGGTCTGCCAACACTGCGTTTTTCGGTGCGGGGTCGCCACTCCAGCAACTTGGGATCCCAACGACCATCAGCTCTTCGAATTATGTGCCTCGCCCATTTCCACTTCAGTTTCGCAACTCGCTGAGCTATGTCGGTGACTTTGGTTCTCCTACGGATCTCCTCATTTCTGATTTGATCTCGCAGGGGTTCATTCAATAATCTTTATTAAATACAATCGTAAAAATGAGTTGGTAGATGAAATGTTCAAAAAAACGATTTTCTCTTAGTCAAAACACAGTTCTCAAAGTAGGTATCTTCTAAAATGACTTTTGGCCATATGCTTTTGACCAAACCACCACGCTGGCCAAGTGCGGATTAGCAGACTTCACATGCCTTTAAGAACATTATGGAGAAGTCTAAGGCGTGCAGGTTTTCATACTTAGGGCCTTTTTCACCAACGTAAAAAAGTCTTAGTAAGTCCGAGAGTACAGAGTTTTCAATACAAAAACTGCCAAAATGCCCAATTTATCCCTTGGATAAACTTCACTCGACGTTGGTGAAATCGGAACTTAGAGTAAGTGATATTTAATTGCAAAAAAGGCGCATAACTCCGAAAATACAGAGATGCATTTGTCTCGGATTCGAACCCACGAAAAGAAGGCTGAAGTCTTAGCCACTATCTATCTACCACTAGGCTATCACCACTCCAGGGATATTCACTGAAATAAAATCCACTTCGAAAGCGAACCCAGTCAATTATGTCGATAACACAGAATAAAATGATAGAGAATGGATAGGCATTCGCTCTTAATTTGTATTAGGACGAGTATCATACAGTTCTAGTATTTTTACCCGACTGCGCGACGCAATGGAGTGGTAATGTGTTTATCAGTCTATGTATGTTTGTTCTTTTGTGGCACTCTAGAGACCAAAACGCGTGGGCCGATTTTGATAAGTGGCACGTCGTTAGATTCGCCATGCCAGCGCGAGTGTCAACGAGAACATAAAAATTTGAAAAATTCAAAATGGCGGATTTTGGACGCCATTAACGTGGGTATCAAAAATTTTATTTTCTTCAAATCCTATCGAGTGGGGTATCAAATTAAACGGTTTGAAAAGGTGATTACGAAAATATATTTTTCATTTCTTTTCTCATAAATTTGATAATTGATATTTTCATTGATATTCTTTAAAGCAGTCGGGGTTTTTTTTTTAATATTTTGCTTGTAAACAAGCTATTCCGTGATGGATGAAGTGAGTTTGCTTTCGAAGAGTTAGTATTTTACTGAAAAGCGCTGCTGGTAACGATCAAAAAATAGTCATAAGAAACTCTAATGACAATAGGCGGTAGTTCGGAATAAGATGTAACTCAATTGGACGGGGTATTCGGCCGGTATAATGACAAATGAACCACCATTGTCCCGCGGGTATCCACTAATTAAACGCAGTGCTAATCGCCAGTGATTAAGACTGGGCCCGTAATGTGTAACAATCTATCTACGTTATGATGTAGTTTTGTGTATGCTACAAGTTCATAAGCATCAGCGATTAATGAATTTTTTCTGGCATAGTACGCAGGACTTTATGTTAATTTTATTATAGCTGGATATTGAAAGAAGCGTGTCGATGGAAGGTGGTTGAGACACCAAAAAAAAATCAACAATGCCCTGATTTAAATCAAAAGCTGAACCAACTTTTATTAAGTACAGTTCAGAATTTTGTGATATTTGTACTACATTACGTAGCGTTTTTCTGTACAAACCATTCACTTGTCCCTTGCCGTCATAATGGCACCACTGCTTCACATAATGAAAGCCCTACATGATAAGCAATGGTGCCAACATGACGCCATGGGACAAGTTATAGTGAATGGACTGTAGGGTTTCAACAAGATAATTATAGCGTTTATGGACGGCTAATTTTGGATTACTGACAAACTGCTACAAGCAACTTTTAAACGCCATATTAAAAAAATAATTATTATTTTATTCTAAAACTTTTGAAATTATTTCAAAAGTGAAATATTCTTATTTTTGAATGAAAAAATTAGAACTGAATGTTTTTTTGTGAATGTATTAAGTTATGTAAAGAATCGTTGAATCACAAGAATTATGTACAGAAGTTGTCGTTAGAAACTTGTATTCTTTATTCTGAACTAAAAACTTGATTTTAATCCCTTGGCAGTTAAGATTTCTTGTTTTATTTTGATTTTCACAAATCACATATTGGCAGATCTTTTTAAAGTTAACAAATATTTACATTTCACGTCCTCTCTTGTTACATACACCACACATAATAACCTAAATTGTTAACAATAGACGAAAACTTAATTTGTACACTGATATATATATTTCGAGAACACAATGTAAATGTTCCAAATTATAAGAGGCAGGTAACATTAGTTAATATGAATATCTTTATGATGGACTTGAGTGATCGTTCACCTGAGGCGATGTTTTATGATAAAAAACAATAGATAGGTAGGACCTACCTATATTTTGAGTTCATTTACACTTGATTGTTTGGACTTGCTTTGTTTTCGATAAGCTATCTATAGTCGGGCCTTTTAAAGTGAAACTTTTATTACATCGTCTCAAACTTTTTCGTCTGTGTGTTGCATGTCGCGTGACGGTGACGTCAGAGCAGCTAAGGCCAATATGGCGGCGCCTATAGATCGCAGCAGCTTACCGTTTAGTGTATAGACTATTACTCATTTATGTGTATAAATGTCTATAATGTGAAAAAAAGTTTAACTTTTACCGTGGTTTCATAAAACCACACAATCCTTTTTTTGTGAATCTGAAGAATCTGGCTTAGTAAACTTTCAATTTTGTGCAATATTAAACGTAGCAAGAAATATTTCTTAGTTTGTAGGAATAATTTCTGTCCTCTAATGCGGGCAGATGTCTCGCAACATTCCTGATAATATGAAAAAAAAAATAAGTATGTTATTGAAAACATTGCCAGTACCAACTCGAGCAAATACGATTCCGCACATTGCTTGCGTCATATAATATATTGAATACCTAATATCTGAGACATGTCATTCGCTAAACAATCGACAAGGCTTCGCGACAATGCCTCTTTGTGTTCCACAATAACTCTTTACAGCTGTGACAAAGTGGCATTCTGCAAAGATTTGCCGCACACATGCCATAGACAATAGGACGCTGTTAAAACTGAATTATTGTCTATTCCCACAGACGTTTATGCTTATTGAATATGAGTTATGGTTTGTTTTATTGTTTTAATTGTTTAAATATTGCGCGTTTATTTGTGTTATATGTTGTTCTTCTAGGTTAGTAATAAGTTAGAAAAGATGATTCAATTGACTTTATTCTATGTGTGATTGCTAAGAATCTTTATCTTTACCTACAATAATAAAATATAGTATATAGAGATGGGACGTTTATCGTATTGATTTCTTCTTTTAAAAGCACCTACTTGCTTTGAACGGAACAATGAATTGTTTCTAGGAGGTCACTAAGCGATGGTTGATATAAGTGTTAGTAGAATCGTGAATATTTTTGTGGGCACGGGCTCTTCTACGGCTATTTACGTCAATGGTTTATCATAAATGCTCTGCATCCTTACTCTGTGGTTCTATTAAGGATCCATAATGTGCCTATTTCTGGATAAAACTAAGCTACGCTATAGCGCGATGTTGATTGATTTTTTTTTTGTCGAAAATAAGCACTCCTTTTTAAAAAGTAATGCCTCTTTTTTGAAATTGACTTCCTTGGTTGGAACTTTTATTTCTATAACCAATTAGGATAATAGTTTTCTGTAATTATAATGAGGTGTGATTTTTGTCAATTGTGGGATCACATCCTTTCTAATATAGGTAATAAATAGGAAAGCGTGTTTGTTTGTTGGTTTTTCCTTCAATCACGCAGCAACGCAGCAACTGATCGACGTGATTTTTGCATGGGTACAGGTTGACGACTTGGCAGAGTGACAAAGGCTACCTTTTATCCCCAGAGCCTTCCTAAAGATTTTTTCAAAACCTAAGTCCACGCAGATGATGCCACGGGTGTTGGTTATATATACCTACTGAAAGTGACACGGACTTGAAAGCTTATAGTCTAAATAAAAAGTACATAGTCAATAAAACGGCGTCCGCGAAAAAATAATCTATCGAATCCATTTGAATTTTCAGTTGATACTCATAACGCAGTAGGGTGTTTTTTTTAATTTGCTTGTCAAAGCATTGTATTTTATTCATGCACAACATATCTCAGTGTACCGGTAACCGGGACCGTGATGCATTCCTGATTTCAGAGCGCGATATCCAAAGATATCAGCCCGTCGCGTCGAGTCGGTTGCATCACAAACAATTAATATTTCTTTCGCAATCCAATGTAGGGCTGTGCGTGATAATAATTGCTAAATATAGCACCTAGGTGAACCTACGGTCTACAGACGGCCTGCGCATAGATTGCTTGCCAACTTCGTACTAAAGAAATTGATAAAAACTTTTCTTTAAGGACATGTCTTTACAAAAATAGAATATATACTAATATATATTCATAGGTATGATAATAGGTATACACATATTAGAAGTAGAGATAGCCTAGTGGTTAGTAGGTACAGCGGGCTCCTATTCAGGGGGTTGCAGGTTCGAACCTGCAACCCCCTGAATAGGAGACCGCTGTACCTACGGGCACGCACTTCTGGCTTTTCTAAGCTATGTGCGTTTAAGAGCGCGTGTAACCCCAAAAAAAAATCAGATTTCGCGATGAGATAAAACATAGCCACAACCTCATGTGAGGCGCGACAAAAGATAGCGTTTTGCGCGGAATAGGAGTGTAGTAAGCGCCAAAATACTTTGTAACTCGTAAAATATTCATTTTCTTTTCAATTCGCTAGGCTACTCCCTTGATAATATCAATCGGAATTTAATGTAAAAATTTTGGCTCTGTAATATGCAACACATTGAAAATAAATGAATATTGGTTAAAAATTAGACCTAACTTCGCGATTTTTTATTATCGAACAAATTTCATCATTTTATGTTTTTGCCCAGACACGTCCCTTGGCAGTATGATGTAATTCTTGCGTGTTTTTTTTCGGATACTTGAAACTTGATCTACTACTGTAAAAATCAAATCTGTTTACTGTTAACGAGCGCACACCCCCTCTTAAGAACGGTGAACGGTGCTTGAACGGTGAAGGCAAACATTGCTTAATCGCACATAACTCCGAAAAGTCAGTGGTGCGTGCCCGGGATCGAAGCTGCGACCCCCCGAATAGAATCCTACAGTCCTAACCACTAGGCTATCTGCAGTATTCAGTGCTTATATGCAACTATAATTACACACTTTTGCATTTAAGTATAAGTAGAAAAGGATATGTAACATATTATGAAATGCAATTAATAAATGACTTGTAAGTACATTCTCTCAGTCAGGTAAAAGAGCGAGGTATATTTTTACATGTTTCAGTCAAAGCAGCGAGAACACAGTTCAGTTTCAGCCGGTGAATAATTCATGCGAGCCCGTTACAGCCGAAGCGTTGATAATACACAAGGGTTGTTGTTACGAACATTAAATTGAGTTGGAACAACCCTTGGGTCCTTGAACTCTATGAACATGTAACATTGTCAGATTAATTTTATTACAAGCTGAAATGACAAGAAGTATGTAATTTTTTTTTTGCGAAAATGGTGCGAGGTCTATGGAACTTGACTAATATTTTCCTCTTCCTCCAAATAAGCGTAAAGCTTGTGTGTTCGGGGGAGCTTTAGGAGTGGGTACCATAAATGGTACGGTACGGTGGGTGCAACGGGTTGGGATCGAACCTTTCAGTTTTCCGTTGGGCTATCCACTATAGTATATTGAGGCTTCAAAGAAAGAGGCTTTAAAGAGTGAATTATTTTTTAATAATAGTAGCTATGCTGTAGGTAGGTACATGACCAATATTCCCTTTTGAATCCAACTAAACGTAAAGCTCAATTCATTTTAACATTATTTCTGAAAAACGAGTTATGTTTACGATTTAGGTACGATTTTCTTACAGATTTTATTTATTTATTTATTTCTCCACGTTACTTAGTATATTATAATTTATAACAATAAATGATTAATTACTATTAGGGCAGTTATAATTAATGTGGGGACTGGTGTTTAAACTAGTTAAAACCTTAGATTCGAACCTCTGATTTGAATTAATATATGCAACGATTGTTTATTTCACATATATTCACATCTAAATTCTAGGTTGTTTTTAAACAAAACAATTTGTACAAATAAATTACTCTATCTGGATTATGTATTTACAGGCTAATATCGATATTCATCTGTCATTAGTCACATACATAATATCTTATTTAAAGATTTAATTCTTATGAATAATATCACTATTTCAAAATCTGTGATATTATATTCCTCGGTCAACCATAGTCGAAAATGCAGTTTTTATTAAAAAAAAGACAATTATAATGATTTATCTGAACTCGATTCTGGTCCACCATAGTACCACTTTCACTGGCA
Source organism: Oeneis ivallda (assembly GCA_029955525.1). Taxonomy (NCBI): domain Eukaryota; kingdom Metazoa; phylum Arthropoda; class Insecta; order Lepidoptera; family Nymphalidae; genus Oeneis; species Oeneis ivallda. The sequence continues at coordinate 14,497,133 of JARPMR010000023.1, forward strand.
GACCGGCGGCCGTCAATCATTTATTTAGCTTAACGAGAGCTAATTAAGTAACTTATTTTTTGTCACAAAATATAAAGGCCTACCCATCAAAATATCGTTCAATTTAAAACTCATTCGACAGTTGATAGTGCGTCGGTTTTACTACATAATAGGTTTTACCAATTGTGTTGATTATGATACGCTGCGCGCTTATATACCTAGACCTAATTTTAGCTCTTGTGACAAGTCGTGAATAAACTATTTAGTTATTATTTAGGTTTAAACTTTAAATATTTCTAGACTTAACTAATGATTGAACCATTCGCTTTAGACGTCTTTGAACAATACGTCTAAAAAGGGAAGGGATGTAGACGTCAGACGTGTAGGTACTTATATCCATACGAGAAATAAATATTATTCTATATTCTTCCTACATCTGATATGAACCGTTAAATCTATAGATTGCCATCTATCTCATCATCTCTCACTCAGCTCAGACTCAAGACTGAGTAAAAACGAGACAGATTTATGTCAGGACTTATTTGTGTCTCACTTTAACTCTATCTTGAGTCTTGAGTAGGTAGAGCCAAAGTACGGTCTATAGATTCAGCCTCAAAGTCGAAAACTCTCGTCTTCTCTTAATCGTATGCGGAAGGAACTGGGAAACCACCGCATTATTACCCAAGAAAACTCCTACCATTATAATTATGAACTATAGAGAATGGTCACGAGCTTCAGAAATGAGGAATACAACGCAGAGAAACTTATAAATTACATACACAAGTATAATATTGTGTATTACGTAGATGTGTTGATCAACATTAAAAAATGACATCGCAAACTAATCGGCCGAACGGCGCACCTCAGTAAGAAAAAGCTGTCTCTTCGGTGGTATAAACGTACACAACCTGCCGTTGGGCGAGGCAATGTTTTATTTTCCTGTTCACTGGAACGCCACTTGTAATTTATTGTCTGGCGATATAAAATGCGGTTTTTTTCCCTTCTCTGTGTATACTTTGTGTTCAATTGTTGGCGTTTTATGGCTTAATTGTATTATTGCATAAGTGAGCGATATTTCGGTGGAAGCATAACTGATAAAATATGTAAAAGTAGCACTTTCTTACACGTACTATCTTCTGCTGAAGGAAAACCTCGTGAGGAAACTTGCACGCCAGAGGGTTCCCCATATTGATCAAAGGTGGGTGAAGTCTGTCAATTTGCATTAGCCCAGCTTGGTAAACCTCGACCTACTGGTCTGCAGCCTATAACGCTTTTCTTATAGGAGAATACAAGCCATGCAGACCCTGATTAAAGATTCCCCTCTCCTTTTCAAATAAACATAAAGCTTGTGTTAGGAGTGGGTACGACATTAGGTATAGCAACGCGTGGGGATGTACCTTCCACCTTTAACTTTTGGGTTATTGAGGCATTGTACTAAAGACAAGCCTAGTGGTTACGACTGTGGTCTCCTATTCGGGAGGTCGTAGGTTCGATCCCGGGTACGCACCTCTGATTTTTCGAAGTCAAGTGCGTTTAAGAAATGCTTCAACGGAGAAGGAAAACATCGTGAGGAAACCTGCACACCTGAGACTTCTCCATAATGTTCTCGAAGGTGTGTGAAGTCCGCCAATTCGCATGGCCTATAACCCTTTTCTGAGAGGAGACCTCGCTCAGTAGTGAGCCGATGATGGGTTCATAATGATGATGATGATGATGATGACTAAAGACAAAAACTAAAATGAATTAATTGAACTAAAGCAAACCTTTTACGTGGAAACTAAATTTACCGAATCGATACAACAGTGGTCTCCAAATTGGTGTAGGTAATTGAATCGATATGGTCGCGAGCTGGATGCTCTATTAGCCACCCCCGGGAAGGGGGTGTTTTAGTGCATCGCTTGAATAGAATATAACAGAATAACTGAACTAAATTGTCAGCGTTGACGATTCTTTGCGAAAACGACTAGCTTTAATAGTAGTCCTAAGTAGGTATCATCATCATCATCATCATTATCAACCCATCATCGGCTCACTACTGAGCGAGATCTCCTCTCAGAGAAGGGTTATAGGCCATAGTCCACCACGCTGGCCCAATGCGAATTGACGGACTTCACACACCTTCGAGAACATTATGGAGAACTCTCAGGTGTGCAGGTTTCCTCACGTGTTTTCCTTCACCCTTAAAGCATGTGATATTTAATTTCTTAAACACACTTAACTTCGAAAAGTCAGAGTCGTACAGAGTCAACCACAGTCGTAACCACTAGGCTATCCTAAGTAGGTATGCTGGGATTATATTGAACTAGCTTTTCCCCGCGGCTTTACTCACGTAAAGTTCGATTTTTCAAACCCTTATAAATTGTACCCTTTCGTGGCGGCTGCCTACGTCATATTAGCTATCTGTGTGCCAAATTTCAGCCCGATCCGTCCAGTGATTTTAACTGTGCGTTGTTTGATCAGTAGGTAAGCCAGTCAGTCACCTTTTCCTTTTACATAATTAAGATTTACCTACCTATTTATTTTTGAAGTTATTCACCACACTACTTAATGAACTGTTTTATTAAATTACAATAATATCTAGTAACTAAATCTCTCTACATATTTTACTAAATTCATGTTTAACATTAAAGTATCTATTAAAGTATTAAGGTGATGATACGATAAATCAAATTTTGGTGAGCCTCAAGTGAAGATCACAAAAATGTGATACGCAACCAGTGAATGACAAAAAGAATTAATTTATTCTTCAAGGATTGCCAAATAAAAACAAAAGACGACGAGGCACGTATTCGCGAGCAAATCTCGCAAGGGTTAGAGGGTGACGTCATTAAAATGCATGCGAGGGGCCTGACGTGATGGATTTTGACGTTATACAGTGTGTTGTGCAATGTCAGAGTGTTTTATAAAATTCTAAAAATTCAAAATTACATTTTTCAGATAGGCCAAGATGTTTCTCGTATGACAAGTCAAGAATCTACCACAATACTAACCCATTATAACTTTTTTTTTTGTTTTATGTAACCTTTGTGTTGGACATTTGAAATCGTCGTCGTCTCAACTGTCAACTGTTGGACTTTCATTTCTGGGCATAGTTAAATAAATGGGTGATAATGAAATAGGCCTTGACCTGAAATGCTAAATGTTTAATTGGATACAGATTTGTAAACTATAATACTTACTTTAATTAATCATCTTTGCAAACCCGGCATCTCTAATTCTAGGTTTTAAGATTCTCGAACGGCTTAGATGCTCATCAGTGGAAGTCCTCAGGCTATCAGCCTGACAACCATTTCAAGTGTCCAAAACAATATGTCTTCAACCATTGATATTTTTCAACGCTCTACAAAGTTTAAAAGTACGTTTACAGTACTCTTAAATATATAATTATTAATAATTTAATAAAAGAGAAATAGCTACGAATCTCAGATTTCGAACAACATTGTGTTTAAAAAAAATATTTTCCGATCAACCTGTATAAAACTCGATCTCGTTTCTTGTACAACTTTGGACGACTTTTTAAAAAAGTTCGAAACATCCAATATTAACCGTCACGCCCACCTGACGGTGTCATAATTGTGAAAAACATGTCCTTTTTACAGTAGTACAAGAGCTGGTGACTGAAATGATCAGAGTGCTTAAATCTATTCAACACGATTGATGACAATGTAAAAAACTGACAATCTCGCTCCTTTACTAAATATTTTATAGTAATTTATCCTATTCATTATCATCATCATTAGCAACCCGTCAACGGCTTACTACTGAGCGCAGGTCTCCTCTCAGGGAAGGGTTATAGGCCATATCTTATTACTAATTTAATTATTATTTACAGGTATTGTACGACGCATTTCTACGTTCTATGAGAAATTTCTTTGTATATTCTCCTGACTGAAACTATTACTGTCAAATTTATGATGTCAATCACATCTATATTAGAGTTCCAGAAAATACAAAGTATGTGAACATGGTTTCTAGAACACATGAATTTTAAGGTATGCACGACCTTTCTGAAATTATTCGTTTTTTTTTATTCGATGACAAGCTAGTCCTTGACTGCGATCTCACCCGATGGTAAGTGACGATGCAGTCTAAGATGGTAGCGGGCTAACTTGGAAGGGGTATGGCAGTGAACATTCAACCCATACCACTAATTGGTTTCTACACGCCATCGTGCCGGAACGCTAAATCGCTTGGCGGCACGTCTTTGACGGTAGGGTGGTAATTTAGCCACGGCCAAAGCCTCCCATCAGACAAAATCCTCGTATAGAGTTTATACTAAATAACTTCAATAATTATGTTTAAATCAATAGTTTAAAATGAATAATCAACGTGTTTATTATTATAGCAACATTTTGAGTCAATGAAAGTGTGAACAATTCAAAACTAATATTTTGATCTTATGAAGCATAAAATAACTGTTTTGCAAGCAATTATTATTTATAGATGGATGTATTGCTCTATCTGTACAACCAGTTTAAATAATTAAATTAAAATATAAGTATTTGATTGGATTTGATGGATAAAAATGGTTGAAAAAATCGCTCACTGGCTCCCGTTCTATAATTTCATTCTTTTAAAAAGTTCCCTTTGATTTTTCTTCGATCAAAATTTTCGAAGCTCCTTTGATGGTCGTAAAGGAAGAGCAAATGAGAAATTGGCTCCTATTATTTTCTTGTAGGGCTTCTTTCAATACAAAGATATTAAGCTCATTTTTCCACTAATTATGTGGAATCTAAGGAAATTAATTCTCTACGGAGCTTTTGTGAAAATGTTTTTTTTAATTATTCACCGTCGCTGTTTGGATTTCAAAGAATAAAGTGGCATAAAGGCGCAGTTTCTCAGACTACTTTATATTATTCATTAACTAAATCCTACTTACTACTAGGTAATACGAAAGTTTGTGAGGATGGATGGATGGTTGTTTGCTACTCCTTTACGCCTCAACGGATAAACCGATTTGGCTGAAATTTGGAATGGAGATAGTTCATCATACCCAAGATTAACACATAGGCATAGATACATTTTATCCCGGAAAATTACAGAGTTTCCGCGGGAATTAAAAAACCTTAATCCACGCAAAGTCACGGGCATCATCTAGTACCTACTTAATAAAGCATACTTTCTGTATACCTACGCATAGAAAGCCAATAAATAATCATACTAATATTATTATAAATGCGAAAGTGTGTTGGTTTGTCCTTCCATCAGGCTGCAACAGAGCTACGGATTTTTGCATGGGTATAGTTGAGGACCTCGAGAGTGACATAGGCTACTTTTTATCCCGGAAAATCAAACAGTTCCCGAGTGATTTTAAAAACTAAATAAATGCGGACGAACTCGCGGGCATCAGTTAGTATATTATACTGTAGATCGTACTACCTTTTGCCCGAGACTTAGTCCCTAAGGTTTTTACAAATACCGCGGGAACCCTAAAAAATCAAAAATCCCGGTCTAGGGCAAGCAGCCTATGTCACACACCAAGTTTTTGGAAATGTTTTGCGCACAATTTAACACACATAAAAAATCAAATTCAATCTGGTTTGTTTTGGGGGATTCTTATGAATTAGTAACCATTATCAAATTGTGATTATTTATTACTAGCTGATGCCCGCGACTTCGTTCGCGCGGATTAAGTTTTTAAAATTCCGCGGGAACTCTTTTTATTTGCCGGAGGAAAAAGTCTAATGCCTATGCCACTCTCCAGCTCCTCAACTATACCCACGCAAAAAATCACGTCGATCAGTAGCTCTATTGCGGCGTGATTGAAGGACAAACCAACAAACACCCTTTCGCATTTATAATATTAGTATGATTGGTTCGCTTTTCCTATTTTCAACCGATTTAAAAAGGAGGAGGTTCTCAATTCAACAGGTATATTTTTTTCTGTACCTACTGTACAGTACTGTAATGTGTTTAAAAATAAATAAATCTATGACCTAAACTAAAAAATATATTTATACCAACAAGTATAGAGAAGAAGAATTAATACCGTAGTGTTGACAATTATTCAAATTTTTGTTGAGCTTAAACGCTTTAGATCGATTTCCACACTGTTTTGTAATAAAATTATACTTTTTGCGAAATAAATTCTTGAAAACTTTTAATTTATTTTATCGATAAATAAAATGACATTTTGTAATTGAGGACCAAAAAAGAAAAAACGTAACATACTACACTACTATATTATAAAGGCTATCTATGACATAATAATGTGCAACCCTATAGGTATCGTAGGAGTACATATACGATTGAGATCCAACATAAAGTATGCAGTGTTACCTAGGGTTGTCGAACCAATCAAATTACTGTATTGAGAAAGATTACTGGAATACTGTTATATTCCTGAATAATGTTCTTCTGATATCATCTTATTTTAAATCACCATTTTATGAAATCTAAATATATAAAAGGAAAAGGAGACTGACTGACTGATCTACTATCAACGCACAGCTCAAATCACTGGACGGATCGGGCTGAAAGGCATACAGATAGCTATTATGACGAAGGGATCCGCTATTTTTGAAATTTTTTAAAAATAATTAAGAGGGTAAAATAGGGGTTTGAAAAATCGATCTTAACGTGGACGAAGCCGCGGGCAAAAGCTAGTCTCAATATAAAAAGCTTCTAAATCAGTTCTACCATTATAAATATGAAAGTGTGTTTGTTTATTGGCTTGTCCTTCAATCACGCAGCAACGAATCAACGGGTCGATGTGATTTTTTGTCTGGGTATGGCTGAGGACCTGGAGAATGACATAATAAATCTTCTTTTATCTCGGAAAAACAAAATGATCCCGAGGTAGAAAAAACGCACTTGGTCTTTATTTTTAGATTATAACTAATCTAAAAATTATTACCTTTTTTCGTATGAACTATCGTGAAATGCAAAATTATGTTTTGAAACTAGAATTAAAAAGTGACAACCCTGGCAAGTACGCATGAGGCGACATAAAGTATGCAGCGGTAGGGTTGCCGACACAATTTGTGGCAACAATAAAAAATCCCTTAGCGCCAGACAACGGTAAGTTGCCGGCCTATCCGTCTTCTTCGCCCCTCGCGACAACACGCTGGCTTAATATGGATACGCTTGGTACGAGTATTCAAAGTTTTCCTTCTATTTGGACTAAGTACATTAGCGCGCTTTAAACTTGCGTTAGACGCATGCTTTATCTACCCAGACATGCCTCATGTTCACTGACAATAGTTGGTGTTGGCTTTGACACATCAGCGCATGCGCAACGTCGGCAGCTTACATGACGCAAGTTACTCTACGCAAGTTGATAATTACCAGTGCAACTAGACCAATTAATTCGATTTCAAAAAAGGAAGTGGTTCTCAATTCGTCGCAATCTTTTTTTTTATGTATCTTCACCGGTTACTCGAAGACGCCTGAACCGATTTGGAAAATTCTTTTTATTGTTTTAAAGGGATACCGACCGATATGATAATACTTCCCAGGTGGTCCCATTTAAATTTTATCGAAATCGGTCGAGCGGTTTTTAAAATATCAATAGTAAATTATATATTTTGTAGTGGCGCGGGTGTTTGAAGTTGGCGTTATAAAAGAATTTTTTTTATCTTATCTTCTTAATATATATAAATTACGTGTCACGTTGTTTGTCCGCGATGGACTCCTAAACTACTGAACCGATTTAGATCAAACTTCGTAACTATCTGTAATTTGGTCCACTTGAAAGATAGGATAGTTCTTTTTGATTAGGATAGTTTATTTGTTTTATTTATATAGATAAGTTGGCGGTGCGAAGTTCGCCGGGTCAGCTAGTTAAATTATATAGGAACAAAATCAATAATATGACAGATGTTGCACGCAATTTTCTGATGCAATGTCTCGTATTGTGATAGGTATAATATACCTACATAGAAGTAGTAAACAGTTATAAACATTATAAAATGAATTCATCTCGCTTTCGAGTGTAATAAAACTGAATTTATGAACGGTCATCGCTTGTTTCACATTGTACTGTTAATTAGAATAATTTTGAACAATAAATAAGAGATAGCTAATGAAAGTTGTAGGTATCATCAAAGAATTTAGTTTTCTCTCTTTGGCCCTATTTGATTTTTATCAACCATCGTTTGTGTTTTTTTTACTAACTCACCTATTTTTGGATTCCGACTTCCGTACCCAAAATCCTATCACTTAAGGTGGATTATACGAGTCTGCCGGCGAAATTCAAATTTAATTTGGTTTTTCCCATTTTGTAAACTAATACGACAAAGTAGGCTTATGGCATTCTAATTGCGCCAGTAGAATTATCATCTTTATAGGTTTACATAAAAATCTTTACTTGAAAGTGACCAATTTAAGAAATAAATCAAAATATCGAGTTGGACGTGAGTTACTCACAAATTAGTCAGTATTTTGATTAATTTCTTAAACTGGTCACTTTCAAGTAAAGATTTTTATGTAAACCTGTGAAGATGATAATTCTACTGGCGCAATTAGAATGCCATTAGCCTAGTTTGTCATATTAGTTTACAAATTGCGAAAAACCAAATTAAGAATTTCGAATCCTTAAGTACCTATCACTTAGAGTCTCTGCTGTCCAGCCGTCCGTCCGTGTACGTCTACAGGCTGTATATCATGAACTGTAATAATATGGAGATACTTGAAATGAATATGTATTTCTATTGCCGCTATAACAACAAATAATAAAAAAATAAAGTTAAAAATTAAAGAGTGCCTTGTGTGAGTGCGTGTGTGTGAGTGATTAATAATTAATAGCTGGTGTTGAATTTTGTACGATAGTATGGAACAATTGTTGTGCCGGTCTGACTCGCACTTGGCTGATTTTATTTTATTTGGACTGTTACCTGTGTTGATTACTTTGTAACTTTACGTACCTTATAAGAATACATACACGAAATTGAGCTCTAATTCAACGCTGTTATGGTTTATTTTTCTTTGAAGCTAATGTCATCGAATACGATTACGATCAATGGAATAACTTTTAGACAATTCGTACCCAGGTTTGATGATTGATCTCACGATAATTTTCTTCTTGGTTGAATCACTTATGCGACATTTCATTGCTTAAACGCAAGTTACTCCGAAAAATCAGGCGTGCCTGGGATAGAATCCGCGACCCCCCGAATAGTAGACAGCAGTGGACCAGTGACTAGACTATCACTGCTCTAGCTGCTTTTATGAAATGTGTAAGTTATTTCAACAAACCACTCATCCACTCTATGTCTTAAGGCAACAATGCACTCATTATTATTTTAAAGGCAGTCGCCGGCCTCGTCAGTCATCCGAGTTTTTATTGAAGCGGGTGGCGGTTGTTTGCTGTGCTGCAGAGGGGAGACTGATAGCATTTTAGAGCAGGTTAAGGTCAGATGGCAGTTTAAATTTAACTAGGTTTTGCATTGTAAATCTCTTCTATTTGACGATAAGATGGCTTCTGACAGCGCTCTCACCTGATAGTCAGTAATGCAATCTAAGATGGTAGGTAGCGGGCTAATTCAGAAAGGATATTATGGCATCGTAAATTTAACCCATACCCCACATCTGTTTCTACACGCCAAAGTATCGTAAAACTGTAGCTGAATCGCTTGACGGTGGTGTGGTAACTCCCACCAAACCAAACCAGAGACAATTCAAAAATTATAAAATCCCAAATTACCCCTGCTGGTAATCAAACTCGAGACCACCCGATTATAAGATCACAGCGGTTACCACTGCGCCAGGGAGGTAGCCGAAACACCTTAGTTCATAACTAACGTACATTACTTTAAGGAATCTTCTTCTTCTTCTTTATCAACCGATAGACGTCCACTGCTGGACAAAGGTCTCTTGCATGGACTTCCACAGGCCTCGGTCTTGCGCCGCCTGAATCCAGCGGCTCCCTGCGACTCGCTTGATGTCGTCGGTCCACCTGGTTGGGGGTCTGCCAACACTGCGTTTCCCGGTGCGGGGTCGCCACTCCAACACCTTGGGACCCCAACGACCATCAGCTCTTCGAACTATATGCCCCGCCCATTTCCACTTCAGTTTCGCGACACGCTGAGCTATGTCGGTGACTTTGGTTCTCCTACGAATCTCCTAATTTCTGATTTGATCTCGCAGGGAAATACCGAGCATAGCTCTCTCCATCGCCCACTGAGCGGTCCTGAGCCTTCTTATGAGGCCCATAGTTAGCGACCATGTCTCGAATCCGTAAGTCATCACTGGCAACACGAACTGTTAGAAGACTTTAGTCTTCAGGCACTGAGGGATTTTGGACGAGAAGACATCTCGAAGCTTCCCGAACGCTGCCCAGCCGAGTTGGATTCGGCGGTTAATCTCTTTCTCGAAATTGGACCTACCTAGCTGGACTGTATGTCCCAGGTATATATACCTACTCGTCTACAATTTCGAGCGCAGAGTTCTCAACGATTACTGGTTGGAGCGGAGCATGAGCATTGGACATGATTTTCGTCTTGCTCATGTTCATTTTCAGGCCCACCTGTTGAGAAACCCTGCTGAGATCATTGAGCATTGTATTGAGATCTCTCAAAGTCTCTGCCATGACTATTATGTCATCGGCAAATCGCAGGTGAGTGATGTACTCGCCGTTTATGTTGATGCCAAGCCCGTTCCCGTGCCCGTTAGCAGTGATAGTCTAGTGGTTAGAACTGTGGTCTCCTATTCGGGGGGTCGCAGGTTCGATCCCAGGTACGCACCTCTGACTTTTCGGAGTCAAGTGCGTTTAAGCAATTAAATATCACTTGCTTCAAAGGTGAAGGAAAACATCGTGAGGAAACCTGCACATCTGAGAGTTCTTCATAATGTTCTCGAAGATGTGTGAAGTCCGCCAATTCGCATTATGCCAGCGTGGTGGACTATGGTCTTCTCTGCAAGGAGACCTGCGCTCAGTAGTGAGCCGTTGATGGGTTGTTGATGATGATGATGATGAAGCCCGTTCCAATCCAGAAGTTTAAAGACGTCCTCCAACGCAGCGGTAAAGAGCTTCGGGGAGATTACGTCTCCCTGTCGCACTCCACGCTGCAAGTGGATTGGTCTCGTAGTCTGGTCCTGTATACGTACTGACATTGTGGCGTTTTCATACAAGCACTTCAACACTTGGATATACCGGTAGTCAATCCGGCATCTCTGCAGCGACCTAAACACAGCCCAAGTTTCCACCGAATCGAAGGCTTTCTCATAGTCCACAAGGAACTAGTCCACTTTAAGGAATAATTTAATATAAAAAATTCTTTTTAAGAAACCAACTTCATATAGGTACCCGCGCCACTACTAAAGTATATGATTGTTGTTGTTTTCTTAAAAACTGCTCAACCGATTTCGATAAAATTTAAATGTGACCACCTGGTCAGTATAACCCTTTCAAACAAAAAAAAAAGAATTTTCCAAATCGGATCAGGCGTCTTCGAGTAATCGGTGAAGATACATAAAAAAATGATTCCGTCGAATTGAGAACTTCCTCCTTTTTTGAAGTCTGTTAAAAATTGAAAAGTAACAGTAAATGCCTACGTCCCATAGTTTTTGAGGTTACTCCAAAATATACGCCAAAATAGGTCATTATTCTAGAACCATCACGTTTTAATGTTGAGTGTTACTGGTACGATTATAATATGAGACGAATACCACTTCAGAATAACCTGTTTCGGTCATCCAATAAAAGTTGTTTTAGTAGAAAGGTCCATAAACGTACTGCATACATTGCCAATAAATAAAATGGACCGGACGATTCAATTCTGTATGTTCAATAAAAGTACATACGAAATGTAAAGGCGAAATGTTACATGAATTCTTCATTGGAAATTGTATGGCTGGCCATGTTGGTATTATCATTTTTAGTGCTCGCCACACTGGTATATATTCAGATGGAATTTTTGATGCACTGGCAACACAGCCCCGATGCGATTGGCCGCTCTGAATATTGTATGAGCCAATCACTGCGTTGCGCTTAACACTGCATTCCAATTTCAAATGATGAAGGCGGCAAAACGACAAAATCTGTTGCAAAGTAACGGTTATGCAAGGAATAATTTTGTTATGTCATGTTCTAACTTATAGAGAAAACCATTTTTAATGTTGTTTTGCCATATAAGTAGGTATGTATTTAACTTAGAAAGGTACCTAACAACCCAATAAACAAATATGTAAAATACAAACAAATTAAAAGATTTAAATGGAGAAAATGTTGCCGTTTAATGTAGGAATTTGAGGTTAATCATGTTTATTACAGTCATATGAACGTGATTTTAATGATCAAAATATCAATCAAAAATTTATTAAGTACGGTTTTATTTCATGACATTATTCCTACTCTGTTCGCGATGCATATTTTAATGATAATGTATCTATACTTAATACTAATATTATAAAGAGGAAAGATTTTTTGTTTGTTTGTACCGAATAGGCTCTGTAACTACTGGACCGAAAGCTAAGTTATCAGGAAGTAACATATAGGCTATAATTTATTTTCAAAAAATTAGAGAAAGTTGCAATAATGTAACCCAAAGTAGCAAAATTTTGCCTGTAAAATGCATTATTTGGCGTGTGCTGAGAAACCTATTGATGATACATAAAAATTATGTACTGCATGATTAAAGTACTCATTATTCTCTACAAAAAAGTCCCGAGGGAATATATCCCACTATCATATTTAAGTCACAATAATAGCTTTTGTGTTTACGCCTTTATTATAGTAGTATTAATTCTTCCTTACTTATACATATAATAAATGCGAAAGTGTGTTTGTTTGTTTGTTTGTCCTTCAATCACGCTGCAACAAAGCTACGGGTTGACGTGATTTTTTTGGATAGTTATAGTTGAGAAACTGGAGGGTGACATAGGCATCCCGGAAAATCAAAGATTTCCCGCGGGATTTTAAAAACTTAATCCACGCGGACGAAGTCGCGGGCATCAGTTAGTATTCTATAAGAACTTCAATGGCTTCTTCTCCTATTTGACTAATATTATAATTATTTTAAGATCCTCAATAGCCTAATGACCAGTGACAGCCTATAGTGGTTGGGGCTGTGGTCTCCTATTCGGGGGCTCGCAAGTTCGATTCCTGGCATGCACCTCTAACTTTTCAGAGTTATGTGCGTTTAAGTAATTGAATATCACTTGTTTTAACGGTGAAGGAATACATCGTGAGGAAACCTGCACGCCTGAGAGTTCTCCATAATGTTCTCAAAAGTGTGTGAAGTCTGCCAATTCGCATTTGGTCAGCGCAGTGGAATATGGCCTTAGGCCTATAACCCTTATAGAATAGAATAGAATAGAATAGAATAGAATAGAATAGAAATATTTTTTATTCAAATAAACTTTTACAAGTGCTTTTGAATAGTCAATGAATCTACCACTGGTTCGGAATGCCTTTCCTGCCGAGAAGAACCAGCAAGAAACTCGGCGGTTGCTCTTTTCAAAACAGATTTACAATACAGTAAATACTATGCTATATATGCAGTGTTTCCACAATGAGGAAAGTTCCAAAAATGCATACAGACTAACTTATATCCGTTCACGAGCATGACGCATGACCCAGCCATTGCTTCGCTCAGCCATATTTAAGAGAGGAGACCTGCGCTCAGTAGTGAGACGTTAATGGGATAACGATGATGAATGCCCTAATGGTTATAGGTGAGAAATGAGTTCGACGGCGACGGTTTAATCTCTAACCATCTCTATTGTTGTTCTCACTCATACCACAATTTTTCGCATATTTGAAGGGAAGAGACAAATATTAGTTACCCCCTATTTGTTGTGTTCAGCATGGCTACTTATTTTCTTAAAAAAACAATGTGTCGGTTTGTAACCTTGTACTTCAATCCCGCCGCAACAGAGCTACGGATTAACTTGCACCCATGGAAATACTTAGTATTTCCATGGGTGCCTGTGTAAACTAAAAATTTAAAACACCCCTGACATATGAATCTATGGCCGGACTATGTACGATATACCAGACATCCTGTTACATAATTTTCTGCTCCATCATCAGATCCTCCTCCTGCTGGATCCTCGATCATCAACTATCTAACACTTACTCTTTGAGACCATTCTAACGAGCCCAAACACACTTTATCTGCTGTAAGTTACTGAGGAGTTGGGTATCCCCCAGTCTGCTTCATGCTGCAGAATCAGTTCAAGGTTACCATGCCTTGGAAATATCCAAAGACGATTAACTAAAGAATGCATGTACATTTTGGAAATTGCTAAGTTTGTTAAAGAAAACCCCCATATATTTAAATTTAGCCATGATAATGTTGAAAAGAGAACTATGAGAAATCTGAATAAATTAATTTCTGACATAATTTCAAAAACGACACTATGTCGGAAAAATTGTTACGCTACGTGCATAAAGATTTTATAAACTACCCGGAGAAATTAGGATGCTCTCAGAGAAAAAATTTAACTACCAGCCTACCAGCCTGCCAGCTACTACAACCTTTTCAGTAATTTAAATTAATAATATTACTTAGTTATAAGGACAACTGTTATCTATGTAACTAATTACATATTTGCATGCTACTCTGTGGCGGATTGAAGCGCGTGTATTATAATTGTTTAAGATCTTAAATGTACTCAATCTGGCAAATAAATAATTTGAATTTGAATTTGAAATCAAATAATGAAATTATTTTGTTCCAGCGAAAGACGGGGCGTGTTGGACGCCGCGGCGTTACAGGCGTTAGCTGGTGAGAGCGTGCTGGAGAAGGAGCGCCAGCTGTCTGAGATGATCCTGCAGCTGCAGATGGTGAGGGAACAGCTGTTGGCGCAGCAGGAGCACACCAAGGTTAGTGAGCATTGCTAGTGATTACACTTACACTGACTTCACCAGAAACTATGAGGTTCTCAATTAGTCGCGGAGCTCCCCATCCTCCATCATTTCAATACAAATTTTGTATGGAAACTAACTTTTGCCCGCGGCTTCGCTCACTTTAAGTTCAATTTCGCTCACTTTAAGTTTAAGCCTCAATAGCCCAACGGTTAAAGGTACGGACTGAAAACTGAAAGGTCGCAGGTTCGAATCCCACCCGTTGCACTATTGTCGTACCCACTCCTGACACAAGCTTTCCGCTTATTTGGAGGGGAGAGGAGGATATTAGTCAACTTCAACTTGACTAATATTCTTTAAAAAAAAAAAATATTATTCATTTTTCAAACTCTATTTAACCGCCTTAGGGGTTGAAATTTTAAAAAATCCTTTTTATACTTAGAATGTCTACGTCATAATAGCTAAGTATTTGTCAGTGGTTTGAGCTTTGCGTTGATAGATCAGTCAGTCATTCAGTTAAAGAAAGAAAAGAAAGAAAAAGCATTTATTTTAATAAAAATCGGCCAAGTGCGAGTCGGGCCTCGCTCTTTTAGGGTTCCGTTAAAAAAAATTAAATAAAAATATTTCCATGTACCCATGGAAATTTTTAATTAAATTTTTTTTATTTAATTTAATTTTTATTATTTGTTGTTATAGCGGCAATAGAAATACATAATATGTGAAAATTTCATCTGTCTATCTATTATGGTTTACGAGATACAGCCCTCTGACAGACGGACGGACGGACGGACGGACGGACGGACGGACAGCGTAGGCTTAGTAATAGGGTCCCGTTGGTACCCTTTGGGTACGGAACCCTAAAAATTGTGCCACACACATCACATCAGTTAGTCAGTAAGTTAGTCAGTCAGTCACCTTTTCTTTTTATATATATTTAGATGATGGAAATTATAGACAAGCGAAAGATGTTTCTGTTCTAAGCATTATAGTTCGATGGGCACAAACATTTAAATTGAATTTAAAAACATCCCAATAGACGAACAGACAGACCCTTTTTAAACTTTTCCCGACAACAAAGTCTTTCGGCGTCGAGTCGAGGCACAACAAACTTAATTTGCAAAAAGGGTAAACAAAACAGTCGCCTCGGAAATTAGACTTTCCAAGCGAATTCTTAGCATCGCATTATTTGCTATTACTATACCTATCTTCTTCTTTATCAACCGATAGACGTCCACTGCTGGACAAAGGTCTCTTGCATGGACTTCCACAGGTCTCGGTCTTGCGCCGCCTGAATCCAGCGGCTCCCTGCGACTCGCTTGATGTCGTCGGTCCACCTGGTGGGGGGTCTGCCAACACTGCGCTTCCCGGTGCGGGGTCGCCACTCCAGCACCTTGGGACCCCAACGACCATCAGCTCTTCGAACTATGTGCCCCGCCCATTTCCACTTCAGTATCGCGACTCGCTTAGCTATGTCGGTGACTCTGGTTCTCTTACGGATCTCCTCATTCCTGATTCGATCCCGCAGGGACACTCCGAGCATAGCTCTCTCCATCGCCCGCTGAGCGGTCCTGAGCCTACTTATGAGGCCCTTAGTTAGCGACCATGTCTCGGATCCGTAAGTCATCACTGCCAACACGCACTGTTCGAAGACTTTAGTCTTCAGGCACTGAGGAATTTTGGACGAGAAGACATCTCGGAGCTTCCCGAACGCTGCCCAGCCGAGTTGGATTCGGCGGTTGATCTCTTTCTCGAAATTGGACCTACCTAGCTGGACTGTGTGTCCCAGGTAAATATACTCGTCGACATTTCGAGTGCAGAGTTCTCAACAATTACTGGGTGGAGCGGTGCATGAGCATTGGACATGATTTTCGTCTTGCTCATGTTCATTTTCAGGCCCACCTGTTGAGAAACCCTGCTGAGATCGTTGAGCATTGTATTGAGGTCTCTCAGAGTCTCTGCCATGACAACTATGTCATCGGCAAATCGCAGGTGAGTGATGTACTCGCCGTTTATGTTGATGCCAAGCCCGTTCCGATCCAGAAGCTTAAAGACGCAACGCAGCGGTAAAGAGCTTCGGGGAGGTAACGTCTCCCTGTCGCACTCCACGCTGCAAGTGGATTGGCCTCGTAGTCTGGTCCTGTATACGTACTGACATTGTGGCGTTTTCATACAAGCACTTCAACACTTGGATATACCGGTAGTCAATCCGGCATCTCTGCAGCGACCTCAACACAGCCCAAGTTTCCACTATACCTATATAAAACGTCAAAGGAAGGGTTTTTATGTTCATTCATTCATATCAACCCATCAACGTCTCACTACTGAGCGCAGATCTCCTCTCAGAGAAGGGTTATAGGGCATCACAGCACGCTAGTCCAATGCGAATTGGCAGACTTCACAAGCTTTTGAGAACATTATGGAGAAATCTCAGGTGTACAGATTTCCTTACAATGTTTTCCTTCACCGTTAAAACTACTGATGTTAAAAAACAAATTAATTAAACGCACATAACTATACCATATAATGCTAAACTTATTCTGTTAACTTTTTTTACCTTTAGTTTAAACAATGGTGACCTTTGTCCTTTTTAGTTAACCTACGTCAATCGTTAATCCTATAACGAGCTTATTGTTGCACTAAGTACAACATAGCAGTACATAATTATTATGCTCCTACATATATATTATACAGCTATGTAATGTATAAAATTATTTTGAAATCGTAATGATTATGAATATGTCATAAAAATACGATTCGAAGTGGCCGTCATACAAAATGTTGTGACTTGTGCACTCGTTCTATTCGTATTTATACGGATCCGTCAAAATACGAATCGAATGAGTGCACAAGCGCACGTACATTTGTTGTATTTAGACTTTATGTAGACCACTTCGAATCGTGTTTTTACGAATACGATTACGAATCGAATAAAGTGTGTGTGTGTATATTATGTTACTCTTTATTAATCTTTCACGCAAGAAGTACTGGACGGATTTAGCTGAAATTTGGAATGTAGATAGCTCATACCCTGGATAAACACATAGGCTACATTTCATCCCGGAAAATTAAAGAGTTCCTGCGGGAATTAAAAGTCTTAATAAACGCGGATGAAGTCGCGGTCATCATCTAGTGCAAAATAAAAAAATAATAATAATAGCATAATATGTTCGCGTTTTATTGAATTTTGCAGTTTGTACTTTCCAGGTAATTTTAAGACTGGAATGAATGGGAGAAAAGGGAGAACCCTTGTCTTGCTTACCAGACAAGGCCGAATAGTCATATTATCACCCCTTTTTTCTTTCTCACCTTATCGGTTATTGACTTATGAATCAACTTATGCCTTTCAGTGGTCATAACAACTGCCGGGTTATGGTAATGAAGTATCGTATCATATTTCATTTAAAGCGAGCTAAATCATTTACTAAATTTACGACCATTAAGAAACTGTTAGCTCTTAAATATGATATTCCACATATTCAAATAGCTTCCAAGTTAAATGAATTTAACTTTACAGCTCGTAACTATTCCAGAAATCACATTTTGGAAACATCTATGACGTCAAATTTTAATATTTTTATTGGTGTAGTTTTACACCTAATATTTATTTAAAGGGCTTGATATTTTGGATATCGGAAACTGTATTTAATATGAAATTAATTCTATTATTGAAGTAGTTGAATCATAGAGTTAAATTCATATTAAATTATGTGACGTAGGCATTCCTTCTAATTACTTTTTCTTCTTTACTACTAAGCATAATTATTCTCTAATTACTAGTACAATTATTCTTTTCGTTCTTATGCCAGACCTAAGTTCAGTTCAGGAATATCATTGTCTACTCTTCCTACCTACATTGCCTTAGCTGTATAGATACATTTTTGGATGGTTTTTCTTTTCCTTAGAACTCAACCCCTATAAATTATTTATTATTTTATAAACAGGTGACAAAACAGCGACTTAGTTCGCGTGGATTTAGTTACTAAAAATCGCGTGGGAATTTTGATTTTCCGTGGATAAAAGTTATCCATCCATCCATCAGCCGGTAGATATTCGTCCACTGCTGGACATAGGCCTTTCCGAGAGTGAGAGGGTTAGCAAGCTGAAGTGGCAGTGGGCAGGTCATATCTGTAGCAGAACCGATGGAAGTAGGTGGATGAGGAAGGCGGACGACCGTGTTTGGTGGCGCGCTCTCGGAAAGGCATACCTATGTCCAGCTGTGGGATAAAAAGTACCCCATGTCAATCTCTAAGCCTCAATTAATATGTTCAGTGATAAAAAGTCCTCAATTAATATGTTCAGTGATAAAAACTGCAATAAATCGTCGATCCGTTGTTCCGTTGTTGCTTGATTGAAGGACAAAACAACAAACAAACACATTTTCACATTTATAATATTAGTAAGGATACTTCTCCAAAAAGTGATCTTATAATATTATCTTAAAACTAAACTAAACTACCCCCGCTCCTGTTTAAGTCAACAACTACGTTTGATTATTATAGTTTTTCTCCAAAGTGGGTTTCACAACGCCACTTTTCCTATCAATCCCTTACAAAAGGGTAAGTACGGTTACAAAGAAGGGGACCCTTGTATTCAAATCTTTGAAGTTCGTGACCTTGCATGTTAAGCGACCGTCTGGACATCGGGGTTGAATAGAATCGACGGCTTTATCTCGACAAGAAACAACATGATCAATTTTGTTAGCTTTTTTACACCTGGGGTTAGATTGACTCAATGTGATGCAATCATTTCAATTGAATATGTGCTCTTATTAGCTTAGTTGCTAGTTTGTATTGTCGGAATATTGTAATTTTAAGTTTAGTTGTGCAATTTAGGGACTGTTTTAAAGTCAAGAGTTGTCTTGAAAACTTACGTTCGTTGTTTCAAATCCAAAAGAACTCATTACATCTACTCTTAACACAAGATTTACTGTCAGCTTTCCTATACAGTGCTAGAGATCCGTATATTTTTTAGAAATACATCTCAGAAAATCATCGTCTTAATAAATTTTATTATCATCATTTTAAAAAGTCAGGTTATAAAATAATTTTAATGAAACTCTAAGAAGATGGATAATAAATAAAGTTTTGAAACTTGAGAAATATTGGTGGCAAAATCAGGTGTTTAAATTATACGTATTTAAGAAATAATTATGTAGTTAGGTAGGTAATAAAAATTTAAAATTAGATGTCCTTAAACTATTTACTAAAGACAAAGCCTTGAAATTTTGAACAAAACTGCTGTTTAGCTACAGTTCGTAGAAAGGTCAAAAGATGACGTTTCATTAGTTAATTTTTAATTTTAAACTTGCTTGCTACATTGTGGATATTAGCTAGTAATACATAAAGAAAGAGTTTCGCAAAAACACCAGCATACACTTCCGCATTACAAAAAAAACACTCATATCATAGGTTCATCAATTTAAACGCTACTCATAAAGCATAAAAGGTAGAAAAGGCTCATACAAAAATATCTGATTGCGAATAGTGTATTGATTGTGGAGCGCATTGAACGTGCAATTTGTCTTTAATTCGGATTCAGATACAATAGTAATGAAAATCCTTTCATCTCAAATCAATTTCATGTATGTATGGTGTGTGGTGGTTGTATGAATATCTATGTGAAAGAATGTATCTGTGAACATTAGGGTTGTTACTGGGATATTGTATCGAATGCTTGATTCCAAGTCAAATAACTCGAGTCGATGCAGCAAACAAAAAAGGGATTTCCACAAAAAGATAAATTTTATAGATATTAAGATTCACTCACGTTCAGTCCGCCGTTGTGACATAGAAGTCATTATTATTGCTACAACGTTCACAGAATCTTTTTAACATGGAATGAAAGAAGAGTTAAAGGACTCAATTTATGTAATGTGACGTAAGATGATAAAATCAAAATTTGTTTGAATCAGAACTACAATAATAAATAATTAATCAATAATATCATTAATTTATATTTAATGTAAATACATTCATTTCATCATCATCATAAGCAACCCATCAACGGCTCACTACTGAGCGCAGGTCTCCTCTCAGAGAAGGGTTATAGGCCATAGTCCACCACGCTGGCCCGATGCGAATTGGCGGACTTCACACACCTTCAAGAACATTATGAAGAACTCTTAGGTGTGCAGGTTTCCTCACGATGTTTTCCTTCACCGTTGAAGCAAGTGATATTTAATTGTTTAAACGCACTTGACTCCGAAAAGTCAGAGGTGCGTACCCGGGATCGAACCTGCGACCCCCCGAATAGGAGACCACAGTCCTAACCACTAGGCTATCACTGCTTACTAGGCTATCACTGCTTTTGAAAATTCATTTGGCCTCTTTAAATTACTAATTTAGCTTAGGTATTTGTTTTGGGTTAGAATTGTGGAAAAAGCTACAACGAACGGTCAACTCTTGTTGACCGTTCGTCATGAACATGACAGACTGATTCTTATCAGTCTGTCATGTTCTTATTAACATCGCATTTAACGGGTAGGTATGCGTAATAAATAAACTCTCCAGTGGTAATCGTAATATTATATACCTAGTTACAGGTATAAAAATCGGCCAAGTGCGAGTCGGGCCTCGCTCTTTTAGGGTTCCGTTAAAAAAAATTAAATTAAAATATTTCCATGTACCCATGGAAATATTTTAATTTAAATTTTTTAATTTAATTTAATTTTTATTATTTGTTATTATAGCGGCAATAGAAATACACAATATGTGAAAATTTCATCTGTCTACCTATTACGGTTTACGAGATACAGCCCGCTGACAGACGGACGGACAGCGTAGGCTTAGTAATAGGGTCCCGTTGGTACCCTTTGGGTACGGAACCCTAAAAAGTCATGAATGAATGTCATCAAAATAATTGGTAAATAACAATAGTTGGCTATATTTTTACAGATAATAATTATAAATACATTGTGCATTGTGATGTGTTTTGCTAAGCAAGAAATCAATGTTTCCGACTACGATATCTCGTAGTCGATTAGAAGCGTTGGCACATCCCTAGCGCACGGTGTGTTTGTGTTAGGGCGCCAACTGCAACAAAGACACTCTCATACTAATGAATCAGCGATAAAAACTCGAACTCTCGATCACATGCCCTCTGTAACAGGGCTGCCGATAAGTGAAGTAGTTTTTTAAGGCTCAACTGTCACAGATTACAGAATTTATGGTAGGAATTAGAAGTTGAAACAAAGATTTCTCAGGAGTACGAGCGTTTAGGATATCGGAATTAATTTCCTCTGCGATAAAATACTTCGGTCGGAAACCTTAAAACCTGGTTATTTTATATTCAAAATAAAAACGTGCTTTAGTATTTTCGAGAATAAGTCTATAAGATTCTAATATAAGATGTCCAGCACGAAAATTTTGGCTACCTGCGATTGTTTTTAAATTGTTATCTTTATCTGAATAATTGGTAGATATTCTTGTTGTAACCCAATCAGTCATGCGATTGTGGAAGAAAATCGTGTTAATTTGACAGCTAACGTACGTTAACATATGTTTGATATATAAATTGGAATATTATTAAACCATACATTTTAAGCTGTAATTTTATGATACGTTTTAGTTCTACAATCGCACGACAGTGATCGTTTGTCTCCATTCTGTAGCAGTACGCTACGCTGTGCTTTGTAGCTACTGCTGTAGAAACTAGGGTGGTAATTTTATTGGTAAAGACTGCCTGGTTTAAGGTTTTGATTCTGTCCATGTCTAATAAACACAAGTTCTCCAGATTTTCTAAAACAGTATTTAATTAAGCTGTCAATAAAATAATTATAAATGAGACAAAATATAAAAAAAAATGTTTCCTAATTATAATTATCGATAAAAAAATAACTGTGACAAAAAAATTAAAAAAAATGGAAAGTAAATAAAGACTAAAATAATAATTATCGATAATCCCATAATAGTTCAAATACAAAAATATCTATATACATATTATTATAGATGTTATAAAAAATTATCGATAATTATCGATGAAAAAAACTGTCTGTGAGTAAAAAATTCTGTTCCATACGAAAATACATATTTCCAACCCTTACAATGGTCCATAGAAAAGAGAGAAAAAGCGCAATGGTCAATATTTTCCATTAACAAAGAAAAAAAACCGTAGTGGCGTATGCTTTCCTTCTATTGTGAAATGGAAAAAAATGTTTTGTCCGTATTAGCTGACGAGCGAGCCAACCCTACATTGTTGACTATACAGATTGAAGAGGCCTGCCATAGATGCGCAAATGGGTACGGGTAATGGCGGCGTATTCGCGCTTTTTTCAAATACAGAACGTCCCTTTGTTGACTCCGGATCCATTCCGAATAGGCGTGTTCGATACTGGCTGAATTTTGTTTTTTTTTTTTTCAGCCAATCCTTGTTGTTTTCTGTCTTTCTGCCAGCCAGGTTTGTTTAGAATTCGATTGGGCTCAATCACTATGCATGCATATTGCATATCCTCTCTACTGCTATTCTATTTTGTCTCTATTTAGATATATCTATAGGTACTTATCTATTTATAACCGATGCACGTTCCTCTGCTGGATATAGGTACCTTTAATAGATTTTCACACTTCACGACCTTGTGCCACTAGTTTCCAGCTGGTACTTTTTTAATGTCGTCTTTTGACCTAGTAGGGGGTCCATCTACATTGCGTTTCCCGGAGAGGGAACCATTCCAGAACCTTGAGACCCCAAGGTCCCAAGGTGGTCTCTTGGTGGTGCGAGCTATGTGCTCAGCGCATTACCACTTCAGCTTCCCGTTTGTAGATGTTCATCTAAGGATCTTCTTATCACTTTATTTTTTAACTATAGGCAGCTTATGGCTGCGATTTTGTTAAATGCGGAGTAAGTTTTTGAAAAATTCCGCGAGAACCTTTTGTTTTTCCAACAAAAAGTAGTTTATTGTATCTACTCTCCAAATCCTTAGCTATACCCTTGCAAAAAATCACGTTGATCTGTAGGCCCATGATTGAAGGACAAACCAACAAATAAAAGCACTTTTGCATTTATAAAACCCATTATAATAAAAAAATTTACACCATGGCTATTTATTTGATGAACTTCACGAATTTTGTACTAATTTCAGTTTCATAAGTATTTCATTTATTTTAACTATTTCTTGTGTATTTATTATTACTTACCTATGTGATTATGACGTCAGTCATTAGTGTGATTACTGATTGCACCAACCCTAGTCCAGTCAATTAGGAGCAAAGTTACACAAAACATGATTATTTGCAAATAATAAAAATCCTTGGTTCACTTTACCAGAGCTGGCGTAGGACATCGGCATATATACGTCTATATTCTTTCGTAATCTTACATTCATCCATTCAAGTCAATGCACCTAAATAAGGGCAATACCAAAACAGAAGTCAATGGTTTATTTTTGCAAAGGCACTCATTCGAATTAAATATCCATAGGTGACTACATAAATAGAGTGCGTTGATAACGTGGAACACCCCACATTGTGCAGGCCCCGCGCCCAGACAAACGGAAATATGAAAATGAAACGGCGAAACGGAAAAACGCATCAGACACCCGCACTGCTCTGCTGCCGGACAAAAAATGAACACAAGCGCTTAATTCGCAAAAAGCCCGTTTGATGTTTACTAATTGACAATCAGTGGAGGGATGCGTCTCATTGGTCCGCTTCCTCGTTCCGTTTTTAAAAATTAAAGACAAAATAAATTAACGGGGTGGCTACTTTTTTAATCTTTGCTTTTTTGGTACGATCCGGGCGTAGCGTTTTATACTGTTACCTACCTATGGCACAGAATACATAATGGGTAGTATAGGTAGATAAAAAGTATATTTTTATGAGTGTTTAACATTCCATGTATATTCATAGATGTATAACTATAGATTGGCACAGCATAATAGGTAACTATTTACAGGTTTTAATGCCATTGGACGCATTAAAGCATCAAAAATATACCTAACTATAAAATTTAATTTAGTTTTATCCACAACGAAGATAAAGGGGGGTCGAAAATGGCCTGAACTGTTTCGAGAAAAAGATTTGCCGATGCCGCTTTTTTGCTTGGCGGGGGCACTGCCGTGCCCCCAGATATATTGTATAATTTTCCAAATCAGGTTTGTATTAATTAACCTTGATTAAAACCTGAAACCTGAAATAATTATTGACTGCATGCGAAAAATATTATCTATCTTAAACAAAAAAATTTTATACATAAAAATTTTAATTATTATTTAATAATAATCATTAAAAATACGAATACTTTCAATGTTGGTTGATGTCCGTTTCATCGTCCGCGTGGCATTAGGTTTTTCAAAAATTACGTAGAAACTTTTTGATTTTCTAGAATAAATGAGGAGAGAGAGGAGAGAGACATCCATCTTCAAGATTTTGTCTCTCAGGTCTCTGTGCCTTTCCTAAAGATCGGTTCAAGTATGTCGTAAAACGTTGTACTCAAGAGAGATAGGTAGATAAACACAGTAATTTTGCACGCTTTAAATACGTTATTTTTTCATTATACTTATACTTACATTTATAATTGCTATCTACGTATCATCATCATCATCAACTCACCAACGGTTCACTACTGAGCGCAGGTCTCCTCTCAGAGAAGGGTTAAGTATGGACCATAGTCCACCACGCTGGCCCAATGCAAATTGGCAGACTTTTCTCACTCTCTCTCACACATTGGAGAAAATTATGAAGAAATCTCAGGTGTGCAGGTTTCCTCACGATGTTTTTCTTACTCCATTGCAAAATATTATTATTTTAATAAGCTTATCTACTAGTAACTAAGTACTATCTAGTAGTCTATCTATTTTACAGTGAAAAACGCGAAAAAATTACTCCACATTAAAAAATATAACTCCGCTCTTTGAATAATGTTATGAAGTGCCAACATAAAATAGTGTTAAAAAGTCTTTTAACCGCTCGCTCGCCACTTACAAAGCGTCATGTTGGTAATATTGACAAAATTAATTTCTACCGAGCACACCCATTTACATGACATTTCAAACACTCCAGCTCTACCACTTAACCGACTTGATGTTGACACTTACATAAAAAATCCGCACTAAAATCGCACATGATGTCAACGAGGCGCATTTAAAAATTGCTGTGAAACGGAAAAAGCCGGGGGTTGCCGTCAGACCAATTAGTTGCTGAAAGAAACCGACGGACAGGACAACGTTTTGATTAAAAAAAGTTTCAATATATTATTAAAAAGTCACAGTACTTACCGCTTTGCGCGCGCTTGCCATTCAGCGCAATTGGACTGGAATTGAAAAAAAAACGCACCGTCGTTTTTTGTATTGTATATTAATATACTTAATTATATTTTAAACTAGCTGTACCCGGCATGCATTAAAGCAAGCAAATCACGTAAAGCACTTAGGTATACTTAAAGAAATTATACTTATTAAGTAGGTATAGATTTTTTTGGCCAGGAACCCTCGCGGGCGTCCCCAGACCATCCTATCAAAGTAGGTATCATCACAATCTGATCAATGGTTTCGGAACGCCTAGAGGATAAACATACAAATATTTGTTTTTATTTATATATAGATATAGAACGCGTTATACGTCGATAAGATGTTCCAGAATAGCTAGTAATGAGGGTAATTTTTTGATACGAGGCTTGCCGAGTATCAAAACAGGATAGTACGAGAATTAAAATGACTAATTACGTTCAGTTGCATACAAGATTTTATCTACGACAAGGAAAATAAAATCATTAACAAAATACGCCGTAGGCTCAATAAAGTAACAAAAAGTAACTCCGTAAGCCTCCACCAGCCGCCTGTGGCGCCTCTGTCGTATGAACGGTACAAAAGTGCCAGAACTCAGAGCCTTAGCTTTAGGTATCCTATTTTAAGAAGATAACCATTTCGATTCAGCTCCCATACAACAAGCTGCATCGAAATGAGAAGCAAAAGCAAAATCGAAAGAGGGTTCATTTCGATTCAGCTGTCAAATTCGAAATTGAAACTTTTCGATGCTGGAGTAGATAAAGGTTTCTTTCGATTTTCTTTAATTTGATATTGATGACATTAAACTGCTATTAGTTGCCATTTTTACTTTCCAACTTTCTGCTTTTGAGTTGAGTGCATGTTGATACATCATCATCAACACATCGCTAACCTAATACCTACTTAAAAGGTCTCCTTTCAGAATCAGAAACTTGTAGGTCATAGTCCACCACGCTGGCCAAGTGTGGATAGATATAACTCGGAAAAACCATAGATGCGGAATAGCGTGCTTGTGAACGAATCCCGGACCTCCTGAAAAAATATTACCGCTATCCGGTTGTTACCGCTATCAAAGTAGATACCTACTGGTCAATTAAAAGGTTCCTAGCAGGTTCGTTTCCGGCCTATTTGTCAACCATAAGCACAGATTAAATCTAACACTCCGAGCAATCATGTAACTATCACAGTCATTACCGTCCGAACCAATCGCATACCCGTCATACCGAACGTTTTAATAACCTATTTTCAATTTTAATCACGTCGTAATTCCAACCTATTCCGTTGTAAATTCCCGCCTACGCCTCGCCAATCCACTTCCTATACAAGATCATAACCTATTTATACCTACCATTATTCAGTCCATTGTTTTCCCAATAACAACCGCCGAATCAAATTATTGGCTGCATTACACTAGATTTTCCTTCAAACGACTTACGACTTTATACCGCGAAAATTGAACGTTGATCGAGTGAAATTCGCACGGCAAGCTTTCACTAGGGCAGTTCAATATCGTAGTGGGGATAACAATTGTCTATTGTCGATGCCTATCTCTTTTGCGCATCGCTAGCAAAGGTCTTTGTTAGACGGAGAAGCTAGATAATGTCGTCCCATTCTAACACAATGAGCGTGGAAATGGGCACGCCTTTGTAGTCAGCATTTTCCTCCATTCGTCCACGTTTACTCGCTCATTCCATGTAATCTGTAATCTGCGCATGTCCTTTAGATAATTGTTATATTAAACGTGTATTCCAACTTAAATTACTCGTCAGAACTGTCCCTATTCTACAAGTAAACAAAACAAGGAAGTTCCATAAAACTGTGCTCTAGAAGTCTCATTGTAAGTAAATGATAGACGTAAGAAAAATTCGAATATGACGCAACGCAAGGCTGCATTTACTTTCTACGTTATTTTTTGAGCATGATGATTGTACGTCTAGCACTCTAGCGGCCTTAACCGTGTCTCTTTAGTTTGGCACTGCGACTTTTTTAAACTATCATTGCATAGAATATCAAGCCTTACCTAGGTAGGTAGGTACTAGGAAGGTACTAGGTATTACCTAAATGTGTAAGTGATACCCGTTTAGTTTTCGTATTGCCTACGTTTTCTCTAACTGGTTTGGTCGATGTACTAGGGACGCATAAAATTTTGCAATAGCGTCTGCATTCTTCTGCGTATGAATTTTCCAGTCGCCGCTAGTGACGTGACGGGGATGTTGAAATTTTGTTTATCGATACAGGATGGATTGGCCAGTAGATAGATACCTAGCTATTTATTGATGCATGCGGAGTTATAGGTAAATGATTAAAAGTATATGCTTTGCATTTTTTAATAGCTATATTATTGCTTGGTAGCTCTGAATAAGCAAAGTGGAACGTAGCGTTGGAAGATTCTTTGGAGTTCGAAGAGAAGATGAAGATAGATAGATGGATAATTTCAGGATTGTCGCCGGGAGCTGTTGGATATAAGCGGCACAAGTCCTTGACGAACCTTGCATGAGACCTATGTCTATAGCCATATATATTGGTTCATCACCAACAGCAACCCATCAAAGGTACGCTACTGAGCACAGATCTCCTCTCAGAGAAGGGTAAAAATGAGTATGGATATATTGGTTAAATGACTGCAAAACCTAGATTAGATGTGTAAGGATTTTTATCTCTTTTTTTCGAGATGAGGGTTACGTATATGTTTATTTTTCTTTATTTTAGAATCGTCAACAAGATTACACTAAGAAGTATAGGTAAAATTATAATGTAACTTTCATCATGCAAATTAAAAAATTAAGAAAGGTTGCAGTCTAATAATGTTTAAACAAAAAAATTAAAAGAAAACCTAATACTTATTAAAAGGAAAGTAAAAAATTCCTAGTGCTCAAATAACAAAATGACTATACGAGTAAAAATCTAATTAACTACACAACAAATTAACTAAATATAATTAATTATATTTTTATTTTGAAGTAAGATTGCAATAATTGCGTTCATTGAAAATTCATCAAATTGATTACTTAATAACAGAAATGTACAAAGGCAGTCGATATTCAAAGTAGGTTGGTACGCATGATTATAGAGTTTACTGTCGAGTAGTATGATTAAAATTAAATTTCAATCTATCGACACTAAAGTCTACATCACTTAGCAATATTTAGCAATACGTCAGTTAGTACCTACTTCTAGTAAAGATTAATTATAGAGTCGTGCGTTTAATTTGTGCAGAGCATGTAAGTGGTTATTTTAAATCCGTGAATATATGATGTACGGTCAATCAAAGTGAACTGCATCAAATGAGAGCGAAGGTAATAGTGCTGTCAAACAACTTATGTCGATATCGATATTTAGGTCTGCATCTATACTTGTATTTCATTAATAATGGATTCACAGGCTAATTTGATTGAATAATTGTTTGTATACATAATTTCCATATAGATATATAGGTATATCTATAGTTAGGTATAGGTACATTATAAAGTTTTCGGTTTGCCGTAACAGTGAAAAAATGATATAATGAGATGAAAATACAATGCAAAATTTAATTATTTCGCATTTAAGTGGTCTAACTTCACGCTTTTATAAACTGTGAAACGTTTATGAAATATATTAACATGAAAATTTTCAAAAGAAAATCAAGCCCATTTTCTGTATGATTTCACATTTGTTGAAAGTCGCAAAGACTCGCAGTTTTTATTGTTTAATGCACGCGTCTTATTAGTGCTTTTATCATTAATATTATCCTGCCCATTTCAAATAGCCAAGCGGTTTAAAAGCTACGGCAGTGGACATTACACTACAAAGTAGAAGTCATAAGTTTCTTATCGTGCATTTTACGCACTAGCATCGTTGCACTAGGTATAACTGCTTTGAATTTAACAACGATTTCACCGCATATTAAGTGAAAATGCACTCTGATGAAAATAGATACGTGTAGATAGATACAATGTAGATATCATAAATTATTATGTGTGTATGACATACTTATCTTCGAGCGTTAGTCGACATTATAAGACCCATAATGTCGCTTAAATTCTTTTAGGATTTTACCAGTTTTGCACCATTTTAACTCAAATTCCTTATCTACATCAGGGCAAAATCACATTATTTGATACTTTTTGTACTGTTGCAGAATAAGATCAAGAATAAACTTAGGTATATAATTACAAGAAATAACTTAAACAGGCATGATTGTCTTCAAGCGCAAGCCTATCTTATTTAAGGGAGAAAATGTAACTTAATACACACATCAAAAGTGTCTAGGGATCAACATATATTTTTGCAATAACTTTTCTCCTGATTGATATTAATTAAAATTTTCTTTAAGGATTCATCAAATAAAGTGTTTTCGTTTGTCACAGTAACGATAAACCAAGTCACCTTTGCATTAATAAAGAAATTTGCCATTTTCCTAATAAAGGGATTTTTGACATTTGAACCACTAACATTAAAGTTCGAAAAAAAAGACTGAAATAACAGTTTTCTTTAAAATTTTATTGGGTAACTTAAACAATTAATAATCCGTGTTTCTACCGCGAACACTAACAACACAAGAACATCGGTTTGGCATACTCAAAATGAGTTCATCCAAATCACGCTGTGGAATGGCCGCCCATGTTCGTTGCAACAACAAAAAAAGGTCTTCTTGCCACTGGATACCCTCCATATTCGGCAGAGCTCTTCTCTGTAGCATATCCCATGCATGCTCAATCGGGTTCAAGTCTGGCGACTGAGCAGGCCAGGGCAGGACATTGATGTTAGGTGCGGCGAGAGTCTGTCTTACAACTCTTGCGGTGTGCGGTCGTGCATTATCATGCATTAACTGAAATAAGGGACCGATTTGCACTTGTAGAGGAACGATGACGTCTGATACAATCGTCTCAGCATAAATTTGAGCGTTGAGGTTGCCTCTGATCCAAATCAACTCAGTTCTTCCGCCGATCCAAATACCCGCCCATACCATGATGGTTCCACCACTATAAGGATGGACTTCCTGGTAGGATTTTAATCGCTGATTATGAAATTATGAAATGCACCAAAAAGGATCCATATAAATTTATAAAATCATAAATTTATTACAAAGCCACATCTCAATCTCAAGAAATCCGCATAAAAATGCTTGATCCCTAGACACTTTTGATGTGTGTAGTTATTAACTACAGAATAAATAATAGTTCCTATCTATTTACTGTCTACTAACGTACCAATCGTATTAAAGACGCTGAGAGAAAGAGGGGAAATATTATAGAAGCTTAAATAAGCGACGCAACTATTACTATCTCTTCAGAGACTTGTCAGTCTTCACTGACCGCATTCCGAAAAGTATGATGCCTTTAGACAGGCAGAAAGAAGCCTTTGAGAAAATTATATTTTCTGTCCCTTTGTGGAGGAAAAGAGTGGAAGGGGCTCGGAAAATGGGGAGGGGGGGTGTTTCATAATTAAATAGTGTACGCTTAGTTACGCGAACAAGTCGTGAAAAGTTTGTGTAAGGAAAATTCGAATCGCGCTGTTGAGAGTTGCAACATTATGAGTGCTATTACTAATTTAGCAGTTTGTCTTGTTATTTTTGTTTAAGGCGTTAATTAAGAGGATCTTTAGAGTTCTGTTTTTATATGCATATAAAAAGAGTCTGCATAAATAATTGATTCAGTGAGGGCTGTTTGTTTTTTGGAAATGTTCACGCACTTTTGTCGGCCTAAATATTGGCGAATTTTAAAATAACTTGTTTACACCTAATTTTGTTTACAAAGTCGTCTATACTTTAAAGAGAAAGTTCATATCGAATTTGAATAAATTTCACTTCAAATTTCGCGTTTCCATTTCAACGAAGAGAAGCAAAAAAAAAATATAACACAAACCCGAAACAAAATAATAACTGGAATCACAAAATACAATATTGATGAGGGATCTAAAAACGGAGTCCTTTCACGTCAAGGGGGCCGCAACAAAAACCGAAGTTGGAAAGCAAATTAACCTTTCTACAGAACGAAACTCATTTACCGATACAAAACAAGACCCGACCAATAGAGTCGAGTTGCCTGAATCGGAAAATAGGTGCTGGATGAAAGGAAAGTCTGAAACTGGTTCGGAATCAACACTGAAACCCGCTTCTTTGTCAGTTTTATTCAGGCAGAGCACACAAATGCTTTTCTTGGACGGCTTTCACAGTTTTCTATGGGGGCAATAAAGGTTCCCACGGACACAATGAGCCGGGAAGGCAAGGAGAATGATGAAAAGTTGGGAATGTGGGCCGCGCTCCCGAGGCTACTAGGGCCGTCGTGGGCGCTACTTATCGACGTTCTCTCTTTTGTTTTATTACCTTCTGAAATTACTGAATGAATAGCTGTATATTTATTGATAAAATCAGCATAAGGCGGGTTGGAAATTCCAACTTGGAATAGCGGAAAATAGCGTTCCGTACCTACCGCCTAAGATAAATTCTTCTATTAAATAACAATATAGATAGCGATGCTGAGTTTTGGCCAGCTCTTCTCAGCATAATTTGATTTCCGAACCGGTGATTGAGTCATAACGTGTCATTAGAGCCACAAGTTAACCTACGTGAAATAAATAAATATAAATTTAGAATTTTTAAAATTTTGATGATTAAAAAATGTAAGTACCTAGTACTAATAGTAGTAGTAGCTACTTCGATTTTTTTCGATGGCAAATTAGCCTTTTACTGCAATGCACCTAGTAGTAAGTGACGATGCCGTCTTAAAGGAAGCAGTTTCACTTGGATATCCGTATCGTATTGTGGTACCGAAGCTACAGCACTTGGCGGAACGTATTTGCCAGTAGACTTGTGACTAGCCATGGCCGAAGCCTTCCACTACTTCCTACCTGGCTTAATGAAGAGAGGTACTCATATCCTAGGCACACTCACACGAAGAAATGTAGGTACTGACTGCGAGTTCTGTATGAAGGCAAATTTAGATTGAGTCAGTCACTGACGTCAGTTACTGTTTATGTGTATCTAAATTGTTTTAAGTCAGTCCAGCGCTCGTCACGAGTCGATAAGTCAACTAAATTCAAGATGTTATCGATAGATGACGCGCATCACTAGAGCTGCTTGTTCCCGTCACTTTCCAATTATTTTTGCGGGCTTTCTTCGCTACAGTCCGCGTTGAATGCGGAACATAATGGCGTCGGGTTTTAAGGAATTACGCGCTTTGTCCGCGAGTAAATGAGAAGACCGCTTAGTTTTTCCTTTTCTAGCAACTTGTGATTAATTTATTTAATAAGTTGTTGCTGAATAGACCGCTGCCAACGAGAGTCGGGGATGAATCGGACTTTCCATTTTGGTTTTTTTTTTATTTTTCTATACACAAAAGTCTTGTGTTTTGATTCCGAAAGGCGAATAGAGTTAGATCTCTTTTTGCGTGGAGTTTTAAGCGGGCATCTTAGATAGTGAATGCCAATTTAAATAGCCTCTTCTCCCTTCTACTATAAGACGGCCTTTATAGAGATTTTAAGAATATTTGTTAAAGAACATAAGGTAAGGTTAAGGCAAGCAAGCATAGGTTGTACCTACATAATTTATACAGGTAAAGTTTTCGTATTGGATTGAAACGTTACTTTGCGGAATTCCATGAAAGTCAAGAAAAACAAAATTCTTTTGCTATAATCCGCTAAACCAGAAATAATCTGTAATCTGTATGATGCAACATGCCTTCAGTAGTGGTATTTTCTAAAAATGATTGTATCATCGAAACGATCCCAATGACCTCAGATTGGCTGAATTTATGGCGTTCTTGCTGAATCAATGCATTTAAACAAAAAGCGGGAGAGTAGGTACGTACCATCAAATCAGAGGTTATTCCGATCGTTAGACCAGATGCAATCAATTTTACAGAATTCCTCTAAAGTAAGGATCGCTCGAGGATAACTTAAATTTAAATTGAAATTAAAATTAAAATCGAATAAACAGAGTCATATGTTTCGCGAATTGTTTTACACGCGAACCAATAAATCCACTTTATTGTACAGCTTGGATTCGTGTGTATTTATTATCTGTTGTTCATTACTCAATCTCGGATTAAAATACTCAAGAATGCATGCGAAATTAAAAAAAGCGGCGCTTTTTGAGCTTTTGTTTTTAAACGCACTACATACAACTGCTCAGATGTTGCGTAGTACTTTCTACTAGTCATCATCATCATCATCATTAGCAACCCATCAACGGCTCACTACTAAGCGCAGGGTCTCCTCTCAGAGAAGGGTTATAGGCCACAGTCCACCACGCTGGCCCAATACAAATTGGCGGACTTCACACACCTTCAAGAATAGAAGAACTCTCAGGTGTGCAGGTTTCCTCACGATGTTTTCCTTCACCGTTGAAGCAATTGATATTTAAGTGCTTAAACGCACTTGACTCCGAAAAGTCAGAGGTGCGTACCCGGGATCGAACCTACGACCCCCCGAATAGGATACCACAGTCCTAACTACTAGGCTATCACTGCTACAACTTTCTACTAGTAAGACAAACTTATTTTTTTTATCAGACAAATAGACCTGTGGGCCTAGCATGCACGTCGAAGTGATATCTCTGTCTCTGGAAAATGGCGTCGTCACTCGCCATGTTAGAGTTCGTAGAGAAAAATAGAGAAAATAATTTGATCTCTACTTTTGACCTAACGAGACGTATCATGCTGTGCAACCATGTTAGGTAGTTTCGGTAGAGATATAGAGATAATACGAGAAAAGGGGTAGACATAATTTTCTCGCGCGTGCATGCTCTGCCTGGACGTGTGCAATCTTGTTAGTTTCGATATAGATATAGAGATGATACGAGAAAAGGGGTAGACAAAATTTTCTCGCGCGTGCATGCTAGGCCTGCTGAACATTTCTAATATAATTCAAGTTACACAATCACTGTCTAAGTTATCAACCATACCCATGCAAAAATTCACGTGAATCCGTTTCTCCGTTGATGCGTGATTGACGGACATACCAACAAACGAATTTATAATAATAGTAAGGATTTTGTCTTTCGGTGTCTAAAATGCTATGGATGTTGCGTAAAATAAGATGTTATTTATACTGTGCTTTTTTTTTATTCGATGACAAGATAGTCCTTGACTGCGATCTCACCTGATGGTAAGTGACGATGCAGTCTAAGATGGTAGCGGACTAACTTGGAAGGGGTATGGCAGTGAAAATTCAACCCATACCCCTAATCGGTTTCTATACACGCCATCGTGCCGGAACGCTAAATCGCTTGGCGGCACGTCTTTGACGGTAGGGTGGTAACTAGCCACGGCCAACGAAAGCCTCCCACCAGACCAGACCAGAGACAATTTAGAAATTATAAATTCCCAAATCGACCCCGCCGGGAATCGAACCCGAGACCTCCCAGTTATAAGACAACAGCGCTCACCACTGCGCCAGGGAGGTCGTCAAAATGTAGTATTTTAAGTAAAAAAAGGAAATGGTCCATTTCCTGTAAAATTATAGCATCCTTGAAAAAACAAAACTTGTATCTAAACTTACAAAAGTACAGCTTGTAGGGTTGATTTATGAGCAAGGTGTAAGCGTATAGCGTTTCTTACCATCATTTCGTTGCTCGGTTGATGCGTGACTCAAGAAAAACCCAAAAACATAATTATTTTATTTGTAAGGATGGAATAATTGAAATTGTCTGAGAAATATTTATCGTCAGTAAACATAGGAGTCTCTCTCTTGCAGGGATTTCCATGAATCTTGGCTTTGGCCACTTGTTTGAGATCGTTGGTCCATCTAGTGGAGGGATTTTGCCAACACTGAGCTTTCCAGTGCGGGTTCACCACTCTAGCTCCTTGGGACCACATGCAACTATCATCAGTTCTTCGTACTCTATACCCTGTCCATTTCCACTTCAGCTTTGCGACTCAATAAGCTAATTTGGATCGAATTTATAATTGGAAAATCTCATTGCAAAGAACTAATAGCGTTACCTTATTTCGGTTGTTCTGCTCTCAACTTGCACCGCAGTCTACAATAGCGCCATTTGGCGGTCTAGTGCATAGATCTGTCAGCGGTCTTTGAATTTTCCCACTGTAATTATTTCCAATTGAAAAACGTTATTATAAATAACGAATAACGGTACATATTTCGGTTGTTCCACTTTCAACTTGCGCCACAGTCTACAATAGCGCCACTTGTCGGTCTGGCGCATAGATCTGTCATCTCATCATCTGTCTTTGAATTTTCCCATTGTAATTATTTACAATTGAATAACGTTATTCTAAATAACGAATAACGGTACATATTTCGGTTGTTCCACTTTCAACTTGCGCCACAGTCTGCAATAGCGCCACTTGACGGTCTGGCGCATAGATCTGTCATCTCATCATCTGTCTTTGAATTTTCCCATTGTAATTATTTCCAATTGAAAAACGTTATTCTAAATAACGAATAGCGGTATATATTTCGGTAGCTCCACTCCCAACTTGCACCACAGTCTACAATAGCGCCATTTGGCGGTCTGGCGCATAGATCTGTCAGCGGTCACTGAAATTCCCCGATATCATCTGCCATTAGTGTAATAGACGTCAGAGGTTGGCAATCGGTAATTCCGGGGCTATTCAGACGTTTTGCATTATTCCCCTTTGGCTCTGCTTTTATTTTGTCCCGAGATTTATGGAATACGATCTTTTACGAGGAAAACATCTTTCTTTGTGTTTCATTAGAAATATTTCTTACATCTTAACCCAAATTAAAGTCGGCAATTTTTCAAAGCGTTAAATATTTAGTAGATTTTTATGTTCGGATATTTTTTGTCCGAGGCCTGGTAGACTGACAAAAAAATTGTCTAACACGTAAGAATTTCACTTGTTTAAGTATTTTATGTTTAATTCCAAAAAGAAAATTATTGTATTGATAAACTATACATACTTATTTACTAGCGATAAAGTCGAAATGATTGAACAAATGAACAGGCTATAACGTAACTTGTTGTCATCATCAAAAACCATGATTAGAAGTAGGTGCCAAATATTTTTTCGCATAAATAACTACCACTTATCAACTCAACTAATAACTAAGTTTATTTTAGTGTGTTACGTAGTGAAGTTAGCAACGAATATTTTGCTTGATAACAAAATTTTGTTACAGCGATAATTTTTTTTTTTCAGTAGGTACCTACTACCTATAGCAGTTTACAGTTTGTTTAGAGTGGTCATCTATCAGTCTTAAAAACGAAGAAGATATTTTTTCACTATTGTAATCTAGTTCTGACTTCACTGTTAGTTGGTAGGTACCGAACAGTTGGAACAATACAAAAATCTTAGTATTATTTTGCTTGATTAGAATTTGAAGGTATCCAAATTGAAGTTAGTCGGAAATAGGGAAGCCGAAAGGGCATTCCAATTTTTTTTGAATTATATTTATTTAAGAAAGCAGCGTTCAGGAACTAGGAAAAAAGCGCTTACTTTCCAACCGTGGAACTATTCGAAGCCTTTCTGTAAGATGGTAGAATGAGGAACCAAGATGAAAAGTTCCTGAGCACACTCTCCGATATAGGTTTATCCTAAAGAATACCGACAGACAAGCAACCATGCGCCGATGACTCCTTTATGGTTGATGACCTTTAGAGCTTGACAATATCCAGCACTTGAGTACGACCAACGATCTCACCTGATGGTAAGTAATAATTGCAGTCTAATCGATCGATTCGAGGAGATCCGTAGAAGAACCAGAGTCACCGACATAGCTCAGCGAGTCGCAATACTGAAGTGGAAATGGGTGGGGCACATAGTTCGAAGAGCTGATGGTCGTTGGGGTCCCAAGGTGCTGGAGTGGCGACCCCGCATCGGGAAGCGCAGTGTTGGCAGACCCCCCACCAGGTAGACCGACGACATCAAGCGAGTCGCAGGGAGCCGCTGGATTCAGGCGGCGCAAGACCGAGGCCTGTGGAAGTCCATGCAAGAGACCTTTGTTCAGCCGTGGACGTCTATCGGTTGATAAAGAAGAAGAAGAAGAAGAATCGATCGATGGTAGCGGGCTCACTTTTGGCAGTGTACATTGAAACCCATACCTACTCCCCGTATCTACCATGAAAAATTGTAATACAATGAAGACTCAAAGACAAAACAAATCATATCATATCATCATTCACCCGAGCTGTCGTCACCTCAAAACCATAACCTTCTGTTTGTCAACGCGGCTATTCGCCGAAATTCTGAGAGGAATACGTTTTTATTCGCTCGCGACAGATTTACGGGCGCCTCAGAACTATTGTGACTCTAATATTGTTGTGCTCTGGTTGACATTGATGGGAAAATTCTAGATTGGCACTTGGCAGTCTATTGTGAAATAGTAATAAATGTGTTTGTAAAGTAGTACAGTACCCGGCGATATATATTGCACATAGGCCTTTGGAATAAAACGCTATTCTATTCTATTCACAGTTCGACTGTCTGCAGTGACTGTGAATGCAGTCGAACTGTGAACATATATATATGTTACGTGATGTGCTGGCCGATTGTGAAGGGATTTCAGTAATTACTACGTGAATTTTTGGCTAGCTTTCCTTGCAATAGAATAGAAATAGCGTTTTATTCCAAAGGCCAATGTGCAATATATATCGCCGGGTACTGTAAGTAGGTATTAGCTTTTACCGGTGGCTTCACTGATGAAGTGTGATTCCTATACAAAATTACCATTCGATATTTCAACTGTTCTATTGTGGTTTCCCTATTTTTTTTTTTATGAGTTTGAGGCTTGAGCCAGATTAACGAACAGCAATTAACTTTTTTTAAGAGAAAATCTATTTCACAGTAGGTAGTTAATTTTTATTTGCGTGTAAATTTTTTTATTGGACTTATTTAATTATTTAATTTGTTACTAGCTGATGCCCGCGACTTCGTCCGCGTGGAAAAAGTAATAAAAAAGAATTGTTTTATGTTAATCGTGAGGTTTTTACGATTGTACTACGCCACTATATAATATTCTGTACCTACTTGGTACCTGCAAACCTACAATATCAATTCAAAATGGAAATTTTGTAAATACCCACAATTTAGGCAGGACCAGCAGCATCAGGGTTGAGGAGTTGGTAACTGGTAAAATTGAAGACAATGATGGATTGGCAACTGGTCTTCATTCTCGCCTGCATCACTGGACTGTAGTCCAGTGATGCAGGCGAGAATTTTCGATTGCACTACGCTTCTTTTTAGTTTATACTTGGCATCTACAGTAGCAACTGAAAACCGAAATTTTCGTGAGCGAAGCGAGTGCGAAAATTTTTTGATCGCACTACGCCTCTGTGTAGCCCATACTAATTAGTATCTACAAAAGCAATCTATAATCAACATTATCGCTAGTAAAGCCAGTGCGACATTTTAAGGATTGCACTACGCCACCATATAGTCCATACTTGGCACCTACATAAGCAACACAAAAGCGACGTTATCGCGAGCGAAGCAAGCGCGAAATTTTCAGAACTGCACTACTTAACTATGTACTCCATACTTGGTTTACACTCACAACAACAATTAAGAAAAGACATTTTCGCCAACGAAACGAGCGCGAAAATTTTTAAGATTTCATTGCATCACCATGTAGTCCAGAACGGACATTTCGCAAAATTTTTAGGGCTGCACTACATAATTGTGTCATTCATACTTGGTTCTTACAGTATCAATCAAGAAAGACACATTTCGCGAGCGAAGCGAGCGCGAAATTTTTTAAGAATGCACTACTTAACTATGTACTCCATACTTGGTTTACACTTACAACAACAATGAAGAAAGACATATTCGCGAGCGAAGCGAGCGCCTAATTTTTTACAATTACATTGCATCACTATGAAGTCCATACTTGGCAATCGAAAACGGATATTTTCGCAAATTTTTTAGGGCTGCACTACTTCTGTGTCCTTCATACTTGGTTATTACAATACCAATCAAGAAAAGACATAATTTCGCGAGCAAAGCGAGCGCAAAAATTTTAGATTGCACTACGCTCCTTTTTAGTTTCTACTTGGCACCTACATTAGCAAGCGAAAACCGAAATTTTCGCGAGTGAAGCGAGCGCAAAAATATTTTGATCGCACTACGCCTCTGTGTAGTCCATACTAATTGGTATAGACAAAAGCAATCTACAATAGACATTTTCGCGAGCGAAGCGAGCGCAAAAATTTTCAATTGCCCTACGCTTATTTGTAATTCATATTTGGCACCTACAGTAGCAACGAAAAACTGATATTTTCGCGAGCGAAGCGAGCGCGAAATTTTTTACAATTACATTGTATCACTACGTAGTCCATACTTGGCAATCCAAAACGGACATTTTCGCAATTTTTTAGGACTGCACTACTTAACTATGTACTCCATACTTGGTTTACACTTACAACAACAATGAAGAAAAGACATATTCGCGAGCGAAGCGAGCGCCTAATTTTTTACAATTACATTGCATCACTATGTAGTCCATACTTGGCAATCGAAAACGGACATTTTCGCAAATTTTTTAGGGCTGCACTACTTAACTGTGTCCTTCATACTTGGTTCTTACAATACCAATCAAGAAAAGACACAATTTCGCGAGCAAAGCGAGCGCAAAAATTTTAGATTGCACTACTCTCCTTTTTAGTTTCTACTTGGCACCTACATTAGGAAGCGAAAAGCGAAATTTTCGCGAGCGAAGCGAGCGCGAAAATATTTTGATCGCACTACGCCTCTGTGTAGTCCATACTTATTGGTATAAACAAAAGCAATCTACAACCGACATTTTCGCGAGCGAAGCGAGCGCAAAAATTTTCGATTGCACTACGCTTCTTTGTAATTCATACTTGGCACCTACAATAGCAACTGAAAAGTGATATTTTCGCGAGCGAAGCGAGCTCGAAATTTTTTAGGAACGCACTACTTAACTATGTACTCCATACTTGGTTTACACTAACAACAATAATGAAGAAAAGACATTTTCGCGAGCGAAGCGAGCGCGAAATTTTTTAGGACTGCACTACTTAACTATGTTTTCCATACTTGATTTTCACTTACAACAACAATGAAGAAAAGGCATTTTCGCGAGCGAAGCGAGCGCGAAATTTTTTACAATTACATTGCATCACTACGTAGTCCATACTTGGCAATACAAAACGGACATTTTGCAATTTTTTTAGGGCTGCACTACTTAACTGTGTCCTTCATACTTTGTTCTTACAATACCAATCAAGAAAAGATACAATTTCGCGAGCAAAGCGAGCGCAAAAATTTTAGATTGCACTACGCTCTGTTTTAGTTTAAATTTGGCACCTACATTAGCGAAAACCAAAATTTTCGCGAGTAAAGCGAGCGCGAAAATATTTTGATCGCACTACGCCTCTGTGTAATCCATACTAATTGGTATAGACAAAAGCAATCTACAATCAAAAAATTTCGATTGCACTACGCATATTTGTAGTTCATACTTGGCACCTACAGTAGCAACTGAAAACTGATATTTTCGCGAGCGAAGCGAGCATACTCGGTTTACACTCACAACAACAATTAAGAAATTTTCGCCAATGAAGCTAGCGCGAAAATGTTTACAATTTCATTGCATCACTATGTAGTCCATACTTGGCAATCCAAAACAGACATTTCGCAAAATTCTTTAGGGCTGCACTACATAACTGTTTCCTTCATACTTGGTTCTTCTTCTTCTTCTTCTTGAGGTGCCATCTCCTACCGGAGGTCGGCTATCATATTGGCTATTCGGACCTTACACACAACTGCGCGGAATAAGGATCGAGTACTCAGTCCGAACCATGTCCGGAGATTCTTGAGCCAAGAGGTCCGTCTTCTTCCAGGGGGTCTCCTACCTTGTATCTTCCCCTGTATTATTAGTTGGAGCAACTTGTACTTATCGCCACGCATTATATGTCCCAGATATTGCAGTTTTCGTTGCTTTATTGGTTCGTTATACTTGGTTCTTACAATACCAATCAAGAAGACACATTTTAGCGAGCGAAGCGAGCGCGAAAATTTTCGATTGCACTACGCTTCTTTGTAGTTCATACTTGGCACCCGCAGTAGCAACTGAAAACTGATATTTTCGCGAGCGAAGCGAGCGCGAAGGTTTTTTTGATCGCACTACGCCTCTGTGTAGTCCATTTACTAATGAGTACATAATTTAATATAATTTTTTTACAAAACAAAGTATATATTTTTTTTTCTCAATTTTTTAAAACCGCTCAACCGATTTCGGTAAAATTTAAAAACCACCTGGGAAGTACCCTTTCAAACAAAAAAGTAAGAATTTTCCAAATCAGTTCAGGCGCCTTCAAGTAATCGGTGAACATACATAAAAAATTGAAAAAATAGATTCCGACGAATTGAGAATCTGCTCCTTTTTCGAAATCGGTTAAAAAGAAATCTACAATCGACATTCTCGCAAACGAAGCGAGTGAGACATTTTTACGATTGCACTATGCCACTTTGTAGTCTTCACTTGGTTGGTACCTACAATATGAATTCATTATCGACATTTTGTAAACACCCACTATTTAGGTGGGTATTACCATCAGCAGCATCGGGATTGAGAAGTTGGTACCATTAGTAGTTATAGCATGGGGAGGAGAAGGGAGGTGGATGATTCCTAAACCGAACCGAGCGATAATTAAATTAGCTGAATAGATTGATGCCATCTAATACAAAGCTACTGTGGGAAATTTTAGTAAACGGAAAACGGAGACGCGAATTTTTTTTCGGCTGCGTTATGCCACTACCCTAAGTAGTTCATACTAATTGTTACCTATCATTGGTGAGCAGCACCCAGCAGCATCAGAATTGAGTCCTCTTTTATGGCTCCACTACACTATTATATTTTAAATATTTGGCACCTACAATATCAATTCACAATCGACAGTTCGTAAATATCCATGATTTAGGTGGGCAGTACACTGCACCATCAGGATTGAGGAGCTAGGGCCTGGAGGTCAGTGATATAGTCTAAAA
The DNA here is from genome assembly GCA_029955525.1 of Oeneis ivallda. NCBI lineage: Eukaryota > Metazoa > Arthropoda > Insecta > Lepidoptera > Nymphalidae > Oeneis > Oeneis ivallda. The sequence goes on from JARPMR010000023.1 coordinate 14,539,989, forward strand.
TTAGTATGTAATGAATAGCTCAGGTCAAGATATGGCTATGGTATGAATGTAATAAGATCTATACCTATACGTATATATCGTATGCGAGTGACCTGGAACTATCCGAAAGAAGTTTTGACCTCTATCTCCGATAATATCTAGCAGATCTTCACCAAAATTGGTCATTGTATTTCTTGTCCTACACACTTACAAATAAAGAAAGAATTATTAAAATCCGTTCAGATTTGACTGAGTTATGGAGTAAAATCAACAAAAAGTTTCATCACCTATCCTGGAGTAACCTTATGTTTTATCGGGATAAAAACTATCCTATATGTTGACCCGGAGTATTAGCTACCGCTGTACTAAATTTCATTTAAATCCGTTCAGTAGTTTTCGCGTGAAGCGCGGACAGACAGACAGACAGACAGACAGACAGACAGACAGACAAAAATTAAATAAAAATCTGTTTTGGGCTCAGTATCGATAGTCAAGCATCCCCCAATTAAAATTTTCAAAATATATTAAATGTACAGAAATCTTCCAGTTACAGTTTTATTATAAGTATAGATTATTGGACAATGTCCGTTCTAATTAAAGGAAGACCGAATCTTGGAAGTTTTATATCTATGTAAGTTGCTCATATTTTGTGCTTTGGAAATAGGTGTAGTACTTCCTATGACAGCTGGTATGATATATTTATATAAAGGTTTTATAACATAAACATAGATGATTAATTTTAACTTTCATATCATGACATAAATATTAGACATTATTAATGTCATTTTTGTTATATTTCTAGTCTTCTTGTGTAGATGTTTGATAAACCTAGAAGCTGAAATAATATAAGATTCTTGGAATGAGCTTATTTTTTAGATTTTCATAGATCCGCCCAGTATTAAAGTCTATACTTAAACGTGACTTGGCACTTAAGGTCATCCTAAAGGCTAGGCAATTGTTATATTATGGCAAAATGTCAAACAAGTGTAAATTAAAAATTTTATTTTTAAATGCAAGCTTTTAGTAGCTACATCATTAGACTCTAGATATCATCTAGGATCAGAGTACTTGTTATGACGAATCAGACGAGCCCAAACTCGATGGGGTTACGCTTACGTCGTTTTATTATAGAGTTCCGATAGACATCTTCCGTCTCCATCATCATATCAGCTCCATGTCACAATAATAGTGCATTGTCATCCGATTTACACATAAATGCGAAATTTCAGCTCGATCAGAAACTCTAAACTAGATCAAGCTAAATAAAAGTTTGTAAAAAGGCACTTAGATAATGACTTTATTCTTATCTTTCTCTTTTTACTTACTTACATTTTCCTACTCAGTTATATTTTGTATTTCGACGTACAAAATGTCCAAGCCGTCACGTTAATAGGTATCCGCAAAGTAAAGTAAAGATTAAATTCTCTGGTGCCCGGTTATCTTAGCTGATCGATTGGTCCATTTGCTTACACAAACGTTTTTATAAGCCGCCGCTTTAATGTTATTTTGTTTTTATTACCTTCCTGCCGTCCCTTATCGCTGGACATCAAATATCTTTCAATTATCTTTATTTTTCGTGTATTTTTCTTTGGAATAACATTTAACCAGTATGATACTGTTAAAAAAAATTAAACGTGAACGCTTGATTAAGCTAGATCGTCAAGATCTTTGACATTTTAATTGGTATTAAGCACTAGATGATTCAAAATTCAAAAAAAATTCAAAATTCAAAATTCAAAATTATTTATTTCATGTAGGCCAACCTGTGGCTCTTATGACACGTCAAGATTCTACCACCGGTTCGGAAAGCGGATTCTGCTGAGAAGAGCCGGCAAGAAACTCAGCAGTTGCTCTTTTCAAAATAATCATTTTACAATATTAATAAGTAGCTAAGTATTACATTGTAATAAGTTTTTATACTATCTTGTGGGCAGCTGGATGCCAAGCTGATTTAACCCGTGCATCTTTGTTAGAATAGAATATGACATTTCCACAAAACGTGATGCCCGCTACTTCGTCCGCGTGAACTAAGGTTTTAAACAACCGCGGGAACTCTTTAGTTTTCCGGGATAAAATGTTATAATCCAGGGTATAATCTATCTCAATTCAGTTTTTGCGTGAAAGAGTAACAAACAATACCATCCTCACATACTTTCGCATTTATAATATTAAGTAGGAAGTAGTATTAATATAAATGATACAAACTTACAGTTTATTATTCTATACCTCCGGTCGGTATACGGTATACGGTGTCCGTCTGACTGACGGTCTCGTTGTCACTGCTATATGCGCAGGCGACGGTAACGCGGTCCGCGGACGTCTGGACGAGAGCGAGACAATCAATATCCGGTGACAGTGCACGGGAGGTCACTACTCTATAGTCTATACGCTACAATCTTTATGGTGTAAACGCCGAGGTGTGTCTTTGATCTCACCCGCTTGTTCTGGAATAGGGTTGTCGCTGAATTATATCCTACTTCCTATCCTACTAATATTACAAATGCGAAAGTTTATGATGATGTATGGATGGATGGATGGATGTATGTATGTTTGGGTGGATGTTTGTTATCCTACTATCCTACTAATATTATAAATGCGAAAGTTTGTGAGGATGTATGGATGGATGGATGGATGTTTGTTACTCTATAACTCCACAATGAATGAACCGATTTGGCTGAAATTTGGAATGGAGATAGCTCATACCCAGGATCAACACATAGGCTACTTTTTATCCCGGAAAATTAGGAGTTCCCGCGGGAATTAAAAAACCTTAATCCACGCGGACGAAGTCGTGGGCATCATCTAGTCTAATATATTTTCTTCTCCTTTATTACCCTATTATTACCCTATAAACGTCCACATGGGTCTCTTTCATAGATTTCCACATGTCTCGGTCTTGCGTGGCCTGTATCCAATCGGTGACTTGTATGATGTCGGTTAAGGTGTCTGCCGCATTGTTAAGTGCTTAGTAATAAATTAAATTACAAAAAACATATTCAACACTTCGCATAATGTGAATCGACCTTTATAGGTACTTGCTCCGGACATCGGTGACTGCAATCAAATAAACAAATATTTTTTAATTAATAATTTTTTATTAAAGTGTTAACCTACACTTATGGAAATATCATATACTAGCTGATGCCCGTGACTTCGTCCGCGTGGATTCAGTTTTTAAAATCCCGAGGGTACTCTTTGATTTTCCGGGATGCTTTACACTCTGCAGGTTCTCAACTATACCTATCCAAAAAAATCACGTCAATCCGTAGGTTTTTTGCAGCGTGATTGACGGACAAACCAACAAAGACAAAATTACGTTTAGCTGTCACTTACGTTTTGTTATTCCACTGTCATTTGCGTTTTGTTATTCCATGTCAGATGAGTTTTTGTTATACCACGTTTTATACCCAACTAGCAAAAATAGGTCATATAAGAGTTTTGCAAACGTTTTGGATATAACTGAATGGTATGCTTTTAAGTCATACAATGGTCAAACAAACGTTTATACAACGCGATTTTGGCGCAGTTACTATGGCTATAAAGTCATATAGCTGTCATTCAAAAGTCATAAGCAAAAACGTTTAGTCAATTAGGTGTTATAAAATTAATATTTTAAGTATATTTCGTCATAGTAGTGTTGTAATTTATTATTTGTATGAGTATTTAGTCGTATAGTTATCATAGCGCAGACGTTTATCTGACCAATGAATCGTTGTGATGCAGTATTGAAGCGCTTTCAATCATAAGTAATATTAATAAATTCTACTGTCTGTGAGCAGCTCGGCGTCTGCAAAAAATTAAAAAACAAAGAGTAATATGTATTTAATATTTTATACTTGAGTGTAATCAATATTCACAAGTTTGAAATGGGATGTGTTTATTTTTAAGTTAGGAAAACTTAATGCGAATGTCACTTTTGCGACCAACTTTTTAGGTTTATTAATATATTTTAAATGCCCCCTTGATTTCTTTTAAATTTAATTATATTTTTCTGTAATAAAAATAAATTATTAATTGTCATAATGCCATTATGATTTACAAAATACTTATATATGATAAATACTGCTGTGTTAAGAGTAAAAACTCCTTCATAATGCCATTATGAGTTACAAAATACTTATATACGATAAATACTGCGGTTTTAAGAGTTAAAACTTAAAGAACGCCATCATTACAAACCTATCAGAGTTCCTTAAAACATTTTAGTAATCCGTCATTTTGTAATTCCAAAACATAGTTCTTTTACATTATCAGAATATAACTATTGCATAGATAGGTATATTATAGACCTCGCCTAACGTTTTAGTCGCAATTGTATTTTAAGAAAGTAATAATAATTGCAAACAATTTCTATGGTATAGGTATATGTGCTTTAATCCTGGGTATGAGCTATCTCTATTCCAAATTTCAGCCAAATCGGTTCATTCTTTGTCGCGTTAAAGAGTAACAAACATCCATCCATCCATACATACCTATATCATCACAAACTTTCACATTTATAATATTAGTATGATGTGATTAACTTTAAAGAAATTTTTTCTTCTTCATAATTTTAATCAATTTCATAATTTTTTCTTTTTCTTCTTTCATAATTTTACGGTTTATTGTACGGAACCATCACTCTCTGTCGCGTTTATTTAAAATGTCAGAATTCTGACGTTTTGAACCTAACAAATCATAAGCACTAGCCTTTAGTCATACAGTGGTTTCGGATATGACATTTATATGACTTTATTGACATGTAACATTCATAAGAAACCGAAATTATGACTAGTCTTACAGTTGCGGATAGAAAAGCTTTTATATAACCAAATTGCTATAAGGTGTCATATATAAGTTGTAATACCAGCCAAAATGTCTTGGCTAAAACGTTTGTATGACTGTTTATTTTCTGCGATTAAATTGCTTTATAGCTATGTCATACAAACGTTTGTACGAGGACATTTTATTACCAAATTGCATTAAAACATAAAAGCAATATACATGACGCCTGTACAACGTCACGTTTTAAAACTTGCTAATATACGGTACTTATAGGACGAATTAGTCATAAAAGGTTAAAATGTTATGACCATTTTGTTAGTTGGGTAGTGACTTGACGGAAACGCGGTCGAACGGGATAAAAAGTATCCTATGTCCGTCTCCTGGTTCTAAGCTACCTCTCCACCAATTTTCAGCCAAATCGGTTCATCCGTTCATGAGTTATAAATAGTGTAACTAACACCACTTTCTTTTATATATATAGATTTGAAAAATTTATTCAAACAATAATTTTGTATTTGATTCCTCTATATAGTCGTTGAATGCAGAATTTTATATCGTGAATGAGAACAGAATCACTTCCATTTTCTTTTTATATATCTAAAATCATTATTACATAAGATATACGAAAACTGTTTACATATTTACAACCCTAATGAGTACAGAGTAGCTCACAGTACAGAGTTTACATTACCATCATTCAAATGTATGAAGTCGCTATTTACGTTTGACCAGAGCACTCATTACGAATTGTTATTGGAATAATAAAGACAGAGATACTCGCACGTATCCGTCTAGTGCTGGTCGGAAACTATCAACTCATTAAATACATCCGTACGCCGTACGTACGCACTCGCACGTTGGCACGTTAAAAAGCTGGTCGATTGCGGAAAAGTTCAATCATTCATTTGATTCAGTCAATCACCACAAATTAGACTGTAGCTAAATTGTGGAGATTGGTTGAATTAATGGTGTTCCTGCTGCAGCAATACATTTTTAGCCAATAGCGAGAGAGTATCGTTCAATCAGAAGCAATGGCGATCGTCACACTATAGAAAGCAATTTTATACAATCGTGCCGCAGTGAATCACTTCATCAGATTGACTATAAACTCATACAGACGGAATACGGAAAAGGGACTGAATGAAGAGTTCATTTGCATTTTTAACCGACTTTAAAAAAGGAGGAGGTTCTCAATTTGTCGGTTTTTTTATGTATGTTCACCGATCACTCGAAGACGTGTGAACCGATTTGAAAAACTCATTTTTTGTTTCAAAGGGCATACTTCCCAGGTGGCCCCATATAAATTTTATCGAAATCGGTCGAGCGGTTTTTAAAATATCAACAATAAATTAAATACTTTGTATAGTGTGTGTGTAATGTAGTGAAGCGGGAGTTTGAAGTCGGTTGTTTAAAAATATTTTTTTGTATTAAATTATACAACGCTTTGTCGTTCAATTATTAATAGGTCCCTGCTGAAAAATGCGTTGCGTTCGGTGCGTAATGATTAATGTGCGATCAGCTTTGATCTGGGGATCGTAACGTCTTTCCGAGTATTCCTTACCGTTGCGAAACGCAATCGCTTTATTCTCCGAGATGATTCCGCGAACTGACACTTCTGTTGTTGTTTATTAATCTATGTTTATATGAACTAGTTTTGTGTGAAGTTGCCCGTTTTGATAGGCTGTTTAGATTATGAAAAGTGTTGTTTTTTTTAAAGACATTTATTTTAATCAATTCTCAAGACTATGTTAAATGGACGCCATTTTTTATGCAAATGCTGGAATAGTTTACGTACTTGAAACCTTTTAGTGTTATTGGATGAGAGAAAGGTTTTAGTGGTATGTATTCTACTATAAATTATATTTATGCATAGATTCCTTAATACTTTCGGTGGGAAAACTTTCTGAAGCTTAAGTGAAGTGACATAGATTTATTTCCTAATCTCAACAATTCAAATTCAAAGTGTTTTTATAGTTACACGAGCAACAAAATATAATAAGGTACTATTAGGTAAACCACCTTTTCGTCCGCCTGCAGATAAATTTTCAAAAAATCTCTCGGGAAACCTCTATGATTTTTGATTATGAAAAGCCAATCCTCCTTACTAATCCTAGTAGTAGTAGTAGATAATGGAAAGTCACTCTCCTTTTAATATTATATTATTAACTAGTCATTAATAAAAATATAATTCCTCAACTACTTAGGTATACTTTGATCCGTTGCTCCCTTGCTGCGTAAATGAAGGATAAACAAACAAACCAACGAAAATCCTATCCTACTAATATAATAAATGCGAAAGTTTGTGAGGATGGATGTATGTATGGATAGATGGTTGTATGTTTATTACTCTTGAACGCCACAACGAATGAACCTATTTGGTTGAAACATGGAATGGAGCTCACACCCAGGATTTGCACGTAGGCTACATTTTATCCCTGAATATTAAAGAGTTCCCGTAGGAATTAAAAAACTTTAATCCACGTGGACGAAGTCGCGAGCATCATCTAGTAAAAATAAAAATATAATTCCTCAACTACTTATACGTTGATCCGTTGCTACGTTTCTGCGTAATTGAAGGATAAAAAATGAAACCCACAAAAAAACACTCGCATTTTTAAAATTAGCAAGGTTAAGTATGTTAATTAATACAGGATAATTTAATATACTTAAAAAAATATTTTTAAAAGACCGACTTCAAACTCCTGCGCCACTATACAAAGTATATAATTTATTGTTAAAAAAGAAAAGATTCTTTATATTAATATAATATATATAATATATTAGGTAATATAATTGATAACCTCCTCCTTTTTTGAAGTCGGAAAAATGAACAGTATTTAAGAAAATGTGTCCTAACGAATATTTGATGTTACTCATCTCTCACAGCAATTATTGTACATAATATTTAACACAACAACGTAATATGTGTCACTTTCGTCGTAGCAATAAGCACGAGTCAACACAACTCTCATAAGAGAGATAAAAAGGCGAAAATAAAAATAATTAATAGCATGCAAATATCAAAAGCAAAACTATAAAAAGTTTCTGAAGGCGGCGGTCGCGCCCCGCTACTTACGAGTACATATGAAAGGCTTCTGCCAAAAGGTAGTACTATTATATATTCTGTGCCAAAAGACCGGCGCCACGACAAAGTGCCTTAAATTTTTTAATTGCGAGTCGCCTTATGATTATTATGCGTCTTTGTGCATGCACAAGGCAACATGTGTGGAGGCCTTTCCCCGTAATATGCGAAGCATCGTCTGAGGCCCAGAGCAAGAGATGTAGCGGGCTTTATAAAACTCGAGAGATGTTTCAAAAGGATGACATAAATATGGTAATGTAATCTATTGAATTGTAAACTTGTTTTGAAAAGAGCAACCGCCGAGTTTCTTGCTGGTTCTTCTCGGCAGGAAGGACATTCCGAACCAGTGGTAGACTCATCGACGATTCAAAAGCACTTGTAAAAAAGTTTATTTGAATAAAAAAACATTTCTATTCTATTCTATTTCTGAGGATTTATATTATACTAGATGATGCCCGCGACTTCGTCCGCGTGGATTAAGGTTTTTTAATTCCCGCGGGATTTCTGTAATTTTCAGGGATAAAAAGTAGCCTATGTGTTAATCCTGGGTATGAGCTATCTCCAATCCTTTCAGGCAAATAGCTTTATTCATTGTGGAGTTATAGAGTAACAAACATCCATCCAAACATCCATACATGCTCACAAACTTTTGCATTTGTAATATTAGTAGTATTCAAATGCATAAGGTAACGGTATAATGGGACTTGATTTCGAGGCCATTGCAAGAATTTTGTTTAAGTAATCGAATACGCAATCAAACTTATAGGCATTGCTGTTAAATAGGTGTTCTCTAAGTGACGTTTTCATGCCTATGTAGGAGATCGTGCGATAATCGCATCACTGTCGCGTAATAGTGGCTTTCTCAGAGCTTTACGTGATTCCTATATCTAAATGACTATAAGACGCATTAGCAAAGTTTCTAGATTTAGAAGATATCTTGTATCAAGAAATTTCGTCCAAATTCTAACTACTACTACCTACTACTAATTGGTTTAAAAAGCCGTACAATCACCTACAATGATTTCTGCTTAGAAAGAATCTCAGCAAGATTTAGATTTTCAAATAGTACCTACGATACTGCCTTCATAATATAAAACAACCAGGTGACATGGCAGTTTTCTTCTTAATGGCAATAAAAAATTTAGATGGAGAAAGCATCGATTATTTTTTTATTATCTTATACTGATTACATTTCTTCACACGTTCACGTATTAATTTATGATAATATGCATTATGAAGAAGACAGTATTATGTTGTCGCGACCGCCTGTGACTTGTAGACGGTCATCGCTCGCACCCTAGCGTTAGAATTTAATAGCTTCGCTCCTTACCAACACTCTGTATGTGGACCTAACAAGACGCTTTTCACTCGGCACAATATTATAATATTATGCTCATTAGTGGGCATTTATTTAAGTTTGTCCACAGACTCTTATTATGCGGTAGGATTTAACTTTTGCGGCTCGCTAAACGGTTTTTTTAATAGTGAAAAAGAAGTGTTGCGAGTTCAGAAGATTCTCACTACGTTGCCCATCTTCGTCTTTTCATAGGAAATTAAGTTCTAGAAGCCTATCTTAAATCTATCTATCTTTATACATGTATTATCTATCTTTTAGATGGCCATAAGATTGGAAGCCAAAAACGATACAAACACAAATATGTCGAGCATAATAAGTCCTGCACAGAGTTATACGTAATACGATCTGCGTGGGCGATATTATAGTGCATAATTCTGTGGGCATTAAAAATTACGATTGCAACGCCCCCTTGTTATCCATAGCCGTGAACTGAATGTCAGAATTTTATGTCTTTATTTCAGAAGTGATAGTGACATGTCATGACGTATAGTAAAAGCCACAGGTCGGCCTACGTGAAATAAATAATTTTGTATTTTTTGAATTTTTAACATACTTAATTAAAATTGGCACGTATTTAAGAGTAAGAGCCACAGTTTAGCATACGTGAAATATTGAATATATATATTGAATTTTTTGATTTTTTAACCTTCTTAGAATTGGCACGTACTAAATACGAGTCATCATAATTAGCAACCCATCAACGGCTCACTACTGAGCGAGGTCTCATCTCAGAGAAGGGTTACAGGTCACAATCCACCACGCTGGCCCAATGCGAATTGGCGGACTTCACACACCTTCGAGAACATTATGAAGAACTCTCAGATGTGCAGGTTTCCTTCACCGTCGAAGCAAGTGATATTTAATTGCTTAAACGCACTTGATTCCAAAAAGTCAGAGGTGCGTACCCGGGATCGAACCTGCGACCCCCCGAATAGGAGACCACAGTCCTAACCACTAGGCTATCACTGCTTCTGCTGCGTACTAAATACTTACATTTAAATATGTCCAGAAGTTTTAATAAAAAACTCATATACACGCAGCAGATAGGTACATACCTACCTACTGTCCAGTTCCATCGTAGCTAAAAAACATGTAGGCAATTAATAAAACTATTTTAAGGACTCGTATATCATAGGACTTGGCCACCTAATAGAAAGTTTAACCTCTGACATTTGGCGGACCAACCTTGTCCTTACCGGGAGCCACTCCTTGGCACCACCTTTTCTTCAGCAAAGCACAGCTGCGCCATATGTTTGATGTTTGATTTGCGTTTGGCGTCACGATACAGCTTGTTATCACACGCCTTTGTCGAAGGTTGTATAACAGGTGTTAACATAACTTTAATTTTGTTTTGAAGGCATTAATTGACATAGAATAGAATAGAATAATATAAAAATTGGTTGTCTGTAAACTCGGTTTACGGACGATAGTTTTACGGGATAACGTCATAAAGAAACATTGTCGATGACTGGCGGGCGGCATAAGCCAACGCGCTTGGGCTGATCCGTGATCGTGCCTCTCTATCGCTTGTTATGCGCTTTCGCTTGCACGCGCGGGCACAGGCGGAACGTGACACTTTTTCGTGCGTGCAGCCGGTGTTCATCGATTTATAAGACGTTATCACGTCAATAAGTTTTATTCAAATATATGTTCAATAAGTCAGTAGACATGGCTAAATAGAAAAATAGTTTCAAGTAGCAACTTTGTTAAACAGTCATCGATGAATCAAACAGTTTGATAATTTACATGAAAATAAATCTGATTTTAACTAAAAATAAACTATGCACACATTAATTTGGAAAGGTGGAATAAATGACAAAACTTTGACTTACAAAACTCATGACCTATTGAACAGACTATACTTCCTAGATTTTGGCTAAATCCTGAACCCTTATGGTTTTGAGGACTTCAAGAAAAGGGATGGTTTTTTAGTTTTCGACCTTAGAGCCTGCAGGCCTAGACAAAGGGACATTCTATTAGCGATGTCGCTAGTAGAAAAGTCCAAAAATGTATGGGATTGACATTAGCAATCGATATGTCACGTGGTCTAATAGAAACGAATCGAAATTTGCTAGACAATGTTAATTTAATCGATTCCATCAAAAGAATCGACATCTGTCGAAAGACTAATTCCATAGGATGTGTCGACAATTGCTAGACAAAGTGACATTTTTGACAAGCGTCATCGATAGCTGTCGAAAAATTTAATGGAAACCCTAGCGAGCGCTAAGACCCTGTAGAAAGCGAAAGAAATAGCATTGATTAGTGGATTCTTTTGTTTATTTTAGTCGTGTTTTTACGAATTTTGTAATTTTTGTTGGCTTTTTGCATTATTATTTATTTTGTAACTTTGTCGGTTGTTTTCGTTTGTTTGTTTGTTTAAGGAAGATCAATTTCAATCATTTAATTAGTAGGTAGATTATAAAATGTATAGTATTATATTTTATTTAAAATAGTTTTAACAATTGATAATATATATATATGCCTAAATCTATGAATCTATCATAGATTTAGGCATATAATTATCAAATAAACTATTTTCGTTACATTCATAACATTAAGTTACATAATATTAGTTGATGCCCGTGAATTCGTCCGCGTGGATTCAGTTTTTAAAATCCTTCGGGAACTTTGATCTTCCGGGATAAAAAGTAGCCTATGTCACTCTCCAAGTCCTCAACTATACTACCCAGGCTAAAAATCATGTCAGTACGTAGCTCCGTTATGGCGTGATTGAAGGACAAACCAACAAAAAACACACTTGCATTTATGATATAGAATAGAATAGAAATGTTTTTCATTCAAATAAACTTTTTTACAAGTGCTTTTGAATCGTCGGTACCACTGGTTCGGAATGCCCTTCCTGCCGAGAAGAACAGCAAGAAACTCGGCGGTTGCTTTTTTCAAAACAAGTTTACAATTCTATAGATACTATGCTATTTATGCAGTTTTTCCACAATGAGTTCCACAAAAGCATACCTAATTAGCAGTGACTGTGGTCTCCTATTCGGGGGGTCGCAGGTTCGATCCCGGGTACGCACCGCTGACTTTTCGGAGTCAAGTGCGTTTAAGCAATTAAATATCACTAGCTTCACCGGTGAAGGAAAACATCGTGAGGAAACCTGCACATCTGAGAGTTCTTCATAATGTTCTCGAAGGTGTGTGAAGTCCGCCAATTCGCATTGGGTCAGCGTGGTGGACTATGGCCTATAACCCTTCTCTGAGAGGGAGACCTGCGCTCAGTAGTGAGCCGTTGATGGGTTGCTAATGATGATGATGATGATACCTAATTATAATTCAACACATGTAAAGACGGGCAGACAGAAAGTAGCCCCATTCCCGCTGGTGACACCCGTTCACGAGCATGACGCATGATCCAGCCATTGCTTCGCTCAACCATATTTGAGAGAATGTAACAACCCACATCACACAACACCACCACAGAAATGTTTAGAGAGTTTGACATACTTAGGCTACCACAGATAATATAAAACAATTTAAGGTAGGTACCTACTTATATTATTTTGAATTTTGAATGACTAGATTTTTATATAAATCTTAACTTTTTTGTGCAGATGAGTTTGCAGCTTTGTGAAAAAATGCTTGCACTATATTATGTAATAAGAGTAATTAATATAGGACAACCCAGATGATCACTGAAAACTAAATTGCTTACAAAAATAAAAATTGTAATTTTTCAAATTAATTAAATTAACATTTCTGGGATTTTAATTGCATTTTCTAATTTTTGTATACGGCATTGGGTGTTATGGGTATAGAAATTGGAAGACATTTTATGGTTTTCAATACTTTTATTCCTTGAAAAAATAATAATTTTTGTTATCTTCTAATATATAAAATTCTCGTGTCACAATGTTCGTTCCCGTACTCCTCCGAAACGGCTGGACCAATTATTATGAAATTTTGTGTGCATATCGGGTAGATATGAGAATCGGCCAACATCTATTTTTCATACCCCTAAATGATAAGGGTGACCAACCACTAAATATTTTTGCTGGCGGTACGAAGTTCGCGGGGTCAGCTAGTAAACTATAAAAAACACAGAATTTAAATCAAATTAGGGTGTAGTATTATTAAAAAAAATCGGCCAAGTGCGAGTCGGGCCTCGCTCTTTTAGGGTTCCGTACATATGACCAAATCACTATTTTTAAATTAGATACATACCTATTTAGATATCTTAGTTCTTAGATAGTACTAAATTAGCATATGATGGGGAAAAAATGCTCGTTTGTTTTGGTCACAACTTACAAACCGCATTATAAATCAGTGTTTTCAGTATTTGCTGTTTAAATACACTATATAGTACATAATATACCAAAATTTCAAATTCCTAACTAGTTTAGTTTTTGAGAGAGACCCCCTAACAAAATTGGTCTAAAACCGAAAACTTTGACAGCCCCCCATTTCTTCATTATTCTAGCTAAAAAATAAAAAAAATAAATATTTGAACTTTACTTAATGAGCTCTAGACAATGATACCCCACATGCCGGGGTAAAAAAATAAAATTTTATTTCGACTCCTTTTCCATGTATGGGAGCCCCCTTTATTTTTCAATTTAATTTTATTTTTATTATTTGTTGTTATAGCGGCAATAGAAATACACTATATGTGAAAATTTCAACTGTCTATCTATTACGGTTTACGAGATAAAGCCCGCTGATAGACGGACGGACGGACGGACGGACAGCGGAGGCTTAGTAATAGGGTCTCGTTGGCACCCTTTGGGTACGGAACCCTAAAAAGTATAACTTTTACAGTGGAAAAAAAAATACTTTTGTCCTAAACTCAGAAATAATTTAAGTATCAAAAAAAAATAAGTAAGCAAGGAATCTACATTAAATTTTTGTACAATGGGGTTTATTCTGGCAAACAATCTCTGAAGTAAAAAAAGTAAAATTTCAGAGTTAATAAAAAAGTACAATGAAAACAAAACAAAAAATATAATTACAATGCTCTAACTCTTTCAATGGTAGTGGATAGTGCGCAATTTACTTAACTTTAGAGATTATGTTTACCAGAGTTCGCCTTAATATCTACGTTTAATTTTAAAGAATTTATTCTCTAAGGAACACATTGCTCACTTATAGAACTTAAAACTATAACACTAATAAAATATACATACATAAAAAACAAAAATGGTGACTTAATAAAACTTTATTGACTAACTAGTTGTAGATTAGCTCAGGTATTTAAAAAAATCTAAGTTTGTTTCTAAAAGTTAAAAATAAAAAAATTCAGTAAATATAACATTATCCTTAGGTAGACAATTATATCTACAGAAATCCTTTAAACTATAAACAGAAATAATGTTATCACTTTCATGAAGTAATAAGAATATTACAATGATTGGTCCAAAATCAACTTATATCCTACTTAATTTAATAAATGCGAAAGTTTGTGAGGATGGATGGATGGATGGATGTTTGTTACTCTTTCACGCCACAACGATTGAACCAACTTAGCTGAAATTTGGAATAGTGATAGCTCATACCCAGGATTAACACATAGGCTACTATTTATCCCGGGAAATTGCAGAGTTCCCGCGGGAATTAAAAACCTTAATCCACGCGGACGAAGTCGCGGGCATCATCTAGTAGTAAATAAATCAGGTCTATCAGTTTTGGGAGGCTTCGGCCGTGGCTGGTTACCGCCCGACCAACAAAGGCGTTCTGCCAAGCGATTTAGAATTCTGGTAATTCATTTGAGGATTAAATTACCATCCTCTTCCAAGTTAGTCAGCTTTCACCTTAGACTGCATCTTTACAACTATTCAGTGCTACCTCTACTTTGTAGATAGTGCAGAAGGAATCATTCAGCAATATCTGCTAAGTTATTCAACACGTTCGTTCTATTGTAGTCCGCCTATATTCCTCGCTGAGGGAATTATTATTAGAGTGTGGGAAGTGGTGGTGACTGGTGATGAAGGCGATTGCGGTGAGATAACATCCCTTCCTGCAAAGCAAAATATCTTTCATCAATACACAGTTATAAAAAATCAATGTATGATTCAGAAACCTTAAATAGAATTTTGTATTTTTTACAAATTTTTTTTTGTCTGTACAAAATTCCCTTTGACCAGAACTTTGTCCAGCAGTGGATGTCTATCGGTTGACAAAGAAGTTCAAAATTATTTATTTAAGTCAAGAATCTACCACCAGTTCGGAAAGCTAATTCTTTTGAGAAGAAAGAGCGGGCAAGAAACTCAGCAGTTCAAAGCAAAAATGTTTCAAAATGTAGCTGTTAATGTATAATGTACAGATTATATTTATACCACTATACTTTGAAATACTACTACTACACTACTTTGAAATATTAGAGTGAACACCTAAGAATACTAACAGGGAACAGTGTCCATTAACTTATTTTGTTAAATTATAAAACTAACATTATGCCATACATAACATATACCTACCTACCATCTTCAACACCATCATTGGTTCTACATGCAGCTGGGGGTTGCTGAAAAATATAAAGATAATAAGCTAATAATATTATAAGTTATAGTACCTACTAGTTTTATAATATTATGGTAATAAATAATCATTTTTACTATTATGAGAGTGAGTTGTTCTCTTACAGAGTTGTGTGGTCTCCAATCAACATACATCCATAATTTTTTTATATTACTTACTATAA
This sequence comes from Oeneis ivallda, assembly GCA_029955525.1. NCBI lineage: Eukaryota > Metazoa > Arthropoda > Insecta > Lepidoptera > Nymphalidae > Oeneis > Oeneis ivallda. The sequence goes on from JARPMR010000023.1 coordinate 14,555,829, forward strand.
TATGGTATTTAATACAATCAAACTTATTCTTCTAACATCAAAACCTTTCTCTTCTGTCTCCTCATATCCCTTCACCGCCAATACACCAATAATTCCTAACAGCATTGTCTCTAAAGCTTTTAGAGCCTGTCCTCTATTAGCAGTTTCAATTTAAGTAATAACTATTTGAAATTTAAGCCATAAAATATGTATCAAGCTCAAAGTACACCAATACATACCTTTTTCCCTTTGTGTGGTGTCTAATGTACCCCACCGCCAACTGAGTTAAGGAGATTTGTTTGATAACTCCTGCCACAAACGATCGGCTCTAATGCCACCTGCACCAGACTGAGGGCTGACGCTCAGACAAGTCACCGTGGCTGAAATATGAGTTAACAAAGAGCCCTTTAATTGCGTTAAAATGTTATTATTGTTCATTCACGTCATTGCTTACATTACGAGTACCATTCGGTCGACAGTCGACTGTACCTATAGCGTTTAAACTTTCGTAAACTTAATATGTATTGAACAATTATTCATATTTTACCTTTCCATAAATTCTAAAAGAGCCGAAAACTGCTCAGAAAACAATCATTTTACAATATTAGTACGTTATTTAGTTGTATTTATGGAAAATAAATATGGAAAATCGAAATCTTTACTTGCCTAGCTGAAATCTAGGTTAGGTTAACTTAATTGTTTTTAAAACACACAAAATCACTTTGTTACTTACCTCTGAATATTACGAGTAAGTAGTTATAAATTAATTTACATAAACTTTACATTCACACTGAATATCCGTGAAAAACAACTCAAAACGAATAACATAAAAAATTACTCTTAGGAATTTGACGTTTCATAACGCTCAGACCATAGACAAAAGTTAATTTTTATCGAAAAGATTAATGGACTAGGCGATCGCTAATCGCAGGTAACTTTGTCTAGCTGTCCAACTTCGCTTTCGATAAAGCGATGGCGAATCAAGGTATCGAATCGCTCCGAATCGAATGCTGTTTGTCTAGGGCTGCAGTGCACACGGTGTATTTTCGTCGCGCAGATGACGCAATACAAAAGCGAACTACAAGCGCGTCGGACGCAGCCAGAAAGCTTAGCAATCTTAGCATACGTTTAATATAATATACATAATATATAGTCACGCAAATTTGTGTCGATACAGTGGTATGCTTGCCTTCCGCTAATTTGCAACGCAATGCTTGCGCGAGCAACAATCTGTTTTATGTACTGAAAAAGCACGGAAACCGCGCGTTCATGGTGCGCAAGTTCTCTGCCCTTACAACATATGCCGTGTGCATAAGCTCTTCAGCGAGTATTTTATAATCTCAGAAAATTTTAAAATACATAATAAAGTGGTGATTTTGCACAGTAATTTATATCTATATTTCTCTTTTTAAGGGTTCCGTAGTAAACAAGAAACCCTCATAGTTTCGCCATGTCCGTCCGTCTGTCTGTCTGTCTGTCCGTCCGCGGTTTAGCTCAGAGACTATTGGTACTAGAAATCTGTAATTTGACAAGATTATAAATATCAATCACGCCGACAAAGTGGTGAAATAAAATTGTGAAAAATATTTTCTTAGGGTACCTCCCCTACATGTAAAGTGGGGATGATTTTTTTTTTCTCGTCTATCCCATAGTGTATAGGGTGTCGTTGAATAGGTCTTTCAAAAATATTGTGGGTGTGGGAACACCATTTTTCAATTCAAGGATCCGTTTCTGAAATAAGATATTTTAAAGTGCTAAATTTTATTAGAGTCAAGCCTCCCCCCTCTGCCAGCTAAATGGTTGTATAAAGAAACCAAGAAAAAATTCACAGCAGTAGTATATATAATGAATTTTAAAGAAAAACTATCACGGCTAAGTAGGGTTCATTAGTGAAGGAATTATATCTGTTTTTTCTAAGTTAGGTATTACACGTAGTGTAAGTTGCATATTTTGTAGTATATTATAGTATTTAAACCATGGAACTCAAAATTTATTCAATATTCATAAATAAAATAAAAGCACTATCCTAGGTCAGCAATAATATTTGAGACTTTCAATTAATGTTGGCAAATGCGAACAATTTCAAAGTTTGATCTCATATATTTTTCCCATATGAATTCTATTACATACCTTAGTACTGGTTTGCTTTTAAAAATACATACGTACCTAGGTAAGTAGATAGATACATAGTACAGCCATAAGCATTGATACAAGATACAATGTAACTTTGTATCAATTTGTCAAGAATGTCTAATAGACATAATAATCGCCGTTGCATCTTTGAGTACCTCTAAGGTTCTACCATGTTAGAGAAAGTTGATTAAACGCAATTACCTCAGTAGATATAAAACCTTATTATATATTTCAAATGGGGCCAGCTATAAAAAGGATCAGATAAAATTAGGACGTTGGCATCAACCTCTTAAGCCCAGTAATTAATACAAGTTCCCACGACTACCAAGAAATCATCGCTTAAAACATTTTTACTCGGATAGTTAGCTTTAATTACACCTGCGGCAGCCATTAGAGAAAATTAAGCTTGTTACAATGAAATAAAGAAAATCGTATATATATTTTTTCCATACCTACGCTTTCCACTTTCGATTTGCCGGTTTAAATGTGTTCTCTGTATTTGTTGTAACTAGCCGTTCATCCCGGCATCGCATGGATATTGGATACATAACGAATAAGAAGAGGAATATACTACGTTATTTTTACCCAACTACGGCATAGTCAAAATGAAGGTTATTTAGGTACTTACGTATGAATTATGATCTATAGTAGCACCGTAGCCTAGTAAGCAGTGAAAGCCTAGTGGTTAGGACTGTGGTCTCCTATTCGGGGGGTCACAGGTTCGATCCCGGGAAGACCTCTGACTTTTCGGAGTCAAGTGCGTTTAAGCAACATCACTTGCTTCAACGGTGAAGGAAAACATCGTGAGGAAACCTGCACATCTAAAAGTTCTTCATAATCTTCTCGAAGGTGTGTGAAGTCTGCCAATTCGCATTGGGGTTTGGGCCAGCGTGGTAGACTATGGCCTATAACCCTTCTCTAAGAGGAGACCTGCGCTCAGTAGTGAGCCGTTGATGGGTTGTTAATGATGATGATGATGATGATGTAGTGCCTTAGCTATTGAGCTGATTTTGATGAATGAGGGTTCATTTAAAATGGAGGAATTATGGTCCGGGTGACATAGGTTATATTTATACAAAATAAATATGACAATTTTTCATAGTTGGATAAATTTTTGACCGAGCGAAGCGAGGTCACTGAGTTTACTAGAGCGATTTGCACTTGTCCGTCCGTCCGTCCGTCCGTCCGTCCGTCCGTCCGTCTGTCAGAGCCTTATAACTTTTGAATTACTGAACGTAATTACTTCAAATTTAGATATAATATGTAAACCGATGGCCTCCAGCCGAAAATGGCTTAAAAAGTTATAAAAATCTTTATTTCAGGGGGGCTCTCATAGAAGCGAATGCGAAGAATTTTTTTTTTATTTGCGATTCATAAGTTTTCTGTGTATCATTTTAAAGACAATTTGGAACAGAGTACAACCGTATTTTTTTTTTTTTCCTAAAATTGACGAAATGGGGGGCTTCCAAAGTGGCGATTTAATACGCTCGCTTGAAGACGCTCTCTGGGAAAATTTTCTATATATTTTCAAGTTGTACTTATTTTCTTACTTCACTTGTATCCTGTACTTGAACAACAAATACTAAAATTATATGAATATTATAAAGAAACGAGATTATTTAATTTTTAATGAGCATCAGTAAATTTCACATAGCTTCACAATAATGCTAATAGATGGCGCACTCCATACACACATAACTATTCCATGGAACTAGGACTACTAGGAGTTACGACTGCGATCTATCCCAAAAACAGTTTTGCGTCGACTACTATTATTTAGGTACATAATATCATATTTTTCAATTAAAATTATTCTTTAGTTAAATATCAAACTTCAATAATTTGAGATTTCGGGTTCATTAAATTATGTGATTATAAAGGATTTAAATAAAAACTTGATGGATTCGGCACGATTTCGTGTCGTCCGACTGCTGTTACCAAGTTAACTTACGTTAAGCTAAGTTGGGCCCAATTTATTAAGCAATTAATTTGGGCCAAATTAATTGCTGCATTTTGTATATTTTCTATTCGCGTCGATAGATGACGATTTGTACAGATGCCCCTAACCCGTTTTCACTCGTTAGTATACCTACATAATAATTCAATGTTTTCACTGACGTTCCCTTACCTTTACGGGCTACCTATGATAAGTTAGGTGATGATTACTGTCAACTTCTTTATCACGATCCTGTACGGGACACCTAAAAGGACATTGGGACGGATGTTAGGACTTAGGATTGTGTTTTGGAGCTACCTACGTAAAGAGACTCCTACATAGGGGATGATTTAGGTATGTTTGGTGAAAACGGGCATAATAATAATAATGTCAGTTTTGGTCGTCATGTATCGATTGAATGAATAATCATGGGATACCGTTACCGCGAGGTCTCAGTTCGGGGCGAACCACTAGTTAAACTTTTTTCTTGTTATTTTATTTAGCGTGCGTGCAGGTCAACATTCGGTGAGTTGGTAGGTGTATATTTTTGCACGGACAACGAGATATCAAAAAATCTAGCTTATAACTTTGCCAGTTTTCATATTTTATTTTTGAAAAAGTTACACAGATTCTAGGAATAAAAATATTTTACGTGTTTCAGCTTTTGTACCTATTAATAAAATATAACGTTAAAAGTATATTCAATGACAATAACAAATACGAAAAATAAATAAAACCTATTGACAAACTTACCAATATTGGAACCGAAAAAATCTAATTACAAATTTATCTTAATATAAACGGACCTACTACGGCGATATGACCATCGAAAAACCTCAAACACTATACGATTTCAACTCTAAAGACGAACAAAAACGAATTTTATACAAAGAACAGTAAAGTACAGATTAGACTGTCGGATTCGCTTTCAAGTGTCAATAAAATATTCAAATACACAGAGTATAAACAATAAAAGTTAGTAATGACTCGTTCACACTACACTGTGTCCCGGTCCCACGCTTCATAGCTATTTCCACTTCACCATAATCTAACAAGCTATGCCCATTAATAACTATTAGAGATATGAAAAATATTCCATACGTCATTATACAATAAAATTTTTGTAATATAATTTAGTGTGTCCCATGCTTAATGTTTTCTTCGGGTAGTTTGTTTCAATATTAATATAATGCGATGCTCTTTTGTGCAACGAATGTATTAAAAAAAATTGATTCCGTAGGAACAATATTTATTTTCATTTATAGCCGACTGAAACAAAGGAGGAGGTTTCAATACGACTGTTCTCATTTTGTTTGTTCATCAGTGGATGCGGGTAACTGATTTTAATAACATCATACTTCATATACTATCATACTAATATTGTAAATGCGAAAGTGGTTTGTCCTTCAATCACGCCGCAACAAAGCTACGGATCGACGTGATATTATGCATGTGTATAGTTGAGGGCCTGGAGAGTAACTTAGGCTACTTTTTATCCAAGAAAATCAAAGAGTTCCCGAGGGATTTTAAAAACTAAATACACGCGGACGAAGTCACGGGCATCAGCTAGTTAGCCCATAATTACAATGAAAATAAAATATTATGGCGATCCAGAGAGGATCTGTTGATAAAAATCTCGCATTGGATCGAGGATCTTTTCAATATTGCTTCTATTAAAGCAGCTAGGTACCTTGAGTTTGGATTAAAGATATTTCAATTTTTCGGTAAATATTGATTTACTAAGGAATCTATGCATTTATTTCTTACTAGCTTTTGCCTGCGACTTCGTCCGAGTACCTAGAGATAGATTTAAAAAATCCCGTGGGAACTGTTTTTCTCATAAAAGGTCTGTCTATGTCATTCTCCAAATCCTCCACTACATACATAACACATGCATAAAATCACGTCGAGTCTCCGTTGCTGCGTGATTGACGGACAAACCAACAAACAAATACACTTTCACATCTAAAATATTAGAAAGGATCTACGATAATTTCAAAAAAATATGTAGGCGCCAGGATGGCCTATATCAAGGGGGTTGTTTCGGCTGAGCGATGATATGTGGGCGTATGATGAAACTTGACAACTGAATTCTTCTTTGAACACAAAATTATTATCTTCAATTGAACAAATCGGTCAATCGCAACATGATAATTCTTCCGGTAGTTAGATTATCCACTTTGAGCAGTAATTCCTTGGATCAGGATATTTAAAACAGCGATTCGGCGCAATCGTGGTGCGCTGGTTGGCAAAAGATTTTTTATTCCAATGGCCCCCTCGCTACCATCTACGCAACGCTCCGCTAGAGGGCCTGCCAGTGCCCTCTGGTTATAGACGCGCCGTCAAATATTTTTTCACTTTTCTGTAGGTATCAATTTGCCTACAGAACCCTAATTGATGCTATCACCGATGTCGTTAATAGCCGACGAAAAGAAATGCTTTCCTATCACAATCAACGTCAAATACTTACCGTTTAGAGGTGATTAATTCATATATTAGCTAAGAATTACTGCGTGCTTCCAAGTGTTGGTGCTTTTGTTTATAACTAGTGTTGTGTAGACATCACAAGAGGCAGTTAATTCTATATGTACTGCTTTAAGACAGCAAATTGTTATCACACCTCAGTTTTGAGACAGGATTTGAGCCAGAGTTTAACTGTATCTTGCCCGCAATTTTTTTTAATACAAATAGGACTAGGTACTGAAATATTATAAAGAGGTATTCCTCACATCGCCAACCTTTCAGTTCATTTTTTTCCCGACTTCAAAAAAGGAGGATGTTCTCAATTCGTCGGAATCTTTTTTTTTATTATGTACTAGCTGATGCCCGCGACTTCGTCTGCGTGAACTTAGCCTTTAAAATGCCTTGGGAACTCTGACTTTGCGGGATAAAAAGTAGCCTGTCACTCTCCGTCCTCAAGTATAGGTAGATACACTGCAAAAAATCACGTCGATCCGTAGCTCTGTTGGGGCGTGATTGAAGGACAAACCAACGCACTTTCGCAGTTTTAATATTTCACCATATAAAGTGTAAGTGCATAATATAGTCAACGTGGTTTTTAGGGTTCCAACGGGACTCTATTACTAAGCCTCCGCTGTCCGTCCGTCCGTCTGTCAGCGGCCTGTATCTCGTAAACCGTAATAGACAGTTGAAATTTTCACATATTTTGTATTTCTATTGCCGCTATAACAACAAATAATAAAAATTAAATTAAATTAAAAAAATAAAATTAAATTAAAATATTTCCATGTACCCATGGAAATATTTTAACGGAACCCTAAAAGAGCGAGGACCGACTCGCAATTGGCTGATTTTTTTACACAGGTAAAGTTGAAGTTAAATGGGACCACCTGGGAAGTGAAACCACCTATTGAAACAAAAAAAGAATTTTCCAAATCGGTTCAGGCGTCTTCGAGTAATCGGTGAACATAAATAAAAAAGTTTCCGTTGAATTGAGATCCTCCTCCCTTTTTTGAAGTCGGTTAAAGTAATAATAAAAATTAGTTCAAATTTAACGAAGTTATGGAGTATAATATAAATATAAAATATAATAATATTAGTGAATAATATTAGTGGGATAATATGAGTAATAATAAGTAGGATAGGATATAATTAAAGTATTTATTGTTAGTAGGAGGAGGATACAAACATACATAAATACATGCATACACTTATACATGCATGCATGCATACATACATACATACACACATACAGTAGTAGTAGATATGTGTGTATGTATGTTCGCATACATGCATGCCTACATACATACATACATTCATACATGCATACATGCAAACATGTATACATGCATACATACATACATACATACATACATGCATTCCATACATATACACATACATACATACATTCATACATACATACATACATACATACATACATTCATACATACCTACTACTACAGTATGTGTGTATGTATGTCACTTTTCAGGCCCTTAATTTTACCTGCGCTAAAAAATAATCTAAAACTTCAATCTAAAACTCCGTTGGCGCATAATTGAAGGATAAGTATGTGAAAGTAACATACGAATATCCCGCGGGAACTGTTTTTTTCCCGGGATAAAAAGTAGCCTTTTCACTTTTCAGGTCTTCAACTATGCCTATCAAAAAAACCACGTCAATCTGTAACTTCGTTGGCGCATAATTGAAGGATTAATATGTGAAAAGTAGCATACGAATATCCCGCGGGAACTGTTTGTTTTCCTGGGATTAAAAGTAGCCTTTGTCACTTTTCAAGTCCTCAACTATGCCTATCCAATAAACCACGTCAATCTGTAACTTCGTTGGCGCATAATTGAAGGATTAATATGTGAAAAGTAGCATACGAATATCCCGCGGGAACTGTTTGTTTTCCTGGGATTAAAAGTAGCCTTTGTCACTTTTCAAGTCCTCAACTATGCCTATCCAATAAACCACGTCAATCTGTAACTTCGTTGGCGTCTAATTTAAGGATAAATATGTGAAAAGTAGAACACTAATATCCCGCGGGAACTGTTTGCTTTCCCAGGATAAAAAGTAGCCTTTGTCACTTTTCAAGTCTTCAACTATGCCAATCCAAAAAACCACGTCAATCTGTTACTCCATTGGCGCATAATTGAAAGATAAATGTGTGAAAAGTAGTATACTAATATGCCGCAGGAACCGTTTGTTTTCCCGAGATAAAAAGTAGCCTTTGTCATTTTTCAGGCTCTTAACTTTACCTGTGCAAAAAATCACGTTAATCTAAAACTCCATTGCGCGTATTTTGAAGGACAAATGCGTAAAAAATAGCGATGCTATCCCGTAGGAACTGTTTGCTTTTCCGGGATAAAAAGTAGCCTATGTGCTATTCCAGACTATATTCTATGTCTGTGCCAAATTTCAGCAAAATCGGTTCATTCGTTGCCGCGTTAAAGAGTAACAAACATCCATCCATCCATCCATCGATCCAAACATCCATCCTCACAAACTTTCGCATTTATAATATTGATAGGAATAATAGGATAGGATAGGATCTACACATGATCAGTCATTATAATATCTAGCAATGTACATTGTACTCACTATGACTGGACAAATCGATACCTTGTACTATTTGTATAATTTATTTCGCAATCCATCCCTAATCCCTAAGAAATTTTCTATTGATAATGAAAAACTTCAATAACTGTGTTTATCCTACTTGATTGTTGAATTGGAATTTTTTACTTATTCTCGATGCTGCGGATAATGTAAGCGTGATTTAAGTACAATCAGCGCCATCTATCAGTGGTTTTTCAAAATTCCGCGGGAACCTTGGATTTTTCCGGGATAATTTGTAGCCTATGTGTTATTCCAGGGTATAATCTATCTCCATTCCAAATTTCAGCCAAATCCATCCAGTAGTTTTTGCGTTAAGGAGGAACAAACATACACACAAACTTTCGCCTTTATAATATTAGTAGGATGTTCACCGATTACTCGAAGACGCCTGAACCGATTTGGAAAATTCGTTTTTTTGTTTGAAAGGGTATACTTCCCAGGTGGTCTTATTTAAATTTTATAGAAATCGGTCTAGCGGTTTTTAAAAAATCAACAATAATTTATATACTTTGTAGTGGCGCGGGATTTTGAAGTCGGTTTTTTAAAGAAAATTTTTTTATACTAAATTATAACTTAATTAGTTAGAGAAGTAGGTACATCTTATAGTTATAACCAAACCAAAACCTATGTAGTATGAACTGCATGCACATGGATCTTCGACCTTTTATTGGTCGAAAAGTAATAATAGGTACTTCGTAGGTCTTTCATAGGTACTGTTTAGTCTTGTCTAAATATTTTTTTCGTAATATTATTTATCTGATTTATAGAAAAAAAAAGATTAAGATAGGTATAATTTTCTTATCAAACAAATTTAATTTATTTGGCTCAACAAACTCGTGAAGATCTAACTCCAGTGAAAGAAGACATACATAGAACGATTCTTTTAGCTCGAACTAAAGTGCCACTCTTACCTCATTTTGAATTCGTTTCCGACTCAATACTATACCATACTAGCTGAGAGTTATGCGTGCGTTCATATGTCGCGCGTTAAGTTTATTTGCCTCGTAAAATCTCCACACCTGGACGGAATAAATTAAAAACAAAACCAGTCGCTTTTCAGTTGGACAAAGCCGAATTACGAATTAACCTCGAGATGCAGGTGATAAGCGACAGGTGAAATGTATTTTGTAACCATTCCGTATACACTATACTTACACCTCTTATTATTTGTGTAAGATGGTGTGTTATGTTATGAGTGTTATGACAAACGAAAGCGTTCGAACACTGCACAAAATGTTTAATTTTCTATTGGTTCTAGGAGTTACACTGGTCTCTTGGAAGGATCGCATCAGAACACGAACTTGTGCCGTTCGTATCCAGCGGCTCTGAGTGACACGCTATGCGAATTTTTATTTTAATCCGATAATTATGTATGTCTTTAGAACAAAATCCCACTTCTGACACCATGTTTAATTTTCTTTACTGAGAGGAGATACCATAATGACATTGATATAAACATTGTTAGGATTAGTGTAGGTACACTATGAAGATAACATGAGCAATCAACAAAACAATTTTAACTCTTCATTTCTTTAGTGCTATCCTAAATCATTTACTTTCATTGAACCGTACCTTGAATCGTGAATATTTAAATTTATACAAATAACCAACAAAGTCATGAGTTTCGCATTTTTTTTGTGTCAGTAGCGCCACCTGACGTTGATTTATGACGTGACAGTGAAATTTAAAAGTGACGAACAAAAAGCTCATGTAAAGCAATATTACAAAATATATTGATACACCGTTCAATTTGAAACGACAAAACACTAACAAAAATAAGCACGCCAACTAAAACTATACGTTTTACATAATCTGCGCACTCATATTCAAAGGAGGCTTTATATATTCAAAGGCTGTCTTTTCAGATGTCCGTCGGTCTGTCAGCAACAATAGGCGGGACAAAACACGGAATATTTTCCCATATGGGCGCACAATACCGCTTTGTGATGCGTGCGCGCATATCTATACAAATCGCGTATTCCGCTTTCTGTATTGTTTTCTACCTTAGCCTTTTTTAGGTTTCCTTGTTTTGAACCGTTGTCTGTTAGGGATTATAATGAGCGTAAGTACAACATGTAGTGATGACTTACGGATCCGAGACATGGTCGCTAACTATGGGCCTCATAAGAAGGCTCAGGGTCAATCGCGAGCGATGGAGAGAGCTATGCTCGGTATATCCCTGCGAGATCAAATCAGAAATGCGGAGATTCTTAGTAGAACCAAACACCGACACCGACATAGCTCAGCGTGTCGCGAAACTGAAGTGGAAATGGGCTGTGCACATAGTTCGAAGAGCTGATGGTCGTTGGGGTCCCAAGGTGTTGGAGTGGCGACCCCGCACCGGGAAACGCAGTGTTGGCAGACCCCCACCAGGTGGACCGACGACATCAAACGAGTCGCAGGGAGCCGCTGGATTCAGCGCAAGACTGAAGCCTGTGGAAGTCCATGCAGGAGACCTTTGTCCAGCTTTGGACGTCTATAGGTTGATAAAGAAGAAGAAGAAGGTACAACATACCTTCATAACGTCTACCAATACATGAGACATAATGCAGTTACCTTGTTTCGAATCTGCTTTAAAACTATTGGGTAAATGCAGGCGTAACTTTGCGGAATTCCATACTACTCAAGGAAATGCTAAATTCTTTTGCTATTATCCGCCAAACCGGAAAAATCTGTATGGTACAATTTGCCTTTCGCGCTGTACATTGCCGCTCTTCCAATAGGTAGTTGAACAAAATACCAGGAACAACGCAACAATACATAAACCCTTCGATATACACTTTTCGTACGATTCGCTCAGGACTCAGGAGACGTTGACACCACGAAGCACAATTATTTAAAATTGCAATGAAATTTTGACTTCACAATGCATAATTACAAATTCCAATCGACCTTGCAACTGTGCATTGTAAAGTCAACGTGTAAAAGCAAAAGTGTAGGTACTCGGGGCGGTTTGTTTGGTTTTGCGTTGTTCCTATACATTTTTTCTCTACTGGAATAGCGGCAGTGCACAGCGCGAACCGCACCTATTAAAGGTTTAAATATTTATCTCTCACAAAATGTTGGGATGAAGAAAGAAAAAATCAGTTTAAACTGTAGCGTAAAAATGACTTCCTTCACTGTGAGAATTCCGCAAATATTTGCAAAACCCTTTTTGTTTAAATGATTCAGGCGATGCGACAATGCCCCGCGAGTGTCGACAAAGGAGTGAGCCGAGCCGCATAGACAACGAGCGAGGTTTTGTCTCGACCATAGACAAAAGCTCTTTCATCCGCGAGACAATGGCGACCTGCCTTTACCTCATTTATCATTCAGCCAGGTTACTTTCATCCAATAATTACAATGTAGGCACATCGTCCAATGAGGCTGAGCGTAGAAATTAATTACGAAACTCCTCGACACTTCTCATTCATTTGTCGAGGCAATAAAGTGTATTAATTTTGTACCCGTGGGCTGGTAATGTGCTTCCTCAAATTCTGCGCCAGCAACTATGACGTCATAACTAGACATTTAATAATCGAATGCTAAATAATCATTTAGCTAAACAAATCATTACATTACATGTATCGTTAAAACAGTGGAAAATGATTTCTTTGAAAAAATAATCCCTGATTACGGATTTCCTATAGGTAATCGAATGCTTTCCTTAAAAATTTAAAATACAAAATGATTCTTAATCCATCTTTAACACAAATATTTTTGTATGTAAAACATCATTTTCAAATTTTGTTAATAAATATTACATATGAATCTACTCGTAATTAAGAAAATAATTATGAGTTTTTGTCGGTGCCGGAATCGAGATAATTTTTCGTTACAAATGTGCATTCCATATTAGCCAACTTGAACATTAAGTAAATAAGCATCCGATTATCCGATCTACAGTCATAACTGGCGCCCAAAAACGTTAAATCAAGAATTATGGGCGCGATCGAATCACACGTAATGGTCTCTCGCGGACAACGCATGGTCATAATTAGTAAAGACGATGACGTTTCGAAGATAAAATACCCATTCTATTAATTCAAAAAAGGAATGCCATTTAAAAAGTACGCGTTTGAAAAAGAACAAACACCACTGAAATAAGATCTCGGATATGCGCTTTATTTTTGGAGAGACGCAGTCTTTGAAACCGGTTTATGTTTCGGGGTCCCCACATCATTCGAATTACGAGCTAGCATTAAGTAGAGGCGACATTAGTATAAGATAATAATTCTTAGAATCACGTTACACACATTACAAGGTGAGAAATGGTACGGATCTCGAAATTGGTAATTACCTTAAGTCGCGGTCTCTATGGCTGATATAAAATGCGTTTGTTTCTTGTTCTCATGGTTTCTGGAATCTTCCAGTGTTCGGGTTTCATTATACGAGTAGTTATTACGGTACTCCGTTCAGATATGTCTCTATGTAACACGAAACTGCGCTTATCAATTTTAGGGTAAAAGCAATAAATAAAATGTATTATATAAGACAATTTTTTTGATCCGATTGTATCGTTTTTATGAGTCATTTGGGGTCCTCGCGCACTACGCGGCCATTCACCGTTTGGTCGCATATGCTGATGATGCAGTCTAAGATGGCAGCGGGCTAACTTGGAAGAGGTATGGCAGGGTAAATAAAGCTCATGCCCATAATCGGTTTCTACACGCCATCGTACTGGTGCGCTAAGTCGTTATGGGGCACGTCTTTGACGATAGAGTAGTAACTAGCCACGGGCAAAGCCTCCCACAAAACGAGACCAGCGAGAAATTATAAATTCTCATATTGCCCCGGCCTGGAATCGAACCCGAAACTCACAGCGCTCACCACTGCGCCAGGAAGTTCATCAAAAATTTGTGAAATATTACGTATTTGCACTTACAACTACTATGGTTGTGATACTTTTCTTGGACGATGCGGCAACTGGCCGTATCGCGGCTGCGTAGTGCGCGAGGTACCTGTCTTTACGTCGATCGGGATCAAAGTAAAGTCTATATTTTATCGCCGCTAAAAATATATACTTACTACGAGTGACTGAATAATCAACGCTGCTAATTATGCATGTTTAAGAAATATTGCGAAATCGAGACATTCGTTTCCTATTCCCAAATTATAATTTAGTGAGTCAGAATAAATTTCCAAATATATGTTAGATAAATCATGATATTTTTTGGTATCGGAATGAAAGTAGAATGTATTTTAGTGGATTTATGTGATGTTGCGTGTTGTATGAAAACTCTTTTCTTCAAAGTAACTGAACTGGCATACTAACAAAATTATGGGCGAAGGTATGAAAATTATCACAACCGTACCCAGTTTACCCTACGTCAATACATAGTGCAAATATATTGACGTAAATTCCGCATTTATAAATATTAGCAATAGAGTCATGCTTGATCACGAATAGAACACCTAATGCTAAGAGATGATGTGGCCTAAGATGGAATGCGTTTGGCTAGAAGATGCCTTATAACTCGTGTTTTAAAGATTATTGAAGAACAAGAAGAAGACACACGTTTTAGATGCCAGGAAACACGGATCAACTTTTACCATGATTAGATATGAAAAAAAAAGGAAATAACAATATCCGTAAAAAAGCTCTGGTAAAGTCGATCCATTATATAGGGAGAGGCAAGGGTAAACACGGCCACTAAAAAGCACGAGTGGGCTCCAAATGGCACGCGTCGCGGCCCACAACAAACGCACAGAACGACAATCGTAATAATTTTAATTAGAGAAAAATTGCACGAAATGCGCACTTGGGGGTCGTCAGCAGAAAAATATTTCGCTTATTACCTGCAACAATATTTTATATCGAAAAGTAGCGATTTTAACTAACAATGTAGAAAAATAATAGCCATTTCATGCTCTTTTAAAACGTTGCAAAGTATAAAGTTACTGAAGACTTTAGTATAAAATTTTCCAAAACTAAGATTTTGATACTTTTATTTTTGAAAAAAAATCGAGATTTTTGAGATAAATCAGTGTTGCAGCAAACTAGCGATTTGAATGATTAAAGCAACAGGATTTTTCTTAATGCAAACTGTTGGAGGATTATGATGAAATCAGTTTTTTTAATAAAAATACTGATTAATATAGCTACGCTTAAACTAAATAGTATTTCGTCGTGGCAGCAAGGTAGTTGTAGGTCTTCTTGTCATTTATGCCTATTAATTTGAGGGGACACCTAAACCAAATTAACTTACCCTTTACAACCATTTGGCTTTTTCCAATGTTTAAGGGATATTTAAACCCTAGGATGAAAAAATTTGTTTAGGTACTACTGATGATGTTATATAAGCATAAATCGAACAACAATTTTTTTTTGGTATAATTTTTTTTGCTGACCATACAAACTCAGAAACAATACTTGACGAACCCTTTCCGCAAACAATTAGCGCACAAGTGCACTCCCGGGACAACGGCAATACAGCGTCCCTTGCTTCAAGCGCTTAAATCGCTTTAAACGGCTTCCGACTCGCTGCAGATCCCTTTGCCTTGCCGCCTCAGCGTTCCGCCATCTTTTGTTATTCCAATTTTTTTAATACGCCTCTCTGGGTAGGCAAAAGCATATTCTTACACACATGCATGTAAGGTTTTATACTTACATCATTATTGAATTTTCCTAACTGTAGGGTCCTACTTTTTGTTCATAGAAAGCATTTTTTTGCCTGCATGTTGAACCGTACATTTTAATTAAAAAAACCAACTTCTTTTTATCTCAACACGCTACTCTGATTGGTGTTCTGTTTTTTTTTTATTGAATAAAAGCAAAGGAATTAACTAAATTCTTAAACTTAAAAATAGACTAACGATAAATAGTCATAGTCAAGACGTTCTAGTACAATTTAGGTACAGGAAAAATTAGAAGATAAATAATTAAATAGGCCTAGATTTATTTTTAATGCGATTTTTGTTCTATTCTCAAGTTACTCCATATGTGTGGGTATCATTTATCATTGTGCTATGAATAAATTACTTCAAAAATTCTGTAGTAAGTACCAACATAAATATATTTTTGGAACCTTAGGGTCACGATAGGGTGCGATAGAGGTAGTGTAGATTTCTGAACTGTACAAAGAAACAACCAGGTACTTGAATGTAGCGTTTACCCGTAGTCCCAGTGATTTTATTAATAGGTCAATCTTGTACCTATACTTTACTTTTCACATTATCACATTAAATATATTATTTATCTTTATGTTTAAAAATAATGTCACGCAATACATATTTTGGGTTTAATAAATTACCTACTGTGGCAAAATTAAGATAACTTAAAACTGATAAAAAGGAAAAAAAAGAAAATGAAAAGCCGCAATCCAAGCAGTCTCTTTGAAATGTTCTCACGTTATCTTCCCGAACTTTCTTCCAACACATTAGCGCGCGAAAAATTTTCGCATATTGTATACGTGTGATAGGACGCGTCAAAAAAAAACAAGATAAGCATAGACAAATCGTGGCTGAATGACGGTGCACTTTGGCATGCGCTAATGACGGAAAAATCTCTAGCGTCAGAGGGGACAAAAATGGTTGGGTTTAAAAAAGGGGGGCCCTGAAAGCCCTTTGTGGCCAATCGTGCGGTGTCCGTCGTTTTGTTTGATTTTTCTCACGTTGGGGCGATGATGGCGGATTGATTGGGATTGATGATTGTTCGTTGCGTTTGAATATCGAATACGTTTTTGTTTTCTTTGTTTTTTTTTCGTTCATAAAGTTTGATGCGCAATATTTCTATTTATATTAATTTTTGTTAGGTAGTTATATTGTTCTTATTTTTAATCCACTTTTAATCTTTATGATGTACATTTTTGTAATTAAATATTATTGATTTTAATCACGACTTATTACAAAGGATATTTTATAGCTACTTAACTATTTAGTGAAAACAAAATTTCCACTAAGATAAACCTAACTTAGTTTAGGTAGGCCCTGGGAATTTTGGTAAAATTAGACAATGCCTATTTTAAACAACCATAACTAAATCATCCCCTAAGTAGGAGTCTCTTTAAGTAGGTAGCCTCTAAATACAATCCCTTACCCAATGACATTTCCACATTTACGTGTTTCCTAAAGGTTTGTGAAATCTTAATTGACTGAAAGCGTCACCTAACTTAGCTTAGGTAGCTCGTGAACGTTAGGGAACGTTGGTGAAAATGGGCATAAGGGAGAGAGCAGACTGGCTACTTTTAGCGGCAGTGATCGGCGTTTCTGTGGCTGCATCGCCTTTTTGCGATTCAAAAGCGTTTGATATAAAGCTAAAAGTAGCGAAGGTCAGCGCTTACAATCGCGGAACGCCGATGCTAAAAATCGAAACTCGATAGCTGCGACTGGCGTTTTTTGTGTGCCCATTAGGGTAAGTTTATGCACGCGCGGGGCGTTGCACGGCGCGTGGTGCTTTGTGTCGAGCGGTAAACTCAAACATAATATAGCTAAGTATGAGAGCGTTTATATTACAGAAGCGTTTGCGTTGAACGCGCCGCGTGTGCATAAACGTACCCTTAGCGTTCGGACGCAGAATCGAGCTTCCGAACAGCGATCGCTGCCGCTTTAATTTAATTTAAAAAATTATTTTTATTAAAAAACCGACTTCAAACTCCCGCGCCTCTATACAAAGTATATATGTAATTCATTGTTGATATTTTAAAAACCACTCGACCGATTTCGATGAAATTTATACGGGACCACCTGGGGAGTATACCCTTTCAAACATAAAAAGAATTTTCCAAATCAGTTCAGGCGTCTTCGAGTAATCGGTGGACATACATTAAAAAAATTGATGACCTCCTCCTTTTTTGAAGTCGGTTAAAAAGTAGCCAGTCTGCCCTCTCCCTAAGGGCTATGGCAGTAAAACTCAATACATGTAAACCTTTGTAAACATAATAATAATTATATACCTACCTAAGTCTTAATTTAAAGTTTATACAACTTTGCGTATACCGTTTCATCTCCACCACACCTTGTTGCTTTGATCATGTTCCGTGAGCGCCCGCACACTTGACTTGACGCGTGTCTGTCAATTGTTAAGTTGCTCATCCACCGGTTACGTTACCAGACCCTTTGTAGTGTACCTACCGTACATAACCGTAGTTTTTCGTAGTTTTGATGACTAAAAACAACATTATCTTCACGATCATATTGTGATTCTTAAATCTTAACTTCATGACGTAATTACTCTTTTAAAGTTAAACAGGTGTAAGATTCCGGAAAAAATTGAGATCCATACTTTCTGTTAGGTCTAGAAACTAACTCGTCGAATTAGGTTTTATTTTTAGCCTTAAAATATAATAAATTATTACTTACTTTTTATTTTGACTTAAGAAAATTTCATATATACAATACTATATTAAACCTAAATTTAATTCTAAAATTAAAACTAAAATAAAAACTAATTAAAATCTAAAACCCCATTCAAGCCACCGCAGTGTGGCATAGTACCCAAGATGCTGGCAGCATTACCTCTTTGGATGGCCAAGCTAATCCTTTGGCCAAGGTAGCTGCCAGCTCTTGGATCCCCGGTAGACTCGATCACTCTTTTTGATATCTCTAAAAAAAGTGTGCGAGCCTCCGGGCCCCACGGCCCCAGGGTCTCTACACCAAAAGGCGCAAATATGAAACCACTGTCAAGTTTTTCATATTTGCGCCTCTTAGCCTGTTCGGCGTTAGTAGCCGCTGCACCCGCCACAGAGGAGGTCGCATGGATGTGGGAAGCACCTAGAGTATCTACACAGGTGGCATCCCACACAAGCGACCTCCCTGTCCTCCAAGGAACAAGCGTCATACCATCAGGTCTCTTGCCATCACTACGTGCCAAACCAATAGGTTCTAATACAGCTGGCACGTGAGCAGTAGCAAGAGACCTGCGGATGATGTCGTTGAGGGCATTGTGGCGGGAGAAACGACCAGCGCTCTTCGAACAGGAGAGCCCGTGATGACCGTAAGTGTCGACGCGGTCACCGCAGTGGCAACTTACTTGCTAATTACTTATCTAATTAAACTAATCATGTGATATGCAATATTTAATCTTCTTCTTTTTATCAACCGATATATATCCACTGCTGGACAAAGGTTTCCTGCGTGGACTTCCACAGGCTTCGGTCTTGCGCCGTCTGAATATAGGTTTAATAACCTGCGTAATATTTCTTTAGGAGGTACAAGTATGTTAAGTAGATATGCAAAGAAATCTTATCATAGAATGTAATCGGTAATGTGGTCGTTATTAACACGCTATAGTTTACGCTCGTAAAACCAAAACATAAGCCGCTTAAACAATCCGACAACGGTTACCACCTATCCTTATCGCTCCTTACAAAATTATCGTTTATTAGAAAGGGACAAGAAACAAAGCGTGTTTATTAATAAGGGGGTGTAGAGGTATCATCAACAGTATTAGCCGATCCCATTAAACAACCCCCGGGCGGGGGCAGAAGGCACGGTCTTTGTTTAACCAGATAAAATCTCTTTGACAATTTGTGCTTATTCAAATAAGCCATCCCTCGATACATAATAGCTTAATTCTAATCATAATGTCGTATCTACTTTAGCTGTCTCCCTGTGACTTACAAGATGAATAACTTAGATAAGGGTCGGCGCGCACTACGCGACAACGAGCAAAAACGCAAGCTCGGTTGCAAAAGCTCATTATGCTAAAGTAGACACATATTTTTTTATTTTTAATTACCCGACTACGACAAAGCGAAAAGGAAGGGCTATGATTTTAGCAATATGTATGTATGTATGTAGTGTTTGTTTGTATTTACGTATATTCCACCGTAGCGGCCAAACTACTAATCCGATGTTTAATGAAAGCGGTGTCATCGTCGTAAACCGGTTGCGAGGTACAGGTAGTCAATTTTTTTTTTATTCATGACAAGGTAGCCCTTGACTGCGATCTCACCTGATGGAAAGTGACGATGCGGTCTACGATGGTAGCGGGCAAATTGGAAGGGGGTATAGCAGTTTTAATAAAAACCCAGTCGGTTTCTACACATAATAAAATTATTATAGGTAGGTACCGGAACGCTAACGTCTTTGGCGGTAGAGTGAATGAATGTAATAAAAATAAATGAATGAATGAATGAAAAAATGCGTGAGTGTCGTGGAAAACTCGGTTGGAACGTAGTTCTTTTTAAAAATAAAATTAATAATAATAAAAAAAATAATAATAATCTGAAGTCAGGATTCGAACCCCCGAACCGATAGTTTCAGTCATTCGTTTACGCCGCTACGCCAAAGATATGATGGCCCGTGTGTAATAACTAATCTATATATATAAATAAAAATGAATGTTGGTAAGCGCATAACTCAAGAATGGATGGACCAATTCGGTTAATTTATTCTTTTGTATGTTCCTTAAGGTCCATGGAAGGTTTTAATACTTAATAAAAAAAAAAACAAAAAAAAAATTTATAATAGATAAGTTGGCGGTACGAAGTTCGCCGTGTCAGCTAGTAACTAATAAACGAAAGCAACAAGTGTCATAACGGAAATTTCTTATACTTTTTTTCGCCTAGCCTCCATCCGCCTTACCGTCCGAAAAGGAAAAGTGTTCTAATATTCTTTATTGTGACTATGAAGGTAGGTACCTAAAATCCTCCCACCAGGCAAAATTATTCAAAAATTTACCTCCTTACCTTTTTTGACTTTTTTGACCTCTCAGGCGAGAGAGTCGGTAGATACGTCCGCCAGAGATAATCTT
Organism: Oeneis ivallda; assembly: GCA_029955525.1. Taxonomy (NCBI): domain Eukaryota; kingdom Metazoa; phylum Arthropoda; class Insecta; order Lepidoptera; family Nymphalidae; genus Oeneis; species Oeneis ivallda. The sequence continues at coordinate 14,576,631 of JARPMR010000023.1, forward strand.
TTATCCATGAGACAAGGTCCAATTATATCTACGGGATAAACAAACTTTGTGTCGGCTCGAAAAACGTCGACAAACTCAAAATTAACAAAACAGATTACATTCGAGTCAAAGCGGTTGTTTGTCGCTGATTCTTTTCATTTACCTACCCTTGGATCGTAGCTCCCACCCTCTACGTTTCGAGTTTCCACAAGCTTTTGTAGAACGGTATTTAGAAAGGAACCTACCTAACTTATTTTTTTTATTTTGTTACTGTACTGCCGAAAACGAATTTTTTTACTGGTTGGTTTATTTCACAAGAGTTGTGCCCGTTTTCATACCACCCACACCTAAATCATCCCCTAAGTAGGAGTTTCTTTACGTAGGTAGCCCCTAAATACAATCCCTTACCCAATGTAACAACATATCATGGGTAGCATAAGTATGTCATGCACTCTTTAAACATTTCTGTGGTGGTGTCGTGTGATGCGGGTTGTTACGTTCCCTCAAATATGGTTGAGCGAAGCAATGACTGGGTCATGCGTCATGCTCGTGAACGGGTGCCACCGGCGGGAATGGGGCTACTTTATGTCTGCCCATCTTAAGATATAAGTTAGTCGGTATGCATTTTTGGAACTTCCCTCATTGTGGAAACACTGCATATATAGCATAGTATTTACTGTATTGTAAATTTGTTTTGAAAAGAGAAACCGCCGAGTTTCTTGCTGGTTCTTCTCGTCAGGAAGGGCATTCCGAACCAGTGGTAGATTCATCGACTAACCAAAAGCACTTGTAAAAGTTTATTTGAATAAAAAATATTTCTATTCTATTCTATTCTATTCTATTCTATTCTATTCTATTCTACTCTATTCTATTCTATTTTCTATTCTAATGTCATTTCCACCTTTAGGTGTTTCCTAAAGCTTCATGAAAACGAAATTGACAGAAAGCGTTACCTAACTTAGCTTAGGAATCCCGTAAATGCTGGGGAATGTTAGTGAAAACGGACATTAGATTATCTGCATGCTTCGTCCGAGTTTTATTTCGTTTGATCGTAATAGTAAACAATGACATTAGCACCAAAGTAAAATGAACCATAACAGTATTGAATTAGAGTTTAATTTCGTGTATGTATTCTTATACGTTTACGTATATGAAAACGCTCCAAATTAAAATCGTCTGTATTGAATTTGTGACTTTAAATCGACACCGGTATGGTTCATGTTACTTTGATGCTAATTTCATCGTTTACTAAAACGATCAAACGAATTAAAACTCGGACTGAGCATACAGTACACAGTACACACCTTCTTAACCTTTTTAAGAACTCTTTTATTACATTCACCTATTTAAACTCCAAAACTACGAAACCTCGTAGAGCCGTAGGGTTCGTAGGGATCTGTAGACGTCTACCTACTCGTGCATGTTACAATTTAAGACTTAGCGAGACTAAGACTAAGAGAATTTGCGACTGTTATAATTTTAATATTTTCCATTATAATTTAACAGTCGCAATAAATAAAATCCAAAACAGCCATTTGTCGTAGTAAAATATGAAAAACAATTTTACTTAATTTTACCAAAATAAATGTACCTATGCATAACAAAGAACGATGGGAGTTTATGTATTTGCAGAGTCAACTATGCAATTTTTTTCTATCGAGTAAAGTTTGTGTCATCGTTTTTAGACAACAGCTATCAGGCCAGAAATACGATCAATTATAACTACTTTTTTTTATAATCGACCGAGCGAAGCGAAGGTCTCTGAGTTTACTAGAGCGATTTGCACTTGTCCGTCCGTCCGTCTGTCACAGCCTTATAACTTCTGAATTACTGAACGTAATTACTTCAATTTTAGATATGATATGTAAACCGATGGCCTCCAGCCAAAAATGGCTTAAAAAGTTATAAAAATCTTTATTTCAGGGGGGCTCCCATACGAAATGGGGGGCTTTCAAAGTGGAGATTGTATTCGAGGCTAGATTTCTAAAACCACTTTGTTTTAAAACTTGAAACTTACACATAATTTGAGTTATATTCTGTACTTGAACAACAAACACTAAGATTAGATAAATATTATAAAGAAACGAAATTATTTGAGTTTTAATGGGCATCAATGTTTTTAACAAAACTTCACTACACTGTTACTAGATGGCGCTGTCTTTAATATTGTAAATATGCATCCCATCCACGAAAGCAGATGACGATTGACGTCATCAGATTCGGCGCGTTTCAATTACAATATAATATAGTTAAAACTACCTTATGGGAATTATGGGATACCGCGAGGTCTCAGTTCGGGGCGAAGCACTAGTATACCCATAGATTTTAAATAAGACGATCTTCATTCGGCTTGTGATTCGGCTCCATGAATGAAGATCGTGTCTGAACACCGCGCCTTAAGTTCTCATTATCCACTTATGTGGATTGTACTACATTATATTCAATGGGATTACTTGGTCTTTAGAAGTTTAGAATAAATATTTAATTATCTTCAAATGAAGCCATGCATAATATCGATCCAACTTCACTTGAGAAGTTCATTTAATCACATATTAATTATATCACTCGGAATTTATTACTAGGCTCTTACTTTGGATTCTTAGGAGTCCCTCATCTTCAACACTTAACTAGTACTGTTACATATTCTGTGACTTAACCTTCAAAGTTCAAGTAAACACTTCAATAAAAATAAAAGATAAATATAGTTCTAAAAAGTTAAAGTTTTTTCCGAATCTTCTATATATATAAAAGAAAGTGGTGTTAGTTACACTATTTATAACTCAAGAACGGATGAACCGATTTGGCTGAAAATTGGTGGAGAGGTAGCTTAGAGCCAGAGAACGGACATAGGATACTTTTTATCCCGTTCGACCGCGTTTCCGTCAAGTCACTATAAAACGTGGTATAACAAAAACGCACCTGACATGGAATAACAAAACGCAAATGACAGGGGAATAACAAAACGTAAATGACAGCTAAACGTAATTTTGTCTTTGGTTAAGTATGGTAAAAAATTTGACAATTATAAAAAGTTTTATAATAAAGCATTACTGATATTATAAATGCGAAAGTGTGTTTGTTTGTTGGTTTGTCCTTCAATCACGTCGCAACAGAACAGCGGATTGATGCGATTTTTTGCATGGGTATAGTAATGGATGTAGTAGTGGTTCCTCAGACCGGGAGAGCTACTTTTTATCTCGGATAATGAAAGAGTTCCTGCGGGATTTTTAAAAACTAAATCCATGCGGACGAAGTCGCGGGCATCAGCTAGTTATATATATTTTATACATTTTGACCTACCTCTACGAGTTCTGTAGATGGATATAGGTACAAAATAGGCTAGTTTAGACCCAACGAAAATATTTACCTTTTTTCTATCAATAAACCCTCTAATTTCTATAATTTTAATGGCGTTGATGCCGACGAAGTCGCGGGCAAAAGCTATTACACTTTTATATAATTCATACTTACATAATATTAAGGTATACGTTATTAATTCCGAATTCAAACAAAATCGTCAAAGTCGATTCGATTCAAAGCGTTTGTCAAATTACCCGGCACCCTCCTTTACTTGTTGGTGAACTCCAATTTCATCTTTAAAATCGCTACTGATTGTCTGTTTACATTTCTCTGCTTGTTTTGAATTTAAAGACGAACAACTTAGGCCTCTGAAGTCTATTGAATGTGTAGGAATATGCGCAGAGTCTCGACAAGACTGTCGCAAAAAAAATCCGCATCAGTGCCTCTGTAAACAACTTGGACCTTCGGTAGAACAAGGGCATAATTTTACTGTCCAAAAGTTCAAAAGACTTGTGCCCTTGTTCTGTTCCACCGAAGGAGCGAACTGTTAAGCCAGAAATAAAATAACGATTAGTTTGGTAGATGGGAATTTTGTATTTATTTCGCTTTATTAACTCTGGTTTTGATAGTGACCAAATTGTCATCGATCCTAAATAAAATATATTAGAACAGAATAGAAAATATTTTATATCATTATATAATTTAATATCAGCAATCCATCAACGGGCCCATTCTGAGCGTAGGTCTCCTCACAGAGCAGGATCCACCAGACCACCACGCCAATTGAGATTCTACTGAGATTAAACGGGCCGTCTCCTCTCAGTAGAATTTCAAAAAGTTTCTGGGAAAATTCAGCCGTTACGACTCGTATTTTCGGATAGCTTTTACTCAAAATGTAACAAAACATACTAGGTATATAATTATGGCCAGAACTGCTACTTATGTTAGCAGAATTAACAGTTCACATTATACGTTTTAATTAAATATTATTATCATCACAATTAGTAAACCAAAACAAAAACAATTCCATTTCAGAATTAATAAGTTAACTAAATTAACACTGAAACGACATTTAATAAAAAATAACTCAAGGTTTCGAACTTCGAACGCCAACCTCCTACCTTAAATAAAATTAATAAATTAACTATTTAAACAGGTGTTTAAAGACACTTTTGTCTTGTGTTTGATATATTTCCCAAATGAAATCGCACTTCGTAAAAGGGACCATCGTAAAATGGTGACGTTATTAGCACTCGGTACATAATCGTCCCGAGAATCAAAGCCGGCGAAACGTATTTGATTGTACCGATAAGTAGCTTTTGCAAATTACGCAGCCGTGTTATTTGTTTTCTGTCAACCAATCGAGGAGTAACTCTAGAGTCAAAGTTAAACACTTTGACTCTACAGTTACATTCATTTATGTTAGTTCCACGTTATTGTTATCTTATCCTTAATCATCCCTAAATCATCTAGTAGTTGTTGTTGTTGTTGTAGTTGAATCACTTTAGTTTTCCGGGATTAAAATTATCCAATTGAAAAATGGAATTCATCAAATAAGCGTTCGTAACATTCTAACGTCGAATTCAAAATTATTTATTTATTCCTTGTAGAAATTTAGACCAACTTGTGGCTTTAGTTATGACAAATCAAGACTAATACTTAATAGAATACAAGACTACACCGGTTCTGAATATACAATCGAATAGAATAATTTTTTAGTCAAATAAACTTTAACAAGTGCTTTCGAATTGTCAAGTAAATCCACTGGATGCTGCTGGATTCTGCTGGATGAGCCGGTAAGAAGAAAACAAAAGTGAAGCTTATATACATGAAATAATATGTAACCTATCGATATAATAACTTGTGGCCAGCTGAAGCAAAGCCGATTACGTGCATTGGACTTATAAGTAGGTAGATACTTCCCAAGTTATTGTTCTGAGGTAGGTACGAACTTGTCAAAGTCAAGTGACAGTTAGTGACAGTTCACACCACAGATAAACAATAGAGCGGGGCAATGAGGTAAGGCACAGTAAGGCAGAGTTCATCATAAATTACACTAGCGGCACGCTATGATGGCCGGTTTGACGTTTGTCCGCTCATGAAGTTCCGTATTAATTGATAACGACTTTGAAGGAAATAATTGTATTACTTTATTGACGATAGTGATGTGCAGAGATTCATAAATTTTATCGAATGTAGTTTTAGGTTTAGGACTCAAAATTTATTTATTAAATTGATTTCTAAAATGTATACAAGTGTAGAAAAATCAGTTTGCACCATTTAAGGGGTGAATGTACTTGTGAATATGAACAATTTTCACTATGTGGACAAACCTCTGAAATCGCAAAAAAATATCAGCTGTTTCATACAAAAGGTAAAATTTTTATTTTTATATGATATATACCACAACTCGGCATTTGGTTTTCTAAATTGAAAATTTTTAAAAATGGAATCTAATACGATCGTCACATAGGATCGCTGGCTAGCACAACTACTACCTCCGGCAAACTCGCGTCAATGCTCAATGCAAAACAAAGCAGTTTCGAATTGACGTTGCTTCGAAAAGTATAAACTGTCAGTGCAATGCGATTGTGATATAGTTTTGACCTGGCTTTGGATTTCAAATATTGATACTGCATTACTGTTGACCCTTGCTCGTTAATTTGGACTCTGTTCAAGCCCTTTGTTGTGGATTTCGTCGATATGACCGAACGTACGCAGAGAACTGTTCTAAATAGTCAGACACGTGAGTTCGTAATACGCCTTCGTAACTATTTCGATCGTGAAGCTCAAAATGGAGGGCCAATTTTACCTATAACGTCAGTGGTTGAACGCGTAGCTGATGCGCTTAATATTGGACAACGAACTGTTAGACGGATAACTAAAAAAAAATATGGCGAGACTGGCACAGAAGAAAATAAACTTCACACACCAAAAAAGAGAAAACGAGCAAAACCAGTCGTAGGCATCGATAGCTTTGATGCCGATGCTATCCGAAGACATGTTTACGGCTACTATTTACAGAAGGAGTATCCAACAAGAAAAAAGTTGGTGCATTCACTGAAGGAAGCTGGATTATTCTTCGGTGGGGAAAGTTCTTTAACGAAGATTTTGAAGACCATTGGATTTCGATACAAAAAATGTAACAAACGCAAAATATTGATGGAAAGATTTGATATAGCGATGGCAAGGTATACTTTTTTACGGCAAGTGAAAGAAATCAAAAATTGGCAAAATGTTGTGTTCTTGGATGAAACATGGCTTAATGCTAACCATACTGTAGGCCGTTCTTGGAACGATGACACAGCAGCATCTACTTCCAAAGTTCCTGTAGGAAAAGGATCGCGACTTATAATTTGTCACGCCGGAACCATCAACGGGTTTGTCGAAGGTTCTCTCATGGCTTTTGCGTCAAAAACCACTGGAGACTATCATGAAGACATGAATGGAGAAAAGTTTACTGAATGGTTTACCTCAATGTTGTGTAGCCTAGCCTCCCTGAACCATCTATTATAATTATGGACAACGCCCCATACCACTCGATGCAAATTGACAAGCCACCTGCCCAATCCCAAAAGAAAGCTGATATCGTCGCATGGCTTCGTAAAAATGGCGTAGATGCAAACATGAATATGTTAAAAGCGGAATTAGTACGTCTTTTAAAAGAAAACAAACCAACCAAGATCCGATACGTCATTGACGAAATAGCATTAGAACATGGGCACAGAGTTATACGGTTACCGCCTTACCATTGTGAGTATAATGCGATTGAGTTGGTGTGGGCTCAAATTAAGGGATATGCTGCAAGACACAATACAGAACCCCCATTTACCACAAAAAAAATGCTAAAATTATTAGAAGAAGCTTGTGAACATGTGACTAAAGGAGACTGGGAAAAGGTTGTGAATAGAACTGTTAAATTAATAAGGGAAGATTATGAAAGAGATGTGAAAATAGATAATATTATAGAAAACGAACATATAATTATTAATGTAGGTGATGATAGCAGTGACGACAGTGAAAATAGTAGTATGGACGAATCTGATTAATTATGGCCTTTTGTGGCACCTTTTTTGGTATCTTTTGTATTCATATGTTTCTTGTGTGCATATAAAGTATGTATATTCATTTTCATTCAAATATTCAGTTCGTTCAAATAAATTAAATAAACATATACATTTTTGTTTTATTAAACCTATTTAATCAGGTACAAAAACAAAACTTAATTGTTTTTTGTTCGAGAATAAATTGACATTCCACATCACTATTGTAATGTGTCAAACCGGCCATCATAGCGTGCCGCTAGTGATTTATTGTCTGCATCAACCCATCCAAGATCTGTCATCTCTTTCTCCGTGCCGAATTTCCTATTTCGCTAAGATCGGTTAAGCGGTTGAGCAGTGAAAGGTACAGAGTATAGACAGATGGTAAAATAGTACATAATATATTATGCATATTAAGCAGGATTGTGTTTTGAAGCTCTGATAGCGAGATTTGTAAATGGGAACGACTATAATTATTACATACCTTCCATTCTCTATTAAGCTGAGCCTACAGAATTTCGAGTGTTTTGTTTTGATTAGATAACATTATTAACGTGTTTCTGATTTGATTGCTCTACGATTAATTATGTGATCCGGTTGGAGAAAAAAATAAGTCATTAGAAATCGCGGCGTACAACTTTTACTTGTTTTGTTCGAATTCTCTAAAAATAGACTGAATTTAGCAATAAGGGAAAAATTTGGCAAACAAATGAAAAGCTTATCTTGCTATATTCCGATAAGTGCCCATCGCCCAGTAACATTTTAACGATGATTGTGAAATTGGCACTATAAATTCGAAAGTATGTTTGTTTGTTGGTTCGTCCTTCAATCACGCGTCACCACCGACGTGATTGTTTGCATGGACATAGTTGACAACCTGAAGAGTCAAAAAGTCTTTTATTGGTTCGGGAAAAACAAAGGGTTCCCGCGGGTTTCTTTAAGCCTAACTAACACGCAGACGAAGTCGCAGAACACAGCTAGTCACTAAAATGGTTTCTACCGGTGGTCCCACTCCTACCTATCTATAATATCGCATCTTCAACTTCCAAAACTCATCTCCTAATTACCGTGCGGTTTTCACGGACTTTTCCCCCTAGTATCTTTCTATCGAAGGTAGGTACTTATTTGTGTAAAGAAAATTACTCAAAGATTAAAGAACTCCGATGTCCACTTGCATAAATTATTGTGCCCGGGTCCCGAAGTCTATCAAAGAGATAGCCTCTTTTGTGAAGGAATGAATCGGGGGAAAATTAATTTGGGATATTTTTCGAGGCCCATTATAAACGTTATTATGAAACGAGACGTATTGACATTTTTTTCCTTTTGATCTGCTCCGTGAAAAATAATAACGTTTGTCTTTGAAATTGTGTATCAATTGATATGATTTTTTTGGTTGTTCTTTGATGGATTTGATTTTTTTAAGAACTTTGAATACCTATCTAAAATTATTAATAGGTATAGCTAGGGGAGGTCGGGTGAAAATCGTATACTTAACTGTTTCTCACATTCCAAAGTTTAAATTTATTGAATGAACTAATAAAGTTTATTCGATAAATTAATTTATTTAATGAATTAATGCACAATGTTGATTAATTTTACTGCCGCCGTGAGGTTTTTCTTTTTGGAAAGTTCTTTGCCCAAGCTTTCAAAGTTTTTTAGTATATTCCAAGAGTAAAGTCTATAATATATACCGGTTTATCATAGCCTAATCTTGGAATAAAATCGCCACTCCATAGGGAATCAAAATCATTACTGCCATAATTCCTGGTAAATATAGTTATTCTCGAGAATATCGGGTCTCAGGGTATTTTGATTTAACCAACTTTTTGACATATTATGGGTACCTAAGCTAATAACATGAAGGTACCTAGAAATTATAATATTTAGGACCACCTTCTGATAAGTGTCGGATAGCCTAACCGTAAATTTTGTCACTTTCTTACTTTAAATCAAGTGACAAAGACAAAATATGCGAATAAGCTATCCGACACTTATCAGAAGGTGGTGAAAATGGCCCTTAGAGTCCTAGCAATGTGCCTAGTGGAAGAAAGGGTAGTGTGCCAGTTAACAACTAACGTAGGATACATGGTATAGTTTTGGTGGTGTATTTTGAATTTAGTGATTTGAATGGACCTCCAATGTACTTCCATGTCAAAGGCCGAGCTTTGTACGTGTTGTGTTTATCCGTCCGACCGTGTTACCTACGATTAGGGTAATAGGTAATTTCCAATAGATACCGACGTCATTCATGATACATTACCCATTGTGATATTCTAAGTAGATTGGGTGAGGGTAAATAGACTGTTCAATTCGTTGCTACCATTACGGTAAAACGTAACCTTCGATACATTATACTGTATACTCAATAATTCATTCCGTATTTGTTTTTATTAATGACAAGGTACCATAGCCCTTTATTGCAATCTCACCTGATGGTAAGTGACAATGCAGTCTCAGTTTTAAGCCTATACTCGTAATCAGTTTCTACACGCCATCGTGCCGAACCGCTACCGCATGGCAATAGGGTATTTGACTACTTTTGGGAAATCATTTTAAATTGTTAATAATGCTATGCTGAAGCTAACAAAACGTATATTTCGGCATAATTTTGAGTATTTTTCATAAAAATCGAGAAATAAATTCAAAAAAATAAATTGCCGTGAAAACGTTCCATTTGCTTTAATGACGTCACCGTTCACATTTCAATCGTAATTTCATCAACTTGTAGAAGATTTCCAGTATTAGCTTTTACAAAATTGGTTCCTATTTTTCTAGGTATTCTTTAATAAAATATTAACGACAAAAAACAGAGGAAATTAGCATAATAAACGCCACACAAACACATCGAAATGTATTGACAAGATGAAAATTCCAGAGGTGGCGTGAACTGTGACGTCATTCGAGGTTCAAGAACGTTTTCGATCTCGTGAACATGGCCAGAATTCTAGCAATTTTAATTAATGTTTTCTATATAAATAAAGCTTTATTTTTTAGTTTTGTCGTATGGAATAATATTTTTAGATAATAATCTTTTAGGATGACACCATATGAAACGATATTTTTACTACAGTCAAATACCCTATTGGCAGCACGTCTTTGACGGTAGGGTGGTAACTAGAGACGGCCAAAGCCTCCCACCAAACATCTGATGAGAAACGTAAAATAAATAAATAAATAAACATTTATTCAGCTTTTAACAAGAAGATCTTTAAGAATAATGATCTACAGACAAAAACTTAATCACTAAATAATAAATTGTTCCTAAATGTTAAAGCTGAAAAGGCTACTGCCTCAGCATAATGCTGCAACATTAAAATGCTGACCGCTGATTTTCAGGCATAGCCTTAAATGAAATCGCGAGCCAACCACGAGATAGCTGTTATACAAGATAAGTAATAAGAAAAAGAAATAAATGAATAAATACAGATATTAACATGTGTAAAATAAGAGGACGAAAAAGTTTTATGAGGTGAATGGTTAAGAGGTTGATTGAAATCCAAAAGTTGATAGGTCTATCGACAAATATAACGCGGTTTTACCATTAAAAAAAAGAAAACAAATTTAACTAATGACTAAATTGACTTTTTAATTTTTGTGGCAAGCTCATTATAGTCTAACGGGTGTGATTTTTTTTAAATATATAGTTAGATATGCTGAGTATGATTAACATACGTACCAGTTTCCCATCTAGATAAGCGAAAAGGGTACGACTATAGTGAAAAAAAAATTCTATTCTATTCTATTCTATTCTAAACGGGTGGGGTTTGAACCGTTAACCTTTCGATTTTCAGTTCGCGGCCTGACCGTTCAGCTAATGAGGCTATGAAATAAACAAAAAAATACACCAAATAGGTAAACCAAAGTACCCGTAAGTAGTAATGTTATGCAATTTTATCAGTAAGTAACTGATGCCCGCGACTTTGTCCGCGTGGATTTATTTTTCAAAAACCTCGTGGAAACCGATTTTCCAGAATAAAAAATAAGCCTATGTCACTTGTCAGGTCCTCAACTATACCCATGAAAAAAGTTAAGTTAATCCATAGCTCTGTTGCGGCGTGATTGAAGGACAAATCAACAAACACACTTTCGCATTTATAACATTACTATGTAGTGCTAGTCTCTGTAATAAATTATAATATTTAGGTACACAGCTATAGCAATAAAATGCTTTCCAATTTCCAGCAAGTAATTATTACATAGATAAAATTAGATACGCGGCATTACAACTCATTAAAACTGAGCTTATGCAAATGCAAAACCCGACAGACAATATTTGGTTATTATAATCTAAAATTAACAGTTTAATCTTCAAAGCGCATATCTGGAAAATTACATTGTAACTTTTCAATCGAGTTCCATAGAATCCGGTATTAATGATCCACAATGGATCTGCCATTGCGGTGCAAATTCAGTTACGCAAACAACCCCGGGACGAAAGGGTTCATATTCAATACAAACCAAACAAAAAGCAACCTAAAACTTACGAACTAAAGTCGAAATTCTCCTAACCGGTTCATACCGGTTACATCAAAGCCGGCTAACTCAGGATGTGAGATTGGAATTCCTGATCTGACTAGTAATAAACTAGAGATTTCAAAAGAACGTATAAAGAAAGCGAAGATGTTGTTATTAAAATCAGCGCGGACGGCAGAAAGGGGGGTTTTATTTAAAGTGACACTTATCTGATACCTTCTTAATTCTTAAAGATGGCCGACTTGTCTTACAGCTCAGCCACACAGGTGCGAAATACAAAATTGTGGTAATGTGGCAAAAAGAGGTGAGTATATTGATTTAAGTACAAGTTGGGAACGAATATAATATTATCTAAGCCTATCTAGCCTAGTGGTCACGAATGAGGTCTCCTATTCGGGGGGTCGCAGGTTCGATCCCGGGTTTAGACTCTGACTTTTCGAAGTTAAGTGCGTTTGAAGAAATTAAATATCACATGCTTTAACCGTGAAGGAAAACATCGTGAGGAGACCTGCACACCTGAGAGTTCTCCGTAATGTTCGCGAAGGTGTGTGAAGTCCGCCAATTCGAATTGGGCCAGCGTGGTGGACTATGGCCTATAACCCTTCTCTGAGATGAGACCTCGCTCAGTAGTGAGCCGATGATGGGTTGATAATCATCATCTCACTAGAAATGGTCTCAATGAGATTCTACCTAGGTGTTAGGATAACTACCTAGATGATGATCGAGGATATCTACATTTTGCATAAAATTATTACGAGCACATAATACCTATTTTATCTCAACCGCAAAATTAATGATATTAAAGAAGTATTAAAGAGAGAATTTTTATGTTATTTGAATTAAATTTTAATTTTCAACCGCGTTTTATCTGGTGCTTTCATGAATACTTATGCTTAGAATTTTTACTGTTTTATAGATAACGATGAATGAAAATATGTTATGGGTTGTGTTTTAACTGCAAAAGTCGTCGATTTGAATTGTCAGTAATTTTTTATTTTAGAAGTGCAACAAGACACAGAATTACAAAAAAACTTAACCGAGCCCCTAAACAAATAAAGGAAAAAAATGTTAATGATATAGGTTACCATCAAGTTACCCGCAGGTAGCCGATATCTTACCATAATATGGTAAGATTTTGGCTTTAGATATTAGAAATCTATTGCTCTAAGGTGAATGCAAAATACCTCATTAATCAATCATCAATCGACGCAAAAGTTTTTAGAAAAATGGTAACGTAGTAAAAAATTTAAAATTTGAACAGAAAACATAGCTATTATCCTATTCTGAAGTGACATGTTTTTAATGCAAAAACCTGCATGATTGGCCCTGTTGTTTTCAGGAAAATGGTAACAAAACGTACGTATAACGTCCTGCCATGGGTAAAAAAGGGAATGTGGTATTCTTCTTCTTCTTTCCTTTTTTTAGTACCAAGCCAGCACAATGCACTTCGCCAATGTCAAGTAGCTTGAAAAAGGCACAAAGGAGATTTGATGTGCCTTTTCAAGCTATTTTATTTTCAAAGACAATAATAATTACTGAACTATCATTAAGTATGATATATTTCATGATTTTTATACATACAGGTACATTTTATCGGTGCCCTCTGAAAAACTATATTATAAGAACTTAGAACAGAACTTTACTGTTTTCGATTCGTCAAGTGAGAATCACTTGACGATACAGTTACTGTCTATTATATTTATAACACAATAATAACTATTGATCGCTGATGATACTGAAACTTAGTGATAGACAAAAGCCTTGTATCCAAATGTAACATTATTGGTTCCGTGTTTAAAATAACAAAGTTTCATAAAGTAGTTTCCGAGTGTTGAACAGACAATGCGAATGTTTAGATAGAAAAGTATTTAGATCTGTCCGTCGGAACACAGAACAGCGCACCCTGTTTGTTATTTTATAAAGTGCTCCGATACGCGCACATTTATTGTAATGCGCGTACGTACATTACAAAGCGTGTTTATTTTAAATCCAAGTGGCGGGCGGCGTGGTGCATTTTTTAACTAAATGTTTGGGGATGATTCACAATCACATTTTTTTTAAAGAATATCAGCCAAGTTGCGAAGTTGACTAATATCCTCCTTTCCCCTCCAAATAAGCGGAAAGCTTGTGCTAGGAGTGGGTACGAGTTACGACAATAGTGCAACGGGTGGGGTTCGAACCTGCGACCTTGACGTGGTTGAACTCACGAGCATATAATATACGAACCATAAAAAAATGTTTTTTGTTATTCTTGGCAAAGTAGCCCTTGATTGTGATCTTACCTGATGGTAAGTGACGATACAGTTTAAGATAGTAGTGGGCTAACTTGGAAGGAGATCTGACACACGCTATAGTAGTGGAACACTAAATCGGTTTGACGGTCAGGTGGTAGCGAGCCACGGCCAAAGCCAGACATTTTTTTTTACTGCATGGTGCCCGTCGGTTTATTGTTATACTAGCTGATGCCCGCGACTTCGTCCGCATGGATTTAGTTTTTAAAAATCCCGCGTGAACTCTTTCATCATCCGAGATAAAAAGTAGCTCTCCCGGTCTGAGGAACCACTACTACATCCATTACTATACCCATGCAAAAAATCGCATCAATCCGCTGTTCTGTTGCGACGTGATTGAAGGACAAACCAACAAACAAACACACTTTCGCATTTATAATATCAGTAATGCTTTATTATAACACTTTTTATAATTGTCAAATTTTTTACCATGCTTAACCAAAGACAAAATTACGTTTAGCTGCCATTTACGTTTTGTTTGTTATACCACGTTTTATAGTGACTTGACGGAAACGCCGTCGAACGGGATAAAAAGTATCCTATGTCCGTCTCCTGGTTCTAAGCTACCTCTCCACCAATTTTCAGCCAAATCGGTTCATCCGTTCTTGAGTTATAAATAGTGTAACTAACACCACTTTCTTTTATATATATATATAGATATAGATTATTGTAATTTGTGATATTTAAAATCAAATCGTGAGAAGTCTGCAACTCTTCTATAAACAGAAGATGTGGTACACCGCGTTTGCTAAGTTTCTGTTTCTTTAATAGATAAATAACGGTGATCAATTTCTGGATTACGTGAAAATTTCAGCGTTTTTAAATTGTCATACTAAATTAATTTGATTTACTAACTTAGTAAGTAACAACTGATTTTGCTGTAACTTGGTAGCATTTAGTCAAAAGATTACAAAAGGAGTCATTTTCAAAGACTATTTTTCGTCCTGGAAATTCAAAGATAATTTGTAAGAATATTAATCTACGCTTAGGAAGTCGCTGGCATCAGGGAGCCAGGAATAAATATGGAATTAAGTGTGAATCACCCTTTATCTTATTCAAATCTCCGAGTCAATTCGTTCAGTCGGCTTGCCGGTGCGATTGTATGGGAGTAAATATTTACATTTGACCGCACATTGTTAGCGAAAGGTTAATATCTTCGTAAATAGACGCACGTGGCGATCGCGCGCGCTGATTGACGCAGCTTTATATAGACAGTCGGAACAATTACCAGCCTTACTTACCAACCGTTTGCTAGGTTTGTTGGAACAGTGCCTATTGTAGTAGGTATCTTCTAGATATACAATGTTAGTTTTAGACTGGGTTTCCACGGCGCGGTTCGCGGCCCGCGCCCGCAGCGGTTGCGGGCCCGCGGCCTCCGTAGAATGCAGATTTGTATGGAAAATGAAGCAGCAATTTCCACGGCGCGGTTTGCGTCCGCGTGGTACCGCAACCGCTGCGAGCGCGGGTGCGAACCGCGCCGTGGAAATTCAGTCTTAAAATTCCTCTGCCAACGCCAACCTTCAATAGAAAACTTCTTTAAGTAATTCTGATAATTCTAAACAACTTTTGTTCAACGATATTTAATACATTCACCAAAAAAAAAGTTAATATTAGAAATTTTAAAATGTGGCAGCTCCAGTTTCTAAAGAGCTCCATTGTAATATGGAGTCTTGGAAAAAGTAGATCAACAACTGAAACGTGTTGCTCCTAGATGTCCCTAACAGTTGCTTAAACTGAAAAAAGTAGATACATTATCACTAATTTCGATGCTGACGTGTGTGCGGCCATGGTGTAACGGTAACACACTCTGGCGCGATTTTCAAGAGATGTGGGTTTGAATCCCGCGGGCCTCGGAATTTTTGATATGTGTTTATAAATTTATTCTGATATAGAGTCTTGACTTTGAGCCACGCTTGGCCAATACGAAATATATAATTTGTGATTTGATATTTTGATCGATGAGGAGGTAGTTATTTATTGATATTATTGCTAGGTAAGTATTATTCGTAGCTAGTAAGTATATAATATTGAGAAGTGCGGCAATCAATATCGATCGACGAAGCTATTATAAAGTTTGGTAAACAACAAACATCCGAGAATCAATTTTTAAGTACGGAAAATAGAGAGTAGTGCATGTCGATATTATGTCGATACATTTTGAAGAAACTTCTGTCGTCGGCTGCAGTAAGAGCGTGCAGAAAGATAGATTCTATTTACAATACAATATTAAAAGTTGAATATTGAAATAATGTATGAAAATTTTGAATAAGGTCAGTTCGGGCAAATGCGGCTGGCACGTATTTCTAAGAAACTAACAGATATTTATACCTAAATCTCAATCATGTGATGTCGATATTGATAGAAATCAAATTAGTTTCAAGAGAAAAAACCTTATGACACCTACTCTATATAGGTTGTACTCTATTATGCAGTCCTACGCCATAGCACAGAATATAATAGTACTACGTGCCATAGACAATGTCGCCATCTTATCTTTCTAGTAGGTACCTACACTGAGCATTTATTGTGCTGATGGACAGATGGGCCTTGAAGCATCTAAGAAATTAGATTATTACAATCATTGATTTGTTATGTTAGTATTTTTTTGGTTCCATATAGGTTTGTACTCGTTTAATAATAATTGTATTTATACTCATACCTTGAAGAATTCGCTGAAAATTTAAAAACACTCTTGCATGGGTAAACGCAGCTACCTACCTAAAGAGTTCTCATTTTGACCTGAACGTTTGGTGGGTATCTACCTATATGCCCTCGATTTTCTCGCTTGTGATTTGAATGTGATTTTTCTCATCGAAGGCGTGATGATTCTTAGCTAAGTTTGATGAAAATCAATATCCCATCCAAACGTAATAGCCCAGTCGACAGGTAGGAAAAAGTGAGGTTTGATGGAAAAAGGATTCCCAAAGTTTCATTAACTTCTGACCTTTTTCCATCTGAAACTACCTGTCGACTGGACTATAATATTTATAATACCTTACGTAATGAAGTAAGGTTTTTAGTTATTCTTCTATTGTACTGGACTCCATTACCTATTTTAACATTAAGTCTCAATTATTAACTTTTACTAATATCGGCACAAAATAATGGAAATTGTTTTATTAGCTAGGTTGATTAATACTAGGTGTTACTAGCTGGGCTACTCCGTTGCTTTAATAGGTTGCCGAGGTCAAAAGCAATACTCGTTTCAAAAACTAGTAGCATATCAAAGTATAGGGCTATCTCGAATGTTTATCAATGAACAATCTAAAGTAATTTTGAATGTACCCAATCATTAAAACAATCGTAAAGTTTATTGCTTAATTCTTTAATTAGTTCAATGAAAATTTTATTGGTCTCTAAAATTGTAAGAGAGTTAGATTTTAGAATATTAATCAGAATAGCAATAAATTTCTATTTCGTTGTGACATCATTATTTATTATTTTGTACTGTGGCCTCATTTTGGTCAATGTCTACCTACTACTGAGACGCAGTTTAAGAAAAGTGTTGTTTTTAGGGTTCTGTACCCAAAGGGTGCCAAAGGAACCCTATTATTAAGCCTCCACTTCCCGTCCGTCCGTCTGTCCGTCCATCTGTCAGCGGGCTGTAAGTACCTATCTCATGAACCGTAATAGGTAGATACTTGAAATTTTCACAGAATGTGAATTCCTATTCTAAAAATAAATAGCTGTTCTTAAAATACATATCTTGTGCAATGGTGCGGAACCTTTAGTTTGTGGGTCCGTTTGGCCGGTTTTTGCGGTTTAATCGATAATTTAAAATGGATAACACACTTAAAACTAACAGCGGATATGTTTTACTTATTTTGGAAACACGTGAATAAAATCGGTATAGGTACCTATATGTAACTTTAAGTTAGGCTATTCTCACATTCAAGGGCTTCTGGAAAAAATCTCAACCTTAGAGATAATCTGTATTTGTGCACATCCTGTATGTGTTTGTTTTAGTTTTAAGTTTTGATACAAAATAAATCTAAATCTATACAAATATTATATAGAAAAAAAAAATTTTTTGTTTGTTTGTTTGTTTGTACCGAATAGGCTCTAAAACTACTGCACCGGTTTTAACATTTTTTTTTCACCAATAGAAAGCTAAATTATCAGGAAGTAACATATCAATTTATTTTCAAAAAAATTAGAGATCCTTAAGAAAATTGTAATAATGTAACCCAAAGTAGCAAAATTTTGACTATATATCTGTTACTTCTTCACGCGAAAACTGATGAACCGATTGCGATGAAACTTGATAAGTAGGTTGTTACTTTTATCCCGATATTCCCACGGAATTGAAACCTATGCCGGTGAGACCGCGGGGCGCAGCTAGTTTTATATAAAAGGAAAATTAAGGTGACTGACTGATCTGTCAACGCACAGCTCAAACCACTGGACGGATCAGGCTGAAGTTTGGCATACAGATAGTTATTATGACCTAGACATCTGCTGAGAAAGGATTTTTGTAAATTCGACCACTAAGGCCCGCTTGCACAGACGCCGAGTTAGTTAACCCATGAATAAATTTGTAATTTTGGAAGCTGTATACGAAATCTGTCAAATCTGTTTTTTTTTTTTTTTTTAATTGGATGACAAGCTAGTCCTTGACTGCGATCTCACCTGATGGTAAGTGACGATGCAGTCTAAGATGGTAGCGGGCTAACTTGGAAGGGGTATGGCAGTGAACATTCAACCCATACCCCTAATTGGTTTCTACACGCCATCGTGCCGGAACGCTAAATCGCTTGGCGGCACGTCTTTGACGGTAGGGTGGTAACTAGCCACGGCCAAAGCCTCCCACCAGACAAAATCTGTCCTTTTAACGAAGAGTTAGCTGCTAACTCTGGGTTAAAACATTTCTGCAAGCGCGCCTTAGGGGGTAAAATAGGGCTTTGATATTTGTATGAACTTCCAACCTAAGTCCGAACGTGAGTAAAGCCGTGGACTAAAGCTAGTACCTAAGTAAATAAATAATTAGGACCCAATTGTAAGAAACTTAAGCCCTATCCAAGAATGTTAGCTGAATTTTCCAGTGGGGGATACAAATACGGAGGAATAGGAAGCGAAAAATTAAAAGTTGCCTTCCAGACAGTTTGAGCTGATGTAATTGAAGGAGACTCGAGCTAACCGGCCGGATGGGGGTAACAGGCGAGTTATCCGGGTAACAAGTATCCGGGTAACAAGCGCGCTGTGCCCGGCTGCGAGAGCCGCCCGGGTAACGAGCCTAAGACGTAACGATGTGCATCGGAGCAAGGGATGGGCTTTTGTGATTTTTGTAATTTGTTTTCTGCATGAAATTTCGCGGTTGCATTTTCTATACTTTGTGGCAAAGTACCAAATCCTCTATCAGGATAGGTATCTATACCTGACGTTAAGGACTTGTCTGGCTCTATGTATTAATGTAGAGCTCATGGACTGGATGTATGAATTTGAACGTACATGTAAAGACTAAATAAATAGGTAAGTACAAATCTTAGAAAATATATATTTTACGGAAATCTGAAAACTACAGTGAGTAAATTAGTTTTTAGGGTTCCGTACCCAAAGGGTACCAACGGGACCCTATTACTAAGCCTACGCTGTCCGTCCGTCCGTCCGTCCGTTCGTCCGTCCGTCTGTCAGCGGGCTGTATCTCGTAAACTGTAATAGATAGACAGATGAAATTTTCACATATTATGTATTTCTATTGCCGCTATAACAACAAATAATAAAAATTAAATTAAATTAAAAAATTAAATTAAAATATTTCCATGGGTACATGAAAATATTTTAATTTAATTTTTTTTAACGGAACCCTAAAAGAGCGAGGCTCGACTCGCACTTGGCCGATTTTTTAAAGCGTGTCTCTTTTTATGCTTTTATTTCATTTTAAAAAATTTCTTATGAATTGTAGGCTTTTCCATTTTACTTAGGAGGTAGGTACGTATATTCTAAATCTAAATCGTTTGTGTGGAAAATCTTTGAAATCTCCCGAGACTGTTACGGTTTACTACGTCTTCTCTTCTTCTTGGTTGCACATATCATTGCTGAAGGTCGTGTCCACATAAAAAGTGCCTTCGCCACGTTGTTGGTTACTAAAGCCTTCCACTCAGCCCGGTTCTCGGCTTTTCTAATTGCGGTTGTAAGTGGAAGTTATAGGCCAGTGAGTGACTTGGCTTGATCAGACCAGGCGGCTAGGTCAGCGCTCATCGGCCACGCGGTCTTTTCCCCTCCACCTTGCTTATAACTATAAGTTTTCCAAATTACTAAGCAGGCGTCGGGCAATATGACCAAAAAAGCTGAGAATTTTCCACGTTTACCTCTATACCTATGCCGAATTTTCGAAACCAGCAGAGAATAAATGAAAACGCTAAATGCAGTAGATAGCAATGTTGGCACACCCGCCACTAAATAAACCGACGGCATCAGACGAAACGCATGGAGACGCTGAATACAAGCCGCGCAAGACCGAGGCATGCGGAAGTCTATACAAGAGACCGATGTCCAGCAGTGAACTTCTATCGGTTGATATAGAGGAAGCAGTAGATAGCTGATGAAAAAGGAGGCAATTTATTCCATTATAATGTACTAGCTGATGCCCGCGACTTCGTCTGCGTGGATTTAGTTCATAACATCCCGCGGGAAATCTTTGTCACCCTCCAGGTTCTCAACTATACCTATCCAATATATCACGTCAATCCGTAGCTTTGTAGCAGGAAACATTTGATCGTCTTGCTCGCGGCATTGTTAATGATGATTCATAGAGAAAACATATTACTGATGATAGTATCAATTACAAACTATAATTTTTATAATTGTTTTTACTATAATTTTTTACCATAATTAACCAAATATTATTATACAAAATTACGTTTAGCTGTCATTTACGTTTTGTTCTTCCATGTCAGATGCATTGTTGTTATAACAGGTTTTATATTGACTTGACGGAAACGCGGTCGAACGGGATAAAAAGTATCCTATGTCCGTCTCCTGGTTCTAAGCTACCTCTCCACCAATTTTGAGCCAAATCGGTTCATCCGTTCTTGAGTTATAAATAGTGTAACTAACACCACTTTCTTTTATATATATAGATATGTTACCGGCCAAACCCGATTTCAGGACAAACTAGTTTTGCCTAGGCTAAACTAGTTCTTCCTATACGCGATAGGATTCGGGTTTGGCCGGTATCATCTTAATATATGTATATAAATTACGTGTCACGTTGTTTGTCCGCGATGGACTCCAAAACTACTGAACCAATTTTGATCAATCATATCAATATCTGTAATTTGGTCCAACTTGAAAGATAGGATAGTTTTTTTTTATTAGGATAGTTTATTTGTTTTATTTATATAGATAAGTTGGCGATACGAAGTTCGCCCGGTTAGCTAGTATTATATAATTATTCTAATTTTAATCACACTTTTGATACTTAACTTAAACTAGCGGCACGTTATGATGGCCGGTTTGACGTTTGTCCGCTCATGAAGTTCCGTATTAATTGATAACGACTTTGAAGGAAATAATTGTATTACTTTATTGACGATAGTGATGTGCAGAGATTCATAAATTTTATCGAATGTAGTTTTAGGTTTAGGACTCAAAATTTATTTATTAAATTGATTTCTAAAATGTATACAAGTGTAGAAAAATCAGTTTGCACCATTTAAGGGGTGAATGTACTTGTGAATATGAACAATTTTCACTATGTGGACAAACCTCTGAAATCGCAAAAAAATATCAGCTGTTTCATACAAAAGGTAAAATTTTTATTTTTATATGATATATACCACAACTCGGCATTTGGTTTTCTAAATTTTTAAAAATGGAATCTAATACGATCGTCACATAGGATCGCTGGCTAGCACAACTACTACCTCCGGCAAACTCGCGTCAATGCTCAATGCAAAACAAAGCAGTTTCGAATTGACGTTGCTTCGAAAAGTATAAACTGTCAGTGCAATGCGATTGTGATATAGTTTTGACCTGGCTTTGGATTTCAAATATTGATACTGCATTACTGTTGACCCTTGCTCGTTAATTTGGACTCTGTTCAAGCCCTTTGTTGTGGATTTCGTCGATATGACCGAACGTACGCAGAGAACTGTTCTAAATAGTCAGACACGTGAGTTCGTAATACGCCTTCGTAACTATTTCGATCGTGAAGCTCAAAATGGAGGGCCAATTTTACCTATAACGTCAGTGGTTGAACGCGTAGCTGATGCGCTTAATATTGGACAACGAACTGTTAGACGGATAACTAAAAAAAAATATGGCGAGACTGGCACAGAAGAAAATAAACTTCACACACCAAAAAAGAGAAAACGAGCAAAACCAGTCGTAGGCATCGATAGCTTTGATGCCGATGCTATCCGAAGACATGTTTACGGCTACTATTTACAGAAGGAGTATCCAACAAGAAAAAAGTTGGTGCATTCACTGAAGGAAGCTGGATTATTCTTCGGTGGGGAAAGTTCTTTAACGAAGATTTTGAAGACCATTGGATTTCGATACAAAAAATGTAACAAACGCAAAATATTGATGGAAAGATTTGATATAGCGATGGCAAGGTATACTTTTTTACGGCAAGTGAAAGAAATCAAAAATTGGCAAAATGTTGTGTTCTTGGATGAAACATGGCTTAATGCTAACCATACTGTAGGCCGTTCTTGGAACGATGACACAGCAGCATCTACTTCCAAAGTTCCTGTAGGAAAAGGATCGCGACTTATAATTTGTCACGCCGGAACCATCAACGGGTTTGTCGAAGGTTCTCTCATGGCTTTTGCGTCAAAAACCACTGGAGACTATCATGAAGACATGAATGGAGAAAAGTTTACTGAATGGTTTACCTCAATGTTGTGTAGCCTCCCTGAACCATCTATTATAATTATGGACAACGCCCCATACCACTCGATGCAAATTGACAAGCCACCTGCCCAATCCCAAAAGAAAGCTGATATCGTCGCATGGCTTCGTAAAAATGGCGTAGATGCAAACATGAATATGTTAAAAGCGGAATTAGTACGTCTTTTAAAAGAAAACAAACCAACCAAGATCCGATACGTCATTGACGAAATAGCATTAGAACATGGGCACAGAGTTATACGGTTACCGCCTTACCATTGTGAGTATAATGCGATTGAGTTGGTGTGGGCTCAAATTAAGGGATATGCTGCAAGACACAATACAGAACCCCCATTTACCACAAAGTAGTATGGACGAATCTGATTAATTATGGCCATTTGTGGCACCTTTTTTGGTATCTTTTGTATTCATATGTTTCTTGTGTGCATATAAAGTATGTATATTCATTTTCATTCAAATATTCAGTTCGTTCAAATAAATTAAATAAACATATGCATTTTTGTTTTATTAAACCTATTTAATCAGGTACAAAAACAAAACTTAATTGTTTTTTGTTCGAGAATAAATTGACATTCCACATCACTATTGTAATGTGTCAAACCGGCCATCATAGCGTGCCGCTAGTTTAGGTATATATTATATATAGTACCTAAAGGCCGGTGATGTCGAACCCCAACCTAACATAACTTTATACCAACGTAGTACTTGTTAGGCAAGATTCGGTGATCATTTACTGCATCTGATCTTCAAATTAAAATAATAATAAAATTATTCGTCTAATAGACATTCGTCATTGGAATCCTATCGCGTATATGAAAAACTAGTTCAGCCTAGGCAAAACTAGTTTATCCTGAAATCGGGGTTTGCCAGTAACATATACAATTATAAGCTCGTAATATTGTGATTAAATGTATGTAACATGTCAAAATAAAAATCTTTTATCGCAAACTATTTCTCCCTTGTTACGTCCTTTTCCCCGGAGATTAGGGCGGGCGTCCATTAGCGACAAAGGACAGGTGTTGCGTCAGTGTGCACTAAGCTTTATTAATCTTTTCTCTCAGAGGTTTCGCACTTTTGTGGCATCCATTGATGTGGACGGAGCAGCAAAAATCTTTATGCGTTCGGATAATAACTAAAAGGTATTAATGTTATTTTTTATATAAATAACATTAAACAGCATTAAATTCGCCTTGAACACAATTAATACTCAGATAAATAATTATAGCAGATTAATATAATACTTATATTATAATAGCCTCTATAGCCCAGCGGTTAAAGGTGCGGACTGAAAACTCAAAGGTCGACGGTTCAATCCCTACCCATTGTGCTATTATCGTATCCACTCCTAACACAATCTTTACGTTTATTTGGAGGGGAGAGGGGAATATCGGTTCAACGTCGCTAATGTTCTTTAAAAATAAAACATTTAGCCACTATTATTTAAGTAGACAGTCAACGAAAAACAAAAATTTGAACGGACAATTAGTCTATTATTTCAATTTTATTTATAGAAACCTAGGAAAAAAACACAAATTGCGTCAAAATATCGTCAAAATAATTCCTTCCGTCCCTAACTAAATATAATTCCAGCTGCGAATAGCGTTGTTTATTATTACATCGCTATTTATAATTAAAAACACAAGTGTCTATTCTTGATCCGCGATTCCATTATACGTGGTTTGTTTAAAAATGAGGTAAATTATAAGATTGAATGCAGAGCCACATAATGACTCTCCAGCAGACTATCGCCCACAAATCTTGAGGCCAGAAAGAATATTGGGGATAAGGGGATTAGAGTTTTTACGACTACCGTCATTCACTTAACTTTAAATACAGTTGCGTTGGATATCCTAACAGTAGACATTTTATTACTTTTAGACTGAAAGGAAAATTTATGGTTTTCTAACTATTTTGATTAAAAAACTCGAATTTTTCTAGTATTCAATCCTTACAATACCTACGTGTGATGTGACTGTTCGTATTTTTGTCGTTCAACATTGTTTTAAGTTCTAAATAATACATTTGAATAAATAATATGCGGAATATAGAATAGGGGTAGGTATCATTCAAATAGTTTGTAGGTACGATTTAGGTATCAAAATATCACTTTTCATCAACTTTCTGTAAATTAAAAAACTGAATCTTTTTTATTACGTATTCAAAATTGACGGTTTGAGTATGGTTTAAACTTAGTCAGTTTCCTTAATATTATTGTACTTAATTATTTTAATATTAAATGGAACATGAACTCCACTTAAAACTAAATTAATTCTGGTCCGATAAACGGTTCTGTACTTTGATTAAAACTGGTCCACTAAAACCGGAGATACTTGTAGTCAAAGTTTAGGTCCAAGGGCCAAATTTTAGGGCCCATTTAGTTAAAACAAATACATAAGTAGTCATAATTTTCTAGATTTAGGTAAATAGATGTCCATATAAAGCCAACGCCATTATTTCCGCTGTATAACGGAAAACAAAAAATAAGCAGAAGAGTATGCAAGGAATAAAAGAAACGCTGAAGTGGGACGAGCATCCGCGTAGGTAAGAACCAAAGAGGCAAGACGGGAGGAGGGCAAAGAGAGGGAGGACGGAGACTGGGGCTGCGTCGCAAACAGACCGCGGTTTTTGACGCGACTAGGGAGCGACATATACAATTGAAGACTATTTAGATGACAAAAAAGCGTGGATAAAATTCGCTCCAGCGATTCATGAGACAGTAATAATTAACCTGTGTAATAAAATAATGCTATGCTATAATATCTATGCTATTCAGTGTTTCTACTTTATTTGTGTCTAAGTGATGTCTTAAAATGAGTATTTGAATCGAGGATTCAAAAGCACTTGTAAAAAAGTTTATTTGAATAAAAAACATTTCTATTCTATTCTACATGAAAAATTAATTTATGAGGTATCTAATAGGTAAGCAAAAATTAACAGACTAGCTTTTCATAGCAACTTTGTCCAAGTGTTGTTAAGTTTTGAAAGTCCAGCGCGAAACCTCTCTTTTTGCAGGATAAAATGTAGCCTATGACACTCTAAGTTCTCAACTATACCCAGTCAAAATCGTCGATCCGTTGCTTCGTGATTATAGGACAAATCATCAAATAATTACATTTTTTCGCATTTTATTAAGGATTTTATAGCGGATATTCAGCTAGATAACTTAAATAGTTGAGGAGGCTATAGGCTAATTTTCATATCCGAAAAACAAAGGGTTCCCGTGGGTTTCTCAAAAACGACGTTGCTGTTCCTTGGTAGAACAAGTTGTGCCGTTGAAAGTCACTGGTCAGCCTAAAGTTTTTCCGATAGCTTCTTCTTCTTCTTTATCAACCGATAGACTTCCACTGCTGGACAAAGGTCTCTTGCATGGACTTCCACAGGCCTCGGTCTTGCGCCGCCTGAATCTAGCGGCTCCCTGCGACTCGCTTGATGTCGTCGGTCCACCTGGTGGGGGGTCTGCCAACACTGCGCTTCCCGGTGCGGGGTCGCCACTCCAGCACCTTAGGACCCCAACGACCATCAGCTCTTCGAACTATGTGCCCCGCCCATTTCCACTTCAGTATCGCGACTCGCTGAGCTATGTCGGTGACTCTGGTTCTCCTACGGATCTCCTCATTTCTGATTCGATCCCGCAGGGACACTTCGAACATAGCTCTCTCCATCGCCCACTGAGCGGTCCTGAGCCTACTTATGAGGCCCTTAGTTAGCGACCATGTCTCGGATCCGTAAGTCATCACTGGCAACACGCACTGTTCGAAGACTTTAGTCTTCAGGCACTGAGGAATTTTGGACGAGAAGACATCTCGGAGCTTCCCGAACGCTGCCCAGCCGAGCTGGATTCGGCGGTTGATCTCTTTCTTGAAATTGGACCTACCTAGCTGGACTGTGTGTCCCAGGTAAATATACTCTTCGACAATTTCGAGTGCAGAGTTCTCAACAATTACTGGGTGGAGCGGTGCATGAGCATTGGACATGATTTTCGTCTTGCTCATGTTAATTTTCAGGCCCACCTATTGAGAAACCCTGCTGAGATCGTTGAGCATTGTATTGAGGTCTCTCAGAGTCTCTGCCATGACTACTATGTCATCGGCAAAACGCAGGTGAGAGAGTGTTTCCGATAGCTAAAAACTATCAAATCGCTCTAATTACTTTACTTACTCGCCCATACGTTTCCCATTCCCGCGCACCGATCCGCTCGCCGCCCCGCTATATTCGTGGACGGGCGGTAACGTATAGCCTCAACCTAAGAAGGGGGTACCCACGGGAGTTGGACCGCGCGTCCCTCCGGCTTTGGGGTCGCCTTTGTTTATCGTCTCTTTATTTATTCAACCTGATACGCTCCGCTACGTTGTTTTTACAACTAATAGGCTTATTTATGGAGAGATATACCTAGGTGCGTAGGTATCTATTGCTATTATTGCGAAATAAAAATGCTCTTTCATGATCTAGTAGGTATGATTCAACATGAGCTCCCCCTCCCGGTTCCTGTTTACAGCTGCAGTAAACAGAGTACAATAACTTAATGGTTGCCAACCTCCGCTGGGTGATGGCACCAGAAGATGATTTAAGTCCCTGCCACCTAGCTACTGTACCTGTATTCATGGGCGTCGCCAAGGGGGGGTAGGCAGGGGCAGCTGCCCCCCCCCTAGACATTTGAGAAAAATATAGGTACTAGTAGATACTTCATTATTGAAATCCAGGTACCGCTGCCAAATACCCCCTGCAAAAAATTCATACATTTACCGTCCTCCATAATAATATCAACTTGCCCCCCCCCCCCCCCCCCCTTGGCCATCGGCTGGCGACGCTCTTGCGGCTGTATTTTGGGAACATAGTTGCCCAATTCGTCTTCCAGAGCTACAATAATGGGTAACATAATTTAAATACGTAAAAAAGTCTGTCAAGCAGTATTTGGCCAGAGTGGTGGACTATGGCCTGAACACTTCTCATTCTGAGAGTAGAAGTCTGAGTGAGAGTCCTACTGGACTCTCACTCAGACTTCTACTACTACTACTGTAGGCTCGGGATGGGTTAAGAATAGCGATGATTGGAAAAAAGCATACTAAAAATTAAAATAATAATCCTAATAATATCCTACTTCCTACTAATCCTATAAAATTATCCTATTGAAGTCGGTTAATAAAAGGATTAAACCAATAACAACGTACAATTTCGACAAGGGAAGTAGGTATTATAGATACGTATTTTGTCATTTATAACCGACTTCAAAAAAGGAGGAGGTTCTCAATTCGTCGGAATCTTTTTTCTTTTTTATATATATATGTTCACCTTTATTTGATTGAAAGGGTATACTTCCCAGGTGGTCCCATTTAAATTTTATCGAAATCGGTGAAGCTGTTTTTAAAAAATCAACAATAAATTATATACTTTGCTGTGGCGCGGGTGTTTGAAGTCGGTTTTTTAAAAAGAATTTTTTATATTAAATTATTATAACTTCCTTTATTAAACTTAGGTTGTAAATCAGCAATTAGGTCCACGCCACATCACAGGCGTTCCAAGTTCCAACGACAGTTCTATCATAATCAACGTTTAACAAAGCAATTTTAGACATCCGGTCTTTGACGAAATTTTACGTTCATATTAGAAACACGTTTTATCAATTTTAAATAAGGAACAAAGGAGAATTTATTATGAGCTAGCTATTTGATGGGTAAGTTCCTGATTGTTTCCTGAGAATATTTTTAGTTTTAACAATTCTTATAGTGGTCTAAAATAAAAAAAAACTATAGAGCAATTTTACTATGGGATAATAATTTGTCGGTGCCAAAAACGCGTTCTCTAATAGAGTACTCCTGAATGTAATCTCTATTCTAAATGACAGATTTATGCATCGTTAACGTAAGCGTCTAGTGTTTTGTTGTTACCTATTGTTAAAAGTTTAGATTAAATAGGTTCGGGGTTTGAATCCCAGGCTTACTTTTTGGGGTTATATGCGATTTAGGCAATTAAATATCATTTGCTTTAACGTAGAAAGAAATTGTGAGTCATACGAGCCGTTACTCCGTTGCGGCATGATTGAAGGACAAACCAACAAACACACATTTTCGCATTTAACATATTAGTAAGAATAGATATTTTGTCGCTTCAAATCCCTAATTTTTGATCGTACCAACTTCCGAGTGCCTTAAGGAAATGCTAACAAAAAATTAACTGACATTTTTGACGATCTAAATAGACTCCTATTATGGCCACCCTCGTTATTTAATTCAAAAGTGCAAACAATCAAGTTTGAACACTCAAAAAGACAAGACTGCGAAGGGGTGGCCATCGCCATTCACAGCTCAGTAGCCGCTGTCTAGGGCTGTCTCATTAACAAAAAATATACCTACCTGTCATCCCGTTACAAAGTTTTCTGCTTCCTCATAATGTCCTCCTCCTCGATCCTCGATCATCATCTATCTAGGTCTATCACCTGTATATTGAGACCATTCCAATGAGCCCAAACACATTATATCTGTTGTAAGTCTCTGAGGAGTTGGGTATCCCGCAGACTATTTGATGCTGCAGCATCGGCTCAAGGTTACTACGCCTTGGAAATAATCCGAAGCAACAATTTACACCAAATTTCAAACCAATCGCACCAGTGAAAATTTGTAAGATCAAATAGGAAATAAGCTGATGATCTTCAAACGCTCCAGCAGATCTTCACAAATTATATGGCTAACATCGACTCCGATTACGTTAGCTTTCAAACAGAAAAAATCGCATCGAAATCGGTTCTTTTGTTGGGGAGCTATGAAGGAACATACAGACACTCAAATACACGCGTCAAACTTATGACACCCCTTTTGTCGGGGGTTAAAAATTCTAAAACACCTACACTATTTTCGGTGCGGAGACAACCCTAGTGGATTGCGGTTTCTTCAAATTAGCGTGGCGGTTTCGACGCCCGCGCCCTGACACGTGCCGACTTTATTATAGCCTTAATACTTCAAACTTCGATAATGGTATTCCAATGAATACCATTATTTCCAACGAAATATACCACTAACTGGCTACTAATTTCCAATAAAATCAATCATGCAAAAATCACGAAGCAACACTTCATGCCTGCGTGATTGAAAGAGAAAACACACAAAAGTTAATTTGGCAAAACAAATACCCGTAGTTGCAATAAAATACATAATTTAATTAAACTTTACCTAAAAGGAGAAAGTATTCTCTGACCTATGACTTTTGTCCGTCTAATAAGAAAGTCACACACAAAAACCCCTTACCAAAATCAAAAGAAGTTAAACAAACATTTTGACAACCGCCAATTAAACTGTCAGACCGATCGTGCCACTTGTCGGCCCACAAATCCGCAGATCGCCACAGGAGATCCTTATTCTGATGGGTGAGTCGCGATTTTCAACTGATGCTAATCAAACATCGGTCGGTGATTATGCATTTGCTGTATAAAGGACTCCCCATGTTTTATCGACTTTATCGTGTTTTGTCAGGAGTTTGTCAGGCTTAGAATAGGTATACGGTACGTTACTATCTATGTATACTATATTTATTACTATATTTCCATTTTAAACTGTACCCTGACATATTTACTGACAGAACGTGCAGCCTTCTTCTTCTCATCAACCGACAGACAAACAGTCTTCCATTGCTGAATATGGTCTCTTGCATGGACTTCCACAGGCATTGGTTTTGCGTTGCCTATACCGCCTGTATAGGTGCGGGGTCGCCACTCAAACACCTTGAGGTTGAGACCGAACGACCATTATTTCTTTGAAACACATAAGAGCCCACCCATTTCCATTTCAGCTTCGCAACTCGATGAGCTATCTCGATATTTTTGGTTCTCCTATGGATCTCCTCATTTCTTATTTAATCTCGCAGGGATACTGCGAGCATATCTCTCTCCATCGTGATCCTACGGTTTACGCACAACTTAAACCGGTGAAATTATTAGATCATGTTTCGGATCCAATCCAAGTATAATCTCGTGCAACACAAAACTTTTAGAAGAATTTCGTATTCAGACATTGGGGGATTCGGATTTTGGACGAGAAGACATCTCGAAGCTTCCCCAGCTGAGTTAAATTCGGAGTTTGATATCTTTCTCTTTCTATTTTGTGGACAAGCCAAACCTTAATATCAGGCAAGGTTCCACTTTGCTTTGTTAAAACAATATAGCGTATAAAATACTCGTTACATTTATGCCAAATCACTATTATCAGAGTCTGTAATTGCATACGCTCTAACCCTTTTACCTATACCACAGTATGCCTCCTTAACGTCCAACTAATCTGAGGCCCCATCGGACCGCTGATAAAAACAAGTCATGGTATTGCAATGTAATAATTAATTCAAGGCATTATTGTGCAATCTGGTCTCGATATTAAAACGCATTTTAGTATTCCTGTCGAAATGAGTGGAGTAGTCATTCATGCTACATAAATATCAACATCTGGGTGACCGAGCTTTGCTCGGTTATTTTATTTATTTTTTTGGTAAATCGTGTTTTTTTGGAAATTATATATTAAAAAAAAAATTAAAAAATTAATAATAAAATTCATAGGGGAAAATATAATCGTCTTAGACTCGAATCGGGGTCTTCTGGTTTCGGGACCGCCCGACTTACCGTCGAGCTATCGGAAATTTATAGATGATGGCGAAATTTACCTTCGTATTATAATGATACTGTAAGGGGTTTTTCATTGCCTAAAAACACGGATAAAACGACCTTTTCTAAAAATGAAACCTAGCTAGATCGATTTATCGCCCCCGAAACCCTCTGTTTGTGTGAAAACCCCCATGTGAAAACGTTTGGAGCCGTTTCCGAGATTCAGAATATACAAGAATTGCTCGTTTAAAGATATTAGATACATAGCTTAGCTACAATAATCTAGATCGGAGTCTTTTAAAAATGATCGCTACAGTGTGACGATCGCAATCATCTCTGATTGGCCGACATGCTCTCACTATTATACTATTATAAATGCAAAAGTGTGTTTGTTTGTTGGTTTGTCCTTCAATCACGCAGCAACAGGGCTACGGATCGACGTGCTTTTTTGCATGGGTATAGTAGAGGACCCGGAGTCAATACCGACGATTGCCACAAAGTAAGAAACCATTCTCAGCACACGCACACAATTATCATCCGTTGCACTATTCTTGATACGATAACGCAACACAGACACCTGCTCTGGAGATCTTTTCTTCCACGCAAGAACACTGACTGTTGATATTGTTGCTGCTGTGATGTGACACCAACTAAAAACAGTTAGCAGTTAACGAATCTACTAAACGTAGCGTTTCGTAGATAGACAGACAAGATAGCTGTCGCCTCTCGTCGCATGTCTGACTCTGACCTAATGAAGGTTTCAATCAAAACAACTCCGTCGTAAAATTCACTTTTATCAAGAATGTTGTCCGAGCAGTCGAAATTAAAAATCTGTCATAACGACATGACGGCAGAAAGCTGTACAACCGTGGAAATTTTTCATATTATCTACAAAGAAGTTTGGTGAAATAAATTATATTTTAATAATAAAATTGGTTTCATTATAATAATTCAACTTTTTCTAAATGAAAAAGTAGCAAACAGTTGAAAATCACTTGATACTGAATACGTATTATAAAAAGTAGGCGCGTGTGTATTATGTGATCTATGTAAATGTAATCTTAACTAGCAAAAAGCTGAGCTTTGTGAAGCTCGCGTAGTTTTTCTAACGGGTAATAAGTTCTGTTGCAGCGATGCTCTTTGGTTTTCTAACAGATGGCGTTAGTAGTACAATAACATTATATCCAATGAATACAAAATTGTTAATGTTCATGTTTTTTAATGGATTATTATTATATTTTTTTTTTACAGATAACACATCTGAATATGAAGTTTAATTACTATGTTAAAGCACAAATCTATAGGCGGGATAGTTTTTCAGTAAAGTGTACCACAAAATGCTCAGGTTGTGGGATACTGATAGGGATAGTTAAAATACAGGAGCTCTAGTTAAATGACGTCAATTTTACTAATAAGCAAAATATATTTTGCAGCGATGAAGGCTCAATTCATCCCATAGCCAGGATTGTGCATTAGCGATTCATTTTGATATGTCATCGTACAGAATGCACCGCCTGCGCTGCGCTTTGTTCAGCCCTACACGCCGCTCGACGCCTATTGTTATCCCTTTTATAATCCTACATTTAAATTATCAACACATCAACGCATTTCGTAAGCAACAAGTAGGAGGGTAATGGCAGTTATCCCTAAACAAATCATGAATCATGATCATGTCTTTTTTAACGCAAAACTGGTTTGCGTTTGACGACAATCCTGGCTAATGTAAAGCGGTGATGAGGTCTTGGTTGGGCCGCGTTTGCCTACAGGACGGGTATTATCTTCACTCTAAGAAAGTACTCAAGTTATCTATGGCAAATGACACAGACGTCGGAAAACATTCTACCACCTTAGGCCCGCTTGCAGAGGTTAGGCTAAACCCAGGAATAAATTTGTAATTTTTACAGAAGAATATATACTCTATACGAAATCTGTAAACAGCAGCTAACTCTGGGTTAAAAGGATAACCCGGCGTTTCTGCAAGCGGGCATTAGTGTTGAACAAAACATTTCGTGTGTGTAGATTGGACGTCTATTGTCTAAGTAGGTAGTTCAACTATTTCACGCTACACTTTGCTAGAACGACGGTGAAACAGGACAGTATCTATTGTAAAATCTCTTCATAAAACCATTCTTCATTGTTACGCGATAACTCGAAAACTTGGGGTAATTTATGCCACACCAATCGTCCGAACACAAATACACATAATCTAAATGGAATCCTAGAATAATATATCTAGGAATGAGGACATGTCAACCAATGACAGTAAATATTATGATTTCACCCAAGATCTTGCATCTCCTACGTCAATGTGACGTCCGTTTCATTATACAGCTTTCGATGTATTTTCACCAAATCCAAGCCTTCCACAACTTACATCGCTCTAATTTCAATAGCCGTTAGGATTAGAATCGTCTTCCACAGCTTCAAAAATTAGGATCGCACTATTTTGATATGGGCGCCGACTTTATAAATTATGTCATGGCATGTCCGGTCGTCATCTCTGATCTCTTTGTCAGGTCCTAGTACGATTTCATATTCTTCAAGTAAAACGTTTTTGATCTATGTCTAAGCCTAATCTTCTCTTTCATCTCGATCGTTAGGACGCGGCATTAATGCGCTGACAATAGCTTAATGACGATTTATCGGTAGCTCAAAGTATTAATGTACAATTTCGAGATGTTGAGAGACGTGTAATCACTTAAGCGGCGACATTATTATATGAAATGCACAGTTAGAGTGCCAAGGACGCGGTGACAGATGGTGTGTGTTTACCCAGGTTAATTATAGCAGCGGCCATCTTTATTGATCGGACATCGGCGTGTTCGCTCACCGGTCACCACGTTACGCCAGATCACGCCCAGCAGCTTCTATTGGCACAGCAACCATTGACCTAGCCACTTTAATGGTATCACTCCATCTTTCCCGTACGCAAATACATTTTCATGTATCATTTACGACGGTCCGGCTCACCTGCGCGGTAAACAATAAATTGTTACGCCGCAGCTGGTCATCTCCATCAAAATCGACTTTTTATATCACCTCTTACGTTAATATAGCTATTAAAATGTGGAGTAAAATGCCAAAAAAATGGGCGGTTGTTAAACATGAGCATATATCGCTAGGACATCTCCGCGGAGCTATTAAATAAAAGTCTTTTTACATTAGATAAATCGCGCACGTTATTCGGGAACATCTGTCCCTTGCCGATTACACCCATACATTATGCTCGGTTTGTTGTTTTTAATAAAAAGTTTAATCCGTTCGGTTATGACGGCAATTTGTCTGCCGAATGGAAAAACTTGGTCGATTACCTACCAGTGGCGCTCCGGCCTCCGATATCGGGATCGGGTACCTATTACAACCGCGCCACGCTTTTTATTCGTGCGATTATGTCATGCTTATTTATGTTTTCGCTTCTGTCTTCCATTAGCGATCTTTCTTTTTATCTTCCTGGCTATATTTCACTTAAACGTTCGCGCTGCCGGAGACACTTTTAAGTGAATCGCTAAAACCTTTTGTAGTGCCCGATCCCTTTTCATAATTTGCACTGATGCCTTTTTTTGAAGTCCGGACGCACGAGTCATCGAGGTATTTGGTTTTCATCACCTTATAATATCGTGCGGTGTACAACCATTAACAATTCAATACTGTCTTAATGAAGAGCTGATAAAATGTATATTGTGGTATTCGTCACAACTCCCGAGCAATTAATCGAGGATTTCTTTTTTTGGGTACAAGTTTATGGTTGCAGTGATTTAATGCAACGTCCCCCGCTTGATTTGTGCACACAACTTAGCACTCTTTGTCACGGCCGGAGTTTAAGTGTGCAATATATCGTGAGGAACAAATTTCTTGAGGAAAGATCTCTCATTTAAACGATTTACAAAAGTACCGCATTCTGCTGAATGATTGTTCCTATTCGAATGCTTCTTTTGTGCTGTGATAAATTATTGTTTCGAAGAAGGGAGGCAACATTTAAGGCTGCATTAAAACTTGAATGGATGATGAGGAAGTGTTTATGCGAAGTTAACAATGTCTTAAATTGACGATTATAAGGAGGTGATGTTATTGAATCGTTTGGAATTTCAGATTCTTCCTTTTACTTACAATTAAGTTACTTTGATACTCCATTTGATTGATTCTTCATTTCATTTTCGTAAGCTCTTTAAGGGCGTATAAAATTGTGTCAACACTGACACGTGACATTAATCAACCAACATTTATGAATACAGCCCAAGCTTTTTCTGAAATAAATTTAACAAGGCCATAACTCAAGATTTTCTTTCGCAGAACATTGGAACAGTGTCAGCCGAGCTGGAGCTTCAAAGACTGCAGCAGGAGCACCTTCGAAGACAGGAGATGGTGCGGCGTGGCCACTCCTTATACCCTGGTCCTCACCTTGGTCTGCTTCCTCTACTGGAGCAGATGCGGCCGCAACCACCTCCACCACCTAATGTATGTGTACTTATCTTAAATCTTTATGCCTTCCGTCCCTGTCATTGTATAGATACTTAATTTCAGCATTTTCTTTTGTGGTATCTTCTAAAACTTTTATTGGTATTGCAGATTTTTTTCTCTCAACCTTACCGTTAATTGCTTCCGTATCTGTTATAAATTCTAGTAGATGCTAATATAATTGGTATTTGGAGCTGAATGCTTGCATCTTTGACTAATTGAACTGTCATTATGCTTTTGTATAATTTTCAATAATTAATTATGTAATTAATTACAAGTTTTTATTTAGCTTGACCAGTTTATTTATTTGTTTGTTTTTAGGACCTTTATCTCTATTTTTGAACTTGTTGACTAGACTATAGATGATATCCAGAGTCTAATGATGTAGCTACTAAAAGCTTGCATTTTAAAATAATTTTTTTAATTTACACTTGTTTATAATTAATTCTGAGTCTTTCTTTTATGGTGTTAATTCAAGTATACCTACCTTGAATATATATACTTATAATATTCATTCATTCATAATAAAATTTAGGTTATATATACTTACCTAAATATTATTACCTAAATTTTGTTTGCGTAAATACATATTTTTATTAGCTTTCCCACTAAACCCTTTTAGTAATTGAATTCTATATACTAGTGGTTCGCCCCGAACTGAGACCTCGCGGTAACGGTATCCCATGATTATTCATTCAATCGATACATGATAACCAAAACTGACATTATTATTATGCCCGTTTTCACCAAACATACCTAAATCATCCCCTAAGTAGGAGTCTCTTAACGTAGGTAGCTCCTAAATACAATCCTAAGTCCTAACATCCGTCCCAATATCCTTTTAGGTGTCCCGTACAGGATCGTGATAAATAAGTTGACAGAAAACATCAATCACCTAACTTATAGGTAGCCCGTAAAGGTTAGGGAACGTTAGTGAAAACATTGAATTATTTATCAAACATTGAATTTAACTCGTAGTTCCATGGGAATAGTTACTGACTGCGCCATCTATTAGCATTATTGTGAAGCTATGTTGATGCTATATGAATTACTGACGCCCATTAAAAATTAAATAATCTCGTTTCTTTATAATATTCATATAATTTTAGTATTTGTTGTTCAAGTACAGGATATAAGTGACCTAAAAACATAAAATCAGTTTGAAAATCCATAGCGGATTTTTCTAGAGAGCGTCTTCAAGCGAGCGTATAAAATCGCCACTTTGAAAGCCCCCCATTTCGTCAATTTTAAGGGAAAAATTAAAAAAAAAATATTTTTGTACTCAGTTCAAAATTATCTTTAAAATGATACGTAACAATTTTATGTAACGCGATTTTTTTTTTTTTACTTCGCATTCGCTTCTATGAGAGCCCCCCTGAAATAAAGATTTTTATAACTTTTTAAGCCATTTTCGGCTGGAGGCCATCGGTTTACATATTATATCTAAATTTGAAGTAATTACGTTCAGTAATTCAAAAGTTATAAGGCTCTGACAGACGGACGGACGGACGGACGGACGGACGGACAAGTGCAAATCGCCCTAGTTAACTCAAAGACCTTCGCTTCGCTCGGTCGAAAAGAGAAATAACTAGATATTATTATTGATGTCATAGGTATCAATAAAATGTTTATGGTATTAAAACTTGAGAGATCTTAAAAAATGTATTTATTAGCTTTAGTATTTTTAGAAACCACGAATAAATAAACAGAACATAAAAATTATGACAGACAATCGATTCGGCAAGCGATCGATAAATAGATATAATTAATTACGTTTCTAACTTGTCGGTGTTGCCTCATATCCTGCGTCGGGCTTCAGTTTAATTTACGCCATATTTATTTGTCTATATGAAATTTATTTACAATATCCATTCTATTTAAATTTTACTCTATATTTTTTACAAGCCTGTGTTTTTACGACATACCTATATTTTTCTTATTTCTTATTATCTATTTAACTGACTCTAATTTTATCAGAAATTTGTTAAAGTTCTATGATAATTTTTAGCGTAATTTGATTGATACAAGGAATTAGCAATCTATTTCTTGATTCGAATCTCTGACTGTACTGACAAATACATACTTTTAGTGGTCCATGGCAAGTCAAATGTGGTAATAATAATTGATTTTTTACAATAAAAATGTTAACAACTCCTGCCTTGGATGAATAGTGGATACCTACCCAACTTTTATCTTATGTCCGCGACTTCGTCCGCGTGGACTTCAAACCCCTATTTTAACCCCTTAGGGGTTGAATTTTCAAAAATCCTTCCTTATCTACGTCGTAATAGCTATCTGCATGCCAAATTTCATTCATTTCCCGATTCCTTTTCCTTTTATATATTTAGTAATAGTTATAGCCTAAAAGCCTAAAAGCAGTGATAGCCTAGTGGTTACGACAGTGGTCTCCTATTCAGGGGGTCGCAGGTTCGATCCCGGGTACGCACCTCTGACTTTTAGAAGTTAAGTGCGTTTAAGAAATTAAATATCACATGCTTTAACGGTCAAGGAAAACATCGTGAGGAAACCTGCACACCTGAGTGTTCTCCATAATGTTCTCGAAGGTGTGTGAAGTCCGCCAATTTGCATTGGGCCAGCGTGGTGGACTGGCCTATAAACCCTTCTCTGAGAGGAGACCTCGCTCAGTAGTGAGCCGATGATGGGTTGATAATGATGATGATGATGAAATCTATCTGATGCCAAATTTCAACCCCATCCGTCCAGTGGTTTGAGCTGTGTGTTGATAGACAGTCAGTCACCTTTCCCTTTTATATATGTATTTTGATGTAAAGTTAGCAATTTGAATAATGATGGACAAGTCGAATCATCTAATTATGTTACGAAACAATGACTGGTTTCTATAATTACTTTTAAAACAACTTTCGATCGGCGGAACATTTTATCGAATTTGAAACGCACATCAGGTAGGTGTGGTAGAGACTACGGGTAATAAATCTTGAGAAATAACACTTAGATACTACAGGATGCTGTGGTAATCCTAACTGGTTTCGATGATCTATTCGGCAAAGCGCAGCGCTTACAAGTTTGTTGACTTCTTCTTCTTGTCCTGTCCGAGCTACGTGGGGTTAGGTAGGTAGGTACTTACATTAAAAAATTGAGTGGCATTCGGGGGCTGCCGCGGTAAAGCTAATGCATAGCATTTTTTATCAACTTATGCAATTATAATATTTATGCAATATTTTTTTTTGCATAATAAAAATTATGCAAAAATAAAAAATTAAAAAACAAACAAACAAGAAAAGCGCACTGTCACTACTTCGCGAGTGAGATTCGAACCTGCGACATCTAAAGAAAGCGGCAGCTCGGCCCACTGCGCCAAACAGAGCTAAATGTGAACCTCTAAAATGTTGCACACTTACTGAATGACGGTGTTAGGTTTTTTTTCGTTACGGAATTTCTTGATTCGGTCGCCGCGCTCAAACTGTTTGTCCTAGTTCAAAGCCCGCGATAAAAGCTATGCAATAGCTTAAAAACTGTATCTAATCTGTCTGTATCTATCGGTGAAATTTTTTGACCTTTTGCAACGACGTCTAGTGGCATTTAGTATGTTTAGTGAACAGCTAGAAATAAGTGCAATAGTATGATCACAGGTCACAGGTGATATTTACACCGTCGACCTTTTATGAAAAGGCTTAGTAAATGAAGTAAATTAGATAATACATAGTTATTTTCCCTATATTAAAAATTAGGAATTTTAATGGGTTTTGCTAATTTTTACCCTTGCTTTCATAGCACGGCTTACAAATTTTAGACATATTTTTCAAAATATTTATTACCTAAATAAAACTACTTAGGAACTTAAAGTTACCCAAAGTAGGTATTCGTAGCGATCGCAAATCTACACGCATTGAATTTCAATGGCTCAGTATTTATTTTCACAATTTAATGAGCCATCATAATTTTTGGCATCCCATTTATCATAACATCTATGTATGTGGGTCAGGAGATTGCGAATTTTGGAGCAGTTTCAATTAGACTGTCGACGTTTTTGTGGATTGTAGTAAAGTAAAGAAGAATGTCAACCTTGAAGTAGGTAGGTATACCTATTATATTTGAAGAGAAAATATTTTTCAGTGAAAACTAAGCCAGACATAAATTGCGCAGCCAAAACTTTTTACTTATTTCATGTAGTGACTTCGGCCAACATGTGGCTCTTATGACAAGTCAAGATACTACCACCGGTTGTGAAAGCAGATTCTACTGAAAAAGCCGGCAAGAAAACTCAGCAGTTGCTGTTTATGCCGGTTTGACTCTACGGATTCCTACTAATATTATAAATGCGAAAGTTTGTGAGGATGGAAGTATGGATGGATGGATGGATGTTTACGAATGAACCCATTGGCTGAAATTTGGAATGGAGATGGCTTAAAGGTACCAGGATTAAAATATAACTAGGTATAGGCTACTTTTTTGTACACTACAGAGTTTCCGCGGGAATCAAAAAACTTTAAACCACGCGGACGAAGTCACGGGCATCATCTAACGTGTAACGTGTTACTATATATTTTTAGTAAAAAAAAACTTGCTATATATCTTAATATATATAAATTACGTGTCACGTTGTTTGTCCGGGATGGACTCCTAAACTACTTAACCGATTTTGATCAAACTTCGTAACTATCTGTAATTTGGTCCAACTTGAAACATAGGATAGTTTATTTTGGATTAGGATAGTTTATTTGTTTTATTCATATAGATAAGTTGGCGGTACGAATAAGTTCGCCGGGTCAGCTAGTATATTATAAATCTCAAGATCTATCTATCTCTACATTTCAGGTGGTGCCCAGCCCAGCTTGGCCCGCTACAGCCCAGCTGGCCCAACTAACAGCCAGCGCCCGCTCCCCCCCACCTCAAGACCCGGACACGCCTCTCAACCTCAGCAAGCAACGCACCCCGTCCCCCGCACAGCCTATGATGATGCAACGATTCGTACCCTACCCTCCAATGGAAGACAACAGTCCGTATAATATGAAGAAGGATGACGAGTTTAACGCGGCTTGCAATAGTAAGTACCTACCTAGTTAAATCTAGGACAGAAAATTTTATTCTACGGCTTAAGGTGGATTATACGCGTCTGCCCGCGAAATTCAAATTTAATTTCTTTTTTCTCATTTTGTAAACGAATACGACAAATTAGGCTTATGGCATTCTAATTGCGCCAGTAGAATTATCATCTTCACATGAAAATCTTTACCTGAAAGTGGCCAGTTTAAGAAATTAATCAAAATACCGAGTTGGACTTGAGTTACTCACAAATTAGTCAGTATTTTGATTAATTTCTTAAACTGGTCACTTTCAAGTAAAGATTTTCGTGTGAAGATGATAATTCTACTGGCGCAATTAGAATGCCATTAGCCTAGTTTGTCGCCTAGTAGTACTATTAGCCTAGTAGTAATAAAATACTGACTTTTGTGAGTAACTCACGTCCAACTCGGTATTTTGATTGATTTGATTAATTTGAGTAATTTAATAAGTCACTTTCAAGTAAAGATTTTTATGTAAACCTGTGAAGATGATAATTCTACTGGCGCAATTAGAATGTCATAAGTCTACTTTGTCGTATTAGTTTACAAAATGGGAAAACCAAATTAAATTTGAATTTCGCGGGCAGACCCGTATAATCAACCTTAAGGTAGATATAGATACTTACATGAGTTGCACTGAATTTTCGCATAGTAAGGTATTACTGAACTCTAATATTTGAGCAGTTACAGGTGCTAAAAATCTGATTACATTTTCTGATCATTGAGTAGGTATAATTTTAGCAGTGTGTTCTAAAATATCTCTCTGATTCTTATTCCATGTCTATTTTTTGTTCTCGACAGATGGTAGGTGTAGGTAGGTATGTCTAGACGTGTCTGTAGGCCCAATAAAGATTTGATCAAACAGCCGTGCTAATATTTTTCAATCATTTGCGTAAGTTGTGACGCTGGTATACGTCACGATTCTTAAGCTCTGCGTCCACAAGCTATCTAGTTAAATTTAACTGCATTTTTTTTATTAAAACTGGCTGTTATTACTATGCACTGCGATATATAGGTACCAAATTGTTCTATGAATCCTATCATATTCAGATAGGAAGTTCTATCATCAGGCTTTTGTCGTTATACTCAATTATTCAATGTATTGTAAAATAACTCATAATATAAATAAAACGGAAGCTATTCGTCTCGCTTAAATCAGAAGTCAGAACGTGTATTTTTTTGCCGCTTTTGCCATTTTGATGTTTGAGAAACAAGAAATAGAAGGAACAAGAAAACTTGTTGATGAACTTATATTGTCTTCATAAAATAGACGGGTTAAGTTTATGCTAAGTTACGATAGAACCTTCTCAGTGGTATATCAGCCTAACTACTGTTTGTCACAGATTCATTGCACGTGTGCTATCTCGATAGAAACTGTGTCACAGTCTGGGATTATGCTGGCAAAAAATCCTTTTAATAGTTATTTACTTTTAGAACATTAAAGTTTTGACATGCGTTAAGTTAATGATCTCATCATGATTCAAGCCACCTGATTTAGGTCCATCTTGTACCCAGGATTGAAAGGAGGCATTATGATAATACACATGTCGCAGTAAGATAGTTGAAGCCTTGATATAGCTATAATCCTAGGGATATAGCTATATACCGGAATATAGTTATACGGAAGCGGTTCATAGCTATCTTACTTGTGCAAATCAAGGTAAATTTATACTTTAATCATTTCACTAGATTAGTCTAGTAAGATAGTTATACGTATTACTAGATCGTGCTCGTATTATAGCTATATTCCTTGTAAGATGGCTATGAAACGCTTCCGTATAACTATTTTCCTATTTTTCGTATAACTATTTTCCTATTTTCCGTATAACTATTTTATCAGCTATTTTTTTCGATTTTTAAGCATTGTGGGTTGGAACATTGGAAATAAAAGATTAATGATGTTAGGTCTTCTATTTTTACTATGATATGATGAAGGGTGTTTTGAAAAAGTAGCCTAGTGCTATTAACTCAATTTTGACATAATTGTGGGTTGGAACGTTTTTGCATAACTACCTACGTCCAATTGTCCTATATAAATTCCTACATCTCCGATAAGTTTAATGTAATCCACGAAAGTTCAAAACGCT
Organism: Oeneis ivallda; assembly: GCA_029955525.1. NCBI lineage: Eukaryota > Metazoa > Arthropoda > Insecta > Lepidoptera > Nymphalidae > Oeneis > Oeneis ivallda. Next base: position 14,619,741 of record JARPMR010000023.1, read on the forward strand.
AGGTAGGAATAGTTACATGTCATTCTAACTAAATAATCAATATTTGTCATAAACACCACAAAATCCGCGAAGCATTACGCAATAGATACGAGAATAAACAAGGAATTAGATAAATAGCCAGCACGCTTTCGCGGCGAAATGTGAAAACTAAGAAATGATCCGTGTCGCCGCCAAACATTTTGATGTTCGGTGTTTAATTGCTAAATATAATTAATTCCAGAATCCAGATATTACACTGTAAAATATTCCGAAAGGGTGAGCGCACACATGCGACTTTTTACCTTCAACACTAGAGGTTTTACGTCTAGCTACTCAGATTCACGTTGCTATCGGTACATTCATCTAGTAAGCAGTGATAGCCTAGTGGTTAGGACTGTGGTCTCCTATTTGGGGGGTCGCAGGTTCGATCCCGGGCACCTCTGACTTTTCGAAGTTAAGTGCGTTTAAGAAATTAAATATCACATGCTTTAACGGTGAAGGAAAACATCGTGAGGAATCCTGCACACCTGAGAGTTCTCCATAATGTTCTCGAAGGTGTGTGAAGTCCACCAATTCGCATTGGGTGGACTGTGGCCTATAACCCTTCTCTGAGAGGAGACCTGCGCTCAGTAGTGAGCCGATGATGGGTTGATAATGAATAGGTACATTCAAAAGTAGTGATAGGCTCATAACCATCGGTTCATAAGGCAAAGCAAAAATACACTTGAATGTCAAAAAAGTTAATTTTTTTACAGTGTACCTACCATGAAAGTTATGTAGGTAGATACCTACCTACCTAATGGTGACAACTTAAAACTTAAGCAACGAGGATTTTAAAAACGCCTTGCTTTAAAGCCCACAATAAACTTAGCTCTTCTAGATGGGATACACCGTACAATAACCTCCTGACCAATTCCGAAGTCGGCGGTCAATCTCAACAGAGCGCGGGAGATATTATAGTGTATAAGTATTTGCGCGATTACAAGTGCACTCTCTATTCCCTTGCTCATAGTAGGTACGATGGAACGGAAATCCGACACGACCGGCCAGAGATCAGGCGCAGGACCAATAGCCTTACGTATTAACGTAGTCTTATCAGCAAGATTGTCGACCGCAAGTCGCTAGTGTGACCTCACTCTTAAGACACGGGTGTCATAGAGTGTAATGTAGGTTATGTAGGTCAGGTTGTTAGAGTCAGTTTCCAACTGTTTCGTCTGATGTACAGTCCACTTGAACACGTCATGGGAAGTGTGCAGTTTTTTTTACACAGTGTTAACGCCGTGCTAGCGGGAAAATGGGTTGAGGTATGTAGAATCAATACAGTAGGTAGATATCGAGAGATCGCGTCACTCAAAATACCTAGGTGTTCGTTGATTTGTTGGATTTTATAAAAATCTTGCAACTGTTTATATTTGCTTTACATCGTAAGAGACAGTGAAACAGTAAACCATAGTATTGATAAGTTTAATTAAGTTTTATATATAATTTTCAATGAATTATATTGGAACGAAGTTCCTTATCGCGCGATGCGAAAGGGGGCTAGACGGAAAAATTAAGACTAAATTGAACCGACACTTTTTTGAATGTGAATTTGGCATTGTGTTCAATATTTTCACACTGCAATATTAGATCTCCGTAGCCTTGTGGTTTCTACAGTCGCATAAAGGTCGATGGTTTGAATCCCAGCTCGACAGACTGAATTTTCTATTTTCAATTTTATTTTAAATAATTTCTACATGTGGAATTTTTCCTTAATTTTTTATTTTTATTATTAATTTATTATTAAAAGGAACTTCGTTCCAACCGAGTGTTCCACGACATTCACGCATTTTTTTATATAATTTATATATAATTTTCTATGTAGTAGCGAAGCGGTTAAGCTGCAGATTGAAAATTGAAGGTGGTCGGTTCAAACACCACTCAAGATTTAATACGCTTATTTCTAATGCAGGATGCAAGCAAGGCTCTCTAGCAATAAATACTCTTTTTTTACTTAATTAGATACTTAATTTGTAACGGTTGCTTAAACAAATTAGTGTTTTATGTTTGTGATACCTCATCATTAGCAACCCACCAACTACTGAGCGCAGGTCTACTCTCAGAGAAGGGTTATATAAAGAAAGGGCCATAGTCCACCACACTGGCCCAATGCGAATTGGTGGACTTCACACACCTTCGAGAACATTATGGAGAACTCTCAGATGTGCAGGTTTCCTCACGATGTTTTCCTTCACCGTTGAAGCAAGTGATAGTTAATTGCTTAAACGCACTTGACTCCGAAATGTCAGAGGTGCGTATACCCGGGATCGATCCTGCGACCCCCCCGAATAGGAGAGTCACAGTCCTAACCACTAGGCTATCACTGCTCCTGTGATACCTATTGCACGGAAATTACGGACAGCGAAATATATACGTTAAGTTCGATAACTCTAATTTTACCCTCTTGGGGGTTGAATTTTCCTTTCTTAGCGAATGCCTACGTCATAATCTCTATGTCAAATTTCAGCACGATCCGTCCACAGTGGTTTGATCGGTGCCTTTTATATGTTTAGGTAGATAGAAGATAGATTTTATATTATTTTGTTTCTGTTTCAACAGCTGTTAAATACTTAATACTTATCTAATGCACTGCAAACAAACTTTTTGTTATATTATTTGATGTAAATTATGACGCGAATAAATTTGATAGTGTAACACTTTACATAGTTGGCGCGAACCCAAACCAAAATGGTTACAAAACATAATGTCGTTTGGTTTCCTCTAAAACAAGAGAATTGCAAGAAATATGGGATAGATGGCGCTCGAGACGAACGCTTCCGCTGTTCGCAGATCTGCTGAACTACTGGCGCGTACTAAAGTGCATCCCGACTAATAATATAAATGCGAAAGGATTTGTTTGTTGGCTTATACTTCAATCACGCAGCAACGGAGCAACGGATCGATTAATTTTTTGCACGGATATATTCTATAGATACTTATTGGAACGTAAGTTCCTTATCGCGCGGTACGGAAGGGGGCTAGACGGAAAAAATTAAGGATCCGACACTCGACACATTTTTAAAACCGAAACTTTTTTGTTGAATGTGAATTTTGCATTGTGTTCGGTATTTTCGCGATACAACATTGGGTCTATATATATAACTTATAAGTTATAAAAAATTAGGGAAAGGTTCCACATGTAGAAATTGTTTAAAATAAAATTGAAAATGGAAAATTCGGTCTGTCGAGCTGGGATTCGAACCATCGACTTTGAACTGTTATGCGACTGCCGGAGCCACTAGGCTACGGAGACCCAATGTTGTATCGTGGAAATACCGAACACAATGTAATCGAGAGGAACTACGTTCCATCCGGGTGTCCCTTGACACCTCTCAAGTTTTTTTTTTCTTTATCCCGTAAAAATAGCGGGTTTTCGTGGATTTTTTTAAATCTACTCCACGCGGCCGAAGTCATGGGCAAGAGTAGTAATTCATAATTCATTTATTTATTTGTGAATACAGTAAAGTAGACGTTAAACCTACAAATAGCATCTCGTATTCTACCATAGTGTGCCGTACAATTAACACCTATATTATTTCACACGAGTAAAAGTCAATTTTAAAACATCACTAATCACTATACACATACATACTTTATTTAATAAAAAAGTATGGTGTACCTACCATAGTAAAATTTTTAAAGTTTAAAAAAGATAAGTTCTACACCCAATCTCTGTCAAAAATACTAACCAAACATTTTTGTGAAAGTAACGACTATTTAGGTAAAATGAGACTTTATTTTAGTTAGAATGTTTGCTCTTTAACTGTCCAACCAAAATAATATTGTTGTACACTTGCATAATTCTGTCAAATATTCGACACTTAATCACGCATGCACAACACGTTTTCGCGTTCACTAATCATATTAAATTAATATCGTTCATTTCGCGCGTACCCGTACGAGATACGTTTCGAAGTCGTCTATCGCGAATCACCCTTTCGAGTAGGATGTTATAAATTATCTAACAGCGTGTCAAATTAATACGAGGAATGCCTCGACTTTGAAAGGTCGATGTTTCCGCGCTGGCTTATTAATTGTGAGGACACTTGCTGGCGAATCCGTCAAGCGAAATGTTAGCGGATGTGTTTCGCTTGACCCACATATTTTGGAGACGATTGACTTTTATACGCGACTGTACCTATTTCAAAGTTATCTATTACATACTTAATGGAATTTGAGTTATGCTTTGTGCCTTGTGGCAAGCACTCGCATGAAGTATTAATTTTAAGGAAGTTTTTTTTTATAACTGGATCGTGCGTTTCTTTTGCTTTAGAGTTTCCGAAATTCCGATATTAGATAAAAGTCCATCAACGGAAATCAAATTAAACTATTTCTGCATCTCGCAAAGATCGGTTCAATGGACTGTTAAATATGGTCATCTTTAACGGATAATGGTGCGGACTGAAAACTGAAAGGTTGACGGTTCAATCCCCACCCGTTGCACTATTGTCGTACCCACCCCTAACACAAGCTTTACTTAGGGTAGGTACCTTATTATGGATGGAAAAGGAAAGTATTACTAATATTCGTCAAGTTCAGCGTGTCCAACATTCTTTTTTTTTAAATAAGGGTTTGGAAGGACTTTCTTTTTTGTATAAGCAGTGGCGGATTCCAATTTTGCCGCCCCTATACCGACCTCTACAATTTTGTGTCAGTTCCTAGATTATTTTTACAACCTAACGATTTAGTTAAGATTACACAAGAAATAGTTTTTGGATATATATCTGAGCTTATAAAAGCTCAATCATGTAGGTACTACTACTAAGGCGCGGTAAGGTACCTATGCCTTGATATAACTAACACAATATAATATATTGTTTACATTCGGTACCTAAACGTAATTAAATAATTTAAAAAAAAAATTAATAATATGTATTTATGGACCTAAAATATTTGGGTTTTTAATATGAATCATTTTTATTTCTGTAAGACATCAAAAAAATTAGGCCCTAAAGGACATTGTAAAACCTGGGACCTGGGGACAGGGTCCATACAAAATTTCCCATTGTTCTTTGCCGCCCTAGGCTCCAGGCTACTCAGCCTTCTGGTTTAATTCGCCATTAAGTATGTATGTCGGTCTATCGTGCCTCCGCTCGCAAATTTCTTCTTTATCAACCGATAGACGTCCATTGTTGAACAAAGGACATTTGCATGGACTTCCACAGGCTTCGGTCTTGCGCCGCCTGTATCCAGCGACTCCCTGCGAATCGTTTGATGTCGTCGGTCCACCTAGTGGCGGGTCTGTCAACACTGCGCTTCCCGGTACTTACGGGACCGCTCGCGAACGTGACAGAATTCTGACAATCCTGACCGAAATGTGAAGTTGGACATTTCGTATCACACTGGGCTTAGTTTTAAAGCAACTGTTCTAGAATAGATCCATTCTTAATCTTTGTTTAACGATTGTTTTACAGCCGGCGTTCACTGTTCGCGATAATTTATGGCACAGCTTATAGGAGAGCTTCCGATTGAATTCTTTGTACAGACTACAGATGCACGTGTGTCTAAACACCTGCGATCTTACCCCGTTAAGAATAAAGCCTAAAATCGTATCTCCAATTCCCCAAAAAGCACTGATTTTCCACCGCTGCACAAAAGTTCAAGCGAAAACAATCCGTATTTTTTGAAAAATAGAAATTTTATTCAAACAGTCCCCTGTAACTTTTAACGACTAAGAAAAAAATCGAAAATATTTTCGAAAGCTATACTTACTACCATCTTAACGGCCGGCATTAAAATAAAATCTAAATCAAATTGTAAACCTTTGATTTATTTCGTGTTAAATGGTATTCTTGAATTCCATCGCATTATGGAAGACTTTGTTACTGATCTCTTTGTAAAAAACGATAATAAAACACCACATTCACATGCTTTTCACGTTTTTATCGTACCTTTTATAAGTAGATATCTACACTATTATAACTCATTACTAAGTTATTACATTGTCATCCTTTTTTATATCATAATAATCATCATCATCAGAAACCCATCAAAGGCTCACTCCTGAGCGCCAGCCTCCTCTCTGAGAAGGATAAATAGGCCCAATGCAACTTGACAAACTTCACACACCTTTGACAACATTATGGAGAACTCATGATAATTAAGATTTCCTCACGATGTTTTTCTTCACCGTTGTATTTGTTGTATGAACTCAGCAACTCCAAACAAGTTCACAATAGGTACCTACTATGCTACGTATGCAGTGTTTCCACAATGAGGGGAAGTTCCAAAAAAAGCAAATTTACAATTCAATACATGTTAAGACGGGCAGGCAGAAAGTAGCCCCATTCCCGCCGGTGGAACCCGTTCACGACCATGACGCATGATCCATACGCTACGCTCAACCATATTTGAAGTGATTAGGTATAATAATTTCTTAAACTTTTCTCCACAGCTTCATCCTGGCCACAATCCACGCCCGAAGAATCCGAAAAGGCCAAGCTGATCCGTCAACCGAAGCGCGACGAGACCGGCAAACCACACATTAAGAGACCCATGAACGCCTTCATGGTCTGGGCCAAAGACGAACGCCGCAAGATCCTCAAGGCCTGCCCAGACATGCACAACTCGAACATATCCAAAATCCTCGGAGCAAGGTGGAAATCCATGTCGAATGCCGAGAAACAGCCATATTACGAGGAGCAGTCGAGGCTTTCCAAACAGCATATGGAGAAACATCCTGATTATAGGTAAGTTTTTAGGTACCTACCTACTAATACCTATTATGTAACGACTACTACTACCTATTAGTATTGTTTTGGATAGCGCATACCTACCTAAGCAGATCGGATTTTCTACTTTGGACCATTTTTAAAAGCGCTAACAAATTGCTATATGTACCTAGTTAGGCCTTTCAAAAGTGCCTTAATAAAATCTAATCTCTATAATATATTTAAAAATCAATTGCTGTTCGTTAGTCTCGCTAAAACTCGAGAACGGCTGGGCCGACTTAGCTGATTTTTGTTTTGAAATGTTTGTCGTAGTCCAGGGAAGGTTTAAACGGTGAGAAAATATGGAAAAATTGCGAGGAAGATAGTAAAAACATCAATTTCATTTTCCCATATAAAGTGTTCTACCTACTTTCCTGTCAAACATTAATTGATGTTCGTCTCTTTAGACTTCGGTACGGTAGACTTGAGTCCACTCGACATTACTCGGATTATCGCGTATTTAAACTTTAATATTTTGATGGTTGTCATTGTTTGTTCGTTCAGAAATCATACTATCATACTAATATTATAAATGCGAAAGTGGTTTGTTGGTTTGTCTTTTAAAACAGATACGGATCGACTTGACCTTTTGCATGGGTTATAGTTGAGGGCCTGGAGAGTGACATAGGCTACTTTTAGTCGCGGGCATCAGCTAGTTAGTCTATAAAGAAGACCACAGTCCACAACCCATGCAAAATAAATTACATCGATCCGTAGATTACCATATTACCCATTAGGTACCATAGTGCCTACCTACCACTGTAAATATAGTTTCCCATTTGGACTCCAAGATTTTAAAATTGAAACTGTCACCTTCCAGGTACCGGCCGAGACCGAAACGGACGTGCATAGTGGACGGCAAGAAGATGCGGATATCGGAGTACAAGAACCTCATGCGCACGCGCCGGCAGGAGATGCGGCAGCTGTGGTGCCGGGACGGGGGCAGCGAGCTCAACTTCCTGCCCTCCATGTCCAGCCCGGGACCCTCCAACTCCTCCCCCCCACCCAACGGGGGGGGCTACATGAACCCGGTGTTCTCGCCCCCCTTATCGCCGCGGGAGGAGGATTGAGGTTCGGCGCGCGGCTGGCCCTACCCGCACGCCGCGCCCCTCCCATTACCGCCCTCCCACCATCCTTGGTAAACTTCGCGATACTTCTCCATGGGAAGAAGTCGAATGCTTCAGAGACAGTCTAAAGTTACAGAGGTTGTTCATATTATGCCAGTGTCGCTCGGATCTCTCGTTTAATACAAATGTCTAATTATAATTGAGATTATTCCATTAGTGAATTAAGATCGACTCTTTGTAATCTGTAAAAATGTGTATCGGTATACGGTAACGTGTAGACGGCACGCGGTAAACTTTCGAATTGTGCCAAAATTGTATCTACTGAATTAGACAATTAGAAAAGTGTAAATAATAATTTTAAATTGTTATACTTACTTCAACTCTTTCAATGTAAATATACTTAGTGCAAAACCTTTGTAGATATGTATGCATATTGCACGTACCGACTCGATGTTCGGCTAATAAGTACGTAGTTTATTCGTAGTAAGTTCTAGAATAGGCGTAGAGTAAAAATTATTTAAAGCGGTAGGATCCCGAGTTAAATTTTTGTGTTGCCATTTATAAATCTTAGTTAAACTATCTACAATTTCGTAGTCTAAGCTTAAGGGGATGTATCGAACCAAAAATTTGAAGCGGAATGCTTGAAAATTAGTGTTTTGAACACTGTTGAAGACCCAGTGATAACTATGATGCATAATAGAAATATAATAATACAATATATAATACTCATTAGCGAAAATCAGTACTTTAATAGGTATTTAGTGGGTACACAGAAATGTAAGTAATATAAAACCTTCGACGCTACTTAATATTACTCACTGACCTCTGTGATGACTAGTACCGCTGGAGTGGCTGTCATAATATAAAATGACAGCTCAGTCAAAGCGAACTTTCTATATCTAACGAAATTTGACATTTCTTAATAAGATTTTAAACATACACATTACTTCCGTAGACCTTATACTCTCACCTTTGTTAGCAATCAGTGTCAAAATAGCGATATTCAAAATACTTACAGCTTTCCCAGCGTACTAGTATGTCATGAAAGTCAATGATATTACCATATAAGTATTTAAAAAATTAATATGAAATCTGTACCAACCGGTGTTGAACACAAAATGGTGGTCAATTTGTAGATTGTCAATTTAATTCAAAAATAGAACGAAAGTATAATCTATTCCCAATTTCTATTACAAATAGACCCACCGAGCTGTGGGGTCACTGACTTCTTTAATTAATCTATGATTTATTACACTGGACTGGCTGTCCCTATACAAATTATGAAATTAAGGATCAATTTGAAGCGCCACATTTGACATACGAGTGCCTCTGGAACTAATAATATTGGGATGCAGGAAGTGCCAAAAAGTATCAACTACCTATCAGCTGTCAACTTGTGCCCTCACTAATTTTAGTTCCTTGGGCATTCGTAACTGTTAACAGCGCCAAAATTGCGTCAATCAAGTCCAAAAAATATGATACCAGCCAGTCCAGTGTTAATCATAGAATATTTATAGACGTCAGTGGGATTAATACTTAAATAATAAAAACAAATATTCGCTTTATCAAATCGTGCAATTTATAAGTAGATGTAGATTAAGTCGTATAGTTGACAAGTATCTACCTAATAGAACTAGATGTAGAGAACAAAGTTGTAAAGTTTTAGTGTAAATCAGGATGGAGTGATGTCGTTAATTGCCATTTTTATTCGTTATTTATTTTTCTAATTGTAATCTCTTGTTTTTTATATTTTGAACTGATCGCGGATACACACTTTTTAAGTTTTCACTACAACGATTTTCAAAGAACAGGTAAATGTTAATATATTTTTAATTAAAAGGTTTACAGATCTGCCTAAAAAACTGCTTACCTATCTTTTAATTAATTGGCAACATTACTATTTTTGTTTCAAACACAAACAGACATATTGAAGTGAAGTGAAAAATTTACAAAAACTAGGTACCTATTCTACTTCTTCTTAACTTAACTTTTTTTACTTTTGTAAATATGTTATTTTGTATGTCACAAATTCAAATATTTATTGTTCTTTTTCACGGTGTGTACCCGTTCTTATTTTGTATGCCAGTAATATTATGTACTCAACATGAATAGTTGTAGAGAAATAAGCGTATAAATAAATTATTGTGTATGTGACTTAATATGTGAAGTAAACGAATATTTGTAGCGTGTACTATATTCTGTCGATTACGTTATTTTCTATTTCATTTTATTGCCCTTATTTTACCGATACTAGATCAATGTTAATTGTATTTCGAATTAGATCGAAAACTAATGAATACCACTCTAGAGTGGGACCGACATAATAAAAACATTACCTAATCTAAGCACGAATTGGATGTCATATTTATTAATGAATGGATAGAAAATAACCTAATTAATAGATTAAACTTAGTAAATGTGTAAGGGTTTAGACAGTGCCGTTAAATTATTTATTCTTATGTTGATTCCCAATGTAAATATGCGATATTTTTGATGTGAACGTTAGTTGTGGTTATTATTTTGTAAATGATCGATACTTAATTATGCGATTGCGCATAGATCTCGGTCGATTTTTTTTTATTATCTGTTTCAGGAATCTCATTTTGTTTTTTGAAAATAGAATGCCATTCTTCATTGTCATTCTTTTTTTTTTAATTTTCCTACGCAAAGATTTTGATAGAGTTTATTAACGGGATATTATATTGTACTTATTAAAATTAATATGTTGTTAATTTTTTTGATGGTTTTAAATCGATATTAATGGAATTATTTTTTCGATTGAGATTATTTTGTTATATCTAGTTTTCACTGAATATAAATTTGTAGACAGACTTAGGTTGCAATACCGATTCGGTATTAAACAAGACACATTATTTCAGAGATTGTGCCAAACCCAGAAGTTTAATAAAAAGTAATTATAAAAAATACTCCATTGTTTTATTTCTATTATTTTTGCCGATACCTATAATATTTAATTCGTTAGCACAAAAGTTTATTTTTCTCATACGGCATTCCGAACCAGTGGTAGATGTTCAAAAGATACCGGCCGACTCAAGTAAAAGCTGCATATCAATCACTGCTGAATTCAGCGCGTTGTGTTTGAAACAATGCATTTTAATTTTTAGCCAATGACGAGTAAGTGTCGGCCAATCACAGGCGATTGAAATCGTCACACTCTGTAAGTCATGGAACTAGGAATTGCGACTACGTCTCTGTAAGTATTAGTAAGTAACCATTTTTAGTGTTTCGCACCACTGCACTGGCGCAAATGGTCTGGCATGACCATAGACATAATATTTACTAAAGGCTTTGAGTATAATTGATTTAATACTCAAAGACTAAAGGGCATGACAGACCATAAGGCCGAAATTAGACGGTGCCCCGTTCATCGTTCATTTTTGCGAACATTAACCTAAGGCTCTTTGCCCTAAGGCAAATTTAGACGGTACATTTTCGATGACTCGATGAAGCCTCGAAAATGAAAGCAAAAATCTCGAAAGATAAATTCGCCCTTAGGGCGAATTAAGACGGTTCATTTTCGCAACGATGAACGATGAACGAGGCACCGTCTAAATTGCGCCTAAGATAAAATGTGACCCTAACTGGAGAATAAAAACCTATATAGGTACATCATTGCGACATACTATAATCTCTTTCAATTCCTGATGCCCTAGTACAAACAAGTTCGATGTTTAGAAAAAGTCGAGAACCCTTGAGTCTTGGCGAGTGCCGATGCCTAGTCCTTTGTCATGCCGCCTGCGCCGCGCTTGCGAATTGCGATGTAATGGAGTCTTTTCGGAATGCGACATCACTGATGAGTGACGAGTAAACACATTGGCGGAGGTAAAAAGTAAAAATTAATTTTTAAAAACTTCCATATAAAATTAATTAAGGAAAATAAATTTTTGCAGCCCTAACTGGAGAAAAACAACCTATCATGCGACATAAAATTATTCCCTTTCATTTCCTGATGCCCTAGTACAAACATGTTGATGTTTAGAAAAAGTCGTGAACTCTTACAGAGTGCCGATGCGCCGCGCTTGCGAATGGTCTTTTCGGAATGCGACATCACAGTGATGAGTGGATGACCTTTGAGTATATAAACAACACTGATGACTGACGAGACCACTACTGCCACGTAGTTAGTAGGTACGTAGTAGGTACTAGTGATGAGTTGATGACCGGATAACGAGGTCTTAGGTTCGATTCCTGGGTCGGTCCAAAATAACGCACACCTTTCGGCATGGATCCATTAGTCATCACTGGCAACACGCACTGTTCGATGTCTTCAGGCACTGAGGAATTTTGGACGAGAAGACATCTCGGAGCTTCTCGAACGCTTTAATTAATTAAGGAAAATAAATTTTTGCAACCCTAACTGGAGAATAACAACCTATGTAGGTAAATTACATCATGCGACATAAATTATTCCCTTTCAATTCCTGATGCCCTAGTACAAACAAGTTCGATGTTTAGAAAAAGTCGTGAACTCTTGCCGAGTGCCGATGCCTAGTCCTTTGTCATGCCGCCTGCGCCGCGCTTGCGAATTGCGATGTAATGGAGTCTTTTCGGAATGTGACATCACTGATGACTGATGAGTGATCTGACGAGGAAACACATTAGCGGAGGTAAAAAGTAAAAATTAATTTTTAAAAACTTCCATACAAAATTATTTAAGGAAAATAAATTTTTTCAACCCTAACTGGAGAATAACAACCTATTATGCGACATAAAATTATTCCCTTTCATTTCCTGATGCCCTAGTACAAACATGTTCGATGTTTAGAAAAAGTCGTGAACTCTTTACAGAGTGCCGATGCGCCGCGCTTGCGAATGGTCCTTTCGGAATGCAACATCACTGATGACCTTTGAGTATATAACCAACACTGAGTCACTGATGACTGACGAGACCACTACTGCCGTCTGCCACGTAGTAGGTATGTAGTAGGTAGGTAGGTACTAGTGATGAGTTGACGACCGGATTAACGAGGTCTTAGGTTCGATTCCTGGATCGGTCCAAAATAACACACACCTTTTGGCATGGACATGGTAAAGAGGCCGGCAGGGTGAATACGCATTTTGGTTTTTGGTTTTTTGGAGCAGGTACTACACCTAGGTAATCGTAGTTATTTTTTTTAATAAAAGGAAAAGGTACCGGGTAAAGGTTTGAGAAAAGGTAATACTGGGTATTTATTATTAAAAAAATACTACTACTACTACTACTTCATAAAAAGTTACTACTTAGGTACTCGTAAAAGGGATCCCAGATTCCAGTATCCGTAACAAAATATTGTACTACAGCACTCACCACGTAGTCATTCACATACACACACGTACCACACCATAAGGGCCGATTCACACCGGGATGGCAGCGGCCGGCAGCGGCGCGGCGCGGCGAGCACTTTCAGTGTGAAATAATTTTAAACTTTATCTACATTATTTTAAAGACCAGTATCGCTTGAAAAGGGCACGCGGCCGCGGCGCCTCGAAGCCGCGAGCGGCCTCGCGGCTACGCGCGTCTTGTCAGCGGTACCTACTGCTACCGCGAGGCTGCTCGCGTAGAAGGCCGCGCGCTCCCCGCTCTCCACACCTCTTCTTTTTTTCCTTTGTTTCTTTCTTTTTCTTTTTTCACACACACGAGTTTCCTTGCCGTAATGTAGAAACTATACTGGCAAGAGGACACTAGGCGCGCGGTGCCGGTAGCCCGCGAGCGGCCGCCAGCGGCGACGCGAGCCTTCCGCGGCCGGCCTCCTCGCGCATCTGCCGGTCGCTGACATTCCGGTGTGAATCGGCCCTAACAATTAAATCGAGCGAACTAAACGCGGGGTGCAAGTCACTGCTGGACAATTCCTAGATATCTCGTGGTAGAAATTTTTGAAGGCCTTATAGCTTCTAGGCCTTATAAGCCCCCATGATATGAGCTACATGCCAGTTTCATGATATTTTTTCATGTATCTATACACCGTCCCCAACGTAAGGGTTTCGGTAGGATAGGGTAATTAATCAACACCTTGTAGTTTTTGTTGATTCCCGAAAGTTATGATTTTGGATGCGATCAAACAACAAACAAACAAAAACGACCACTTTTAAAATTTTTTGTTTTGTTCGTCTTTATACAGGATGGTTTAAAAACAAAACAAAAATAGGGACCACCCATAAAACTGCTGAAAAACCGAAAAATCAAAATTGGCACTTTTGTACTCTTTCGTATTCGTTTTTCGAATAGGTATGATGAAAAATTATTTTCATCATCCGCTAAAATTGATTTCATCATAATCCAATCTCACTGGTAGCCTGGTAGGTATATACTTAATGAATGAAAAGCAAATAATTCCAAATTATAATATATTAGCCAGAGTTTGAACGTTAAATATTATCAGGGTACCAATTGTCTAAAAATTATTTCATTGATCGTATTCTAAGACATTAGCAACAAAGTAAAATAATCCTTGATTGTATTGATTTAAAGTCACAAATCAATGTGTCCTTCCCGTCCTCACTTAGATATGGCGCTGAAACGTGGACACTAACAAAAGGCTTGATCCACAAATTTAAAGTCACTCAGAGAGCTATGGAGAGGGCTATGTTAGGAGTTTCTCTTAAGGACAGGATTCGGAATGAAGAGATCCGCAAGAGAACCAAGGTCGCCGACATAGCCCAAACCATTAGCAAGCTGAAATGGCAGTGGGCAGGCCGTGCTTGTCGTAGAAGCGATGGCCGTTGGGGCCGAAAAGTTCTAGAGTGGAGACCGCGAACTAGTAAGCGTAGTGTGGGGCGCCCTCCAGCACGTTGGACCGACGATATAAAGCGGGTGGCGGGAAGTGGCTGGATGAGGAAGGCTGAGGACCGGGTGTGGTGGCGTTCTCTGGGAAAGGCCTATGATCAGCAGTGGACGTCCGCAGGCTGAGATGATGATGATGATTGATTTAAAGTCACAAATTCCGTACAACCGATTTTAATATGGAGCGTTACGGAGCGTATCGTACATAGGGTAAACGTATTAGAATGAATACACGAAATTGAGCTCTAATTTAACGCTGTTATGGTTTATTCATTGACGCCAATTTCATGGAATACGAATACGATCAATGGAATAAAAGACAATCGCACCTCAGATTAGTTATCATTGTTACAAGTGATATGGTTACAATTTGTTACACTAACATAGATACAAAAATATACCACTGACATGTCCATTTATACATTATACAGTCAATAAACAGGTGTGTATTCTAATTAGTAAAAAACCGTACGCTAAAAAAGCATATTTAGTGTTTACTTCCTTTGGTAGAAATAATGGCGCTAATTCGGATTTACAACTAAAACTCTAAACTAGGTCTAAAATAGCCTATATAGGTATACCTATTATAGTTCCCGAGATTAGAGAATAATCTCTATATCCTCGGATATTTTGAAATGGATTACACTTTCCAGACCTGACAAAAGTAGGATGAAATTGGGAATTCTTGAGTTGAGAGGAGATCACCCCTCTACACGCCATGTGTCGATCTAGTACACAGAATAGGTACATACCTAATTGCACAGGTACAAAAGATTCACTGCGCAAAATCATTTAAATAAATAGTCACTCTTGAATTGCACTTTATTGTAGTAACAATACAGTGCAATTCAGGTCGCACAAAGCTAGTTTACCTACAGTTATTTTCACCTAGAAGTTGCCTCTCTTGCTCCTGGCCTGTCTAGAGATGTGATCCAGAACTCCCAATTTTACCCAACTGACAAAATTTCATTCATTCCACTGAACTCATCGCCGGCCAACTACTGAGCAAAGGTTCCACTCAAAAAGAAGTACGGATTGACAGACTTCACACACCTTTATGAATATTATGGAAACCCCGGATTCTTCGAAAAGGAGGCCAAACTCAGCTTCGATCAGCGTATAGGTAAAAAGCTTTATCCAAAACCAATTAGCACACCATTATGTAAATAAGTACAATACTTAAAAAAAAACTTAACAGTGGCATTCGGGGACTGCCGCGGTAAACTTATGCAATATTTTTTTTGCATAATAAAAATTATGAAAAAAAAAATTAAAAAACAAAAAAACAAGAAAAGCGAACTGTCACTACTTCGCGAGTGAGATTCGAACGTCTGCGACATCATACACCATACGGTAAAGAAAGCCGCCGCCGCTCGCCCACTGCGCCAAATAAGCTACTTGAGAACCTCTAAAATGTTGAACGCTTACTGAATCAAACGACGGTGTTAGGTTTTTTTCGTTACGGAATTTCTTGATTCGGTCGCCGCGCTCAAACTGTTTGTCCTAGCCCGTCAAAGCCCGCGATAAAAGCTATGCAATAGCTTAATAAGATTCCGTATAGTGTATGTATATCTATTTTTAGATGGTTTTTACTCATCAAATAGGTATGGGTTGAAACGGGAGAAAAACAATACCTACACAAATGTAACAGGTTTCGTTGTATTTGTAATCTATGTTTGATTAGGTAAATATCGGAACTACAACCTCGTGAATTGTTATATATATCAACGTAAACCATCTATAGGTCATTTTTGAGAGTAGTTAAAAAATATACGATTTACCGATTGCCGACTGATTTTTAGCACTTAAACTTGTTAAAGTAACTAGGTACATAATAATTTCATAAGTGAGCCTATCCACATCGTTTGTAATTTAAAAATTAAAAGGACCCCACTATTTTACACGAAAAAAGTGTACCTAATGTTTTCAGGTTACATATTGTATGTGTGTGAGTTTTATTTATTCCACCATAACTTCTGAATTTCGTAACAGATTTGGATGTAGGATGGGGTATCGTAGAAAATCGTAGATTATCCCGATCCCGATCCCGAACAATATCGTAGATCATCCCAAGTAACACTGGCTAGTTTACAGTTCTTTACAGCAGTCGGGTTTCTCATTCTATTTTTTGTTTGTTTCAGTGAGGTACTTTTAATTTATAATGTTCAGGAACAAATAAAAAAATTCCTATAACTTAATGACCAATATACACAATTATCATATTACGTAAGTAGGCACGTAAAAATATATAATAAATAAATGATAATTTTAGCTGGTATGAAGTACCTTAATTTTGGCACTTAAAACATTATCTAAAAAAGTAATTCAAAAATTATTCAAATAAAAATTCTAAAAAGTGTAATCAAGCCATGCCACTAAAAAAATAGTTTGTTACATTTCAAAATAATACTTAAATCGTGTAGGTAGGTATGTATAAAGAAACTTATTTGTTTAATTTGTCTAACTATTGTTGTAAACTATGTATAAAAACTACAATATTTACAAGACTCTAATCGCAATCATAGTAAAATAATAATCACTATCCAATAACAAGATAAGATCAACTGCGATAAAATACATGAATAAGTACAATAATTGAGTGTCAAACTTTTATAGCTGTAGCCGGCATGCGTTGCAATGCCACGTAAAGTATAAATAAATTATATTACAGATTTTTTGGGCCAGGAACCCTCACGGGCGCCCCCAGCACACCCTACCAAAGTTTCATCACAATCTGATCAATGGTTTCGGAACGCATAAAGGAAAAACATACAAAAATTTACTTTTATCTAAAAAGATAATAACAACTAAATCAAAGTGCTTCAAATCAAATTCGCTTTTACACTAACCTCAAGCGAAAGCCATTACCTCACTTGGTTCATCACTTGGCCTTAGGTACCTTGAACTAAACGAACTAACTGAAGAGGCAATAATAATTTATGTATGTAAAAAATAATAATCTTGTCAAGATTCGAACCCCCGAACCGATAGTTTCACTCCTAAAGACATTAATCGACCTAAAGTGTGCGTGAACAAGTGTAAATTAATTATTTTTAATTTTTTACTGAATATTATTATTATATTATCTATATATATAAAAGAAAGTGGTGTTAGTTACACTATTTATAACTCAAGAACGGATGAACCGATTTGGCTGAAAATTGGTGGAGAGGTAGCTTAGAACCAGGAGACGGACATAGGATACTTTTTATCCCGTTCGACCGCGTTTCCGTCAAGTCAATAACAAAAACGCATCTTACATGGAATAACAAAACGCAAATGACAGTGGAATAACAAAACGTAAATGACAGCTAAACGTAATTTTGTCTTTGGTTAAGTAGGTATGGTAAAAAATTTGACAGTTATAAAAAGTGTTGTAATAAAGCATTACTGATATTATAAATGCGAAAGTGTGTTTGTTTGTTGGTTTGTCCTTCAATCACGTCGCAACAGAACAGATTGATGCGATTTTTTGCATGGGTATAGATTACTATACCCATGCACTACTACATCCATTAGGATGTAGTAGTGGTTCCTCAGACCGGGAGAGCTACTTTTTATCTCGGATAATGAAAGTTCCCGCGGGATTTTTAAAAACTAAATCCATGCGGACGAAGTCGCGGGCATCAGCTAGTAATATAATATAAAAATAAATAAAAATGAACAATAATAATCTGAAGTCAGGATTCGAACCCCCTAGCCGATAGTTTCACTGCTTCATTTAAACCGATAGGCGACCAGTTACGACGCAATGTGTGTAATAAACGAAGGCGACAAGTGTCGTGACGGTAAATTCTTATAAGTAATTTTTTTCGGCTAGCCTCCATCCGCCAAACCGTCCGAAAAGGAACTTCGTTCCAAAAATAATTCTTTAAAACTGCCATTCGATTCAGACGCCTTGCTTATGCTGTCATATTTCATTCTAACAAATTAATGGTGTACTTTTTGCGTTAGTTAGTTCATTTAATTAAATAATTATAAAGCATTTAAAATATTAAAAAATGATGGTTTTAGTATGATTTTGTATCGATAAAAATTATAGAAAAACAAATTTGGGTAACCAATATGGTGGTTTACAACACGCATATTTTCAGATGTTGACAACTTACTAAACCACAGAATTAAACAAGCAACTTTTCATCAAGTTGCCACACTATACGCCGTCAAAACTAGCAACCCTAAAATTCTAATTTCAACGTGAACTGTCAACCATAGACAAAGCTTTAAGGACGCATTCAAATAAGAGTTTTAGCGTTGCTAGTTTTGACAGAATCGATCGTGTCCATAGGTATAGTCGACGTCAAAAGTCCATACATACATTACATACATAGCTTAAAGGCTAAAACCGTGCGCAAGCAAAGCTGTGTATCACTCGCATGCTCACTCAGACAAATAAATATTGTCTATCAATAATCAACCTTAAGTCAACACCATAAGGTTCAAATGATTTCAGTTCAATACTACAGTAAGTGTGTGAGTGACAGACTGCATGCAAGGCAACTTGTTTGCTTTTTCTATATGGACTTTTGCAGCTACAAGCGTCCATAGGCACAGCACTTTCCCATACCTATTCGATATTTTTCTATTCAAAAATAAATAAGAGACAGTAGAATGATTGAACCATGAAACTAGGAATTACGAACTACATCTTATCTTACTTCTATGGATTGAACATATCGTATGTATTGGTATGTTTACACTAATTGTACTAACGTCAAATCTACAGCAAACTTACAGCGGAGCGTTTTAAAAGCATAGAAAAATATTTTTTTTTTCATTGAGTTACTCAGCCAAGTCGAAGCTACGGTAGTTAGTAATACAAAAAGAACACCAACTAAAATAAGTCTCATTATCTATTTAAACGTAAGACTAGAATAAATTAATCATTTGAACTGTAAAGCCTGTAAACCTATATAAAAGTAATGGACATACACAATTTTAATAATATATGAAAACTAGAAGCATCTTTGAGTTTAACAGCAACGACAACTCACTTAATATATAAAGCAAACATTGATTTATATTGTCTATTGCTATAATTTTTATAGAGATTATTAATTTTTTTGAATACATTTCGAGCTCCATTTTCCAGATTTATCAAAAAGGAAATTTTAACATGTATAAAGCATCATTTAATTGAGCAAGAAGGGCACAATTTTATTTGGTTCAAATTCAAACACGCGCCATGGAAAGTGTGGCCACACCTAAAAACCCAGAGTCCGCCATCTTCAATCAACACTATATTTTGCAATGGCAACCCACACAGCTCACAGTCGGTCAAATTACTGACGGTCATGGCCATAGAAATGTCATTTGAAAGGGGATTTTCTTGAGGATCTTTGGATAATTTTTCAAACACTTGCTTGAGTCCCCAAAAGGGGGAAGTTGCTGCTACGGTCAGTGGCAATGCGGTGTTATTTATAACTCCTTTGGATGTACTTTGTAGAAGTTTGAGTATCTGAAAAATAATTATAGTTTTAGGTTTTTTAGAATACATGTAAAAAAATTTGAGTGTCGTGGAACGCTCGGCTGGAACGAAGTCCAGAATTAACGCCATCTCTCGCCACATGTTAGAATCATCTCGTAAAAAAAGGCATTAAAGCAAGTTCAAGCCAGCCACAATACATGGCGATAGAAAATTTTTCCGCAAATATTCTATTCGAAATTACTCTTCTATAAAACTTCGTTCCAAAAAAAAAAAACAAAGACACGATTCAAGTCAG
The DNA here is from genome assembly GCA_029955525.1 of Oeneis ivallda. Taxonomy (NCBI): domain Eukaryota; kingdom Metazoa; phylum Arthropoda; class Insecta; order Lepidoptera; family Nymphalidae; genus Oeneis; species Oeneis ivallda. The sequence goes on from JARPMR010000023.1 coordinate 14,640,040, forward strand.
GATTCGAACCCCCGTACCGATAGTTTCACTCCTTTGTTTAAACCGCTGCGCCACGATAGCTTTGATAGGACGTGTATAATGAACAAAGGCAACAAGGGTCGTGACGGTAAATCCTTACGCCTAACACAACCCTGATGGGAAATTTTTACGTCTAGCCCCCCATCCGCTAAACCGTCCGAAAAGGAACTTCGTTCCAATAGAGATATTGTCCTTCTCATCAAACTTCTATTTTGTTTGTATTTTTAGGATTCCGTACCTCAAAAGGTAAAAAATAGAACCCTTATAAGATCACTCTCTTGTCCGTCTGTCCGTGTGTCACCACCGATTTTCTCAGGAACTTGAAAGCAAGTTGAAATTTATACCAGCTACTGAGGTCTATAGTCCCTATTAGGTGTATAAAAATCAAGGTACTGAGTCAACACGATATGGGCAAATTTAGATTTGCACGAAAACTTGTAAGTACCAAAATTTACCTTAATTTTCAACCTTTTATTATTTTTCGAAAATTTCCCTTTACTTGTGCTGTAAGACCTTGCTTTTAACCAAAATTGACAATTATTCTAGGTCAACCGGAAGTACCCTATAGGTTTTGGGTCAAAAATCTATATGGTGGTTCCTGTTGACCTAGAATCACGAAATTTGGCAAAAAAGCAAGGTCTTACAGCAAAATAAAGGAAAAATTCCAAAAAATAAAAAAGTTGAAAATTATATAATAATAATATAATGGCGGTATAATGGGTAGGTACGGAACCCTCGGCGCATGAGTTCGACTCGCACTTGACCGGTTTTTTAAGCCTTTTAAGCCCACAATATGAACCATCTGTTTTTTTTTTAACAAAAACCTCGTCACTCTCCAAGTCCTCAGCAATACCATCATGCAAAAAATCACGTCACGTTGCTGCGTGATTGTGAGACTAGCAAACAAACACACAAATGTGAAACATTTATAAGATATACAATAAATAGTTCAATCTTACCTCTTTCCTAGACTCTTCAAAATCATATGAACTGTATATTGTATCGGCCAACGGAATTGTTATCGTGCAGTCATATTTCTCGTACAAAGCTTCCAGCAGGCATGTGTAATAGAATTTCACCGTCAATGCACCGAATTCTATCAAGTTGGCATGCTTTTGCATGACTTTAACAGCATTTCTGCCCCCAACCGACTTTATGATCATCAAACCCAATTGGTCCCAACTCAACATGTCTCTCACAGATATATGTTCGAACTTTTTGTTACAATTCAAGCAAATATTGGCGTAGAGCGTCGCATAAAGTTGTATCGCCCGCTCCCACGTGTCCAACGTGAATTGAGGTAAAAACGAGTGCAAAAGATTCTCATCTAGCATCTGTAAAAGGATCCTGAGGACGTTTATTAAGTCTTCGTTTCTTCGTAAGTACAAAATTTTCCTCCACAAATAAGGCATTTTTCTACAAACTTCGTAGCATTGCTCCTTCGTCTGAGTCGACCATTGCTGTTCGATAAATTCGTCTATTAACTCTGAAAACACTGGCATCTGACTTGTACGCACATATGGAAGTGGGAAACCACATTCACAACCAATATTTGAGGTTTTCTGCGTCCTTATATTGACGGCTATACAAGAGTCAACGAAATACTTATACAAAACTTCATCCTTTATTATTTCATCTATCAAAACAAATTTGTTCACAGAATTGCTCAAGTAAGTGAGGAAAATATTGTTCGGCACAAAAGTAGATTCATCTATAGCACCTATAGAAATACAATACTTTTCTAGTAACAGCATTAGATCATATATCTGGCTAATATCACAGGCATAGCTTTCGATTATAGAGTTTAAATTCGATAACTCTGATTCCTCATTCACAAGACTTAACCTAGAATATTGGTATAGAATTTTGCATATTTTATCTTGCTCTAAAACATTGTTGTCAACTTCTACTATAATATCTTGACTAGTTTCTTTGAAAATAATATCATTGTCTGGCACCACAGGTGCATCTTCTAGTGTGTAATCGTCACGAGAAATCCATTTTGGAGTCTTATCGCTTTCTTGGAGTGTTCTAATTTGAGATAAATCTTGTTTTTCAATACTGAGTTGTTTGAAGTCTTCCCATTTTTCTTTTATTATTTTTTTACTCGTATTAAGTTTATCAGACACTGTTATGCTTAATCCTTTTAAAGCTTGCATTGCCTCTGGTGACAAAGGTCCGAATATGTTCTCGTCATCATGTTTCAACTGAACATTTTCATCTAATAATGATAGAGTCTGATATGTGTTGTCTAGAACATAAATTCCAGACTTCATTTGAGTAGCATCACTAGATTTTAGACTATCGAATTTCTCTAGAACACCTTCAACACTTTTTAACAGTCCATTATTATCAAGCTTATCCCGTAAACCAACTAAAATGTTTAATTTGGGAGATAGATTTTGTGAGAGCAAGTAATCCTTGAAAATTGTACACAACTCAGCACATAATAAAAACTTCTCGTCAAAATAACATTTAACTAGAAACCTATCTAATTTCATAAACTTTAGGCTTATTAAAGAGCCATTAGCCAACCAAACATATACCATATCATTGTATAACTTACATTCAACAATATCTTTATAAGCATCAAACCACACTGTGTTATCAACATTTTGAAAATTCAAGAAGTATATTGCATTCTTATTATATGCAAATATAGTGTCATTGAAGCTGTAAATTTTAGAAAAGTTAAGAGATTGTCCACTAATATCGTCTGAGAAATCTTCTATACAATATGATTCTTTTTCATATGATTCTACTGTGACAACTTTAATGGGATGTTTAGCCAATACCTGTTTAAATTGGTGGGTTCTTTGGACCATACCATCAACTGTAGCTTCCCATAACCTAGAGGAAGGTCGGGCGCAAAATATAACAGTATTAGAAAACTCTTCGCCAACAACAAATTTAGCATCATCATCAACGATATTATATTTTTTGACTTCCGTAAAGTCCTGTTTCTTGTTTTCTATCGCACCATTTGTTAGAGGTTTTTGTACATTTGCAAAACAAGCCCCAAATTCTCCATCTCTAAGCTTTTGCCCTATTTGCCTATATTGTTCCTGTGCAGTATTGCAGATGTAACATCGGGTGAGGGTTGACACAAGTAACATGCAATCTCTGGAGTCAAGTTGGCAAATTCGTGAGTCTAAACTCATTATTGTTTGAGAGGTATTCTGGAACATTGTTTTAGCCTGTAATTTAAATTGTTCTAATGAGCTTATATTCTATTCATTAATAAACTTATTACTAACATTATAAAGATGTGCTCGCGACTTCAACCGCACATCTATGTATACTTATAAGTTTTTTTTTTAATTCTGTAGGAACTCTTGATTTAACAGGATAAAATTTCACCAAGATCACTTTAGAATTTTGGATATGAATTACATATATAGAAATTAAAATAATCCCATTTCTAGCTTCATCATTCCTGATTTTATTTGCTGAATTTTTTCAAAACAACTAGTCTACAGTCAGTCAGTGGTAAAAATTTCTCGGGAATCCTCCGTTTTTCAGGGATAGAAGGTAACATAAATATATCACTCTCTAGAAAATACCCATGCAAAAAATCACATCAATCCAACCATGATTTATAATATTAGTTACAAAGTTAGGATTATTTATGATAATATCTACTATCTACTACACTACTATCTATCGACTATCTCTTATAACCCTTCTCTGATGGGATGATGATGACAATATTATTATGTATCTTCTTCTTCTTAATCAACCTATAGACTTCTACTGCTTCCTAAATCCTGCGGCTCCCTGCGACTTGTTTGATGTCGTCTGTCCATTTATTAATATGTATAAAAAAAATAAAAAAAATTTCACATAGGCCAACCTGTGGCTCTTATGACAAGTCATGACTCTACCACCGGTTCGGAAAGCGGATTCTGCTGAGAAGAGCCGGCAAGAAAGCAGTTGCTCTTTTCAAAATATGTAATCATTTTACAATATTATTATGAAGCTACTAGCTGATGCCCGCGACTTCATTCGCGTGGATTTAGTTTTTACAATCCCTCGGGAACTCTTTGATTTTCCGGGATAAAAAGTAGCCTATGTCTCTCTCCAGGTCCTCAACTGTACCCATGCAAAAAATCACGTCGATCCGTAGCCCTGTTGCGGCGTGATTGAAGGACAAACCAACAAACCAACACACTTTCCCATTAATAATAATTATTAGTAAGGATTACATTACATTTCTTATACTATCTTGTGGGCAGCTGGATGCCAAGCCGAGGTATAAGGTAAGATTATATTTAGAAAATTTCCACTTACAATAAAACTTTTCACTTGCAGAATAGATACTTTTCCAACATCATCTCCGGCAAATAGCATATTCCTACTCCAGGTCATCGCGGTAACCTCATTCCCCTGGTGTTCCTTTGATGAAGTTGTAGCGTACCCATTGTTTTGTGATTGGTCACACTCTGTTACTGTGAGACATCCTTTGCCATTTGCAAAACCTATGTGCTTTTCATCTGATGATATTGCTAGACGTGTGATTGGGCCATCCTGCAAAATATAACTTTTCTTTTTAATAAAGTTGCTATAAAATATAAAATGCACTTTCAATGACTTGCAATACTTAATAATAAAAAAAAATAAGGATTTTATTTGCAATATTCTCTTTTATTTTTGCGATAACATAACTCTTTCGATGATTTTATCTCTTGATTAAATCAGTAAAAAAGCGAATCATAGGGAAGCTATTTTAATGAGAACAAGACTGAATAGTCGCCACGACGAACGCTTTTGAAAACCCATTCTATATTACAGACATCAGAAGCTCTTCGCAAAAATAAGGCCACGTCTACACTATGCGGCCGCCTCACGAGCTGCATGTTGGAACTACGTCAACTAAGTCATGTCTTAAAATGAGTATTTGAGTATTAGTTTCAATTCGATGCCTTAACATGGGTAGCCTAAGTATGTCACACTCTCTTTAAATTTCTGTGGTGGTGTCATGTGATGCGGGTTGTTACGTTCCCTCAAATATGGTTGAGCGAAGCAATGGCTGGGTCATGCGTCATGCTCGTGAACGAGTTCCACCAGCGGGAATGGGGCTACTTTTTGTCTGCCCGTCTTAACATGTGTTGAATGATAATTAGGTATGCTTTTGTGCAACTTCCCCTCATTGTGGAAACACTGCATACATAGCATAATATCTATTATATTTTGTAAACTTATTTTGAAAAGAGCAACTGCCGAGTTTTTTGCTGGTTCTTCTCGGCAGGAACGGCATTCCGAACCAGTGCTAGACTCATCAACGATTCAAAAGCACTTGTAAAAAAGTTTATTTGAATAAAAAACGTCTCTATTCTATTCTACGCAAATCGTGTACAACCACCACTCCGTTGACGCCAGAAAGTACCGCCACTGCTCTACACGCGGCCCTAGAAGCCGTCGTCGAATACCTCACACCAGATACACCCAGCTTGCATTTAAGACACACTGTGTACGAGCTCAGGAGTCTTTTGAACCCCTATCTTGAGTTTTTACATGTCAAAGCAAAGCGTTACTTCAGTCTGGAATCATATCCTTTTCATAAAACTTCTTTTAGGGTTCCGTAGTAAACAAGGAACCCTTATAGTTTCGCCATGTCCGTCCGTCTGTCCGTCCGCGTTTTAGCTCAGAGACTATTGGTACTAGAAATCTGTAATTTGACAAGGGTACAAATATCAATCACGCCGACAAAGTCGTGAAATAAAATTGTGAAAAATATTTTTTTTAGGGTACCTCCCCTACATGTAAAGTGGGGATGAAATTTTTTTTTCTCGTCTATCCCATAGTGTGGGGTGTCGTTGAATAGGTCTTTCAAAAATATTGTGGGTGTGGGAACACCATTTTTCAATTTAGGGATCCGTTTGTGAAATATTTTAAAGTGCTAAATTTTATTAGAGTCAAGTGTCCCCTCCCTCTGCCAGCTAAATGGTTATATATAGGATACAAAAAAAAATTCACAGCAGTAGTATATATAATTAATTTTAAAGGAAAACTATCACGGCTAAGTAGGGTTCATTAGTTAAGGAGTCTGTTTTTTCTAAGTTAGGTATTACACGTAGTGTAAGTTGCATATTTTGTAGAATATTATAGTATTTAAACCATGGAACTCAAAATTTATTCAATATTCATAAATAAAACAAAAGCACTATCCTAGGTCAGCAATAATATTTGAGACTTTCAGCTACGGAACCCTACACTGCTCGTGGCCGGACACACACTTGGCCGGTTTTTTTCTAGAAATTGAGCCTCAATCACTGAGCTCTATAAATTAATCTATGATTAGCACTGGAGCTGGATTAATCTATGATTAGCAAAGAGCATAAAGCATGAGCCATTGATGACTCATGCAACACTTTGACATCAGTGCAAGTTCAAGTTGTTCTAATTCAAATTGAAAATTATTTATTTCATGCAGACAAACTTGTGGGTCTTAAGTTATGACAAGTTAAGACTAGAGTCGTAACTTGTCATAACTTCAATAAAATAGATATATAACAAGTTAAGACTAGTCTTAACTTGTTTTTTCCTAACTTGTGATCTCACCAGTTAAGAAAAATCATCATCAAAAAAGAGTTGGTAAGAAACTCAGCAATTGCTTTGAAGATTTTTATTGAATTTGTTTAGTTTTAGTTTCTAGTCAGTTTCGGATCTAGTTGTAGGGAGTTATGATCACACCAGCAATTATAGCTGCTAATAGATTTAAGACTAAGATTTCCTATACAATGCAAAGTTGAAACTGTTAGTGATTTATTATTAGTTTGCTTAAACTGACATACCCCTTCCAAGCTAGCCTGCTATAACCTTAGACTGCATTATTACTTATCACCAGGTGAGATCACAGTCAAGGGCTAAATTGTCATTGAATATCAAAAGCATATAGACACTGACCTTATTGGGTATAAGTTGAACAAATTCACACGGCCACCTGTTAAATACGTAGATCCCACCACTCGTCGCTCCAAAAGCTATCAAGGACCTTGATATGTCAAAACAGGTGTACTGAAAAAAGACATATTAATTTCATTTCATCAGCAACTCATCAACCGATCACTACTGAGCGAGGTCACCTCTCAGAGAAGGGTTATAGGCCATAGTCCACCACACTGGCCCAATCTGAATTGGCGGACTACACAAACTTTCGAGAACTTTATGAGGAACTCTCAGGTGTGCAGGTTTCCTCACTATGTTTTCCTTCACTGTTGAAGCATGTGATATTTAACTGCTGAAAAGTCAGGCGTGCCCAGGATTGAACCTGCAACCCCCAAATAGGAGACTTCAGATAACCATTAGGCTTTAACTGCCTCGTTCATAGCTCTTGTTCATTCAAATGCAAATTGTACACTTTTGTGATATTAATTTTACATAAGTAAAAGAAATTTCAATAATCCAAAAAATTTAATGTAGTCCTTTTACAAATTTTCTCCTTAAACTTCTAACTTAAATGTCGAGCATTTAAAAGAATATTTAAAAGTCTGTGCTGATATTTTAAATAGAACAATAGGTATTAACACAATAGGAACCTTAGGCCTTATTTATTAGAATAAATATTTATTTTTACATGTACCTGTAGTATCTATTTAAAAAGCTCTAAATTATGGACAAAACTGCTTTGATCTCCAATGTCCACTGAGAATTTGAAGAGTTATAAGCGAATATACAGACACTGATTGTGACTTTGTTGCGTAGTTAAACTTTATGGAGCTAGACGAATTTAATAAAAAACCACACACTGAAGCGCATTATACATTCAATATTAATAATAGATAACGTTCAATTAGAAATATGAAGTTTTTGAACTAGAGCCAAAATTGAAATATTTATATGAACTAACCTTAATGCGCTGTATGTTTTTTATAGGATATTTCAAAGTTTCGGTAATATCAGGCAGTTCCTGTAGAATATACGGCGGTATTTTTGAGTTCGACATCATTTATTAGCACATTTTATAATATTTCACAAATTCACGCCTGTTTCTCAATAAAACGTAGTATCCTCTAATCTGTGTCAATAAATAAACATTAGTACCAAAGAGAATGTAATCAGTAATCACATACCAAAGAGAATGTACATAATCAACGTCGGGAGTCCCAAAGAACTGAAATTTAAAAAATGTATTGAACGTGCGCTAGCAAATAGCACCAATGTAAAAAACTAATTTTGAACGATCAGCACTGCTACCAACATTAACAATTCAAGTATCAAAAGGGATGTCCTGCACACTGTAGCAAATTAGTATCGATATCAATAAAAAGCGTGAGGTCGCCCATTGCTCTAATTTCCCTTGTTGTTTAATTTTCTTATTACTAGTGGTTCGCCCCCGAGCTGCTCAGACCTCGTGGTAAAGGTATCCCATAATTATTCATTCAATTCATACATGATAAAACTGACATTATTATTATGCCCGTTTTCACCAAACATACCTAAATCATCCCCTAAGTAGGAGTCTCTTTACGTAGGTAGCAATACAATCCTAAGTCATAACATCCGTCCCAATGTCCTTTTAGGTGCCCCGTACAGGTTCGTGATAACGAAGTTGAGAACGCGTCACCTAACTTATGATAGGTAGCCCGGATAGGTTAGGAACGTTAGTGAAAACATTGAATTATTATTACTAACGAGTGAAAACGGGCATCTGTACAAATCGTCTCTATCGACACGAATAGAAAATATACAAAATGTAAAAAATTAATAGTTTATTGAAGTTTGATATTTAACTAAAGAATAATTTTAATTGAATAATATTTTATTATAATATGTATTAGTATTAATAGGTATTAGTACTTGTTATACAAAATAAAAATGGTCGACGCAAAACTGGTTTTTGGGATAGATAGACGTAGTCGTATTTCCTAGCCCCATGGGATAGTAGTGACAGCGCCATCTATTAACATTATTGTGAAGCTATGTTGAAAATTACTGATGCCCATTAACAATTAAATAATTTCGTTTCTTTATAATATTCATATAATTTTAGAATTAATTGTTGTTCAAGTACAAGATATAAGTGAAATAAAAAATAGGTTCAGCTAGAAAATACATAGCTGATTTTCCAGAAAGCTTCTTCAAGCGAGCGTATTAAATCTCCACTTTGAAAGCCCCCGATTTCGTTAATTTTAAGGGATAAATTAAAAAAATATATTTTTACTCTCGGTTCCAAATTATCTTTAAAATGATATACTGCAATCTTATGTAATTAAATAAAAAATGTTTTACTTTGAATTCGCTTCTATGAGAGCCCCCTCAAATAAAGATTTTTAAACTTTTTAAGCAATATTCGGCTGAAGGCCATCGGTTTACATATTATGTTTAAATTGGAAGTAATTACGTTCAGTAATTCAGAAGTTATAATGCTCTGACGGACGGACGGAAATCATACTAATATTATAAATGCGAACGTGTGTTTGTTTGTTGGTTTGTCCTTCAATCACGCCGCAACAGAGCTACGGATCGACGTGATTTTTTGCATGGGTATAGTTGAGGACCTGGAGAGTGACATAGGCTACTTTTTATCCCGGAAAATCAAAGAGTTCCCGAAGGATTTTAAAAACTAAATCCACGCGGACGAAGTCGCGGGCATCAGCTAGTTTAATAATAAAAATATATTATTATTAGGGCTATTGGGCCTTTCTATTGTTTCTTTCCTCAATAGACGATAAAGGCTCTGAAACACAAGTAAATAGTATTACTAATAATTTGACTGACTGCTAATATAATTTGAATTCTACAATATACTTATGTAATGGTGACATTAAAAATATTACTTGGTGTTCCACTACTAGGTCTGCAATACTATAGTCATCTCAACATGTGTACCACCGCCACATCAGTTAAAATAATAATTTTACATAAATATTCTTAGAACATAGTTTGTAAGAGAAAACATTTTAGTGGAGTGCCTGGGGCGTTAAAAACATGAAAACCTCGGATTTCAGTTATAGTGAACGAAATTTAATAATTCAAAGTGGAACGTTTAGCTTATAATATGTACAAAAAGTTTACCCATTAAAAAATTGTGATCTCAATTAAAAATATATAATTTAGATAATTTAAATGGTAGGTATACTTAATAACTATAATATAATATTATGGCTGTAGAAAATTTTTATATACCAAGTTAATATACATATTTATATAGAAATAGTAATCGTAAAAAAATAAATGAAGGAAAATGCAATAAAAAAACCGGCCAAGTGCGAGTCGGACTCGCGCACCGAGGGCTCCGCACTCTAGAAGTAAAAGTATTTAAGTAAAACGATAATATTATATTAATTTGCTTAAATTATAATATTTTTTGTTGAGGTTTATTCTTAATATCAAAATATTTTTTTTTTATTTTCTTTCACACAATAGCACAATTTTATTTATTTACCTTATTTGAGGTTAGTGCCAATTAAGCTAGACCTCTAAATTGTATGAGCGCCCATACAACTCAGAGGACTATCTTAATTGGAGTCAACTATGTATGCATGGGGACAGCCTTTAATTAACACTTTCATGCGAACTTACGTTTAAATACGTCTCATGCTGGGAAGTTGCTGTTGCACAACGTAAAATCACGACCAGCGAAAACTTGATTTATTGAGCACAACGTTATAGTGCGGCGACTGGCTATTAGTCTAGTCGACAAGTTGAAAATGGTACAAAATAGAGATACTGTTCTTAAAATTATGTGCGATAGCTCATTGGATCCGGAATGACGCCTAGAAAAATGTGCCAAAAGCGTGTATTAGCACATAAAAAATTGCAAGAGTTATAAACAATTAAAGATGAAAAAAAATGGCATTTCGTTTTTTGCCAATATTTCATAAACTATTAATATTTAAGAAATTTCAAAAAAAGATTCTAAAAGAGGAGGGAATTTCCAATAAAAAATTTTTTACTCTCGGACTCTATCTTCATTATTTATAATTTTAATTTAACGCTGAAAATAGGTCTGCGCGCGACATTTTTTGGTTGCGCGCGCGGCGTCAAAAGCGAGTACGGCACATTAATTAATTTATTTAAGGTATTGAATATTTTTTTTTAAATTTGAAAAAATTATGGTGTGTTCTGAACACTATAAATAATTTATTCTCGTTGGAAATTTTACTTAAAATGAATTTTTCAACAAGTTAAACAATTGTTAACTAACAAAATTTTCTCGAACTTCCGTCTTAATTGTAAGTGAAAAAAAATGTTTAAATAATTGTCGTAAAAAATTTTTGCTTCGTAGAGCCTTTTTTACATACATATTTAACAAGACCGCGCCGTAAAAGTTAAATAAATATTTATACTTTGTTTATAATATTTTTTTTACTTTACAACATTACTTGGATTTTTCAGTTTTTGTTGAAGTTCAAAAAATTATTATAAACAAAGTATAAATATTTTTTTAACTTTTATGGCGCGATCTTGTTGAGTATGTATGTAAGAAAGGCTCTACGAAGCGAAAATTTTTTACGACAATTATTTAAACATTTTTTTTCACTTACAATTAAGACGGAAGTTCGAGAAAATTTTGTTAGTTAACAATTGTTTAACTTGTTGAAAAATTAACTTTAAATAAAATTTCCAACGAGAATAAATTATTTATAGTGTTTAGAACACACCATAGTTTTCTCAAATTTTAAAAAAAATTCAATACCTTAAATAAATTAATTAATGTGCCGTACTCGCGTTTGACGACGCGCGCGCAAATTTCGTGATTCTAGGTCAATGGGAACTTCCATATAGGTTTTGGACCCAAAACCTAAAGGGTACTTCCGGTTGACCTAGAATTGTCAATTTTGGTTAAAAGCAAGGCCTTAAAGCACAAGTAAAGGGAAAATTCCGAAAATTCCGAAAAAAAGTTGAAAATTAAGGTAAATTTTGGTACTTACAAGTTTTCGCGAAAATCTAAATTTGCCCATATCTTTTTATCGTGTTGACTCAGGACCTTAATTTTTATACACCTAATAGGGACTATAGACCTCAGTATCGGGTATAAATTTCAACTTGCTAGGTCCACCCGTTCCTGAGAAAATCGGTGGTGACACACGGACAGACAGACGAACAAGAGAGTGATCTTGTAAGGGTTCCTTTTTTACCTTTTCGGTACGGAACCCTAAAAATGTTCTTCTATGTCTCTTTAGGTATTATTCAACGTATAGATACGAGAAAAACAACTATTTTAAATAAAACTATATGCTCACATATTAATTTTTTTACAGTTTTTGTTTAAATAATAAAAAAAAACAAAAGCACAAAAAAATTTTGGGTAAACATTGCAATTTATAGTTTAAAAAACAATATCCCACATCGATCATATTTATTCATTCACTATAACTCTAATCCGAGGTGAAAACCCCCAGGCGCTCCACTATTTATGTATGTATGTATTTATGTATGTATGTATTTACATTTATGTTGTAAGTATTTCGTATTTGGCAGATAAATTCCATGAAACGGCGTTAAAGTAAAATAATTGTAACATTTAGTTAGGAAATGCTAGTAAATGGTGATAAGTTGACAAACCTTTGTGGGACAATAATTTATGATTTCAGGTTACTGTCGTTCAGAACCAAGTAAGTACAGCATATCGATAATATTGGTACAGCCCTATGTTTTCAAACAAATGGTAATGGTATTGAAATTACCATTTTTTCACGGAAATCTTGTAGTGTACGTGTTTTCATTATATAAACAAATAATTTTTGAAATTACTTAGGCACCTTCGTCCTGTGGAAAATTGGCCATAAACGTTCTTTTTTTTATCAGCACGGTCAGCTTTTAAAGCCACAAATTTCGCATGTTTTGTAATGTAGGTAGGTAAAGTTTCTTATTTCACAAAATTATAACACCACGAATGTAGATCACAATACTTTTAAAATAATAAACTAAACCAAAAATATGCACACGAGTGATGAAGCGAAATAAATAATAAACTACAAGGAACACCACAGTATATGGAGGAGATACAGTAGTTTAACGCCTTTGATCTGGTGGTAAATGCCGTCAACGCACCGCGCAACGTCTAGACATCGGTAAGTAGGCTAGGGTTGTCACAAGGAAACAATTTCTATTAAAATTTATATTTTGTATATTATTTCATATCAACATCACAATGAACAATATTATTTTATACAATCATTAGCAACCCATCAACGGCTCACTACTGAGCGCAGGTCTCCACTGAGAGAAGGGTTATAGGCCATTTTATACAATAATAATCAATAATCAAAAATATAAAATAAATTTGTATTTAAAATTATTAGTGAGTCATCGATTTGTGAGAGGAAAATTTTCGCTTTCAGTATGACATCTATGATCTATTTGAGATTATCTATTTTAAAATAATACTCGCTGATACCTACCTGTCCGCTTGGGCAGAACCCCTGCAGCATCAGGATTGAAGAGTTAGAGCCCGAAGTTTTTAGAGAACCATCTCGCAAAATTTATATATAATTTAAAAAAATGTACACAAATCGGTTTAGAAATCATGGAGATATTGATATGCACATGCAGAAAAACAACTTCGTTTTTGAAAGTCGGTTAAAAAGTTAAGTTAGTAAGCCTAAGGTACTTCAATCTTATAATATCAGCTATCTGTCAGTTAAAGTCCGGAAAAAAACTGGTCCAGCCGTTCCCGAAATAAGTAGGAACAAACAGACAGACACAGATAGATAGACAGACAGACAGGCAAAAAATTGAAAACTGAATGTTTTGTTTAAGTACCAAACCAATTATACATTTAGTAAAAATCTGTTATTTTTAACCGACTTCAAAAAATACAAAAAGAGGAGGTTCTCAATTCGACACTTTTTTTTGACATTACAAACAGATAGGTACTTCCATTTTATTTATTTAATGTATGTCTGATAGAGTATAGATATACTCGTAGATGTAAAGATAATACTTAATAAATAAATAAATTTCAATACATTAACCGTATAAAAACTATTATAATATTTTCAGAATGGTATAGAGTGCTACTGGGATGAAAGGAAGTCTATCCTCTACCTCCATGCAGTCACCTGCCTAGACACCAAGTGGCTGGCATCGGTAGCTGCTGATCTTAATGAAGACTCCAAGAGTACCGCCAAAGATGCTGATGCTGCACACTTTCTGGTGGCATGCGGGGAGCTCAGCATAGAGTCATGCAGAGCTCTGGCACTGATCTTCCATCTCTGTCACATTGTGGTGCTGTCTCAGCCCACACCTGTGTTTGATCTGGGCTACATGCAGTTGTTCAAAGCTGGTGATGGATATAGGATAGAAGAGAAGAGAGAAGAAAGCCAGAACTCATAAAGAAAGAGCAGGATGTAATGGTAAAACAATTGAAATTTAATTTTCTTATTACTTATTAAACTACTAGCTGATGCCAGCGACTTCATCCCCATAGATTCACTTTTTACAATCCCTCAGCCTATGTTACTCTCCAAGTCCTCAACTATACCCATGCAAAAATCACGTCAATCAGTAGCTCTGTTGCAGTGTGATTGAAAGACAAACCAACAAACAAGCACACTTTTGCATTTATAATATGAATAATTGCATTTATAGTATGATGCTAATTTATTATTACCGTGTCTGTAACGCAGGTTTTCCTAGTACGGATGCCAAAGCACTCCTTCGCAACAACCAACATTGCTATTTTACCTTTTCTGTGTCCTAGATTTAAGGAGTTGTTTTATTGTACAAACTTTTTTCTGAGTTAATAAATAAATATTATATAAAAAAAATATTATATTATTATTATTGCATAGTACTTTCAAACTAAATGCCCCATCCATTGCCACATCATCTTAACATATCTATGAGTTATGTCAGGAACTCTGGTTACTCTAGACAAGTCTCTAGAGCTGCTAGATACAGGGGGCTTCAGACCAAAGCCTATGGAAGAAACAGTTTACCAGTGTTGGATGTTTGTTGGTTGGTACAGAATGGTACTTAATGCTAGGAAAACTAAAATATTACAGTTGTTTCAAGTTATTTGCCAAATTACTATAAAATTTAATTTAATTATCATACTTTTTAAGCTCCATTCTGCAGGTTCATTTGTCAACCATTGCACTATTGCACTCCAAACACTAGCTTTCCTCTTATTAGGAGGGGAGAAAACAATATTAGTCCAGCTTGGCAGTAAACATTATCTCTGTGCTCACCCTCTGATGATGAGATCTATAGATCTCAATATATGAGATCAATAGAACTCTGACTCTGCTCAAGACTCAAGATAGAGTTAAAATGAGACACAAATGTGTTCCAACATCAATCTGTCTTCTTTTAACTCAAGACTGAGTCTAAGCTGAGTCAGATTGCCATCTATAGACCTTACCCTTAGCCTCTTCGTGGACTCAATGCCATCGGCATCGCCAGGGGGGGGGGGGGGGCAACTGCCCCCCCCCCCCCCCTTAGACATTTGAAAAATATAGTACTAGTAGATACTTCATAATTGAAATCCAGATACCGCTGCCAAATCTTCAACAGTGAAGCTGAAAAACTTATCCTTAACTAGCTTTTGCCCCCGACTTCGTCCGCATGGCGTAAGGTCCCCCCCCGGGCCATCGGCTGGCGATGCTCTTGCTCAATGCAGTACTGCTTTAAAGCTTTCATTTAATTGAATTTAATCCATGCTAAACTTGTGTCGAGGCCTGTGGAAGTCCATGCAAGAGACCATTGTCCAGCAGTGGACGTCTATCGGTTGATAAAGAAGAAGAAGAAGAAACTTGTGTCATATTGCGAAAAAATATTGTTGATACATCAAATAAATAGTATCAATTATTTTCCAGGGCAGAACTGACCGCAGCCACCACAGAGGCCCTCCTTCGCACGGGCGTGGGCGGCGCGTGGGACACGCCCGGGCGCTCGTGCTGCCCGCGCTTGCTGTTTCACTTCCGCCGCGCGCACACGCCGTTATTTTTTTACGCGCACACTTTTTGGAGTTATGTGCGTTTAAACGATTAAATGTAGCGTGGTGGACTATGGCCTCTAACCCTTCTCTGAGACCTGCAATCAGCAGTGAGCCGTTGATGGGTTGCTGATGATGATGATGAATGCCTATACTTAATGAAATTTCAAATACCTATAATGAAATTACAAATACAACTCCGGAATGATAGGTCACCAATATTGTAATGCCAGCAATGTATCTTGAACTACGAACTTAGGTCAAGACGTGCATTTTTGTAAATCAAAATTTTCTCCTACATTTTGAAAGTAATTTTTTTTGTAATATAGTACCAGAACAATTTAGGAGCACCATTCTACTAAATATGCATGATGGATCTGTAAACGATTAGAGAACTTGTGATCAGCTAAAGGTGCAATAGAATATTTTGTCTATGCTGTTATCTAGGTTGTCTATTAGAGTTTCCTTGTTTGATGTAACACAAAATGGCGTCCCTTGTGTAGTATGTGCCTAATGCGATAAACCTAAAACTGATTAAAAAATTTGAGCTTTCACACTCTTGTGTTATTAATTACAATTACAAAGTCCTAACAGAACTTACATTTAGTTTCATGAAAGGTGCTTCTGCACAATTAATGAATTTTTATTATTATTTGTTGCCATAACATGATGTTCTAATGTTTGGCATGCCTAATTTATGGGGTAACACTCTACTTGTATTAAGACAGCTGTGTAAAAATCCATTGTAAACAAACTGCAAATTAATAATAATTAAATTGAAAGAAACATGTACACTGATTTTTCAGTTAATACTTATGTTTAAAATGGTATGCAATATGAAACATTAATTAAATTAATGAATAAATGCTGTAAAGATAGTACACGGGTTTTATTTAGTCTTATTTTTATTGTTTTCGATTTCACCTTGTCAAAAGGCATGTCGGAGGTCTGCTTCCATTCTTTATAAATTTTCCAGACAATTTGATACTACAATGTACCTACTACCTATGTTAAAATTACTCCTTACTAGAAAAGCTTTATATACAACCTATCCGCAAAGATGCCATTATTTTAGATATTTTAGGTTTTCAGGATGTATGATAAGTTAATCTAAGTAAGATGCTCAATTGACTGAATAAATTAAACTCCTAAAATAAGATGCTCAATTGACTGAATAAATTAAACTCCTAAAATAAGATGCTCAATTGACTGAATAAATTATACTTCTAAAATAAGATGCTCAATTGACTGAATACATTAAACTCCTAAAATAAGATGCTCAATTGACTGAATAAATTAAACTCTTAAAATAAGATGCTCAATTGACAATAAATAAAACTCCTAAAATAAGATGCTCAATTGAATTGTTACAGGGCATGCGCCATCTTGCCATCCAATCGTAAACGATGTCGGCAAAATAATCGATGTCTTTTTCGTAACTCCTAAATTCTGAGCATTATTTTAAAAGAAAATAATAATTCCAATATTTGTGAAATTATTATTATCATATTTATATTAACTTATAAGTATAACATTTTAAAATTATTAAAATAGAATTAAGTACTGAAAATGTAGTGAAAGTGGGCGTGGCCTGTGTCTGGTTGGCTGTCATTGGTAGGGGGAGTAGGGATGCTGGTAGGGATAGTGCGGCTTCGTGCTTCGTCGACCGTCGTACTATTATATATTGACTACACGTAGTTCGCTCTCCAGTCGACGTTATGCTGCCGAGCAAGCAACATGTCTTCACACTGTCCGGACAGGCAGTTAATAAAGGGCAGTTAATAAAGTTCAGCAACTTTGAAAGTTAGCGACACCCATGCCGCATTTAAATCTGGTGAGTTTTTTTTATATTCCATTTTTGTACTCTGTGCGTTTAAAATTTGTATAATTTTGCTGCAGTAATTTTAAAAATCGGCCAAGTACGAGTCGGGCCTCGCTCTTTTAGGGTTCCGTTAAAAAAAATTAAAATAAAATATTTCCATGTACCCATGTAAATATTTTAATTTATTTTTTTAATTTAATTTAATTTTTATTATTTGTTTAGCGGCAATAGAAATACATAATATGTGAAAATTTCATCTGCCTATCTATTACGGTTTACGAGATACAGCCCGCTGACGGACGGACGGACGGACACCGTAGGCTTAGTAATAGGGTCCCGTTGGTACCCTTTGGGTACGGAACCCTAAATACTGATTCAAATGAAAGTATTTTTTTTTTCTCTTTATTTTAAGAGGGGTTTTATCAATGCTGAAATGCCACCCCCGATACATAATTATTAAAAAATTTACACTGCGATGTTAATGAATGATCTCGCCTCCTTTGAGTGGTACTGCGCACTATTGCACAACCCCACACTGTAATTGTCATTCAATTAACCTACCCTAAAATAATTTATTTTTATAGTGTAAACTTTATTTCCGTAGTAATATTATTTCTATCCTCTCGGACAAATCTGGATAGTTGTATTGGTTGCTAAAATTCTTACTTCATTCTACCCTCAAAAAATGGATTTAACCTTCTTTAGTGCCCTTAATTTCTTATTACCCTCGGTTTATTTTGTTTTCGCTCGTCTTAAAATGGATTACATTTCGCAGGAATCGAGTTGTTGCGTAGGTTCCAAGAAAATCCGGGAAACAAGACAGAGGGCGGGTGGGAGCATCCTCAGGAGACGTCGACTTTTCAATGAGTATTGTAAAGTCGACTTACAACACACATTGGAAAGTCGACATCTCCTGAGGATGCTCCGGTGTCGGTGAGTTGTGGTGCATGTGAGTGGTGGTGCATGTGAGTGGTGGTGGCATTGCTTGCTTGGGAACTCTGCTTTCTCGTTCTTTTCTGATGGGAGACCTGCGCACAGTAGTGAGACGTTAATGGGTTGCTCATTTTGGGTTTCAGCTTTAACTTTTATTCTTGTTTTGTAGCGATCATAGCGGCGACGAGGCGCATTGGTGCTACTTACTTACTGGCAGCAGCCCGGCAGCCCCCAGGTGGCGCAGAGCCCGTTCGTGCTGGTGCCCACCGCCTGCTTCTCGCCCCAGGAGAACCCCGCCGCCTACGCCAGCTACAGGTGAGTGCAGCCATCCACTACTTTCTTGGTCAGGGCGGTGAAGAGGCGCACTTGCACTACGGCAGCAGCCCGGCAGTCATACTCTAAATTCCAAATCGACTACTTGCGGATGCTTGAAAATGATAAATAATCATAATTGAATTAGAACCTTTATTAGATTAATATTTATCCCTTATTCTTTTTAACGTTAATGGGTTGCTCATGTTGGGTTTCAGCTTTAACTTTAGTTCTTGTTTGTAGAAATCATGGCAGCAACGAGGCGCACTAGTGCTACTGGCAGCAGCCCGGCAGCCCCTTGGCGGCGCAGATCCCGTGCGCGCTGGTGCCCACCGCCTGCTTCTCGACCCAGGAGAACCCCGCCGCCTACGCCAGCTACAGGTGAGTGCAGCCATCCACTACTTTCTTGGTCAGGGCGGTGAAGAGGCGCAACTGCGCTACGGCAGCAGCCCGGCAGTCATACTCTACATTCCAAATCAACTACTTACTGGCGGATGCTTGAAAATGATAAATAATCATAATTGAATTAGAACCTTTATTGGATTAATATTTATCCCTTATTCTTTTTAACGTTAATGGGTTGCTCATGTTGGGTTTCAGCTTTAACTTTTGTTCTTGTTTGTAGAAATCATGGCAGCAACGAGGCGCACTAGTGCTACTGGCAGCAGCCCGGCAGCCCCTTGGCGGCGCAGATCCCGTGCGAGCTGGTGCCCACCGCCTGCTTCTCGACCCAGGAGAACCCCGCCGCCTACGCCAGCTACAGGTGAGTGCAGCCATCCACTACTTTCTTGGTCAGGGCGGTGAAGAGGCGCACTTGCGCTGCGGCAGCAGCCCGGCAGTCATACTCTACATTCCAAATCAACTACTTACTGGTGGATGCTTGAAAATGATAAATAATTATTATTGAATTAGAACCTTTATTGGATTAATATTTATCCCTTATTCTTTTTAACGTTAATGGGTTGCTCATGTTGGGTTTCAGCTTTAACTTTTGTTCTTGTTTGTAGCAATCATGGCAGCGACGAGGCGCACTAGTGCTACTGGCAGCAGCCCGGCAGACCTTTGGCGGCGCAGATCCCGTGCGCGCTGGTGCCCACCGCCTGCTTCTCGACCCAGGAGAACCCTGCCGCCTACGCCAGCTACAGGTGAGTGCAGCCATCCACTACTTTCTTGGTCAGGGCGGTGAAGAGGCGCACATGCGCTACGGCAGCAGCCCGGCAGTCATACTCTACATTCCAAATCGACTACTTACTGGCGGATGCTTGAAAATGATAAATAATCATAATTGAATTAGAACCTTTATTAGATTAATATTTATCCCTTATTCTTTTTGATTTATACTTTATCGATATTTTATAATATGAAACTTTATCTCATCTAAACTTCATAATATGTTCTTGGTTTATTTTCTCCTATTTTTACAAGAACAAGTCGTTTAAATCTTTCATTAACTTTATCATAAAATTATAAATCTTAAACTCAACATATTATATATATTCATATAATTCCTCAAGGAACCCCTACTATTCTTATACCTTTTATAGTCTTAATTGAAACAATTAGTAATATTATTCGACCAGGCACTTTAGCAGTTCGTTTAAAAGCTCATATAATTGCAGGTCATTTATTTTTAGCTTTATAAGGTAATTCAGGAATAGGTATACCTAATTATCTATTTTAACCTTTTCTTGAAATCTAAACTGTTGTTTTTACGTTGCAGGTCGACGGAGCCGTCGGCCAGCGACGCGCTGAAGAAAACCCGGATGAAAATCTGGGAAAACAAGCGACAGAGGGCGGGTGGGAGCATCCTCAGGAGATGTCGACTTTTCAATGAGTATTGTAAAGTCGACTTACAATACTCATTGGAAAGTCGACATCTCCTGAGGATGCTCCGGTGTCGGTGAGTTGTGGTGCATGTGAGTGGTGGTGGCATTGCTTGCTTGGGAACTTGGCTTTCTCGTTTTTTTCTGATGGGAGACTTGCGCTCAGTAGTGAGACGTTCATGGGTTGCTCGTGTTGGGTTTCAGCTTTAAACTTTTGTTCTTGTTTGTAGCAATCATGGCGGCGACGAGGCGCATTGGTGCTACTGGCAGCAGCCCGGCAGCCCCCAGGTGGCGCAGGGCCCGTTCGTGCTGGTGCCCACCGCCTGCTTCTCGCCCCAGAACTGCCACCTAAGCCAGCTAGCTACAGGTGAGTGCAGCCATCCACTACTTTCTTGTTCAGGGCGGTGAAGAGGCGCAATTGCGCTACGGCATACTCTACATTCCAAATCAACTACTTACTGGCGGATGCTTGAAAATGATAAATAATCATAATTGAATTAGAACCTTTATTGGATTAATATTTATCCCTTATTCTTTTTAACGTTAATGGGTTGCTCATGTTGGGTTTCAGCTTTAAATTTTGTTCTTGTTTGTAGCAATCATGGCAGCGACGAGGCGCACTAGTGCTACTGGCAGCAGCCCGGCAGACCCTTGGCGGCGCAGATCCCGTGCGCGCTGGTGCCCACCGCCTGCTTCTCGACCCAGGAGAACCCCGCCGCCTACGCCAGCTACAGGTGAGTGCAGCCATCCACTACTTTCTTGATCAGGGTGGTGAAGAGGCGCACATGCACTACGGCAGCAGCCCGGCAGTCATACTCTACATTCCAAATCGACTACTTACTGGCGGATGCTTGAAAATGATAAATAATCATAATTGAATTAGAACCTTTATTGGATTAATATTTATCCCTTATTCTTTTTGATTTATACTTTATCGATATTTTATAATATGAAACTTTATCATCTAAACTTCATAATATCTTCTTGGTTTATTTTCTCCTATTTTTACAAGAACAAGTCGTTTAAATCTTTCATTAACTTTATCATAAAATTATAAATATTATTCTACCAGGAACTTTAGCAGTTCGTTTAAAAGCTCATATAATTGCAGGTCATTTAACTTTATAAGGTAATTCAGGAATAGGTATACCTAATTATCTATTTTAACCTTTTCTTGCAAATCTAAACTGTTGTTTTTACGTTGCAGGTCGACGGAGCCGACGGCCAGCGACTCGTTGAAGAAAACCCGGATGAAAATCCGGGGAAACATGCGACAGAGGGCGGGTGGACCATCCTCAGGAGATGTCGACTTTTCAATGAGTATTGTAAAGTCGACTTACAATACTCATTGGAAAGTCATCTCTTGAGGATGCTCCGGTGTCGGTGAGTTGTGGTGCATGTGAGTGGTGGTGGCATTGCTTGCTTGGGAACTTGGGCTTTCTCGTTTTTTTCTGATGGGAGACTTGCGCTCAGTAGCGAGACGTTCATGGGTTGCTCGTGTTGGGTTTCAGCTTTAAACTTTTGTTCTTGTTTGTAGCAATCATGGCGGCGACGAGGTGCATTGGTGCTACTGGCAGCAGCCCGGCAGCCCCCAGGTGGCGCAGGGCCCGTTCGTGCTGGTGCCCACCGCCTGCTTCTCGCCCCAGGAGAACTCTGCCACCTAAGCCAACTACAGGTGAGTGCAGCCATCCACTACTTTCTTGTTCAGGGCGGTGAAGAGGCGCAATTGCGCTACGGCATACTGTACATTCCAAATCAACTACTTACTGGCGGATGCTTGAAAATGATAAATAATCATAATTGAATTAGAACCTTTATTGGATTAATATTTATCCCTTATTCTATTTAACGTTAATGGGTTGCTCATGTTGGGTTTCAGCCTTTAACTTTTGTTCTTGTTTGTAGAAATCATGGCAGCGACGAGGCGCACTAGTGCTACTGGCAGCAGCCCGGCAGCCCCTTGGCGGCGCAGATCCCGTGCGCGCTGGTGCCCACCGCCTGCTTCTCGACCCAGGAGAACCCCGCCGCCTACGCCGGCTACAGGTGAGTGCAGCCATCCACTACTTTCTTGGTCAGGGCGGTGAAGAGGCGCACTTGCACTACGGCAGCAGCCCGGCAGTCATACTCTACATTCCAAATCGACTACTTACTGGCGGATGCTTGAAAATGATAAATAATCATAATTGAATTAGAACCTTTATTAGATTTATAGGTATTTATCCCTTATTCTTTTTGATTTATACTTTATCGATATTTTATAATATGAAACTTTATCTCATCCAAACTTCATAATATCTTCTTGATTTATTTTCTCCTATTTTTACAAGAACAAGTCGTTTAAATCTTTTATTAACTTTATCATAAAATTATAAATCTTAAACTCAACATATTATATTTATTCATATAATTCCTCAAGGAACCCCTACTATTCTTATACTTTTTATAGTCTTAATTGAAAAAAATTAGTAATATTATTCGACCAGGAACTTTAGCAGTTCGTTTAAAAGCTCATATAATTGCAGGTCATTTAACTTTATAAGGTAATATTACCTATTTTAACCTTTTCTTGCAAATCTAAACTGTTGTTTTTACGTTGCAGGTCGACGGAGCCGACGGCCAGCGACTCGCTGAAGAAAACCCGGATGAAAATCCGGGAAAACATGCGACAGAGGGTGGGTGGGAGCATCCTCAGGAGATGTCGACTTTTCAATGAGTATTGTAAAGTCGACTTACAATACTCATTGGAAAGTCTACTTCTCTTGAGGATGCTCCGGTGTCGGTGAGTTGTGGTGCATGTGAGTGATGGTGGCATTGCTTGCTTGGGAACTTGGGCTTTCTCGTTTTTTCTGATGGGAGACTTGCGCTCAGTAGCGAGACGTTCATGGGTTGCTCGTGTTGGGTTTCAGCTTTTAACTTTTGTTCTTGGTTTTTAGCAATCATGGCGGTGTCGAGGCGCATTGGTGCTACTGGCAGCAGCCCGGCAGCCCCCAGGTGGCGCAGGGCCCGTTCGTGCTGGTGCCCACCGCCTGCTTCTCACCCCAGGAGAACTCCGCCACCTACGCCAGCTACAGGTGAGTGCAGCCATCCACTATTTTCTTGTTCAGGGCGGTGAAGAGGCGCAACTGCGCTACGGCAGCAGCCCGGCAGTCATACTCTACATTCCAAATCAACTACTTACTGGCGGATGCTTGAAAATGATAAATAATCATAATTGAATTAGAACCTTTATTGGATTAATATTTATCCCTTAATCTTTTTAAAGTTAATGGCTTTTGTTCTTGTTTTGTTCTTGTTTGTAGCGATCATGGCGGCAGCCCCCCGGTGGCGCAGGGCCCGTTCGCGCTGGTGCCCACCGCCTGTTTCCCGCCCCAGGAGAACCCCGCCGCCTACGCCAGCTACAGGTGAGTGCAGCAATCCACTACATTCTTGGTCAGGGCGGTGACAAGGCGCACTAGCGCTACGTGCATCACCCCGGCAGTCATACTCTGCATTCCTAATCAACAACTAACTAGCGGATGCTTGCTGCTTCGCCTTCGCCTTCGCGCCTAATATTACCTATTTTAACCTTTTCTTGCAAATCTCTACTGTTGTTTTTATGTTGCAGGTCGGCGGAGCCGACGGCCAGCGACGCGCTGAAAAAAGATTCGGATGAAAATCTGTGAAAACAAGCGACAGAGGGCGGGTGGGAGCATCCTCAAGAGATGTCGACTTTTCAATGAGTATTGTAAAGTCGACTTACAATACTCATTGGAAAGTCGACCATCTCCTGAGGATGCACCGGTGTCGGTGAGTTGTGGTGCATGTGAGTGGTGGTGGCATTGCTTGCTTGGGAACTTGGCTTTCTCGTTCTTTTCTGATGGGAGCCCTGCGCTCAGTAGCGAGATGTTCATGGGTTGCTCAGGTTGCGTTTCAGCTTTAACATTTGTTTTTGTTTGTAGCAATCATGGCAGCGACGAGGCGCATTAGTGCTACTGGCAGCAGCCTGGTAGCTCCTTGGCGGCGCAGAGCCCGTGCGCGCTGGTGCCCACCGCCTGCTTCTCGCCCCAGGAGAACCCCGCCGCCTACGCCAGCTACTGTTGAGTGCAGCCATCCACTACTTTCTTGGTCAGGGCGGTGAAGAGGCGAACTTGCGCTACGGCAGCAGCCCGGCAGTCATACTCTGCATTCCAAATCAACAACTTACTAGCGGTTGCTTGCTACTTCATGCGCGTGAAAAATCGCGTCGATCCGTTGCTGCGTCGTTGAAGGAAGACTATACCAAAACTTTCGCATTTTCAATGAATAATTGGTATTTTCAATCATAAATTGTAGCATAATTGTAGCTTGCTTGGGAACTTGGCTTCGTTCTTTTCTGATGGGAGATCTGCGCTCAGTAGCGAGACGTTAATGGGTTGCTCATGTTGGGTTTCAGCTTTAACTTTTGTTCTTGTTTGTAGCAATTATGGCGGCGACGAGGCGCACTGGCGCTACTGGCAGCAGCCCAGCAACCCCCAGGTAGCGCAGAACACGTGCGCGCTGGTGCCCACCGCCTGCTTCTACCCCAGGAGAACCCCGCCGCCTACGCCAGCTACAGGTGAGTTCAGCCATCCACTACATTCATAGTCAGGGCGGCGACGAGGCGCACTTGCTCTACGGCAGCAGCCCGGCAGTCATACTCTACATTCCAAAACAACTTACTAGCGAACGTTTGAAAATGATAAATAATCTTAATTGAATTAGAACCTTTATCGGATTAATGATTATCCCTTATTCTTTTTAATATATACTTTATCGATATTTTATAATATGAAACTTTATCTCATCTAAATCATAATGAATTTAAAACTTTAATAGGAATTAATAGATTTAATCGATCAACCTTTATTTTTATTTTCCTCTTAGTTTTTGTTCTTTTTAATAATCTTCTTGTTTTATTTTCTCCTATTTTTACAAGAACAAGTCGTTTAAATCTTAATAACTTTATCATTCATTAACTTTATGATTATGATTTATAAGTTACGATTGAATTATTAATACTCAACATATATTCATTCATAATATAATTCCTCAAGGCACCCCTAATATTCTTGTACCCTTTATAGTGTTAATTAAAACAATTAGTAATACTATTCGACCAGGAACGTTAGCAGTTCGTTTAACAGCTAATATAATTGCAGGTCATTTACTTTTAACTTAATTAGTTAATTCAGGAATAAATATACCTAATTATCTATTTTAAACTTTTCTTGCAAATCTAAACTGTTGTTTTTATTTTGCAGGTCGATGGAGCCGACGGCCAGCAACACGCTGAAGAAAATCCGGACGAAAATCCGGGAAAACAAGCGACAGATGGCGGGTGGGAGCATCCTCAGGAGATGCCGACTTTTCAATGAGTATTGTAAAGTCGACTTACAACACTCATTGGATAGTCGACTTCCTTGAGGATGCTCCGGTGTCAGTGAGTGGTGGTGCATGCGAGTTGTGGTCCATGTGAGTGGTGGCATTGCTTGCTTGGGAACTTGGCTTTCTCGTTCTTTTTGAGAGTTGCTCATGTTGGGTTTCAGCTTTAAACTTTTGTTCTTGTTTGTAGCGATCATGGCGACGAGGCGCACTGGCGCTACTGGCAGCAGCCCGGCAGACCCCAGGTAGCGCAGAGCAAGTGCACGCTGGTGCCCACCGCCTGCTTCTACCCCAGGAGAACCCCGCCGCCTACGCCAGCTATAGGTGAGTGCAGACATCCTCCACATTCTTGGTCAGGGCGGCGACGAGGCGCACTTGCGCTACTGGCTACAGCCCGGCAGTCATATATATATTCCAAATCAACAACTTGCTAGCGGATGCTTGCTTCTTCATGCGCGTGGATTTAGTTGTCTTCGACTACGTCCATGCAAGAATTCGCGTGGATCTTTTGCTGCGTCGTTCCGCTGCTGCATCGTTGAAAGAAAACTCGAAAAATACTTTCGCATTTTTTATGACTACCTATTGGTAATTTTCAGCCATAAATTGTAGAATAGCAGGGCATCTCAATGGCTCTGCACTCATGTCTTGACTTCTATCTAATCGCAATCATATAGTGTTGAATTCCAAACACATTGAACTTGTCATTTTGAACTTATGCAGTTCAAAAGTAGTCGTAATTTCTAGTTCCATGGTTCATATGGTACAAGTAAAGGCCTTTCATGTACCCCACTCGGTATAGTTATTTTACTTTGAAATTTCAAACCCCCGATTTTCCCCCTTTTTTTAATAAAACTAAAAATAATTTTCAATTTTTTTTATGACAATGATGTTGGGCCACTATTATACACAACTATTCCAAATTTGATGAAGATAGCTTTAATAGTTACTGAAATAATCGGACGGACGGACGGACGGAGAAAAGTCTCACCATAAGGGTTCCATTTTGGTACGGAACCCTAAACCAGAGTATTCTAAGATTATTATATTATAGCGTTTAATTTTATTTTTTTCTCTTTCACGTGATGGTAGTTTCGTTCTTGTTTATGGACACTCAGAATAAAAACCACCCTCCATACTGAATTGGGACACATCTTAAATTATTACTTTAGTAATATTCTTCCACAAGCAATACCTATTAATTGGTTATTTTCTTTATTATTCTTTGTATTTTTATTTTATTTAATATTATTAATTATTATATTTTTAATTATAATTAAAATTCCAAAAATATATCTAAAACTTCAATTTACAATAAATATTTTTTCTTGAAACTGATAACATTTTTAATTTATCTCTTAATTGAATTAGAACCTTTATTGGATTAATATTTATTCCATATTCTTTTTTATTTATACTGTATCGATATTTTATAATATGAAACTTTATCTCGTCTAATGTTCATAATTAATTTAAAATTGTTGTTTTTATGTTGCAGGTCGACGGAGCCGAAGGCCAGCGACGCGCTGAAGAAAATCCAGATGAAAATCCGGAAAAACAAGACAGAGCCTACCTAGATACCTACCTATGAGGGTAGGAAGGAGGAGAATAGATAAAAAATATATGTACTTTTATTGGGAAAACTTTTTATTAATTAACCTTCTAAATAACTTTGGTAGGTATTTACGTACTAATAGTAAAATTACATCTAGCAGCAGTAATAAAATTAAAGTAGGCATTGATATTTTTATTTTTAAAATACTTTCAGATATACTTTTATCGTGTCTGGCCCAACTTCATTTTCGGCGACACATTGGTAGGTGCCCTCCTGTCTCCGAGTTATATTTCCCAGAACCAAATCTAGCTTCCCCATGGAATGGCCCCTGTAAAAAAAATAGAACCAGAGCTTAAATTATTTTACTGATAAAAATATTTCAAAATTCCTCTCATATAGGATACCTTTATTATTACTTTTTTATGGTATAGTGTTATTTGTTTCCATTATTATTTTTTAATGCAGCTACGATGTGATAAAAACGCGTCTAGTTCGAAATGACTCCACTAAATAAGGCATCCTACTTACGAGTGTAGCTGGAGCAAAACGGCCGCGGCAGGGTGGTGAGCAAAGTGACCCGCCTATATCACGATTGAGTTGGAGAAGCGAATATTTTTTGGGAAAATGAACCCTGAGGCCCTTTACTCTATAAGGCCCTTTACCCTAAGGGCGAATTTAGACGGATTGCTCACCGATGACCCTCGAAAATGAAAGCAAAAATCTCGAAAAATTTACCGTTGAAAATTCACCCTTAGGCGACGTTTTAGCATAGGCGTGGCGTCGCGCGGCGCGTGCGGCGTCGAGTCGCGCGTGAAGCTCAAACATATGGCGAAGTATGAGAGCGTTTACAGAGAGGCGTCGGCGTTGAACGCGGCGGGCACCGCGGCGACGCACAGTGGGTCGAAACAGCTATATGAGGGACATAGGATTTTTTGTTACAAATTCCATAAGGTCTTTCGATATGAATAATTGTTAAACGTTTTTCTCTAAAACTGATAGTTTGCCCGGAAAAAAATATTTTCAGTTTTTGTCGTATGGAATGAAACAGAAACTGCTAAAATTTGGCCAAGTCTTGAAAGGTCTTGCTTTAAAACTACTTTATTCTTATTCTTTGGCTTATTGGCTATAACTCTATGTTATCAGCTTGCACCCAAACTTGCCCGTTTAAAAGTTATTAGAAACCGAAATTTAAAAAAAAAAAGATTTTTATTGATTTTATAATGTGGATTATCAAATATTTGACCAAAATAATGTGCTGCATGAAAATTCTATGAATAAATATTGAAATTAACTTTAAATCACTAGTTCATCGAAGAGAAACTTATAAGTTAAGCACTTAAAAAAGGATATTTCATAGATTAAAACTGTAAATTATATTAAAATAACGTGAATTCAAACAAAGGATCTACAAAAATAAAACATTCAAAATATAGCTTTCTTTATTTCTTTTTAACAATTCATTTTATTATGTATCTAATGTATCTCCTTAGCTAAACTGTCTTTGTTGTTGGAAACTAATAATTACAAACAGTGAAAAATTAGCTAATCATACTTAATATTATAAATGAGAAAGTGTGTTTGTTGTTGTCCTTCAATCACGCCGCAACAGAGCTACGGATCGACGTGATTTTTTACTTGGGTATAGTTCAGGACCCGAGAGTGACTTTTATCCCGGAAAATCAAAGAGTTCCCGAGGTACTTTAAAAACTAAACCCACGCGGACGAAGTCGCGGGCATCAGCTTATTATTAGCTTTTAGCAGTTTCTGTTTCATTCCATATACAACAAAAACTGAAAATATTTTTTTCCGGGCAAACTATCAGTTTTAGAGAAAAACGTTTAAAAACAATTATTCATCAGAATGACAAGGTCTTTCGATAAGTATTTTTTCGTACCACTTGCTCTAAAAAGTGACATTCTGTGCCACAAAAATCTAACATAACAATAGTCATTTTTAATCTGTTAAAAACAGGGAAAGAAAATTGTACTGAATTTTATTCATCCTCTAGGGGGAGAATGTGATTTAAATTTGGAATACTTACCGAAATTTATACTGAACTACTGTGTTTACACCATTGAGTTTGTATATAAAGCATTATACATCTTTTTGAAAAAGGAATACGCATTTATTATGCAGTTATGATTATTAAATAAAATTACGAAAACCGACGAGGCCTGAGCTTGATGCCTTTGCTTTTCCGACAAAAAAATATTAGTCTAGGAATTTGCCGCGTTTTTGTTTTCTTCAAATACATAAACGTTAAGTTTATTTTAATTTATTTTTATAAATAAGTTAATGTTCTAAAAATACGTTACGATGTTTTAAATCAAAGCGACAGTGACAGTGGATTGTCGGATTCCATCAGTGCAAATGCTCAGACGCAAGAACAGAGAAATACTCAAATCAACTCATCAACAATAAATGTACCACCAAACAAAAATGTAACTCTCTCTATCAATAATTGGACCAATGTTTCGAATGTTAACTTTTACTTTTAATTGTCATTATTTTTAACAAATGCTTATCTCATATTATTATTGTGTTAATTTTTTCGCAAAATATGGTACGAAAAGTAGAGTATTTTCCTCGGTGATAAAGCTGTCTTAGTCTTGGGTGAACTTAAATCCCTTGCTACACTCAGGACTCGTCTTAAATCCCTCGCTTCGCTCGTGATTTAAGTTTTTAACACGCTCGCTACGCTCGGGAGTAAAGCTCGAGTCCTTCGTTACGCTCGCGATTTAAATCGTCACCCGCGACAGAAGACACTGCTTTATCCCCTTGGTCAATAATCTACTATTTTTAAATGGAATTTGTAACAAAAAATCCTATGTACCTCATATAGCTGTTTCGACCCACTGTGCGTCGCCTCGGTGCCCGCCGCGCTGCCCGCCGCGGTGCCCGCGTCGGCGAACGCCGCGGTGCCCGCCGCTACACGACGCCGCACGCGCCGCGCGAAGCCACGCCTATGCTAAAACGTCGCCTTAGGGCGAATTAAGACTGTTCCTTTTACGCAAAATTTTTTGCAACGATGAACGAGGCACCGTCTAATTTGGGCCTTAGACACACGTGGGCAACACGAGAAGCTCTATTGATTAATTCTACAAACTTTAAACTTTTCTTCCCAGTTATTTTGCACTTAGATATTGTGGCCTTGACCTAACATTACCTGACAGCTGCCTTGCTCATCCACCGCAGCCAACACTTGGCCTGTCCATGTCATGGGCGAACTTTAAAAACTACCCTGTTAAATAGCAGTAATTATGAGCTACCTGTTTAGTACTGTAGTTTCAAACTTTGGTGATATGAACTCCCATTTCGTTGAAGGGACGGGGTTGCCGAAGGTTACGTCGCAGGGTAGAATGACTGTAGTGCCAGCTCTCACTGTCAATGTCTCCCATGGAAGGTGTTCTATGTACGGAGGAACTAGACAAAATATAAAAAGAATTGTTTAGAAAAAGTGTACTAATTTAGTACAGTTTTTGCAATTCACAAAGGCGAGTGAGCTTTACTTGTGGTTACTTCGTGTACATGCACATTGCATAAGTGTGCGTGCCTGTCAAAGCCTAGGTGGGAGCAGACAGGCGCGAGCATTGCACTCGCTCACACTTATACAGATACGACACACACACAACCATAAGTCAGTCGCCCTCGTGAATTGCAAGAACTATACTAGGCAATGATAATAATGGTCTCCTGACTGAAAATATTTATTTAGATAAGGCAAAAACTCAAACGGAAAAGCTAAGACTCTTATTCACAGCTATGCAGTGGTACATTCCTGAATCGTCGTAGCGAGCGGAAAAGCTTACACAACCCCAAAAACTTACCCAACACATTTAACGTCACAGTCCTTGTCGCCGTGCCCATCTCATTCACAGCTATACAGTGGTACATCCCGGAATCGTTGTGTCGAGCGGAAAAGCTAAAAAAATACTAATGTTATAATTTTGCTTCTAAATATCCCGTGGGAAGCAATTTTCCGGATTAAAAAGTAGGTATGAGTATATCCTATAAATGTTATGTAGCTATTTTTTGTTTGCGGAAATTAAATGTTATTTTTTGATTAAGGGTCAAAGCAGACATGATGCTTTTAGCTGCGCCGATCGGCTTTATATGACTCAGTCGCTTTTTAGAAGCTCGATGTCGATGACCTAACGAAAAGACGCCTATCGCCGCTGCCTAGAACATAATATCTGCCCTGTCAGTTACCAATGGCTTTTTCTTATTTATCAACCAATAGACTTCACTGCTGGACAAAGATCTTTTGCACGGACTTCCACAGGTCACGGTCTCGCGCCGCATGAATGCAGTGGCTCCCTGCGACTCTTTTGATGTCGTCGGTCCACCTAGGGGGGGGGTCTGCTAACACTGCTTTTCCCGGTGCGGGGTCGCACCTCCAGCACCTTGGCTCTTCGAACTATGCCTAATTCACTAATGGCTATTATATTAATAATATTATTTATTGTACCGGTGCGTGTTTCTATCGTCGACTCGGTGGTGGTCATCAAAAGCTATGATGACGTCATCCTGGTACATATCCCAATGGACACCAGCTTTGGGTACAGCGTCGACGTCACACGGCATTTCTACTAGTTCACCTTCTTTGACAGTCATTATCTCATCACCATTTTTTATTTTGGGTGCATCTGTTGAAATAAGTAAAACTTCGATAATCACTTATATATGATGGAGATATGGAGTAACATCGACAAAAAATAAAAAATACGCGTCGAAATGAGAACCTCCTCTTTTTGTTTTTTTGGAATCGGTTAAAAAATATATGGGCAAGTTTAGATTTTCGCGAAAACTTATAGGTACCAAAATTTACCTTAATTTTCAACTTTTTATTTTTCGGAATTTTCCCTTTACTTGTGCTGTAAGACCTTGCTTTTAACCAAAATTGACAATTCTAGGTCAACCGGAAATAAATACTCTATAGGTTTTGGGTTATCGAAAATGATTATTTTGAAAAGAGCAACTGCTGAGTTTCTTGCCGGCTCTTCTCAGCAGAATCTGCTTTCCGAACCGGTGGTAGAATCTTGACGTGTCATAAGAGCCACAGGTTGGCCTACATGAAATAAATAATTTTGAATTTGAATTTGTATTTGACGTGTATGCTTACATTGAACCTTCACTTTGACGTGTTGAGAGTCGCTACCGAGAAGATTCACAGCTTCGCAAACATAAAATCCACCATGTGTCGTCTCTGCTGCTGTAATCTTCAAAGAGTTACCATCGACAATAACACCTTCAGGAACTGGATCGTATTCCAGATTTCCATTTTCTGACTTATATTTCCAAGATACTTCCGGGAACGGAATTCCTTTAAGAACACTAAAAAGCCCACCAGTTTAATAAATAGGTAAGTATGTATATATATATATATATATATATATATATATATATATATAAATAATACTTGAATTTAATAAGAATAATAATAAAAACCGGCCAAGTGCGTGTCGGGCCACGCGCAGTGTAGGGTTCCGTAGTTGAAAGTCTCAAATATTATTGCTGACCTAGGATAGTGCTTTTATTTTATTTATGAACTAGCTGATGCCCGCGACTTCGTCCGCGTGGATGTAAGTTTTAAAATCCCTCAGGAACTCTGATTTTCCGCTATAAAAAGGAACCTATGTCACTTTCCAGGTCCTCAACTATACCCATGCAAAAAATCGCAAAAAACGTCGATCCGTAGCTCTGTTGCGGCGTGATTGAAGGACAAACCAACTAACAAACACTTTCGCATTTATAATATTAGTATGACGTATTAGTAAGGAAGAATTATTAATACCACGATAATAAAGGCGATCTAATTAAATTTTTAAAGACAAAAGCTACTATTGTGACTTAAATATGATCGTTAGATATATTCCCTCGATGACTTTTTGTAGAGAATAATGAGTACTTTAATCATGTAGTAAATTATTTTTATGTATCATCAATAGTTTTCTCAGCACACGCCGAATAATGCATTTTATAGGCAAAATTTTCCTACTTTGGGTTACATTATTGCAATTTTCTTAAAGATCTCTAATTTTTTTAACAATAAATTATAGCCTATGTTACTTCCTGATAACTTTCTTTTGGTGAAAAAATTAATTGTTAAAATCGGTCCAGTAAACAGAGCCTATTCGGTACAAACAAACAAACAAACAAAAAAATCTTTCCTCTTTATAATATTAGTATAGATATTGAATACATTTTGAGTTCCATGGTTTAAATACTATAATATACTACAAAATATGCAACTTACACTACGTGTAATACCTAACTTAGAAAAACAGATATAACTCCTTAACTAATGAACCCTACTTAGTCGTGATAGTTTTCCTTTAAAATTCATTATATATACTACTGCTGTGAATTTTTTCTTGTGTCCTTTATACAACCATTTAGCTGGCAGAGGGGGGGGACACCTGACTCTAATAAAATTTAGCACTTTAAAATAACATATTTCACAAACGGATCCCTGAATTGAAAAATGGTGTTCCCACACCCACAATATTTTTGAAAGACCTATTCAACGATACCCCACACTATAGGATAGACCAGAAAAAAAAAATTCATCCCCACTTTACATGTAGGGGAGGTACCCTAAAAAAAATTATTTTTCACAATTTTATTTCACGACTTTGTCGGCGTGATTGATCTTTATACCCTTGTCAAATTACAGATTTCTAGTACCAATAGTCTCTGCGCTAAACCGCGGACAGACAGACAGACAGACAGACAGACAGACAGACGGACGGACATGGCGAAACTATAAGGGTTCCTTGTTTACTACGGAACCCTAAAAATGACATACAAGCATAGTTTGCTAAAGTTAAGCCAAAATTAAAAGCTGACACGCGGCTTTAGTAGAGATGCAAACGATATATCGATGTTTCAGTAAAAAAACATCGATGTTTGTCATCGATGTTCACTACTGCAAAACATCGATGTATCGATGTTATTTTATACCTACGATGTTTTTACATCGATGTTTTACCTGCCATCTACTTAAAATGTTGAAAATAACTTGTTGCAGTTAACGTAAGCTTGTAATAACTTTACTTAATAAAAAAAAATGCTGTTAAATATAATTTTATTTCCTCTACTCTACACTTTCCTTAGTCTAAAGACTTACCTATTCAATAGCAATTATAGATAATTTGATAGATCATTAAAAAAAATTAAAAAACATCGATGTTTCGATACATCGATGTTTCCAACAACTACAACAACCTACAATAGTTTTGCAACTGTAAACTGTCCTTTTATTAGGTTCATAATAATATATGTAATATTAGTATTTGCTTTATTGTAAGTTTATTGCGCAATTTCTAATTGCCATGTGCTTTCCAAATCCCAGAGCCTTTTCTGGCATTGGTAACGCAAATGGGGCGTGGTTACTGTGTTTATTTAATTCCAATCCCAAAGGAAATACTACAATGATACACGATGCAAGAGTATAAGATACACCCTTGGGTTTAAGATACTCCCACATAAATACTTACTATTTAAGTAGTAAGTAGTGCAAGTAAGTACTTGAGTAAAACTTACATAAAGGTGTCAACACTATATTTAATATTGAACATGAAAACTTACTATGCACTTATAATATTTAATTGTTACGAACTTACGTGCAACTTTCTTCGGTGAAATCACCAGGTTTCAGTAGGAGTTCCATCGTATTTACCTCTACTTGTGGTGGTTCTTAAAACAAAAATATGTTTTAAAATTCACCTAACGTTCAACTGCTTCACAAAATTTCAGAAAAACGATTTGTCACTTAAGGTGGAAGACAAGGGTCTGTCCGCGAAATTTAAATTTAATTTGGTTTTTCGCAATTTGTAAACTAATACGACAAAGTAGGCTTATGGCCTTCTAATTGCGCCAGTGGAATTATCATCTTCACAGGTTTACATAAAAATCTTACTTGAAAGTGTCAAGTTTAATAAATTAGTCAGAATATCGACTAATTTGTGAGTAACTCACGTCCAACTCAGTATTTTGATTAATTTCTTAAACTGGTCACTTTCAAGTAAATATTTTTATGTAAACCTGTGACGATGATAATTCCACTGGCGCAATTAGAATGCCATAAGCCTACTTTGTCGTATTAGTTTACAAATTGCGAAAAACCAAAATAAATTTGAATTTTGCGGGCAGAATCGTGTCTTCCACCTTAAAATCAAAATACTGAGTTGGACGTGAGTTACTCACAAATTAGTCGATATTTTGATTAATTTCTTAAACTAGACACTTTCAAGTAAAGATTTTTATATAAACCTGTGAAGATGATACTGCCATTGTCGCAATTAGAATGCCATAAGCCTACTTTGTCGTACTATTACACTAGCGGCACGCTATGATGGCCGGTTTGACGTTTGTCCGCTCATGAAGTTCCGTATTAATTGATAACGACTTTGAAGGAAATAATTGTATTACTTTATTGACGATAGTGATGTGCAGAGATTCATAAATTTTATCGAATGTAGTTTTAGGTTTAGGACTCAAAATTTATTTATTAAATTGATTTCTAAAATGTATACAAGTGTAGAAAAATCAGTTTGCACCATTTAAGGGGTGAATGTACTTGTGAATATGAACAATTTTCACTATGTGGACAAACCTCTGAAATCGCAAAAAAATATCAGCTGTTTCATACAAAAGGTAAAATTTTTATTTTTATATGATATATACCACAACTCAGCATTTGGTTTTCTAAATTGAAAATTTTTAAAAATGGAATCTAATACGATCGTCACATAGGATCGCTGGCTAGCACAACTACTACCTCCGGCAAACTCGCGTCAATGCTCAATGCAAAACAAAGCAGTTTCGAATTGACGTTGCTTCGAAAAGTATAAACTGTCAGTGCAATGCGATTGTGATATAGTTTTGACCTGGCTTTGGATTTCAAATATTGATACTGCATTACTGTTGACCCTTGCTCGTTAATTTGGACTCTGTTCAAGCCCTTTGTTGTGGATTTCGTCGATATGACCGAACGTACGCAGAGAACTGTTCTAAATAGTCATTCGTAATACGCCTTCGTAACTATTTCGATCGTGAAGCTCAAAATGGAGGGCCAATTTTACCTATAACGTCAGTGGTTGAACGCGTAGCTGATGCGCTTAATATTGGACAACGAACTGTTAGACGGATAACTAAAAAAAAATATGGCGAGACTGGCACAGAAGAAAATAAACTTCACACACCAAAAAAGAGAAAACGAGCAAAACCAGTCGTAGGCATCGATAGCTTTGATGCCGATGCTATCCGAAGACATGTTTACGGCTACTATTTACAGAAGGAGTATCCAACAAGAAAAAAGTTGGTGCATTCACTGAAGGAAGCTGGATTATTCTTCGGTGGGGAAAGTTCTTTAACGAAGATTTTGAAGACCATTGGATTTCGATACAAAAAATGTAACAAACGCAAAATATTGATGGAAAGATTTGACATAGCGATGGCAAGGTATACTTTTTTACGGCAAGTGAAAGAAATCAAAAATTGGCAAAATGTTGTGTTCTTGGATGAAACATGGCTTAATGCTAACCATACTGTAGGCCGTTCTTGGAACGATGACACAGCAGCATCTACTTCCAAAGTTCCTGTAGGAAAAGGATCGCGACTTATAATTTGTCACGCCGGAACCATCAACGGGTTTGTCGAAGGTTCTCTCATGGCTTTTGCGTCAAAAACCACTGGAGACTATCATGAAGACATGAATGGAGAAAAGTTTACTGAATGGTTTACCTCAATGTTGTGTAGCCTCCCTGAACCATCTATTATAATTATGGACAACGCCCCATACCACTCGATGCAAATTGACAAGCCACCTGCCCAATCCCAAAAGAAAGCTGATATCGTCGCATGGCTTCGTAAAAATGGCGTAGATGCAAACATGAATATGTTAAAAGCGGAATTAGTACGTCTTTTAAAAGAAAACAAACCAACCAAGATCCGATACGTCATTGACGAAATAGCATTAGAACATGGGCACAGAGTTATACGGTTACCGCCTTACCATTGTGAGTATAATGCGATTGAGTTGGTGTGGGCTCAAATTAAGGGATATGCTGCAAGACACAATACAGAACCCCCATTTACCACAAAAAAAATGCTAAAATTATTAGAAGAAGCTTGTGAACATGTGACTAAAGGAGACTGGGAAAAGGTTGTGAATAGAACTGTTAAATTAATAAGGGAAGATTATGAAAGAGATGTGAAAATAGATAATATTATAGAAAACGAACATATAATTATTAATGTAGGTGATGATAGCAGTGACGACAGTGAAAATAGTAGTATGGACGAATCTGATTAATTATGGCCTTTTGTGGCACCTTTTTTGGTATCTTTTGTATTCATATGTTTCTTGTGTGCATATAAAGTATGTATATTCATTTTCATTCAAATATTCAGTTCGTTCAAATAAATTAAATAAACATATACATTTTTGTTTTATTAAACCTATTTAATCAGGTACAAAAACAAAACTTAATTGTTTTTTGTTCGAGAATAAATTGACATTCCACATCACTATTGTAATGTGTCAAACCGGCCATCATAGCGTGCCGCTAGTTTAGTTTACAAATTGCGACAAACCAAATTAAATTTGAATTTCGCGGGCAGAACTATGTCTTCCACCTTAATATCGGTCTCTAAATGGTTTGAGCGTTCCAATTACTAATCTATACTTATAAAAAGACTTGTCCTGACTGACTGACTGACTGACTGACTGACTGATCTATCAACGCACAGCCTAAACCACTGAAGCTAGAAACTTGAAATTTTGACAATAGGTTCCTTTTATGGTTATTTTGAAATTCCACCCCCAAGGGGGTTAAATAGGGGGTTAAAGTTTGTATGAAATTCCGTCATTTTTCAAGTTATACCCATGAAACTCGGTATTTGGGCTTGAAATTAAAAATAAAGAATTACGTGTTTCACAGTTTTTGAAAATTCTACCCCCAAAGGGATTAAATAGGGGTTGAATGTTTGTATGATAGTCTTTCATTTTTCATGTTATTTTTCAAGTTATGTTTATGAAACTTGGTCCTTTGGCTCTTGATTAAAAATAAAGATGTACGTATTTTATATATTTTTTAAATTCTACCTCGAAAGGGGTTAAATAGGGAATGGAAGTTTGTATGAAAGTCCGTAATTTTTCAAGTTATATCCACGAAACTTGGTATTTTGACTCTTGATTAAAAACAAAGAAGTACGCACTTCACAGTTTTTAAAAATTCTACCCCTAAAAGGTGTAAATAAAGGTTGATTTTTTTTTATCCCGATAAAACCAGCTGTTCCCACGATATTTTTAAAGAACCTAATTCCAGGCGAACGAAGTCGCGAAGGCAACAGCTAGTCAAGATATAAATATAAATCAAATATTAATCTAGATCTAGAAGCAGTGATAGACTAGTGGTTAGGACTGTGGTCTCCTATTCGGGGGGTCGCAGGTTTGATCCCGGGTACCTCTGACTTGATTTTTTTTCGTCAAGTGCGTTTATAAGCAATTAAATATCACTTGCTTCAACTGTGAAGGAAAACATCGTGAGGAAACCCGCACACCTGATAGTTCTTCATAATGTTCTCGAAGGTGTGTGAACTTGTGAAGTTCGCCAGTTCGCATTGGGCCAGCGTGGTGGACTATGGCCAATAATATAACCTTCTCTGAGAAGAGACCTGCACTCAGTATTGAGCCGTTGATGGGTTTGCTAATGATGAATGATGAATCTAAGCGAAAGTGTGTTTTGAAACATTTAAATGAAATTCAACTATTACAATAATATTTACCCAGTCCAGTTATGTATATGTTGGCCGCAAATGATTCACTCTTCTCACTGTTGGCTATTTCACATTTATACTCTCCAGTATCATCTATACTCATGTTTTTTATTAATAGCATATGCTCATCGCTTATAATCTGAATATTCTCTGATTCCTCAATAAGTGTGTCGTTGTGGTACCACTTTATATCGGCTTCGGGAAATGTGTTCGCTTCACAGTAAAGTTTAGCTTCTTCACCGAATTTAATCGTAGCATCTGCAATACACGCAAATTAAGTTTATGAAAATTCATTTGTCAAAAGAAAATATTTAAGCTCTGTTGAATACCAACATTTTAAAATTACAATCAAAATATTAAAATATATGATTTTACGCATAGTAAAAACACAGTTAGAAACAATAGGTAACTAACTAGTTGTAGTTAGAACCTATACTCAGTTGAATTCGATCACCGTAAATGATCCTTTCTTTCCTTCTTCGATTTAGGACTGATTTCACCGATGTAAAATGGGTAAGTATTT
Organism: Oeneis ivallda; assembly: GCA_029955525.1. Taxonomy (NCBI): domain Eukaryota; kingdom Metazoa; phylum Arthropoda; class Insecta; order Lepidoptera; family Nymphalidae; genus Oeneis; species Oeneis ivallda. The sequence goes on from JARPMR010000023.1 coordinate 14,680,072, forward strand.
TTCTTCTTTATCAAACGATAGACGTCCACAGCTGGACAAAGGTCTCTTGCATAGTCTTCCACAGGTCTCGGTCTTGCGCCGCCTGAACCCAGCGGCTCCCTGCGACTCGTTTGATGTCGTTCCACCTAGTGGGGGGTCTGCCAACACTGCGTTTCCCGGTGCGGGGTCGCCCGCGCCACTCCAGCACCTTGGGACCCCAACGACCATCAGCTATTCGAACTGTGTGCTCCGCCTATTTCCACTACAGTTAGATAAGTACCTATTACCTATCCGAGCGTTTTGATATCTTGGCAGATTTTCAATCAAAACCGGTCAGAACGCCCAATTTAGTTCCCGGTTAAACGTCACTCGACGTTGGTGAAATCGGCAGTGATTAGTCTAAATATTGAACCTAGATGGCGCTATACGAATAACAAGGATGTCTAAAGCAAAACCCCACTACAGCAAGGGATCCTACATCGCGATAGGGAAATAACAATCATTTCAGGCTATAAGTTCTTGCAATTCACGAGGGCGACTGACTTATGGTTGTATGTGTGTCGTATCTGTATAAGTGTGAGCGAGCGCAATGCTCGCGCCTGCCCGCTCCCACCTAGGCTTTGACAGGCACGCGCACTTATGCAATGTGCAGGTACACGAAGTAACCACAAGTAAAGCTCATTCGCCTTCGTGAATTGCAAAAACTGTATAACATTTAAACAAGCAGATACTTAATTGTCGAGCGCAACGTCAAAGTTACGGTCAAGCTCCTAAAGAGACGCTTCTGTTACAGAATTGTACTGACATACATGACTTGAAGTTCGTATAACGTTAGTTCTAGGTTTAGCGTTGTGAGGGTTGTGTGAGTGTTTGCTTGCTTGCTTGATGCAGTGAGCACAAACCGTGTGGTACGGTCCAGGACCGCACAGTAATAAAACTGCTTGAGAGATAATTTCAATTTTTAACCGACTTCAAAAAAAACAAAAAGAGGAGGTTCTCAATTCGACGCGCATTTTTGGAGTTTATTGGAGTTTACTCCTTAAGAATCGATTTTAGGCGCCCGGTATGAGAAAAATTTGAGGTGTAAAATCTACTTATGAATGACCTTGTTACGTTTTTATGACAGCGTTACTACAAACACGTAGATCAGCGCCATCTTTCGGCTTATGTGTAAACTATTTCGAATAGCAACTCTGTTGTACGCCCTAAAACCCTGCGACAGCACTGCTAACATAATAGTTCGAGCTATTTACAATAGATGGCCGTATTTGATATTAACTAGCACAAATACTATAAAATAAACTCCAGTCGTGCGTCGCAGCTGACACACACACTTTTTTTTTCTTATTTCTTTTTTGAGTCGATGTTACTCCATATCTACATCAAATCTTAACAACTTTTTAGGGTTCCGTACCAAAATGGTAAAAATGGAACCCTTATGGTGAGACTTTCTCCGTCCGTCCGTCCGTCTCTCACAGTCGATTATTTCAGTAACTATTAAAGCTATCGACATGAAATTTGGCACAGTTGTGTATAATAGTGGCCCAACATCATTGGAATAAAGAAAAATCGAAAATTATTTTTAGTTTTATTAAAAAAGGGGGAAAATCGAGGGTTTGAAATTTCAAAGTAAAATAACTATACCGAGTGGGGTATCATATGAAAGGCCTTTACTTGTGCATTCTAAAACAGTTTTTATTTATTTCTATATATAATAGTTTTTTAGTAATCGGCCAAAATGTCGAAAAAAATACCGTTCCCCCCCCCTTAACTCCGAAGTTTACCAATCGAAAAATCTGAAATAATGATGGTCAATAGAGGTTTATGTATATTTTACAGGAAAAATAAAAGCAACGCGAAAATTATTTTAGTTTGATTAAAAAAGGGGGAAAATCGGGGGTTTGAAATTTCAAAGTAAGATAACTATACCGAGTGGAGTATCATATGAAAGGCCTTTACTTGTGCATTCTAAACCAGTTTTTATTTATTTCTAATAGTTTTTGATTAATCGGCCAAAATGTCGAAAAAATACCGTTCCCCCCCCCCCCTCCCCCCTTATCTCCGAAGTTTACCAATTGAAAAATCTGAATTAATTATGGTCAATAGAGGTTTATGTATATTTTACAGGAAAAATAAAATCAACGCGAAAATTATTTGAGTTTAATTAAAAAATCGGCCAAGTGCGAGTCGGGCCTCGCTCTTTTAGGGTTCCGTTAAAAAAATTTAAATAAAAATATTTCCATGTACCCATGGCAATATTTTAATTTAATTTTTTTAATTTAATTTAATTTTTATTATTTGTTGTTATAGCGGCAATAGAAATACATAATATGTGAAAATTTCATCTGTCTATCTATTACCGTTTACGAGATACAGCCCGCTGACAGACGGACGGACGGACAGCGTAGGCTTAGTAATAGGGTACCCTTACCTTACCCTTTGGGTACGGAACCCTAAAAAGGGGGAAAATCAGGGGTTTGAAATTTCAAAGTAAGACAATTATACCTAGTGGGGTATCATATGAAAGGCCTTTACTTGTGCATTCTAAAACAGTTTTTTATTTATTTCTATATATAATAGTTTTTGAGTAATCGGCCAAAATGTCGAAAAAAATACCGTCCCCCCCCCCTATCTCCGAAGTTTACCAATCGAAAAATCTGAAATAATTATGGTCAGTAGAGGTTTATGTATATTTTACAGGAAAAATAAAATCATCTCGAAAATTATTTTAGTTTAGTTAAAAAATCGGCCAAGTGCGAGTCGGGCCTCGCTCTTTTAGGGTTCCGTTAAAAAAATAAATAAAAATATTTCCATGTACCCATGGAAATATTTTAATTTAATTTAATTTTTATTATTTGTTGTTATAGCGGCAATAGAAATACATAATATGTGAAAATTTCATCTGTCTATCTATTACGGTTTACGAGATACAGCCCGCTGACAGACGGACGGACGGACGGACGGACGGACAGCGTAGGCTTAGTAATAGGGTCCCGTTGGCACCCTTTGGGTACGGAACCCTTAAAAGGGGGAAAAACAGGGGTTTGAAATTTCAAAGTAAGATAATTATACCGAGTGGGGTATCATATGAAAGGCCTTTACTTGTGCATTCTAAAACAGTTTTTTATTTATTTATATATATAATAGTTTTTGAGTAATCGGCCAAAATGTCGAAAAAAATACCGCCCCCCCCCCCCCCCTTATCTCCGAAGTTTACCAATCGAAAAATCTGAAATAATTATGGTCAATAGAGGTTTATGTATATTTTACAGGAAAAATAAAACCAACGCTCTAACTAGCATAGTTTTTTTAATATTAACAATAAACCTCTACAAACAAAGTTAACGATAAATAAGCAAATTAATATAATATTATCGTTTTACTTTTACTTTTGGAGTACGGAACCCTCGGTGCGCGAGTCCGACTCGCACTTGGCCGGCTTTTTTTTTTATTTGAAAGGCGTATCTGCAGGTAGGTCCCATTTAAAGGTGAAGATTCGATGAATATCTTCGGAGATGATGGAGGAACTCTTCAATGAATGAGAGGCCCGCCCGACTACAACATACGTGTACAAACTGAAATTATTTTATACTTTTCAGTGGCGTTTGAAGTCGGTTTTTTTTTTAATTTATAAATTATTATATTGATACCTACTTAGTCTAATAATAAACTAATTACAGTAATGTAAGCGTGATGCGATGGTATGTGCACTGATGTATGAATAAACGAAAGGTGTTATAGTATCTATCTATCTAATCTATAATACCTTTATAATATTTAAATAAATCCTTTATAATATTTAAATAAACCATTTCATTCAGATTATATTTAAATAAATCTATACTTATAATAAAACTGTAACTGGAAGATTTCTGTACATTTAATATATTTTGAAAATTTTAACCGGGGGATGCTTTATTATCGATACTGAACCCAAAACAGATTTTTATTTAATTTTTGTCTGTCTGTCTGTCTGTCTGTCTGTCTGTCTGTCTGTTCGCGCATCACGCGAAAACTACTGAACGGATTTAAACGAAATTTGGTATAGCGATAGCTGATACTCCGGGTCAACATATAGGATAGTTTTTATCCCGATAAAGCATAAGGCTACTCCAGGATAGGGGAGGAAATTTTTCGTTGATTTTACTCCATAACTCAGTCAAATATGAACTGATTTTTATAATTCTTTCTCTATTAGAAAGTGTGTACTCTAAGAAATATTTTGTCCAATTTTGGTGAAGATCTGCTAAATATTATCGGAGATAGAGGACAGAACTTCTCTCGGATTTCTAGGTCACTCGCATACGATATATACTACGTATAGATCTTATTACATCCATACCATAGCCATATCATTGAACTCCAGGCCCTAGGTCCTCAATCCTGATGCTGCTGTGAACTGCCTACATTAATCATGGATATTTACGAACTGTCGATTGTGGACTGATATTGTAGGTGCCAAATATTTCAAATATAATGCTGTAGTGGAGGACTCAATTCTGATGCTGCTGGGTACTGCTCATCAATGGTAGGTACCAAGTATGAACTACGTAGTGTAGTGGCATAACGCAGCCGAAAAAAATTTCGCGTCTCCGTTTTCCGTTTACTAAATTTTACCACCATAGCTTTAAATTCATAGATGGCATCAATCTATTCAGCTAATTTCATTATCGCTCTGTTACACGGGGAATCCCGATTTGGGTTTAAAAAAAAAGGAAATACAAGTTCACTGGAATATAATATATTATTAAACATTTAGTTTAATCAATTAAATATAATTAACAGGATTTTTATGACTAGCCATGTAACGGCTTCGGATATCTCGACTCGACTGACTCCAACCCGCAGCAGACGGTCAAGCGCGATCACGCTGATGCAGCATGCATCGGCATAAACGGCTTCAGAGCCAGGGTGTAACACCTCCCCTCATCAAAAATAAACTTCGAAGATAATTTCGAAGTTTATGTTTAACAAGATTTAAACACCTCTTCTAGTTCTTGGAGGAACTATTTCTGTCCCCGCATTCACAGTTTCTGCTGCTGGCTGGATGTTTTCCATAAGAATCTCAGGAATTTCATGCTGTTCGCCAATCTTATTACAGAAATTGAATTTAATAAATTTTAAAATAATGACACAGACAATGGACAATATTACAAAATTAAATGCTAAAGAGTAATGGGATCCGTATTTTACTATATGCGGTTCATTTATTATTTTGTCAAGTTCTTTATTTATATCGCGGTTAAAATTAATATTTTCTAAATCAACATTTTGCAGTTTAAAAGGGGTTGTATTCTTATTGTCTAATGTCTGTTTAAATTTAACAATATTACAGCATGAATCATTTATTATATTAAATTCTGAAGTGACAATTAAAGGTGAAGTGATATTTAATACATTATTATTAGAATATAATCTTGTTGTTTTACAATAGGCTGTGCATTGTTTGGGTATATTTAGTATACCTGTTCCAAAAACGCTGATTTCACTTAGATCTAAATTGGTGCATTCTACTGATAATTTTGCGGGTATAGTTTGTATGAATATCCATCTGTTATTGGTGATGGGTTTCCAAATATCGATAACGCCAGATAGGAATTGAGTTTTACACTGCACTGGTATTTCAGTTATTACTTTAGTCAATAGTTCACTTTCACATGATGGGTTCGTGTTTGATGAAAATATGTTCATGATATTACAAATGAAGTTCGCCGAATCTATTGCCTTGCAAGAAGAAAGTGATTCAAGGCCACTGTAGTACGCTTTGTCCTTAGTAATCGCTATATACTTGTTGTCGGGCATGATGAGGCTGAATGAGTCTGGCTTTACAGAATTATGTGGAATTGGTAATGGGATATTATGATACACATAGAATTCCTGGGGAATTACTAATGGTATTTGTAGCACAAACATAATCCTATTATTCAAATAATAACATATTAACTTAGAAATATGAAAAACCAAATGTATTGAACTTAAATCTAACTTAAATGCTAATCCTAAACTTCTAGGCAAATGCTTATAGTTGTCGACAAGTTCTCTGTACAATTGATGGGGTGTGATCACAAAAGGGTGAAGAATATTCAAATTAGAGAAAAGCACGGCAGTAATTATGTCTTCCAGTTGGAATGAAAAATCGAGTAAGGACGCTTCTAAACTATTTAAAACTGAGTTTATTTCAGAAGTAATTAATAATTTATTTGTTACTTCTGTTATTTTCCTTAATTTGGTAGAGAGCTTGTCCACAGCCTGGTTTAAATTTTCTTCATTTACCTTTAATTTGTGCAATGAATGATTGAATGAGCTAATTGCAGAAGTAGAAACTAGTACATTCTCCTTCATGAGTAAAGCCAACTTTTTAGTATCAGTTTGAACAGAGTTTATTGCTTCGTCATACTTAATTGCATCATTTTCATCTAGGGTGCCAAATATTTGTTTTAAAATAGATCCTACTCCTCCAATCCATGCTCCGCGTTTCAATCTTCTTTCCAGAAGGTGAGATATGGAAAGGTACTGTTTATAAACATTTTGATACCGCACAAATAAAGGTTCTAACATACTATTGCATTCCAGGTCATCTGTAACATTCGTCTCTTTACAAAGATATCTTATATTCACAAATATAGAATTCATATTTTGAATATGAGACTGAATATGAGAAATGTCAATTGGCATTAATATGCTTAAGTGTCCATTAATAATTTTAAGTTTACCCATGTAGTCAAAATAGATTCCAGAGCCGGATGAGATTGGATGAACAACACTTGGTGTGACAAATGCAGATGCACTGAAATAGCAAATAACTTAACTAAGTACAATCTAAAACCTAAAACTACAGCTTAATCTATGACACACAAAAAAATTAAAATGACAAAAATAATCAGTCATATAAAATAATTTATATGATTTGATATTTAATTACTGCGAAGAAGAAGAAGAAGAAGAAGGACCTTCCGCAACTTCCGCCAACTTGACTTCATCAAAATGATGCTTAACATGCCTTCTATTAATTAGCAAGGAAAGGGTATTATTGTCGTGGACTTTGACGACCTTATAAGGTCCCTTCCAAATAGGTGAAAGTGCCTTTCGGAGTCTTAAGTGATTTTTGACGTAAACAAAGTCACCAACTTTGTATCGGATTGGACGCGATCTTTGATCATAGTAATTTTTTGATTTTAATTTAGACTTTTGAATATTTTCGAGAGCTTGTGCTCGAGAGAATTTAAGTCTATGTTGCAGCATTCTAACATAGTCAGGATAAGTGTCACTAGGGTTTTCATCAAAAATAGAATCAGGGATATATGGTTTATGACCAAATAGGAGTTCGTAGGGTGTATAATTTGTAGTACAATGGACTGCTGTGTTGTAAGCCAATATTGCTGTATACACATATTTTGGCCAATTATCCTGATTTTCGTTGACATAAGATTTAAGGTATTCTTTAAGTGTAGAATGACTCCGTTCTAAAGCTCCTTGAGTTTGAGGATGGTATGGAGAAGACCATAATTGCTTGATTTTTAGGAAAGCGCAAGTGCTTTTAAATAATTCAGCGGTAAAATTGGTACCTTGATCCGTCAAAATAATTTTTGGAATTCCGAACAAAGAAATAAAATGAACAAGGCTTTCAGTTGTTTCCTCCGCAGTAACAGAGCGTAGAGGATATGCTGCAGAGAATTTGGTAAGGTCATCCTGTAACGTCAGGATATATTTAAGTTTTGCGGTTCCAGATTCAGGCAGGGGACCAACAATATCAAGAGCGATTCTTTGAAAAGGGGTATTGGAGGAAGTGGTGATTTGCATAGGGGCCCTATTAGTTCTTCTTAGGGCTTTATTCGCTTGACAGAGAGAGCAATTACTCACATACCTCTCAATATCGGATCTCATGTTTTTCCAATAGTACTTCTCTTGGATTCTTTTAAACATTCTGACTGAACCTAGATGACCAGCGATTGGAATGTCATGGTTATCATGTAAGATCTTCTTTATTTAACTAAGAGTGGGATATATTATATTATTATGGTATATGTTAATGATTATATTAGTATCATGGAAAAGGTATGTCATCATATTATAAATTTTGACAAATGACAGATTTTGAAATGGATTCTTGAAGTCAGGGATGGCAATTTCATTTATCCCTCCAATTTCTAATAAATGTTCCTTCAAACCTTTTAAGGTATGGAAAATTTCTGGATATGTGATTTCGTCGAAATGGTGAACTTTTGTGTAAATGAAATAGATAATTTTATTGCCGGATTCTACTCTTTCATATGAGTATAGTTGTTTTTCAGAATGAATTGTTTCATTAGGATTTGTAAGGTTACTTAACACTGCCTCAACATATGCATTAGAATCATCTAGATCAATAGAGGAAGGTATAATCAGAATTTTACAGTGGGCCTTTGTTAGTGATTCATTGTGTTCTATTATTTTAGTATTAAATTGGTTATTAGTATTGGAGATCTCTTTCAGGAATTTAGAGTATTCTTCGTTAGAAGGTGTTTGTTGTCTCCCAGGATTGGGATTTAGTGGTTCATCAGTGGGATTAGAAATATTGCTCTCAACGTTAGGATTTGTTGTTTCAGAATCAAGGTTTTGTGTTTCAGGAGTTGGATCAACAATTTCAGGAATTAAGTCGAATATTTCTATATTAGGATCTATTGTTTCAGAATTAGGATTTTGTGTTACAGGTTCAAGATGTTGTGGTTCTGAATTAGGGTTTATGTTTTCAGAAGTTAAATCAAATGCGTCAATGTTAGGATTTATTGTTTCAGGGATTGGTTCCTGCAAAGGAATTTCTAAAGGATCCATTTGTGGGAAAGGGTCTTCCAGAGATGGAATTTCTAAGTTGCTGAAGTCGAGGTTAAGGTCGCCACTTCGTGGGCTTAAATCTAGTAGACCGAAATCATTTAAAGGATCTTCGAGGATAGGATTCTCATCGCGAGTTGGTGGATCTTCATTCGTATCCGTGGGAACTTCTGGATGTATAGGATTTACTGGGAATCGAGAAAGAGCATCAGCTACAGAATTAAATTTTCCCTTTCGATAAGTGATTTCATAATCAAACTCTTCAAGTTTTAATCGCCAGCGCTGTAATTTACTACTGGGATCTTTATGATTGAATAACCATTTAAGGGGTCTATGATCAGTAATAATTTGGAATCTCCTACCGAACAGGTAGGGACGAAAGGTTTTACAGCCAAAAAGTATTGCTAATAATTCCTTTTCAGTTGTACTATAATTGGATTCACTCTTGTTCAAGGTGCGTGAGGCGTAAGCAATAGGTTTATCCCTGCCAATCGGTCCTTGTGATAAAACAGCACCGATTGCATGGTTGGACGCATCACAGGTGAGTATGAAAGGTTGGGTGAAATCTGGATAGGAAAGAATTGGAGCTGTAGTAAGCTTATGCTTTAAAGTGTCAAAAGCAAGTTGTTGCTTATTGTCCCACACAAAGGGAATATCTTTTCTTAAAAGAGTTGTGAGAGGCTTTGCGATTTTGGAGAAATCAGGGATAAAACGGCGATAATACGACACAAGGCCAAGGAATGACTTAACATCTTTAGGAGTTTTTGGCGAAGGGAAGTGAATTACAGCCTTTATCTTTTCGGGATTTGGTTTAACACCTTCTTTGGTGATAAGATGTCCAAGGTAAGCGACTTCTCTTCTCAAGAACTCGCACTTATCTGGTTGAAGTTTGAGATTAAATTCTCGAAGTCTTTGAAAAACAGAAGCAAGGTTTTCTATATGAGAATTAAGATCGTGAGAATAAATAACTATGTCGTCCAGGTAGACGAAACATCGAATACCCTGGAGACCAGTTAAAGCAGTATTCATTAAACGTTGGAATGTTGAAGGGGCATTTTTCAGTCCGAAGGGCATTCGGGTGAATTCGAAATGTCCCTGAGGCACATTAAATGCAGTTTTTTGTGCGTCATTTTCGCTCATTGGGATTTGATGGAAACCAGAAGCAAGGTCTAGGGTCGAAAAATACTTGCTATTTCCGAGTTGGTCTAGGATTTCCGTTATCTGTGGAATAGGATATACGTCACCTATTGTGATGTCATTTAATTTCCTGTAATCAATTACAACTCTCCATTTTTGCTGACCTGATGCATCTAATTTTTTTGGGACGACCCAGATAGGTGATGATCATGGAGAAGTGGATGGCTTGATAATACCTTGGTTTAGCATTTTGTCAATTTGACTGCTGACCTCACCTTTATGGCACTCGGGAAATCTGTAGGACTTTGTAAAAATTGGAATTGATGAATTTGTCTTAATTTCGTGTTGTATTGCATTAGTGTGTGTTAATTGGTCATCCGGAAGATGGAAGATATCGGAATATTCAGAACATATGTCACAGAGAGCCTCTTTCTCTTCTGTGTTTAGATGCGATATACGTAATTTGTTAAGAACTTCCTGAGTTCTGAGGTAGGCATGTGTATTGCTGTGAATGTTTGTTTGTTCTATTTTGTTCACAGGGACAGTTTGAGAAGGACAAAAAGGTACGAGAGTGAGATTGAGGTTCGAATTTAAAGATATTGGTTCATCCGATATGTTGACAACGGAAATGTTAATTCTCTTGTTATTTTTTACTGCGACAATACAATTGGCTATTAGAAGGTTTTCATTAACCTTTTGATCGAGAATAAGACCTTCTCTCAATTCGGGATTGGAAACAGAACATTCTACAATCATTTCTGTACGTGGGGGAATATAATAGGTAGGATAGGAAAAATGTATTGGCATTATTGTGGATTTAACCCTTAAGGTCCTCTGATTATAATCTATGGTGCAATCTATCTCTTCTAGAAGGTCGTTACCAATTATACCATCGTATAATAAATTAATATCATCAACTATATGGAAACGATAAGAAATTGTCCCTTTGGGAATCGAATCAGAAGTGAAATCGAGGTTGCAGTAGCCTGAAGTTGGAGTCAATTTGTTACCAGGATCAATTCCCTTTAAATAAATTTTTTCTTTAATGACATTAGGCATATTTTTGATGCACGTTCTTTTTATAAGACTTACTGAGGAACCTGAGTCAACTAGAAAGGATAACGGATTAGTATTTACATTTGTGTGGATTGAGACATGTGGTAAAGAACATTTATTTGGATTTGTTTTAATCTCATGTATTTTTATAGATGGTTCAGGATGATGTAATAGTGTAGGATTTTGTGAGATACCGCTTCTTTGGGGCTGGCTACCCGTGTGGAATATCTCAGGACTGCCGGTTTGGGGCTGGTTACCCTGCTGTATAGTCCTTGGGTTGAGGTCTCCGTTTTGGGGCTGGTTACCCTGTTGTATGACCTTGGATTTGGAAGGACTGCCGGTTTGGGGCTGGTTACCCTGCTGTATAGTCCTTGGGTTGAGGTCTCCGTTTTGGGGCTGGTTACCCTGTTGTGTGACCTTGGATGTGAATTTAGAAGTATGTGTGCATGGATTTGTGCCGACTTTTTGGTATAGTCTCGTGCGACACGTAGGCGAGACTTTTATTCGTTTAAAGTGTCACCCCCGTTAATTTCACAAACATCCTCTCCATTTTGTTCTTCAGAAGGTTCGGGTATGAAGTGTACACGGGAGGTGGAAGGTTTTTGTTGGTAAAATTTTCGGAACCGATTGTTATTGAATTCCCTACGTTTGCAATTTTCAATTACGTGCCCTGGGGATTTGCAGTATCTGCATTCAAGATTAGTGTTGTTGCTGTTGTTGGACTGATTGAGTTGGAATGAATTAGGCTGAGGTGTAGGTGATGTTCTAAAAGGACGAGGAGGTTGTGGATTAAACGGTCTTCTAGTTCTATTCTCTATTGTGTTTCTTTTGAAAATGGTTTCTTGTATTCTTTCTTCTGATATGGCAAAGTTAATCGCCTCATTAAGAGACTTGGGTGACCTACACCTGACTATGTTGGAAATTCTGGGCAAGAGGCCCATTAGGAAATGATGTAATGCAAGCTCTTCCATAGACGCAGTACGCCCTGGTAGCTCCCTTACTTTGCAATTGGAGAGAGAGATTTCTGTCAGAAGTTGGGATAGGCACGTCTCTATTCGTAGAGAAAACTGCGTAACATTTTCGTTGTGTGCCTGTCGGCACTCTTGTAACTCTGTCAGTAGGTGTGAGTAGTGTTTTCGAACACTAAACTGGGTTTTAAGGAAGTCCTTTAATTGGTCCCATGACGTAAACTCTTTTATCGAGCAAGCCACCTCAGCTTTTCCGCTGAGTTGGCAAAGTATGTATTTAAAAACAATAGGCTTTTGTTCTTCTGAAGCAATTTCGTAAGCATTATTACAATTTATTATGAAGGAATTCAATGTTTCTCTATTTCCATCATAGGGTTTTATAAATTTCAGTAGTATGTTTAATTCTAGCTCTATCGTGGGAATAGTCCGTTTTGCGGAACGGGTTCTCACATTGGGTTTGTTATCGGAAGGCCTTTCGTCTTCCGTGTCGGAAGCTAGAAGGGTTTCGCTGGGTACATTTAGTGTGGGTTTCGACATTTTATAATATGTATAATACTTAATTGAACGTAAAAGAAATTCGTATAAAAAGAAGCAATTAATATCAGTGTAACACAAAGAGGTATCAAATAGCCAGACTCACAGTACGAAGAATGCGTAGGCGATAGCGATTACAGACATGGTTCTCGTCGCGTTCTGCTGACGTGTACGGCTGGATTCTCGTTCTCGGAACGTTGGACCACACAGGACACTAGACACTTAGGTATCACTCACTGATATAATTCACTTTGTCACTGAATTATTTCTTATATTATTCTTGTATTATTATTCTTGAGGAAAATTGTAGTTTAACTGCACACACACTTTACGGGCACTAAGGAACACCGAGGACCCGATTTTGGATCCCTTTACGCTGCCACCAAATGTTACACGGGGAATCCCGATTTGGGTTTTAAAAAAAAGGAAATACAAGTTCACTGGAATATAATATATTATTAAACATTTAGTTTAATCAATTAAATATAATTAACAGGATTTTTATGACTAGCCATGTAACGGCTTGGGATATCTCGACTCGACTGACTCCAACCCGCAGCAGACGGTCAAGCGCGATCACGCTGATGCAGCATGCATCGGCATAAACGGCTTCAGAGCCAGGGTGTAACAGCTCGGTTCGATTAAGGAATCATCCTCCTACCCACAATAAACCAGTAAGCTACAACATTGAACTACTGGTACCAACTTCTCAATCCCGATGCTGCTGATGATAATACCCACCTAAATAGTGGCTGTTTACAAAATGTCGATAGTGAATTGATATTGTAGGTACCAGGTGTAGACTACATGTGGTATGGTGCAATCGTAAAAAATGTCTCAATCACTTCATTTGCGATAATGTCGATTGTAGATTTCTTTATAACTGCCTTCGAAAAAGGAGTAATCATTTTTTTAATTTTTTTTTATATATGGTTGTGGTATATTTTTTTTATATATTTCGAGTAATCGTCACCGATTACTCGAAGACGCCTGAACCGACCAAGACCAAGTATGGACTAAATAGTGATGCAATGTAATCGTAAAAAATTTCGATCTCGCTTCGCTCGCGAAAATGTCTTTCCTTAATTAGTATTGTAATAAGCAGGTATAAAGTACACAGTTAAAAAGTGCAGTCCTAAAAAACGCGCTCGCTTCGGTCGCGAAAATGTCAGTCTTGCGTTGCTGTTGTAGGTGCCAAGTATGGACTACATAGTGGCGTAGTGCAATTGTAAAAAATGTCGCACTCACTTTATTCGCGATGATGTCGATTATAGATAGCTTTTGTAGATACCAATTAGTATGCACTAAAAAGAGGCGTAGTGCGATCAAATAATTTTCGCGCTCGCTTCGCTCGCGGAAATATCAATTTCAATTGCTACTGTAGGCGCCAGGTATGAACTACGAAGAAGCGCAGTGCAACCGAAAATTTTAGCGCTCGCTTTGCTCGCGAATATGTGTCTTTTCTTATTTGGTATTGTAAGAACCGAGTATGAAGGACACAGTTAAGTAGTGCAGCCCTAAAAAAATTTTGCGAAAATGTCCGTTTTGGATTGCCAAGTATGGATTACATAGGGATGCAATGTAATCGTCAAAATTTTCGCGCTCGCTTCGCTCGCGAAAATGTCTTTTCTTGATAGGTATTGTAAGAACCAGGTATAAAGTACATAGTTAAGTACTTAGTGTAGTCTTCGCTCGCTACAGCGTCGGTTTTATGTTGCAAATGTAGATGCCAAGTATGGACAGTGCTGGTGCCAACCCTCAAATATTGGAGCTGCTGGGTGAGGCCCACCTAATAAGTGGGGATTTTGAAACTATCGATTGTGAATTGATGTTGTCTGTAGGTGCCAAATATGAACTAAACAGAAGCGGAGTGCAGTCGAAAATTTTCGCGCTCGCTTCGCTCGCGTAAATGTATCTTTTCTTAATTGTTATTGTAAGAACCAAGTATGAAGGACACAGTTATGTAGTGCACAGTTAAGACTACATAGTGATGCAATGTAGTCGTACAAATTTTCGCTTCGCTCGCGAAAGTGTCTTTTCTGAATTGGTGTTGTAAGAACCAAGTATGAATAACATAGTTAAGTAGTGCAGTCCAAAAAAATTTCGCGCTCGCTTCGCTCGCGAAAATTTCCTACGCTAGAGCTGTGTGTTTTATAGATGCCACCTAATATTCAACTAATTTCACTACCGTTCGGTTTGTATTGGGAATCGCCCTCCCCCACCCTGCATCACTGGACTACATCATTGAAGACCAGTTACCAACTCCTCAATCCTGATGCTGCTGGGTACTGCCCACCTAAATTGTGGGTATTTACGTAATTTCGATTGTGTGGTGTGTAATTGTAGGTTTGTAGGTGTACCAAGTAGCTCTAAAATATAATATAGTGGCGTAGGACAATCGTCTAAAAACCTCGCGATTAACACAAAGCGATTCTTTTTTAATTCTTTTTCCACGCGGACGAAGTCGCGGGCGTCAGCTAGTATTTAAATATAATCTGAATCTCGGAAACGGCTCCAATGATTTTCATGAAATTTAGCATGCAGGGGGTTTCGGGGGCGATAAATCGATCTAGCAAGGTTTCATTTTTAGAAAACGTCGTTTTAGCCATGTTTTCAGATAGTGAAAAACCCCCTACAATATCATTAGAATACGAAGGTAAACGCCATTAATTATAAAGTCCCAATAGCTCAATTAAGAAATCGGGCGGTTCCGAAACCAGAAGACCCCGGTTCGTGTCCAGACGATTATTTTTTCCCCTATGATTTTTATTATTTTATTATTTATTTTTCTAAATATATAATTTCCAAAACACACGATTTACCAAAAAAAAAACCGAGCAAAGCGGTCACCCAGGTACTTTATAATAATGCGTGAATGATGATTGAGGAGTGATGACTGTGCGAATTATTTGACTAAAGTAATATTATAATAACATGTCTCTGTGCGAATTGTACGGTGTCGAGTGTCGACATTTATAGACCGTACACCGAGATTGAATTAGCAAGGATTCGTTATTAATAGCTCTTTACAAATAATTGCTATTTACTATCTAAAATATTTTAAAAAACACCCACCTGTGGGAAACTGTAGAACTTCAAATATGAAAGTTCTGTTCACGTAGAGATTTAATGATACTGCATCTTCGCCTATTCCGTCTTTACATTTACAAGTAATGGTTTCATTTTTGGTTGCATTTTCGATGGTCACGTAACTAATGTAAGTTGAGGGATACTCGAGCAGCGCACTCTAGAAAATAAGTTCCAAGTCAAATATTTAGGGTTGGTGTAATGCCGACTGTATCTAGTAGGTGCGAATCGACTACCAATCCTAAATCTATGATCAAAGTAGGTATTGATTACAAAACTTGATTACGCTCAGTTGCACTGTTATATACAGGCTGGAAAAAAATTATGGGCCCTGGAGGGGAACTACCTTAAGTCCTTAAGTCAGATCATTTTACTTAAAGGAAACATTCCCTTATTTTTAAAAAGAAACAATGTTTTTCAAAAATTCGCTTGTCTCACCCGGGAGTCGAACCAGCTAAAATTTCAAAAAATAAACACCCGCTATTTTATTGCACTAGTCGATACAGTCGATGTTAAAGATAAAATTTCTCCAAGAAACATTATGTCTTACACTCGTCGGTCGTACAAGATATCCATAAAATGGAATTTCTCTAATAAACATTCAAACAAAATGTAGTTTGCTCAGTTGTGAGTCGTTGATAGGTTGTTGATGATGGGGATCATGCTGCATCATTGTATTTTAACCAATAGCGCCCACTGGTACCCAAAAGTCAATCAGCCCCTCGATTGTCTAAAAGTTACCGATCAAAATCGTATTCATATGATGGCATTAGCGTCAAAGTAAAATAAACCATAACAGCATTGAATTAGAGCTCAATTTCGTGTATGCATTCTTATACGTTTAGGTATCTACGATACGCTCCATGATGCTCCGTGTTAAAATCGGTTGTACTGAATTTGTGACTTACCTAATCCAGTCAAGGAATATTTTACTTTGACGCTAATGCCGTCAAATGAATACGATTTTGATCGGCAACTTATAGCCAATCGGGGGGCAGAGGGATTGCGATCATTACAGTAAGACAACAATTTTCAGAAAATCGACACACTGGTGTGGAATTGTCTAAAAATGCTCAAGAATTGAATCAGCTGGCGTTACAGCCAAAACGAACACTTTCTCCCATTAACATCTCGATTTTATCAAGAAGATGCCGTGCATAATCAAGCTTCGTGTAAAAACTATCTACCTCTGATGGCAGTATCTCGTTAGCGGCATTTTCCCACCAAATTTCGGGATTCTCATCGGCTTCAACTTTACACGCTCCCGTGTACCTCGTCCCGTAGTCAACTATAACCGGTTCAGTTTCGAGGAGATCTATCAATGGGGCTGAATCCCGCAATACGCCTTTTCCACTACCTATAATAAAAGTCAGATAAGTTACTATGTATAATTATAAATGCAATAGTGTGTTTGTTTGTTGGTTTGTCCTTCAATCAGGCAGCAATGGAGCAACAGATCGACGTGATTTTCTGCATGAGTATATAGTTGAGTGCTTAGAGAGTGATATAAGGCCTTGCCTGTATCTACCTTTCATCCCGAAGAAAAAACAGGGTTCCCGTGTAAAAGTATAAACTTACTTAAGTACTAACTTCGGCCTCCTTTTCGGTTCGATCCTACTCATCTCTGACTTTTCGGAGTTTTTGGAATGGATGTTGCATGACACAATATTATGACGTGTCATTAGATTCGACTTTGTATGTGAGAAAATTTTAATATGGCGTTCGCAAAATTAAGTAGGTTTGAATTTTCAGTTTGTGATGGACTCAGCCTGTGCAGCAGTGCAGTGATAGCCTAGCGGTTAGGACTGTGGTCTCTTATTAGGGGGGTCGCAGGTTCGATCCCGGGTACGCATCTCTGACTTTTCGGGGTCATGTGCGCTTAAGCAATTAAATATCACTTGCTTTAACGGTGAAGGAAAACATCGTGAGGAAACCTGCACACCTGAGAGTTCTTTATAATGTTCTCGAAGGTGTGTGAAGTCCACCAATTCGCATTGGGCCAGCGTGGTGGACCATGGCCTATAACCCTTCTCTGAGAGGAGACCTGCGCTCAGTAGTGAGCCGTTTATGGGTTGCTGATGATGATGATTATGATGAATGGACTCAGGTCGACCTACGTATATAGATAGGTACTCTCTGTGTGAGCGCCACAACATTTAATACAGATTAGAAAAAAATATGCTTACCACTTCTTTGAGGTTTTAAAACGTCGCTATAGCCAGATATTTCCAGGTCATTGACTTCATCTCGGCACTTTATCTATAACAATAATGATGATGAATTTATTAGTTATAAAATAAGAAGACGAAATCATCGATGATTACACTTGAATGTTAACCGATGTGAATTTTGCGGTTTGTGTGGGATACGGAACGCGACACAACTGTCGCGGTGTTTTGTGACGTAATAATCGATGTAAAGTACAACTTCAGCTGCTGTCCGTCTATCTAATCGTGTTGGTTTAATGTTGAAGACAAGGGTCTGCCCGCGAAATTCAAATTTAATTTGGTTTTTCGCAATTTGTAAACTAATAAGACAAATTAGGCTTATGGCATTCTAATTGCAACAATGGCAGTATCATCTTCACAGGTTTATATAAAAATTTGTACTTGAAAGTGTCCAGTTTAAGAAATTAATCAAAATATCGACTAATTTGTGAGTAACTCACGTCCAACTCAGTATTTTGATTAATTTCTTAAACTGGTCACTTTCAAGTAAAGATTTTTATGTAAACCTGTGAAGATGATAATTCCACTGGCGCAATTAAAAGGCCATAAGCCTACTTTGTCGTATTAGTTTACAAATTGCGAAAAACCAAATTAAATTTGAATTTCGCGGGCAGACCCTTGTCTTCAACCTTAATACTCAAAGATCTAATCACATTGAACATGGCTTTCCGTATCCCACGCGGAATTCATGTCGGTTTGATCGAAGCTTAATAACTTACAAACACTTTAAAGGCCCTATGTGTTGCAATTAATATTTCTGCGATGTACAAATTTCTTGTTCCATCCAAAGGACGATATTGTAGCATCTTTGTTTCGTAATTATCACTCATTTGCAACTGAACCATTAACAGCTCTATGGATTCCTCTGGCAGTGAAATCAGCATGTAACTAGCAACATCTGAAAAAATATTTATTAACTCATAAGTACCTATCTACCTATTTTTTTATTCGATGACAATTAGGTTAGAGCTTGATTGCCATATCACCTAAGTTGCAGTATAAGATGGTAGCGGGCTAACTTGGAAGGGGCAATGATAAAGCCAGTGCTCCTAATCGGTTTCTATACACCATCATACCAAAACGCTAAATCGCTTGGCGACACGTCTTTGACGATAGCGCCAAAGACTCCCACCAGACAGTGTTATAGTAGGTATTTATAGAGGAACGATTGTTCAAGGTGGTAGCTAGCACCCTGCAGGCAGATATGCTTACTTAGGATTCTATTGACTTCGAAAAACCAAAAAAAAGAAAAACCAAAGAAAAGGTATATCCATTCAAAAATAAAAATGCGTGAGTGTCGTGGAACACTCAGTTGGAACGAAGTTCCTTTTAATAATTTATAAAAAAATAATACAATAAAAAAAAATAATATGAAGTCAGGATTCGAACCCCCGAACTGATAGTTTCATTCCTTCGTTTAGCCGCTACGCGACCAAAGCTATGACGGAACCTGTGTAATAAACGAAGGTAACACACAAGGGTCGTGACGGTAAATTTCTTACACTTTTTTTCGCCTAGCCCCCATCCGCCCAGTCCGTACCGTCCGTTAAGGAACTTTGTTCCAAAAATACCTAATCCCACGTAAGATATGTTGCGTATGTATCGCTACTCCATCATCCTATAGGGCACGGATTTCTTTTCAGAATGAGAAGAATTTTAGGCCTTAGGCCTTCACCACACAGCTGGGCAACTGCAGATTGGCAGATTTCAGACCCCTTTAAAGCACATGCAGGCTTTCTCACGTTGTTTCTCTTCACTTTAAGATAAGTGGTTATACTAATACATATTATAGATATTGACGATGCATCGATCACCCTGCATCCTCATATTTCTATCAGAAAACCTGAAAAATGTATTTCTTTTCAGTTCTCGACAAATTCAAAGACGAAAACGAGAGCTGATAAGCATTAAGTTCCGGTTAAGTTTTTACCTGGTAAGGGTCTCAACGAAGTTTCTCGAAGACTTTTAGGTTTCAATGGAGAAAAGCCCACTTGAAATGTTATCTCTTTTCTCGTGTAAAACGTTGTGACTGCAGTTCCTTGGCAACTGACATCAGTCGTAAGTTCACCGATTCCAGCGTTTTTTACACGAATTACCTAGAAATTTCACCATCTCTGAATTTTTTTTTAATTTTTTTATTTATTTATAAAGAATATCAACCAAGTTGAACTTGACTAATATTCTCCCCTCCCCTCCAAATAAGTGAAAAGCTTGTGTCAGGAGTAGGTACGACAATAGTGCAACGGGTGGGATTCGAACCTACGACCTTTCAATTTTCAGTCCGCACCTTTAACCGTTGGGCTATTGAGGCTTAATGAATAATGTCCTATCGACCGAATCCGGTCACGGCGCCCAACCTACCCAGAGAGTAGCCATCTGCGTGGGAGATATTAGAGTGCAAAAGTGTGTAACTACGCTAAAATAGGTGCTCTCTCTATTCCTTCACTCTCATAGTCCGTTGCGACGGAGAGGAAATGCGACTCAATCGGAGAGAGATTGGGCGTAGAACCGACGGCTTTACGTGCTCTCCGTGACACCGGGGTGATACACCGCCAACTTCCTATCTCCGGGCTAGTACTGAAAATTTCTTGATAGAAAACCGAATTTTATCAGACCGACCTGGGAATCGAACCCAGGACCTCGTCATCCGCAGTGGAACATGCTAACCACTAGACCAACGGGGTAGTTAGACAACTTATGACATTTTGATACAGTGGAATCGCGATGGATTTATATCAAATAATAGATATACATATATACTTATTGATTTTTCATGTTATATCTATATATTTATATAAAAGAAAGTGGTGTTAGTTACACTATTTATAACTCAAGAACGGATGAACCGATTTGGCTGAAAATTGGTGGAGAGGTAGCTTAGGACCAGGAGACGGACATAGGATACTTTTTATCCTGTTCCTGTAATTTTTATCCTGACGGACATAGGATACTTTAAAACGCATCTGACATGGAATAAGAAAACGCAAATGACAGTGGAATAACAAAACGTAAATGACAGCTAAACGTAATTTTGTCTTTGGTTAAGTATGGTAAAAAATTTGACAATTATAATAAGTGTTATAATAAAGCATTACTGATATTATAAATGCGAAAGTGTGTTTGTTTGTTGGTTTGTTCTTCAATCACGTCGCAACAGAACAGCGGATTGATGCGATTTTTTGCATGGGTATAGTAATGGATGTAGTAGTGGTTCCTCAGACCGGGAGAGCTACTTTTTATCTCGGATAATGAAAGAGTTCCCGCGGGATTTTTAAAAACTAAATCCATGCGGACGAAGTCGCGGGCATCAGCTAGTTAATTATATAACTAGGTATATATACATATTACATTTTTCTATATTTTGTAAAAAACGACGACTGATTTCGCCATCAAAGCACTTGCAGCAGCGCATCGTTTCATCATCATCGATCAAAAAGTTGATTACCCAAGAAATTAGGTAACTCATTATACTTACAAGAAATGCGCGTGTGTCAACTATTTTTTCTATCTGGGGGCTATCTCCCAATCTGTTTGTAATGCTAATTTTTGGATAGTTACCCGAAACGGCAACGATAAAGTCCTTTGTATAAACATCCATTATGAACTGAAATAAATGGTTGATTATTATTTAACGTTTCCCTTATCGTCGTCAACTCATCCCATATCAACAGCTGGGTTTCTCGACGATAGATGGCGCTGTACTGCATTGCATCACGGTATAGTCAATCACCTTATGTAAGCAATGCTTTATTATATTATTAGGCATAGTTCATCCTTTACTAGTACAAGCCTTAATTAGTACAAACGGTCTACGGGTGTTATATTTGAACCTCGTCCCTTTCACAAGGATACAGTGCACTCAATTTTTTTTTTACCTTTTAAAAGCTAGGGAAAAGATAATTACGATTATAGGTATATTGTTAGCTAACAGTTTATATATTATAAAAATTATAGAAACTTACAGTGAAACGCTTAGTCCCTCTAAATTCTATATGGGAATCGACGTTGCTCCAGTCCACACTAGTTATTTCTTTCATATACCTAAATGCCTAAAAATGAGAACATTAATCATGTAGTACATAATTTTAATGAATCATCAATAGTTTTCTCAGCACATGCCAAATAATGCATTTGATATGCAAAATTTTGCTACTTTGGGTTACATTATTGCAATTTTCTTAAGGATCTCTAATTTTTAAAAATAAATTATAGCCTATGTTACATCCTGATAACTTAGCTTTCTCTTGGTGAAAAAATGGATAAGATTGGTCCAGTAGTTAGAGCCTATTTGGTACAAACAAACAAATAAACAAACAAAAATCTTTCCTCTTTATATTATTAAGTATAGATAAATTATATACTTTGTAGTGGCGCAGGCGTTTGAAGCCGGTTTTTTTAAAATTTAATAATTTTTCTTTAATTTTACTTAGATAAGGAAATATTGTAAAGTCAGTAATCTATACTTATAATAAAACTGTAACTGGAAGATTTCTGTACATTTAATATATTTTGAAAATTTTAATTGGGGGATGCTTGACTATCGTTACTGAGCCCAAAACAGATTTTTATTTAATTTTTGTTTGTCTGTCTGTCTGTCTGTCTGTCTGTCTGTCTGTCCGCGCTTCACGCGAAAACTACTGAACGGATTTAAATGAAATTTAGTACAGCGGTAGCTGATACACCGGGTCAACATATAGGATAGTTTTTATCCCGATAAAACATAAGGTTACTCCAGGATAGGTGATGAAACTTTTTGTTGATTTTACTCCATAACTCAGTCAAATCTGAACGGATTTTAATAATTCTTTCTTTATTTGTAAGTGTGTAGGACAGGAAATACAATGACCAATTTTGGTGAAGATCTGCTAGATATTATCGGAGACAGAGGTCAAAACTTCTCTCGGATAGTTCCAGGTCACTCGCATACGATATATACGTATATAGATCTTATTACATTCATACCATAGCCATATCTTGACCTGAGCTATTCATTACATACTAATTTTAGACTATATCACTGACCTCCAGGCCCTAGCTCCTCAATCCTGATGGTGCAGTGTACTGCCCACCTAAATCATGGATATTTACGAACTGTCGATTGTGAATTGATATTGTAGGTGCCAAATATTTAAAATATAATAGTGTAGTGGAGCCATAAAAGAGGACTCAATTCTGATGCTGCTGGGTGCTGCTCACTAATGATAGGTAACAATTAGTATGAACTACTTAGGGTAGTGGCATAACGCAGCCGTAAAAAAATTCGCGTCTCCGTTTTCCGTTTACTAAAATTTCCCACAGTAGCTTTGTATTCTTAGATGGCATCAATCTATTCAGCTAATTTAACTATCGCTCGGTTCGGTTTAGGAATCATCCACCTCCCTTCTCCTCCCCATGCTATAACTACTAATGGTACCAACTTCTCAATCCCGATGCTGCTGATGATAATACCCACCTAAATAGTGGGTGTTTACAAAATGTCGATAATGAATTCATATTGTAGGTACCAACCAAGTGAAGACTACAAAGTGGCATAGTGCAATCGTAAAAATGTCTCACTCGCTTCGTTTGCGAGAATGTCGATTGTAGATTTCTTTTTAACCGACTTCGAAAAAGGAGCAGATTCTCAATTCGTCGGAATCTATTTTTTCAATTTTTTATGTATGTTCACCGATTACTTGACGGCGCCTGAACTGATTTGGAAAATTCTTACTTTTTTGTTTGAAAGGGTACTTCCCAGGTGGTTTTTAAATTTTACCGAAATCGGTTGAGCGGTTTTAAAAAATTGAGAAAAAAAAATATATACTTTGTTTTGTAAAAAAATTATATTAAATTATGTACTCATTAGTAAAATGGACTACACAGAGGCGTAGTGCGATCAAAAAAACCTTCGCGCTCGCTTCGCTCGCGAAAATATCAGTTTTCAGTTGCTACTGCGGGTGCCAAGTATGAACTACAAAGAAGCGTAGTGCAATCGAAAATTTTCGCGCTCGCTTCGCTCGCTAAAATGTGTCTTCTTGATTGGTATTGTAAGAACCAAGTATAACGAACCAATAAAGCAACGAAAACTGCAATATCTGGGACATATAATGCGTGGCGATAAGTACAAGTTGCTCCAACTAATAATACAGGGGAAGATACAAGGTAGGAGACCCCCTGGAAGAAGACGGACCTCTTGGCTCAAGAATCTCCGGACATGGTTCGGACTGAGTACTCGATCCTTATTCCGCGCAGTTGTGTGTAAGGTCCGAATAGCCAATATGATAGCCGACTTCCGGTAGGAGATGGCACCTCAAGAAGAAGAAGAAGAAGAACCAAGTATGAAGGAAACAGTTATGTAGTGCAGCCCTAAAGAATTTTGCGAAATGTCTGTTTTGGATTGCCAAGTATGGACTACATAGTGATGCAATGAAATTGTAAACATTTTCGTGCTAGCTTCATTGGCGAAAATTTCTTAATTGTTGTTGTGAGTGTAAACCGAGTATGCTCGCTTCGCTCGCGAAAATATCAGTTTTCAGTTGCTACTGTAGGTGCCAAGTATGAACTACAAATATGCGTAGTGCAATCGAAATTTTTTGATTGTAGATTGCTTTTGTCTATACCAATTAGTATGGACTACACAGAGGCGTAGTGCGATCAAAATATTTTCGCGCTCGCTTTACTCGCGAAAATTTTGGTTTTCGCTAATGTAGGTGCCAAGTTTAAACTAAAAAAGAGCGTAGTGCAATCTAAAATTTTTGCGCTCGCTTTGCTCGCGAAATTGTGTCTTTTCTTGATTGGTATTGTAAGAACAAAGTATGAAGGACACAGTTAAGTAGTGCAGCCCTAAAAAAATTGCAAAATGTCCGTTTTGGATTGCCAAGTATGGACTACGTAGTGATGCAATGTAATTGTCTTTTCTTCATTGTTGTTGTAAGTTTAAACCAAGTATGGAGTACATAGTTAAGAAGTGCAGTCTTAAAAAATTTCGCGCTCGCTTCGCTCGCGAAAATGTCGATTGTAGATTGCTTTTGTCTATACCAATTAGTATGGACTACACAGAGGCGTAGTGCGATCAAAATATTTTTGCGCTCGCTTCACTCGCGAAAATTTCGGTTTTCGCTTGCTAATGTAGGTGCCAAGTAGAAACTAAAAAGGAGCGTAGTGCAATCTAAAATTTTTGCGCTCGCTTTGCTCGCGAAATTGTGTCTTTTCTTGATTGGTATTGTAAGAACCAAGTATGAAGGACACAGTTAAGTAGTGCAGCCCTAAAAATTTGCGAAAATGTCCGTTTTCGATTGCCAAGTATGGACTACATAGTGATGCAACGTAATTGTAAAAAAATTCGCGCTCGCTTCGCTCGCGGAAATGTCTTTTCTTCATAGTTGTTGTGAGTGTAAACCAAGTATGGAGTACATAGTTAAGTAGTCCATTCCTAAAAAATTACGCGCTCGCTTCGCTCGCGACAGCGTCAGTTTTTTTTTTTGGCTTATGTAGGTGCCAAGTATGGACTACATAGTGGCGTAGTGCAATCGTAAAAAATGTCACACTCGCTTTACAAGCGATAATGTCGATTATCGATTGCTTTTGTCTATACCAATTAGTATGGATTACACAGACGCGTACTTAATGCGATCAAAAAATCTTTGCGCTCGCTTCGCTCGCGAAAATATCAGTTTTCAGTTGCTACTGTAGGTGCCAAGTATGAACTACAAATAAGCGTAGTGCAATCGAAATTTTTTGCGCTCGCTTCGCTCGCGAAATGTGTCTTTCTTGATTGATACTGTAAGAACCAAGTATGAATGACACAGTTATGTAGTGCAGCCCTAAAAATTTTGCGAAATGTCCGTTTTGGACTACATAGTGATACAATGAAATCTTAAAAATTTTCGCGCTCGCTTCGTTGGCGAAAATGTCTTTTCTTAATTGTTGTTGTGAGTGTAAACCAAGTATGGAGTACATAGTTAAGTAGTGCAGTTCTGAAAATTTCGCGCTTGCTTCGCTCGCGATAACGTCGCTTTTGTGTTGCTTATGTAGGTGCCAAGTATGGACTATATGGTGGCGTAGTGCAATCCTTAAAATGTCGCACTGGCTTTACTAGCGATAATGTTGATTATAGATTGCTTTTGTAGATACCAATTAGTATGGGCTACACAGAGGCGCAGTGCGATCAAAAAATTTTCGCACTCGCTTCGCTCACGAAAATTTCGGTTTTCAGTTGCTACTGTAGATGCCAAGTATAAACTAAAAAGAAGCGTAGTGCAATCGAAAATTCTCGCCTGCATCACTGGACTACAGTCCAGTGATGCAGGCGAGAATGAAGACCAGTTGCCAATCCATCATTGTCTTCAATTTTACCAGTTACCAACTCCTCAATCCTGATGCTGCTGGTCCTGCCTAAATTGTGGGTATTTACAAAATTTCCATTTTGAATTGATATTGTAGGTTTGCAGGTACCAAGTAGGTACAGAATATTATATAGTGGCGTAGTACAATCGTAAAAACCTCACGATTAACATAAAACAATTCTTTTTTATTACTTTTTCCACGCGGACGAAGTCGCGGGCATCAGCTAGTAAATAAATAAAATAAAAATATTTTATTTCGACCATCTGGGATCATAGTGTGTTAGTAACAAACAACAAACTTAAACCTATATTATGTTAGTAACACTAAAACCTAAAACTTAACCTAAGACGGCACCGATTTGTCAGCACATGAACCATGCAACAGTGGTTCAAGTACTGACAATCGATCCTGTCAGAAAATGCCCTCAGGACGCTATTAGAGCTGGCCCGGATTCTACGCAACAGGGATGTGCACCGCTTTTGCATCAGTGGTGTAGAAGCAGTCTACACGAGCGTCGGCGAACATCCCTGACGCGCTGCAGAATCGAGGCAAACCCAACAGCATCCTGAACGCATTATTATACTGTACACGCAGGGCGTTGTACTGCTTCTGCGTATAACTGATCCACAGGCTGCTTGTGTAAAAGGAGGTGCAGTATGCTCTAAAAAGGGTGATTTTGACTGGCACCGAACAACGAGCAAACTTGCGGACAATCATGTTTGCCCTGACACACAACGCCCTGCGCTCTCTCTCTATATCGGCATCGTCTTTCAGGTCAAAGGAAATCACATGACCCAGGTATTTAAACTGAGACACCCTCTTCAACGGGGTACCGTATAATTTAATGGGTGGGACAGTTGAGGGCAAGGATTTTCCCTTGGCCTGAAAGAGCATGCATTCACTTTTTTGACATTATAAGTCAATCCGTGTGTGTAGGCGTAATTTTCGCATATGCTTAACAATTTTGCTAAGCCACAAACAGAAGCACTCAGCAACACCATGTCGTCTGCGTAACTGATATTGTTAAGACATACTCCATCAATATGACAACCGACATGAGTGGTGCTAAGCGCCTCTATCAGTCCATTGACATATAGGTTGAAGAGCTTAGGGGAAGTTAAACCGCCCTGTCGTACCCCGCACTCCAACCTATATGGCTGCGAGTATGTTTCCGACCACCGCACGACATTGATCTGGTTTTCATACCAAAATTTGAGAATACCGTTGATGTTTCTAGGCACACCAGTCTCTTTCAACTTCTTCCATAGTATGTCGTAATTGACCAGGTCGAATGCCTTGGAGAGGTCGAGAAAACATGCATAAATAGGCGTTCGCCTCTCTGTATAATACTTGACAGTCTGCTTCAAACACAATATGGCTGATTCCGTGGACAAACCCGGTTTGAAACCAAACTGATTGTCGTGCAAGTTAACGTAATGACCAAGTTGAGTATCAAGCAAACTGTCTAGGACTTTAGCAACAACAACAACAAGTAATAAAAGCTTTATTATTATTATTAGAAAAGTAATTCTTACATGGTAAAAATTTCCCAAGTGGAAGTGAAACACAGATCCTCCACATTTGTTAGCGACTTCATAATAAACATTCGCGTTGTCGTATTGCGCTAATCCCTCCGGCACACATTTACCACTTTGGAAAATAACTACCTGAAAAGAAAAAGAAGTGTAAATTAAAAAAAAAATAATTTAAAAACAAGCTTTCTGGCTATGTCGTCAGACTCTGGATATCATAATAACTAATAATATAATAAAGAAGTTTATTTCCAAATTACAACTTAAGCTTAAGATTACATCATAAATAAACATTTACATATTAAATTAAGTTGTAAAAATTGTCTACATTTACGAAAACTTTCTGCACCTGTTTTCCGAACTAGTTGAAACTGTATCTCATCTGGGACTTGTCAAGATAAATCAAACAATCGAACAAGCCAAGCCCCAAACTCAATGAGGTTAGGTACGTCGTTTTATAAAAGTGTTGCCAAAACCACCTTCCAGCTTCCTCATCAGACCCTGGATATCATCTAGGACCAGAGTTTTTGTCAAGACGAATCAAACAAGGCCAAGCTCCTTGGGGTTTCTTTGTTTTATTACAGAGTTGCCAAAACCAACTTCCAGCTTCATCATCAAACCGTGCATAATCATCTAGGACCAAAGAACTTGTCAAGACGAATCAAATGATCCCAAATTTGGTGGGGTTACGTCGTTTTATTACCGAGTTTCTATAGCTATCTTCCGTCTCCATCATCAGATCAGCTCCATGTTACAATAATATTACATTATCATCTAGTAGCGACACATTACCTACAGTTGTCAATCTACTTTTCAAAGACCCCATAATATTAGAATGGGGCTTTTTAGGGTTCCGTAGTAAACAAGGAACCCTTATAGTTTCGCCATGTCCGTCCGTCTGTCTGTCTGTCTGTCTGTCTGTCCGCGGTTTAGCTCAGGGACTATTGGTACTAGAAATCTGTAATTTGACAAGGGTATAAATATCAATAACGCCGACAAAGTGGTGAAATAAAATTTTGATAAATAATTTTTTTTTGTGAAATGATATTTTAACGTGCTAAATTTTATTAGAGTCAAGTGTCCCCCCCCCTCCTGCCAGCTAAATGCTTGTATATAGGATACAAGAAAAAATTCACAGCAGTAGTATATATATCGAATTTTAAAGGAAAACTATCACGGCTAAATAGGGTTCATTAGTTAAGGAGTTATATCTGTTTTTTCTAAGTTAGGTATTACACGTAGTGTAAGTTGCATATTTTGTAGTATATTATAGTTTTTAAACCATGGAACTCAAAATGTATTCAATATTCATAAATAAAATAAAAGCACTATCCTAGGTCAGCAATAATATTTGAGACTTTCATCTACGGAACCCTACTCTGCGCGTGGCCCGACACGCACTTGGCTGTTTTTTAGAAATTAGAGATGCCACGGCCATTTTTCGGAAACATTGTTAATTCTATGACGTTTGTTAAACATATATGTCGCAGTAAGATAGTTGAAGCCGTGTTATAGCTATAAACCTAGGTGTATAGCTATATGCCGGAATTTAGCTATACGAAAGCGATTCATA
Source organism: Oeneis ivallda (assembly GCA_029955525.1). Lineage (NCBI taxonomy): Eukaryota > Metazoa > Arthropoda > Insecta > Lepidoptera > Nymphalidae > Oeneis > Oeneis ivallda. The sequence continues at coordinate 14,709,299 of JARPMR010000023.1, forward strand.
GCTATCTTACTAGGAATATAGCTAAAATACGAACGCGATGTAGTAATATAGCTATCTGACTAGACTAATCTAGTAAAATGGTTATAGAAGTATACATTTTCTTTGATTTGCACAACTGGTTACTCGTTTTGCACACGGAATAGATACGGATAGGTTTTGCTACTATGTTTGCCAAAATCTAAAGTTAGATTAGGTTGGGGTTCGACAGGAAAAGTCAGCTTCTATTTGGTATAATCAGAATTTATGCATGCATACTTAACTTCCAACTTACTTAATTTCCAACGAAAGGGTTTTGCAGATGGTCAACAAAGGGGCAGAAGTTTTAAACACAATAAAGCAACGAAAACTGCAATATCTGGGACATATAATGCGTGGCGATAAGTACAAGTTGCTCCAACTCATAATACAGGGGAAGATACAAGGTAGGAGACCCCCTGGAAGAAGACGGACCTCTTGGCTCAAGAATCTCCGGACATGGTTTGGACTGAGTACTCGATCGTTATTCCGCGCAGTTGTGTGTAAGGTCCGAATAGCCAATATGATAGCCAACCTCCGGTAGGAGATGGCACCTCAAGAAGAAGATACTTAACTTAGGTATATTGACCAAATGGAACCCAAGTGCCCGGGCACCCGACTGTTCATGTCGAACCCCAAACTAACCTAAGTTTAGATTTTGGCAAACATAGTAGGTACTTGTTAGTGCTTGGGAATAGGGTATTTGACTATATTAAAAATATCGATTCATTTGGTGTCATCCTAAAAGATTATTATCTAAAAACATTATTCCATACGACAAAACTAAAAAATAAAGTTTTATTTAATTAGAAAACATTAAATAAAATTGCTGTAATTCCGGCCATGGTCACGTGATTGAAAACGTTCCGTGATCTCGAATGACGTCACAGTCCACACCACCTATTATTTTATATGGGATGTGGAATTTTCATTGTTTGAAATGTGAACTGTGACGTCATGAGAGCAAATGGAACGTTTCGGCGGCAGTTTTTTTTTTTGAATTTATTTCTCGATTTTTATGAAAAATACTGAAAATTATGCCGAAATATACGTTTTGTTAGCTTCAGCATAGCATTATTAACAATTTAAGATGATTTTCTAAAAGTAGTCAAATACCCTATTGCGCGAGTTGTTATTTCGCCTTCGGCATATTACATAACAACGAGCTTTTCTAAACTGACGACGCCGCGCCGTATATAAACGGCGGAATCACACACCAACCAAACCTAACTTTAGATTTTGGCAAACATAGTACTTGTATAGGAAGAACTAGTTTAGCCTAGTGCAAATCAAAGAAAATGTATAACTTCTATAACCATTTTACTAGATTAGTCTACAGATATCTATACCTATTAGATATATATATATATATATATATATATATAGATATATCTATCTATCTATCTATATTAATATATATATAGCTGCTCGTGCTGATTCACTGACTCATTGATCACCTCTCCTGAAAAATTTTGTATGAAAAATTTTTTTTTCACCGATTGTTTCGTATAGAGGACAAAAATTCATTCGGAGGAAAAATATGGAGAGAGCTGATGATTGAGGATTTCGGAGACGGGTGAGGAGCACGGCCAGGATATCAAAGATAGGTGGGGGGTACTCGAACAAATGTCACTCGAAACCTCATCCAATTCGCAGTGAGCTGAAAAAAAATTCAAAATGGCGGAAAAAGATGGCCGCCATACAAATTTCGTTGGTGTCTATCTCGGGGAGTATAAAAGATGGAAGAGTGGTTTCCTGGCAAAAGATGATCAGGACCCAAAGGTCTATTTGATGAATAGAAAAAAAATCAAGATGGCGGAATTTTTTTTCCATACAAAATATATGGTGAATATTGAGAAGACTAGAAGTTGGGAACTATGCAAGACTTTGATACGGTTCCTTTTCAAAATTTATTTTTATAGAAGAATTCCCATTTTGACAAATGATGAGATATGATGATCGAGGGTTTGGTGGGTGGGTGAGGAGCACGGCCAGAGTATTGAAGATAGGTGGGAGGTGCTCAAACAAAAAATACTCGAAACCTCATCCAATTGGTTGTGAGCTGAAAAAAAATTCAAAATGGCGGATTCAAGATGGCGGCCATACACATTTCGTCATGGTTTATCTCGGAGAGTATAAAAGATGGAAGAGTGTTTTTTTGATTAAAATGATCAGGGCCTGACAGTCTACTTGAAGAGTGGAAAAACCACGGTCCGCTTGCGGGCCACGCACCCACGCGCCCTACTGGTTAATATATATATAGCTGCTGGGGCTGATTGACTGATTCACTGATTCACTCACTCATTGATCACCTCTCCTGTAAAATTTTGCATGAAAAATTTTTTTTTCACCGTTGGTTTCGTATAGAGGACAAAAATTCATTCGGAGGAAAAATATGGAGAGAGCTGATGATTGAGGATTTCGGAGACGGGTGAGGGGCACGGCCAGGGTATTGAAGATAGGTGGGGGGTGCTCGAACAAATGTCACTCGAAACCTCATTCAATTGCCAGTGAGTTGAAAAAAATTCCAAAATGGCGGATTCAAGATGGCGGCCATACAAATTTCGTCGGTGTCTATCTCGAAGAGTACAAAAGATGGAAGAGTGGTTTTTTGGCAAAAGATGATCAGGACCTGAAGGTCTATTTGACGAATAGAAAAAAAATCAAGATGGTGGATTTTTTTTCTCCATAGAAAATATATGGCGAATATTGAATAGACTAGAAGCTGAGAACTATGCAAAACTTTGATACGGTTCCTTTTCAAAATTTGTTTTTATAAAAGAATTCTCATTCTGACAAATGATGAGATATTATGATCTTCGAGGGTTTGGAAGGTGGGTGAGGAGCACGGGCAGGGTATTGAAGATAGGTGGGAGGTGCTCAAACAAAAATTACTCAAAACATCATCCAATTGGCAATGAGCTGAAAAAAAATTCAAAATGGCGGATTCAAGATGGCGGCCATACAAATTTCGTCGTTGTCTATCTCAGGGAGGATAAAAGATGGAAGAGTGGTTTCTTGGCAAAAGATGATCAGGACCTGACAGTGTACTTGACGAGTAGAAAAACCGCGGTCCGCTTGCGGGCCGCGCACCCACGCGGCCTACTAGTATATATATATATATATATATATATATATATATATATATATATGTCGGAGATTAAAATTAAAATGGTCATTATTTAAAGCGCCATCTGTTATGAAATAGTTGTACTAGTTTATTCAGTCATTCAATTGACTCGAATTGTTTGTACTAGATTATTCAGTCACTAAATTGACTTGAATTGTTAGTAAGTTTATTAAGTCACTCAATTGACTCGAATTGTTTGTACTAGTTTATTAAATTACTCAATTGACTCGAAAGCGACATCTGTATTGAATTCGGGTATTGTTTGTACAAGTTTATTAAGTCACTCAAGTGACTCGAAAGCGCCCTCTATAAGCGAACTCAGGTATTGGATGTACTAGTTTATTCAATCACTCAATTGACTCCATTGACATTCAAACCTGGATGGAGTTGGCGTGGCGGGGGCTGACGAATCGTCTATAAGTAGGGCTGTGGTGCCCGCCAGACGATTATTATTATTAGAGAAGTCATCATTATTATTATCATTATTAGACAGTCATAGTCACGAGACAGTTGGTCTCGGTTGTTCATGAGAGCTTGGTGGCGCATGGTCTCCCAGTCACACCGTCGCGCCAAACCCATCGTTCGCTATATGGTGGTGTTAATTATTTACCTAGCTATTTACAAAGTATTTAAAGTAATTGTGTTTTGAACTACTGTACGTTGATTCTACAAACTTTTAAATATTGTGTGCAGTGCAATAAATCATGTAATCAGCTTCTCGCGTTTATTTGCCCGAGTACCCACAACTATGCAATCAGATCAAGAAGAACAACATGCCCACGATAATGAGGAGCCACCCACCCAATGCGGTCTCCGTCATCAGAAGTGGGATCGCCTCGGGCTACCGAGAAGACTGATGATTAATTGAGTGTTGTAATGGACTTACAAAACCAAAATATGAAGCAGTTAATCGAGGTGATTAAACTACCCTCCGTGCCGAAAATATCGCTGCCTGATTTCAATCCTGAACACCAAGATACGGATCCACGGGCATGGTGCTCCACTGTTATAGACCTGTGTTTGTCTGAGAAGCCTCTCCAGGGTTGTGCGCTTATGAATGCTTTGAGTAAAGCGATGAAAGGAACTGCATCTACGTGGCTTCCGCAAGTTTCCGTTTACCGGCGTATGGTATTACTTGGAACCAGTTTAAGGACATTTTCCTAGCGAGATGCGACAGTAATGAAACTACAGCTGCAGCCTTAATTTAATTAATTTGAGTAATAGTTGTCCGAAAGAAAATAAGTGTCTAGCTGCGTATGGAAATCGTTTGACGTCAACGATTATGACTGTGTGGCAAAATCTTAACACTAAGGAATTCTGGTGTATGGCTACCACCTTATCACTATAAAGTACTACTGGATTGTACGGTGAGTTCATTGTATCGTTCCAATGTTTAGTGATACTATTTTGTAGTCTCTTTATTATTTCGTTGTCTTAGCCCATGCGTACGGCGGTACGCTTAGTTGTGTGTATTAATGTAGTACCTACGAGTTGTTGAAGAGTTAGACAGAGCTTTTTAACATTCGATTCCCATCTCTGAATATTTAAGAATTTTAGGTTATTTTAAATTCCCTTTTTACGATATTCAGTTTAGACATTAAAATTACAATTACAAGTTGTTAGTTAGGTTCAATGAAACTTGAACGTACCCGTTCACCCACTGATTAATGCAAAAGTTTGCAGGTACCTACTTAAACAATGATTATTATTTAAATGTGGGTACTTCGTTTTCAGTTAAGTACTTTGGGAAGTTTGAATGTACCTTAAAAATGATTTTTTTATTTACATGTGAATACTTCGTGCAATTGGATACCAGCGCGGTGCTTCTGCGCATGACACTTATCGGCAGTGGCGCCGGCAGAGTCGGCGGCAGTGCGTGCGGCGCATGCGGCCGGCAGCAGCAGTCCTGGGGCGTCTGAGCGGCGACGCATGGATACATGCGAGATTCGCCCGGTCACCGGTCGATTAAATCAATCAGGTCGGTCGTTTTCATTTTGTTATGATTCTGGTGCCGAATGCTCTCTCGTCAAAGAAAGTGTTGCAAATAGGTTATCGTGTGTGCGTTATAATAAAGTCTTAAATATTACCGTGGAAATTAAAGTGTTGATAGTAAATTGCAAATTTTAAGTAATGATTACGATTGATGGACGTAGTTTAGAAATTTTGTTTCACGTGATATCAGATGAGTTTTAACATTTAGAAATTATGATAGGTCGTGATATTTTAAAGCTTTTTTTTCAATTAAGTACGATGACTGCGGATAGTACTTTTTCTATTTCAAAGTGTAAGATTGTTGATGAATGTAGTATTTCTAATTCGGATATTGATTTTACGAATATTGATACGGATATACCAGCTGAGGATAGACCGCGACTATTGTCATTGCTTAACGAATATTCAGATGCTTTTATTAACGGATTAAAACGTTCAAGAGTTACAACCGGAGAACTAAAGATTCGTTTAGTAGATCCTAGTAAAACGGTTCAACGTCGTCCTTACCGCCTTTCGCCTGATGAGCGGCAGTTGGTTCGTGATAAAATTAATGAAATGTTGGATGCGGGTATTATCCAACCTAGTTGTTCACCCTTTTCGAGCCCCATAATTTAAGTTAAAAAACGAGACGGTACAGAGAGAGCGGTTATGTGTGGATTGAGAACTAAACAGGAACGCGATTCCGAAATTCAAGCGCTCGTTATTAAGATTAAAGCCGAAGAACTACCTAAAGAAATAGCTAAAACCTACGAATTGCGTTCAGGTGTTTTGTTTCGTGAAGTACAACTTGCTATCAATTGTACAATCAGTCGTGTGACAGTCTAGTCCTTTAGAACTTCTAATAGGGCGTGTAGCGAGACCGTTGTCATTATTGAGTCCTGATGATAACGAAGTTGAAATAGATCTTTCTGACGTAAGAGAGCAGGCGGTCCAGAACATAACTAAAAAATCAAATTATGATAAAGTTAGGTTTGATGCAAATAAAGCTAAAATTTTAAGATTTAATGTTGATGATTATGTTTTGTTAAAAAAAAATGAGAGAACAAGCTTCCCGAAATATCGCACAAAATGCTAGTTATGACAAAACAAGATTTGATAAGAATAAAGCTCAAATCCAGAAATGTGTAGTTGGTGATTTTGTTCTGATTGAAAATGAGGAACGGAATCAATTAAAATTAGATTCTAAGTTTAAAGGGCCTTTTAAAATTATTGAAGTATTGGATGGTGATAGATATTTGCTAAAATCATTAACCTCTAAGAGAACTTATAAGTATCCTCACGATAGAGTCAGAAAGATACCCGATCAACAAGTTCCTCCAGAATTAGACATTTTATGTGAGGATGATGACGGTGACGAGAATAATAGTCAATAATTTTTTTTTTTTTTTTTTTGGTTTCACTTTTCACACTGATTGAATGCCCGAAGGACTGGGCGTTGTATGTTTGTGACAGTACCAGTTGCACCGGAGCATGTAATAGGTGTTTCTCTATCCTTGGAAGGAGAGCACTTACGCGGCTGAGATGGATAGCTTCTGCGTACGAGTCACACTGCCGATGGACTGGCAAAACTTATAGCCGAAGGACTGGCTACTGCCGATGGACTGGCGAAGCTTATAGCCGAAGGACTGGCTACTGCCGATGGACTGGCAAAACTTATAGCCGATGGACTGGCTACTGCCGATGGACTGGCAAAACTTATAGCCGATGGACTGGCTACTGCCGACGGACTGGCAATTTGTGTTCAAAGTGATCCCTTTTATGATTGGTGTTCATGATATTTAAAGAAATACTAAGACCTTTTGTTGTAATAACTTTGTTGATCGTGGCATCTTTATTATTTGTCACAATATTTTAAAAACATTGAAATGAAATGTTAGAATTGAGATTTTAGGATGTCTTTCATGTGAAACAAATGTAAACTCCTCATTGATAAGATCTTATGGCAGGATAGCCGAACAGATTACCTTCCAATAATTTTTTTTTGTTTGCAGATCAGTCACACGCGGACGTGTGATTGTCAGTTCTGGCCGTGTCGGAGATTAAAATTAAAATGGTCATTATTTAAAGCGCCATCTGTTATGAAATAGTTGTACTAGTTTATTCAGTCATTCAATTGACTCGAATTGTTTGTACTAGATTATTCAGTCACTAAATTGACTTGAATTGTTAGTAAGTTTATTAGTCACTCAATTGACTCGAATTGTTTGTACTAGTTTATTAAATTACTCAATTGACTCGAAAGCGACATCTGTATTGAATTCGGGTATTGTTTGTACAAGTTTATTAAGTCACTCAAGTGACTCGAAAGCGCCCTCTATAAGCGAACTCAGGTATTGGATGTACTAGTTTATTCAATCACTCAATTGACTCCATTGACATTCAAACCTGGATGGAGTTGGCGTGGCGGGGGCTGACGAATCGTCTATAAGTAGGGCTGTGGTGCCCGCCAGACGATTATTATTATTAGAGAAGTCATCATTATTATTATCATTATTAGACAGTCATAGTCACGAGACAGTTGGTCTCGGTTGTTCATGAGAGCTTGGTGGCGCATGGTCTCCCAGTCACACCGTCGCGCCAAACCCATCGTTCGCTATATGGTGGTGTTAATTATTTACCTAGCTATTTACAAAGTATTTAAAGTAATTGTGTTTTGAACTACTGTACGTTGATTCTACAAACTTTTAAATATTGTGTGCAGTGCAATAAATCATGTAATCAGCTTCTCGCGTTTATTTGCCCGAGTACCCACAAGTATGCAATCAGATCAAGAAGAACAACATGCCCACGATAATGAGGAGCCACCCACCCAATGCGGTCTCCGTCATATATATATATATATATATATATATATATATATATATTCCTAGTAAGATAGCTATGAATTGCTTTCGTATAGCTATATTCCGGCATAATTATAGCTATAAACCTAGGTTTATAGGAATAACACGACTTCAACTATCATTCTGTAGGCTGTTATGTGTTATACTACGGCCGTTCAGAGAATGCGTTCCTGACACGTCGCGATTGAACTGACGACGTAACTTTGTAATGGCGTTGCAGTTACGATAAAAATATTATTGCTGGTTGTTTACCGTTTTAACAATTGATGAGCATTAAAACAACATTATTATATCAATAATCAATTAATGTTATAATTTTGTGCCAAACTGAGTGTCAAATAACTGACTAAATACTAGTTACTGATAGGTGTCAGGAACGCATTCTCTGAACGGCCGAACTTTAAAGCAATGAGACTACCTCATTAACATAGCATTACTTACTACCACAAGAATGCTGTGTACGCGTGATCTTGTCGCCGCGCTGGAGACTCCCAGAGTCTCCAACGTGCTATAGTAGACGTATTCACTAGTACAGATACAGCAATGTGTTAGGTAAGCGAACGATGCGATTTATTTTCATCTTTAACTTACTATTTTTACCGCTTAATTTTTACGGCTTAATTTTGTCTGCATAATATTCGTGTACATATTGTGTGTATTAGTCAAGGGTAGATATAAATAATTTTTGAAAACAAAAAAAATTATAGTAGGATGAAACCCATCGGAAAAGGAAGAGAATGTAACAAAAATGAAAGGAAAAATAATTTACGGGTGATCTGAGTTCGGAAAGTGGGGGGTTTAAAGGTAAAAAACGGTTTATCTCGATTTCCGGCAAAACTACTTGAGTCCTATGGAAAAAGTTAAATGGCAAAGTTCCAGTAAAGTAAAAGTAGTTAAGTAATAAAAAGATCTACAACTTTTGTATTTACACTTTTGTTGCCTATTTATTGCTATTTTAAGATAACTTATATAAGTACCTGAGTGACCTACGGAAAATTTTAGCCCATCAAAGGTAAAAACCAGAAACTTGGTTATTTGAATTTTTCACATAGGTACATTTTGAGGTTATGTGAAAAAAGAGTAAATACAAAAGTTGTACTTAGATCTTTTTATTACCTACAACTTTGCTATTTAACTTTTTACTTACCTAGCTTACTACGGTACTGTAAGAGTAAGGAATACTATCTTTATGGATTACCCACCTGACTTCCGCTATCCCGGCACAACTTCTGTACAGCTTCAAGTCTACTTTGACTTTTTGCTTGCGCATCAGTGAAGACGTAGATGTAGGACTTTGGCTTGCTAATTTGAAGAGCTTTTTCTATAGCAGCTAATGAATCCTCAGGGCAATCGCGTCCCCCGCCCACTTCAACTAGATGTATCAAATCCAGTAGATAATCGGGGTTGGATGTCACTAATGGTGGTCCTACATCTATAAAATACAGGAATTTATTCTATTCATATCTAAATTTTACAAGAGTAGGTAGGTACGTAGACAATTTTCAATTCAAACACTTTACAGAAGTTAATTGGGTATTTGACTGTTGTCAAAATGTTGATACTTATTCATTAATAGCTGATGCCCGCGACTTTGTCCGCGTGGATTTAGTTTTTAAAGTCCCTCGGGAACTCCTTGATTTTCCGGGATAAAAAGTAGCCTAGATGTTGACCCGAGTAATAAGCTACCACGGTATAAAATTTTGTAGAAATCTGTGCGGTAGTTTTTACGTGAAAGAAGGACAAACAAACAGACAAACAGACAAAAAAAATTTAGCTTCTGTTTTGATATCTGTATCTTGAACACAATTAGAAGCAAAAACCCTTTTTTGAATCTATTTCATGTACAGAATTGGTTTCGTTTCTGTTTTATTATATGTATAGATTTATAATCGAAGATGTGACATGTAAGAATAACATTTGTAAAAACAGAAATTAAATCGGTAAAAAAACAAATAAGCTATAAGATGTCTTACTGTGACTGTATCTGTCTCTTTCTAAAACGAAATTTTGTATGAAGATTGTATGGAGCTTTGTGTTTTGACGTCACAACACAATATAGCGCTCTCTTTGTCTAACAGGTAACTTTAAAGCTCTATATTTCCGAGACTAGTTGAGTTATTTAAAAAAGAAAAATGGCATTGTGTTATATTATTTAAAAACGTTATTTTAAATAAATAAAAAAAATTCCGTCAAATACCCAATTTACACTTCTATTTAAGGTAGATTTTAAATTGTTTTCTTTAAAACGGCAATTTTATTGTGAAAAATGTAATTGAAATTATTATTTGTTAGTAATGAAACATAAAAAAACTTAAATCTAAATCAATAAATTTTTTTTATTAAAATGTTATGTACAAAAAAACTTAAAGCTAAACTAATCTAATTAATTACTATACAAATCATGCCCGCGTAGCTGCCAGTTCTTAGTAAATTAATAAATTTATTAAGAACTGGCAGCTACTTTGGCCAAAAGATTAGTTTGGCCATCCAAAGGCTAGCAACTTGGGTACTTTGTCACACTGCAGTGACTTCAATGGGGTTATAGATTTTATTTAGTTTTTAATCGTAGTAAGTATTAATTAATTTATTAACTCTTTACTAATAATAAAATGTAATAACTAGTCACCGCCTGCCTTAATTTTTAAAAAGTCAACAATATACTTTGCAGTGGCGCGGGTGGTAAAAATATTTTTTTAAGTATATTAAATTATTATACTTACGATCATCGCCGAATGGTAGTAGAATATAGTTTGCAAAGTTTCTATTTCGAGCCGCTGCCACCACAGTTTCAATGTTGTTTTTCAGTATGTCTATTTCTTCCCGCATAGACGCGGTTGTATCTGTAACTAGCACGAAGCTTTTGTCGCTTCTGTCAGTAGTAGCAATTTGTACCGCCAAAAATAAAATTATTAAATACTGCCCCAGCATTGTACCCAAGTTTTAATTTAGATCTCACTTTGGTAAAGGATAGCTCGCTACTAAAACGTGTAACTATTTCACTGTACAGCAACTATAGTCATAATTAAGAGCAAGCTCTGCACGTCTTTACCTACTTAATATTAAAGAATGGTATAAAAAAGTTTTTTAATAACTAACAAACATTTAACAACATTCTTTTGAATTTATGATGTAGGGGCAAGTGCTGTTCCTATGGACGCTTATACCTGTGGACACAATCGATTCCGTCGAAACAAGCAACCCTAAAAATTTTATTCTAGTTTGAACGCGAACTACCAACCATAGACCAAGCTTTACGGTAACGTCAAATTAGAATTTTAGGGTTGCTAGTTTCGACGGAATCGATTGTGTCCACAGGTACAAGCGTCCATAGGAACAGCACTTGTCCATACCTACGTAATAAAGCTTTTGTTCGCGATTTCGTACGCGTGGAATTAGGTTTCTGAAATCTCCTGTTCTGGGTAGCCTATGTCAATCTCCAGGTAATCAACTGCTAGATAACTTCAATTCTTGCTTAACTAGTGCTTAAAGGTAAACCAACGAGCCTCTAAATACTTAAACACATTTCCGTATTAATTACACTTTTGTCCTTGACTTCCCGCGTGAAGTTTTTTAAATCCTTCGGGAACCGTTTGTTTTTCCGAGATAAAAAGAACCTCATGTCATGTCACCCTCCAGGTCCTGAACTATATCTATATTATAGCAAAAACTCAATTCGACTCGTTGCTCCGTTTTGGAAATAGTAGATAACTTCTGGATACCAATTTTCTAAAAGTTATTCCATTGATCGTATTAGTATTTGATGACATTAGCGTCAAAGTAAAATAATCCTTTATTATATTGAATATCTGGCTGGTTATTTTTTTTTGTGGAAATTATATATTTAGAAAAAAAAATAATAAAAAAGAAATAATAATAATAAAATTCATAGCGGAAAATATAATCGGCTGGTCTCGAACCCGGGTCTGGTTTCGGGACCGCCCAATTTCTTTGGGCTATCGGGAATTTATAGATGGTGGCGAAATTTACCTTCGTATTCTAATGATATTGTAAGGGGTTTTTCATTGCCTGAAAACACGGATAAAACGACCTTTTCTAAAAATGAAACCTAGCTAGATCGATTTATCGCCCCCGAAACCCCCTGCATACCAAATTTCATGAAAATCGTTGGAGCCGTTTCCGAGATTCAGATTATATATTTATATATATATATATATATATATATATATATATATATATATATATATATATATATATATATATATATATATACAAGAATTGCTCGTTTAAAGATATTATACATAATATATATTGATTTGAAGTCACAAATTCAGTAAAAACGATTTTAGCATGGAGCGTATCCTACATACCTAAACTTATAAGAATGCATACACGAAATTGAGCTCTAATTGAATGCCGTTGTGGATTATTTTACTTTGACGCTAATGTTATCAAATACGATTACGATCAATAGAATAACTTTAGACAATCGCACCTCTGATAGGAGTGCCGTGCCCAGTACGGAGTACGTAATTGGTAAGCAGCTATGGGTCGATGATGAATCTTAGCCAAAATATTTATGGTATGGTAGTAAAAATATTGAAGCATATATCCCTTAACGCAACATAGTATCTGAATAATACATAATCGATAACATTTTGCCCTAACTTTGCAATTACAAGTGCATTCAGCTCATCGTGTTCGCAGATGTTTTAGTCGTATAAACCTATTTACAATTTCTTAATTTGAACTTTATTATTAGTGACATAAAACACAAATACGGAGATTTATTAAAATGAAGATTGGACTGTAAAATATAAGTGAGAAAACTTTACTCGTGTGACTCCACCAAGTTTCCTGCCGACACGCGTCGGCAGGAACTTTACTTTGTCTACACAAAGTATTACTTGTTAATTTAATTTTAAATATAAATTAGTTTCCAAGAAGAGATGAGTTACTCATGCTATAATTAACTAATAAAATAATATAAGTACCTTACTATTATATTGGAACGAAGTTACTAATAATTATTGTACGGTACGGATTCACCTTTAGTTGTCCCGTAGAGGTTCGTAATAACAAAGTTGACAAAAAGCGTCACTTAACTTAACATAGGTAGCCCAGAAAGGTTAGGGAACTGTAGTGAAATCAGGCATCAATAGGTACCCAGGTATAGTTTTTGGAACATTCAAATTTAATTATTTGTTCACACCGTCGTCTATCGACACGATCAGAAAACATGCAAAAACAACAATGCATAAAACTTCACGTCGCGACGTGAAGTTTTATTGATGTTTGATATTCAAATATATAATAATTTTAATTAATTGATTATTATGTTAATGTATTAGTACTTCTGCTGCGTTTGCAATATGATATGAGAGCGCCATCTATTGACATAATTGTGTTCTGATAAATATACTGCAGCTCATAAAAAAATAAATAATTTAGTTTCCTTATTATATTTATCAAATTTTAGTATTTGTTTTTCAAGTACATGATATAACGCTAATAATTATAAAACTTTCAAGCACGGCCTTTCAAGCGATCGCGACTTCTGAGGTCAAATATAGTCTCCTCTTTGTGAGCCTCCCATTACGTCAATTTTAGGAAAAATTAAAAAAAATACTTTTGTACTCTGTTCCAAATTATCTTTAAAATGATACACAGCAACCCTATGAATCGCAAAAAAAATATTTTACTTCGCATTCGCTTCTATGAGAGCCCCCCCGAAATAAAGATTTTTATAACTTTTTTTTTTATTCGATGACAAGCTAGTCCTTGACTGCGATCTCACCTGATGGTAAGTGACGATGCAGTCTAAGATGGTAGCGGGCTAACTTGGAAGGGGTATAGCAGTGAACATTCAACCCATACCCCTAATTGGTTTCTACACGCCATCGTGCCGGAACACGAAATCGCTTGGCGGCACGTTTTTGACGGTAGGGTGGTAACTAGCCACGGCCAAAGTACGTCAGTATTATAAGGTCTGTGGCCAAAGCCTCCCACCAGACAAATTATTATAGCGGAGAACGGGCAGCAGCGGCCTCTGTGCTACTACTACCATCTACTGCGATCACCAACCCGTCTGCCCCGCGTGGTGATTATGGGCAAACCCTCCCCTTGGGAGAGGCCTTTAGTCCAGCAGTGGACTGTTATAGGCTATTGATGATGATTGATGATAACTTATTAAGCCATTTTCGGCTGGAGGCCATCGGTTTACATATTATATCTAAATTTGAAGTAATTACGTTCAGTAATTCAGAAGTTATAAGGCTCTGACAGACGGACGGACGGACGGACAAGTGCAAATTCACCCAAGTAGACTCAGAGACCTTCGCTTTGCTCGGTCAAAAATATGAAGTAATAAAACACATTTTTAGATACTTCTATTATTTAATTATGTAGCTTGTAGTACATAGTAATTTTTGATAGGCATATCAGAATAACAACTTAATTAATTATCTTATTAAAATAGTAATTTAAGACGAGGGCAAAATAAAATTGTAAAATACTTTCATCATAATTATAGATATTGGATTGATAGTTCCGATACCAATAATAAATCAATAACAAGTATACATTGATAATTTAAAACACCCCCGACATGTGAATCTGTGGCTGGACTGACATCCTGTTACCCAGTTTTCTGCTCCATCATCAGATCTTCCTTCGAGGATCCTCCTCTCCTCCTCTCTCCTCTAATCTTCGATTATTCTATCTAACACCTACTCATTGAATTTCAATTGTAAACATTAATTTAATGAGCTGATCTGCAAACGCCTGAGCAGATCTTCATAAATTATACAGCTAAGATCTCAACCTCGATTTCGTTAGCTTTCAAACAGAAAAAACCGTATCAAAATAGGTCAATTCGCAAGGGAATAGACAGACACACAGATATACACGTCAAACCTATTCCTAACACCCCTCTTTTTTGTCGGGGGTTAAAAAGATTTGGCTGCAGTCTACAGCTGCTATCGATTATATAAATGTTATCGGTCCATCGTGTTTGGCAGAGCGTCCTGCGCTACGCTTAAATATGTACCATGTGCCATGCGGTCTCCACTCTAGGATATTCTGAGGGAGAAAGAATGGAAAAGTTAAAAAGTTCTGGTTAATGAAACCAGAACTTTTTAAATTTTCCCTTCTTGTACTTACGATAAGCACACCCTGCTCAGTGTTTGCTAATGTTTTGGGCTAGATAATTGAGGGTCGTTTAAATCCTGCGCGGAAGTCTTTATATCGAATCTTATCCTTTATCTTTAAGTACATATTATTGTGTGTAGTATAAACCAGTACCTATCACAGTTCAATTGCACGGTTATTATGTTTTATCTAGATAAAAAACATCTTGGTAGTCGAAGGCTCTTTCAAATTCTTTTACGGTGCAGCAGTAAATGTAACCTTTATCAACATCATGCCATTGCGGATTTTTCATCCAATCTTTTGTTTCACAAATATCCAGACATAGGATGTAAGGTGATGCCTGTGGTGATGTTAGACCGGGAACGTTTATATGGATGATCGCAAGTTCGTTTTCGACGACCTGAAATAAAAAACTGGATAATCATACTATATAATACTATAAATGCGAAAGTGTGTTTGTTTGTTGGTTTGTCCTTCAATCAAGCCGCAACAGAGCTACGGATCTATGTGACTTTTTGCATGGATATAGTTGAGGACCTAGAAAGTGACATAGGCTCCTTTTTACGCCGGAAAATCAAATAGTTCCCGAGGGATTTTAAAACTAAATCCACGCAGACGAAGTCACGGACATCAGCTAGTCAGCTAGTACTTTATAAAATGAAAGTTAGAGCAATCTTATCCATATTATAAAGAACCGAGTGCTGTCAAAATATGTTTAATATTAAGACACGATTTCGCCAACATAAAATAAGTCTTATCCGAGCGTTTGATATTTTGACAGTATTTTCTATGCAAGAACTACTGTCAGAACGCCCAATTTATTCCTAGTATAAGCGTCACTCGACGTTGGTGAAATCGATACTAAATATGTAAAAAAAATGCGATGGGCAGAATGTGTGCAACGCATGGATGATACAAAAGCTTATTTATAAGAGACAGGATAGGTTGAAGTTTTTGAAGAGCTGGAAAAAAGCTACCTGGACCTGCTGCTGAAGCTGGCTGGACCACTTCCACTGGGGAAGTTCGCTTAATGCCCACCCAAGGGTGGCTCTTTGATGATGCTCTCCAAGCTTTGATGATGTTCATGACTCTAAAGACAATTATCGTACCATACATGCCAGCGTGGAAGTGTGCCAAGAATACTGACTTTTCCTCGCAGAGCAGTCAGGCTATTTGACAGGTCAAAATGATTCCTTTCGCATATGAGCCACTCTATCTCCCCACAAGAAAATTATACTTGGTGAAACATCTAATAAAATTTTGTACTAATGCGCCATGGCCCAGGGTCACAGGTAATAAAACAGCTGGAATATCAGCTGCTAAAGCGACCAAACCCATCGTATACGCAAGGGATAGTGCAAGCCTTAGGTATTTAAGTAGGTATGTTTTAGGAGCGACCGCATCCGTCAGTGGCCCATCCCAAAAATGTAACATTACTACCCGATCACATTATCTGTGCACCTGGCGTTGATGACGTCATGTCGGCGCTCTAGTTCGGTGTACGGTGTAATATTTTGGTAATACTGATGCAATGGGGCGAGCGCGGGAAGGTGAACGGGGAAGTGGGAGGGTCATCGCATTCCAGCGAGGTGCACAGATGTTGTGACCGTGTATTAATTATTATTACATATTAATAGCCTGAATTGCTCAAGCGATATTACTCAATATTCGCCCTGTCATCAGTGTCATTACGTCATCGCAGATTTTTTACCTTCCATATAAACTGTGGCACTTGAAGTTCCTGATTCAGCTTGTCCTTTAAAGTTATGGAAGTAACATTCTTTACAACAGATGCGATTCCAGTCCATATTGAAATTCTTTTTTCTAAACTAAAAGCATACTGCCTAACTCGCTCTTCAACTTCATCCCAATTCTGAAAACAATTAATTAATAAATATAAAATCGGCCAAGTGCGAGTCGGGCCTCGTTCTTTTAGGGTTCCGTTAAAAAAATTAAATTAAAAAAATTCCATCTACCCACCTACCCATTTAAATTTAATTTTTTTAATTTAATTTAATTTTTATTATTTGTTGTTATAGCGGCAATAGAAATACATAATATGTGAAAATTTCATCTGTCTATCTATTACGGTTTACGAGATACAGCCCGCTGACAGACGGACGGACGGACGGACGGACGGACAGCGTAGGCTTAGTAATAGGGTCCCGTTGGTACCCTTTGGGTACGGAACCCTAAAAAGTTAAAATATTCGTTTTCATTGTAAAACGCCTTGTATTCATTATATACCGGGCGCTGCGCTGCAGGTGGACGTATCACATATCCAACAATATGACATATGACCCTCAACATAACAGACTTCAGGAACGCATTCCTTCAGCGGCCAAACCTGAGGCGCAACACGTGATACTCAACATAAATTGTTGTTAACTTTGAAAAAATGTGTATGAGTTTCTATATAAAAACCGGCCAAGTGCGTGTCGGGCCACGCGCAGTGTAGGGTTCCGTAGTTGAAAGTCTCAACATACATTTTGAGTTCCATGGTTTAAATACTATAATATACTACAAAATATGCAACTTACACTACGTGTAATATCTACCTTGGAAAAACCGATATAACTCCTTCACTAATGAACCCTACTTAGCCGTGATAGTTTTCCTTTAAAATTCTTTATATATACTACTGCTGTGAATTTTTTCTTGTATCCTATATACAACCATTTAGCTGGCAGAGGGGGGGGGACACCTGACTCTAATAAAATTTAGCACTTTAAAATATCATATTTCACAAACGGATCCCTGAATTGAAGAATGGTGTTCCCACACCCACAACGTTTTTGAAAGACCTATTCAACGACACCCCACACTATAGGATAGATGAGAAAAAAAATTCATCCCCACTTTACATGTAGGGGAGGTACCCTAAAAAAAAATATTTTTCACAATTTTATTTCACCACTTTGTCGGCGTGATTGATATTTATACCCTTGTCAAATTACAGATTTCTAGTACCAATAGTCTCTGAGCTAAGCCGCGGACAGACAGACAGACAGACAGACGGACGGACATGGCGAAACTATAAGGGTTCCTTGTTTACTACGGAACCCTAAAAAGCGAAGAAACTTTTTCCCCAACCTATTATAATTTATAATATATAAATATTTTCTTATATATAAAAAAAACGTACTTCAGAACCACACGTACTCCACTGAGGCACTACATTAATGTAGTGGTATGTGGCGACTTGGGATATTCCTGGTAGAACATCCTTCGGGTTCACCAATTGTCGTCGCTTAAAACAACACTTTTCATCTTCAACACTCTTCAAAGATTTGCCTGTAAATGATGATATCGCATCCAACTGATTCTTGCAGTCGTAAATTTCTTCAAATTGAAAACTCGTACTAGTCCCTCTGGTATATTCCGCTACATGTTCCGGTATTATATTTGCGATAGACCTATGCATACCATAACGAACAAATATTGGCATCTTTGTCGTTTCATTAAAGCACACATCGAAGACATTTACAAATGAACGATCTACGTCGAAGCCAATATTATGAAGTTTAGTGTTGCTCCCTAAACATTTATTAGGGTCGTTTTTAATAATTTCTGAGGGGATTATTGGTTTATCGCACGTAATCTCCGAAGCTTTAACATCTTTGCCACCTAATTTGAACATTGAATCGCCCATACAATAGGTCCCGAGATTGTTGCCATAGTTGTGGTTATTGTAGGATATAAATGAATTAGGGCAGAAGAATCTGAACTTTTTACGTTTTGGCATTCGGATAGATCCACCAGTTATGTTGAGAATAGGCCGCCTCCTTGTCCTTAAAGAATATTCTAATAATAATGGTTGTCGTGCAGTGAAATCTTTTTTCAAATCCATCAGGCATTCTGTGCAAAAAAAATATATATATTTAGTTAAGTTCAAACCGGGTGCGTGAACCAAAATGTTTATGTAATAGACATAATATTAAGTAATAGATGATGCCCGTGACTTCATCCGCGTGGATTAAGGTGGGGAAGGCACGGCTCTGCCCGCGAAATTCAAATTTAATTTGGTTTTTCGAAAGGGGAATGCCAACTTTTGGGCCCTCCGCGGACAGCACGATAGAATTTATCCAAATTACAGAACCATTTTAAAATAAATAAATACGAATTATCATAATATTATGAAGCCCGCCACTATTATCAGTAATTTTCATAAATTAAAAGTATTTATAATGACGAGTAAGCTGAATCTATAGTCTGTGATCCAAGTTGTAGCCATTTTCTTTAAAATGTTGCCAGCATCAACCATGATACTAATCGATACTGTCGATTTTTTCGATTATTATCATATTTGTGTAGCGTTTAATGGGTGTGTGTATATTTATATTTGAAAAGTATACTATTTTGTATAAAGACCTTTAGTTCATTTCTTGAAGTGTATTCATAATTCTTATCACTACATATTATAAAACAAAGTCCCCCGCCGCGTCTGTCTGTCTGTCTGTTCGCGATAAACTCAAAAACTACCGAACGGATTTTCATGTGGTTTTTATCAATAGATAGGGTGATTCATGAGGAAGGTTTTAGTGTATCAAGGTTTTGTGTAAATTAGTTGAAATATGACGATAATTGTTGACAATGTCGGAAAAATTCAAGCCGCTTGGGAGCTTTCATCGAAAACGCTGCCTAATCTCTTTTAGATTTATCAAAACAATTTATGGTGGTGGTATGGTGGGATAAGTATTTACAGAAAAGTCCGCGATGGCATATATCTATCTTTTAAGGATAGCTTACTATACCCATTTTAAGTTTTAAAAAAATGGTCACATACCATGCGGTTATTGGAAATCTATTCAGACAGAACAGTATTAATCCATATTAACTTAAATACGTTAGTTACCATAAGCATTTCATGCACATTATGATAATGCGTTACACGATACAATTTAAATGAATATCTTAGGAGCTATCGCAAAACAAAAACGAACGCGCGCAAAAATAAATACGAGGATTTCAACCCAATGGCAATAAAAATAAAAAATAAAAAAATAAAAATAACTTTATTGCCATAAGAAATAAAATAATACATTGGTTTTGCCGTTGGTCTTCACACTAGGAAGAACCTGTGTCGTGGAGACCTTAATTACAATTGATAAGTTAAACTTATTGATAAGATAACTAGGTGGGGCGGGTTACCATTAGGTACAAATTAAGTGTGTGATAATATTATAATAATAATATGATATAGTAAATAATATATTTAAATAATATTACTGCAAAATATATATTACGTATGATATAATTAAATAAATTAGATATAATATGTTTTTGAGGTGTTAAAAAGATTTATTACTTATTTGCCGTTAGTGTATTTAGTATATTTTGACGGGACTCGCTCACGAGATGCGACCAGTGACCACCCCAGCGCCGCGTTGACATTACTACATTATAAGCCGAGCAATACTTTTTTTATAAGCCTACATACTGTTCAATATAACTTAGGGAACATTTCAAGGAGATTGCAAAGTATAGGCGTAGTATGATTGCAAAGTATCGGCGTAATATGCTCTACTATCCGTGTGAAGCTGGGGCTGGGTCACTAGTTATGTATGAAGTGTCCAGAGAGGCGAGGTTACGTCATCAAGATTGGAGACATAAAACATCAAAATATGATATGAATAGGCGATACACAGCAGGATTACGTCTTAACAATATCGACGGCTCTCATATGCTTAAGTGACTCTGCAGTACCGATTGTGTTCCAATATTATTCAAGAATCGATTGTAAATATTTTCACTCACGAGTGAAATGGTAAATAGCAACATTCATTTTTTGACATCAGATGACATTTCCTTTTACTCATGTTTTTGAAGATGGTGTCTCTGGCTGATACATGGAACTAGGAATGGTCTGATATGTCTATTTTTTGTCATTTTGCGAAATGCGTATTTGTTGTTTTAATCGTAGGTTTTATTGTTTTAAAAAAGAAGAAGAAGAAGAAGAAGTAATAAACAGTGATATTTTGAAACAGGAACAAGTCAGGGATAGTGTAAAAATACAGACAATTAAGCTCTCTGTCAAAAACATAACCCCAAAATGGTTACAAAAATACGCTATATTTCTCATATTATTAGTCTGGCGGCCACCTGAACCAGATTTTATTATTAAAAATACACTAAAAAGCCTAAATAAATAATGCATTAATAAATCTTTGCATGTCCGCGATGGGCCCAAAGTTGTATGGACAGTGGGCATTCCCCTTTGTAAACTATTATAATACGACAAAGTAGGCTTATGGCATTCTAATTGCGACAATGGCAGTATCATCTTCACAGGTTTATATAAAAATCTTTACTTGAAATTGTCCAGTTTAAGAAATTAATCAAAATATCGACTAATTTTTGAGTAACTCACGTCCAACTCAGTATTTTGATTAATTTCTTAAACTGGTCACTTTCAAGTAAAGATTTTTATGTAAACCTGTGAAGATGATAATTCTACTGGCGCAATTAGAAGGCTATATAAGCCTACTTTGTCGTATTAGTTTACAAATTGCGAAAAACCAAATTAAATTTGAATTTCGCGGGCAGACCCTTGCCTTCCATCATAAGGCTTTTTAATTCCCGCAGGAACTCTTTTAATTTCCCGGGATAAAATGTAGCCTTTGTGTTAATCCTGGGTATGAGTTATATTCATATCAAATTTCAGCTGAATCGGTTCATTCGTTGTGGCGCGAAGGAGTATCAGTCACATTTATAATATTACCACTATAACTAGCTGTACCCGGTATGCGTTGCAATGCCACGTAAAGTAGGTATAAAGAAATTATATTATTACAAATTTTTTGGGTCAGGAACCTTCGCGGGCGTCCCCAGAGGCCAGAACCCCTACCAAAGTTTCATCACAATCTGATCAATGGTTTTGGAACACATAGAGGATAAACGTACAAATATACAAACATAGACTTTTTTTATATAGATAGATATAAAATATATAAAATATAAATATAATACATAATAATTGCTTTAGCCTGTGACTTCCTCTGAAGTCATGTTTTAAAAATTCCGTGGGAACTTGTTAATTGTCCGGAATGAAAAGTAGCTTTATGTCCTCAGATATTGTCTGACAAGCAGTCCTCTCCTCCTTAAAATATGATACCATGAGTGTCCATGAGCGCTTTTTGCGTCTATTAAACTTTATGGCCAATTAACAATCACTAACAAAAGCTTAGACCATTACTGAATTATTGGGTATAGAAGCAGGCGTATACTAAGAAAAATTAATACTCGATTAAATCTTTTAACACTCGACGTACGTTTTGCTCCGATACCGGAGCATTATCAGGAGATAATTACTCCATAATGCACAATTGCAAAGTAATTTTTTGCAATAGGGTATTTGACTATATGAAAAATATCGTTTCATTTGGTGTCATCCTAAAAGATTATTAAGTATAAAAAACATTATTCCATACGACAAAACTAAAAAATAAAGCTTAATTTAATTAGAAAACATTAATTAAAATTGCTATAATTCTGGCCATGTTCACGAGATCGAAAACGTTTTTGAATTTCGAATGACGTTACAGTTCACGCCACCTTTGGGCTTTGGAATTGTCACTGAAATGTGTGTGAACTGTGACGTCATGTAAACAAATGGAATTTCTCGATTTTTATGAAAAATACTGAAAATTATGCCGAAATATACGTTTTGTTAGCTTCAGCATAGCATTATTAACAATTTAATATGATTTTCTAAAAGTAGTCAAATACCCTATTGCAATTATTGTGCATTGTGGAGTCAACGCTGATGATGCTCCGGTATCTTAAAAGATTTATTCTGTTTGGCGGATTATAGCTAAAGAATATTAATTTTACTTCAAAACCACTGAATTTTGTAAGCAATGGTTTTGGTGAGCATGCGAGTGTGACTGACTCTCAGACGGACGCGAAAGGAGTCATAATCAGCATGGTTAATAAGCTAAATAAAATAAGGGTTACATGCTGTTTTAGTACGGAACCCAAATGTGAATGTTGTAACTGATAGTAAAATTATTCTTCATTGTAATCTTACCTTCATCATTGATATGAAAATTTCTTTTGATAGTGGCAAATTTATTGCTCACAGAGCACATGTATTGCCCTATTTTATTATCGTTCATTATGAATGTGTACTGAGGTGTATCGACATATTCATTGCTTTCATTTATGCGATTGGCGTCGTACCACCATTTTGTCTAAAATAAATAAAATATTATTATTTAAAATGATCCTCATATATTTTATGATTTTAACTAACGGACCATGATTTTAATTTAATAACTTTTTAATATTGA
This sequence comes from Oeneis ivallda, assembly GCA_029955525.1. Classification (NCBI taxonomy): domain Eukaryota; kingdom Metazoa; phylum Arthropoda; class Insecta; order Lepidoptera; family Nymphalidae; genus Oeneis; species Oeneis ivallda. Next base: position 14,732,677 of record JARPMR010000023.1, read on the forward strand.
CCCTTCATTGTCATCATCATCAGCTCACTGCTGAGCGCAGGTCTCCTCTCAGAGAAGTGTTATACTGGCCATAGTCCACCACGCTGGCCCAATGCGAATAATTAGTAGACTTCACACAACTTTGAGAACATTATGGAGAACTGTCAGGCGTACAGGTTTCCTCACGATATTTTCCTTCACCGTTGAAGCATGTGATATTTAATTGGTTAAACGCACATAGGTGACAGAAAAGTCAGAGGTGCGTGCCCGGTATCGAAACCGCGACCTACCGCCTTTAACCACTAGGCTATCAATTCTTTGACCTTTTATTGTATTTAACATACTAGTGGTTCGCCCCGAACTGAGACCTCGCGGTAAAGGTATCCCATGATTATTCATTCAATCGATACATGATAACCAAAACTGACATTATTATTATGCCCGTTTTCACCAAACATACCTAAATCATCCCCTAAGTAGGAGTCTCTTAACGTAGGTAGCTCCTAAATACAATCCTAAGTCCTAACATCCGTCCCAATATCCTTTTAGGTGTCCCGTACAGGATCGTGATAAATAAGTTGACAGAAAACATCAATCACCTAACTTATAGGTAGCCCGTAAAGGTTAGGGAACGTTAGTGAAAACATTGAATTATTATGTAGGTACTAACGAGTGAAACCGGGTTACGGGCATCTGTACAAATCGTCATCTATCGACGCGAATAGAAAATATACAATATTTAACTAAAATTTAACTAAAAAATAATTTTAATTGAATAATATGGTACAAAAAAAATTACAATACAATTATTGTATTATAATAAGTAACTAAATAATAATGGTCGACGCAAAACTGTTTTTGGGATAGGTCGTAGTCGTAACTCGTAGTTCCATGGGAATAGTTACTGACTGCGCCATCTATTAGCATTATTGTGAAGCTATGTTGATGCTATATGAATTACTGATGCCCATTAAAAATTAAATAATCTCGTTTCTTTATAATATTCATATTATTTTAGTATTTGTTGTTCAAGTACAGGATATAAGTGACCTAAAAAAATAAAATCAGTTTGAAAATCCATAGTGGATTTTCCTAGAGAGCGTCTTCAAGCGAGCGTATAAAATCGCCACTTTGAAAGCCCCCCATTTCGTCAATTTTAAGGGAATAATTAAAAAAAATATATTTTTGTACTCAGTTCAAAATTATCTTTAAAATGATACGTAACAATTTTATGTAACGCGATTTTTTTTTTTTTACTTCGCATTCGCTTCTATGAGAGCCCCC